>CM076673.1:29420007-30089070 GCA_038501925.1 Xenopus petersii | reverse complement strand
ATACACACTTCACACGTGGCTGAATATAGAGATGCAAACATCTGCACAGCACAAAGGGATTGCTTTTCTTAAAAGATTACGTTTTTGGCATTTAGAATTTGTTTCACTTTTGCCAGATTCAAATTTGCTTTTAGTAGTTGAATCTGTTCCTCTAGTGTTTATATTGTAATTCTTGTTTTCTCCAGGCATATCTGGAGAAGCATTATTACTCTCACAAGAGTCATCTTTTGTTTATTCTCTGGCCTTCAAAGAAAGTCTTGTGTCTTTCCATAACCCTCTTTCTCAAATTATGATAGAAAACCTTTCATATCTCAGGTGACCTTTAGGGGCATCAGGGTTTGTAAGGTCGGGAAGGTCAGAAGCCTGTTTCCCTTAATTCAGTCCTCTGGAGGCCTTTCTTCATCGGGATTTATAAACACAATCCACAGAAGACTTCTACTGTATGATTTATCAGTCTTCATGTAGACTTCACATTTGTTTTCTAACCCATTGTCCATGGCAACACTAAGCCACAGAATGCCTTTATATGTATACCAAGAGTGTTGATGACTTGCAACATCTCATTGGACATAGGCAATGCTTTAATTGTATATATAGTTGTATATACTTTATTTTGGTGTAGGAGATGTTTTAACGTATCAGTATTGCTTCCTTCTTTTTTTAAACATTAAAGCAAAAACGTAACCTTTTGTGATTGAGAAGGTTTTATTTTATTTTATTTTATTTCAAATGAGCAATGGGGCAACTGATTGAAATCCCATAAGCACTGTGATTCTACCCAGATATCCAACAGTGATGTCCCAGGGTCTCGTTTGCCTGCCTCCTTCTCGCCAGTTCTGCAGTGGGATCACCTCTCTGCACTGAAGATAATGGGCAGTCATGTAGCAGTGACTTTTTCAGCCTTGGGACACAGCCCTGAGAAAAACATTAAACATAACATGTAAGAGTACCATAAATCAACTCATTTGCATGATTAATATGAACTGGGAGCAAATGTCATTTAACAGATAACAGATCTGCTTGGGCCCCCTCTCCCTGCACAGAAGGGCTTTAGTATTGGCCACTGGCTACTTTGCTAATACTAGTGTTTGTTCTTGATTTAAGGACATCATACAGCTTAAGTGGATTGCATTTCACAGTAGGGAGACCTGCTACTTATCAGCTATGTTAATTTATAAGACATACCAACAGATTTGTCTTTAAATTTGTGATCTGTATTTCATCAGCTTTTAGGGCAATTCTTCAACTTTAAACCAAAGAGAGAAAAGCAGCAGGGGGAAATAACATGTTCTAGTTTGGATAGGAATAGACTCTGAGAACTTGTAGAGAGAAAACAGATGCTTGGAATTCTCCACAAGCACCGCATGTTCCATCCTTATACAGACACAAGGACACTGAAACTGGAGTATAACTGTGGCATACGGTACAACCGTTCAAAAGTCTATGCTAAAGAACAACAAGCAAAAAAATCCATTTTCACACCTTAATGTAGAAATATAGAAATGGGGGCACCTCAGACCTCAATTTAAGCTATAGAGGGTTCTGGACTTAAAACATCTGGAAGGCCACCAGTTGCCCATGTCAGGTTTAGGTGGTAGTCACTAAGGGTTAATTCCCCTAAAATGTCTTTGGGGCAAATTTACTTACCTTTGAAGTTGCGCCACAGTTGGCTTTGCCGCACTTCGCCAGGTGAAGTTTCGGCAGGGTGCCGTTAATTCACAAAAATCCGAAGTTACTCTCAGGAGGCGAAAGGTAGCGAAGTTTCGCTAGTGTTAATTCATCAAGCGAAGTTACGCTAGCAATGCCTAATTTGCATACGGTGCCAAGTTAAAGTACAATGGACGTATATGTAGCAGTAAATACATTACACTATACAAGCCTGGGAAAGCTTCATAAAATAAAATAGAGTTGTTATATTGCCCTATACATGAGCCCACTGTATACTTTAGGTGCCATATGTTAGGAAATGTAGGGGGAAATAGGATGCCCCCAAAAACATTTACAATCTTTTTCAGCCTATCACCCTTAAAAAAGTAAAAGACGCCAGCGTTTTTGGGACTTAGAAAAAATCTCAACTTTTTTGAAGCAAGCCCTATCTACTCTATTGCACTTTGCCTGGTCTGAGGTGGCGAAGGCAAGTCAGTCGCCAGAAGTAACGTTCAGTAAAATGCCCAAGTTAGTAAATTAGCGTAGTTACGTCCCCTTGCCAAAGCGAAACTTCGGCTGGCGTAAGGGTGCGAAATAGCGCTAGAGTAGTAGGTCCATTTCGCTAGCGAATTTATGCCAGCGCGATTAGTAAATCGGCGAAGTAACAAAATTATGTCACGCTGGCGAATTTTCACTAGCATTAGCCACCTTTAGTAAATTTGCCCCTATAAGTTGATGACACAGATTGTAAAATCAGCAAGAACATGATACTGGGCCCAGAGAAAATAAATACACAAATCACAAACAGATAGAGGGAGAGAAACACGCCTGCTCCCTTTTAAACATATTTGATAAAAGTGGTATTTATTATTTTCAAACATATTTATTTGTAATAGGCATTGACGTTTTTAGTTACAACAGAATATAAACGCACGTTAATGAATTTGATTGAATAATGTCATCTGAACTATTGTGATTGGATTACTGTGGATGTATTATCATTAAGGTTTTAAAAATGCACAGGGAATTGCCTGCCACTAACTCCAGTTTCTTTTAGACTTTTTACTTCTAGACAATGATTGCACAGAGTTATTTTATTTAGGCACTCTATTATCTTGGGGACTTGGGTCCTGGGGTTTCTCCATAATTTGGACTGTAAACTCTACTAAAAAAAATTTAAATGTGAAATAAATGTTTTTTTCACCAATATGGATTTATTCAACGTAATTTCCATCAAGTACAAGGTACAGTTTAATTACTACAGAGAAAATGGAAATCATTTTTAAAAATTTGAATTATTTGCTTAAAATGAACTCCATGGGAGATGGTCCTTCCCTGATTTGGAGTTGTCTGGCTACTGGGTTTCATAATAAGAGATCCTATTTGTATTTACTTGCTTCTTTTCCTATTTATTATTCATTGTATGTTAAACAAAATTCTCCGTCTTATAAACAGTACAAGTATGGGACCTGTTATGCAGAATGGTCAGGACCTGGGGTTTTCCAGATAATGGATCTTTCCATAATTTGGATCTTCACACCTTAAAGGGATCCTGTCATCGGAAAACATGTTTTTTTCAAAACACATCAGTTAATAGTGCTACTCCAGCAGAATTCTGCACTGAAATCCATTTCTCAAAAGAGCAAACAGATTTTTTTATATTCAATTTTGAAATCTGACATGGGGCTAGACATATTGTCAATTTTCCAGCTGCCCCCAGTCATGTGACTTGTGCCTGCACTTTAGGAGAGAAATGCTTTCTGGCAGACTACTGTTTTTCCTTCTCAATGTAACTGAATGTGTCTCAGTGTGACATAGTTACATAGTTACTACATAGTTAAATTGGGTTGAAAAAAGACAAAGTCCATCAAGTTCAACCCCTCCAAATGAAAACCCAGCATCCATACATACACCCATCCCTACTTTTAATTAAATTCTATATACCCATACCTATACTAACTATAGAGCTTAGTATCACAATAGCCTTTGATATTATGTCTGTCCAAAAAATCATCCAAGCCATTCTTATAGTCATTAACTGAATCAGCATCACAACATCACCCGGCAGTGCATTCCACAACCTCACTGTCCTGACTGTGAAGAACCCCCTACGTTGCTTCAAATGAAAGATCTTTTCTTCTAGTCTAAAGGGGTGGCCTCTGGTACGGTGATCCACTTTATGGGTAAAAAGGTCCCCTGCCATTTGTCTATAATGTCCTCTAATGTACTTGTAAAGTGTAATCATGTCCCCTCGCAAACGCCTTTTTTCCAGAGAAAGCAACCCCAACCTTGACAGTCTACCCTCATAATTTAAGTCTTCCGTCCCTCTAACCAATTTAGTTGCATGTCTCTGCACTCTCTCCAGCTCATTTATATCCCTCTTAAGGACTGGAGTCCAAAACTGCACTGCATACTCCAGATGAGGCCTCACCAGGGACCTATAAAGAGGCATAATTATGTTTTCATCCCTTGAGTTAATGCCGTTTTTTATTCAAGACAGAACTTTATTTGCTTTAGTAGCCACGGAATGACGCTGCCCAGAATTAGACAACGTGTTATCTACAAAGACCCCTAGATCCTTCTCATTTAAGGAAACCCCCAACACACTGCCATTTAGTGTATAACTTGCATTTATATTATTTTTGCTAAAGTGCATAACCTGCATTTATCAACATTGAACCTCATTTTCCAGTTTGCTGCCCAGTTTTCCAGTTTAGACAAATCACTCTGCAAAGTGGCAGCATCCTGCATGGAACCTATAGTTCTGCACAATTTAGTATCATCTGCAAAAGTAGAAACAGTACTTTCAATGCCCACCTCCAGGTCATTAATAAACAAGTTGAAAAGCAAGGGACATGGGTTTTTACTATATAGTGTTGTTCTTAGATCTACCAGGCAGCTGTTATCTTGTGTTAGGGAGCTGTTTTCTGGTTACCTTCCCATTGTTCTGTTGTTTGGCTGCTGGGGGGGGAAGGGAGGGGGGTGATATCACTCCAACTTGCAGTACAGCAGTAAAGAATGATTGAAGTTTATCAGAGCACAAGTCACATGACTTGGGGCAGCTGGGAAATTTCTCTTTTGAGAAATGGATTTCAGTGCAGAATTCTGCTGGAGCAGCACTATTAACTGATGCGTTTTGAAAAAAAAAAAAATTCCCATGACAGTATCCCTTTAAGTCTGCTAGAAAATCATGTAAACATTAAAAAATAGGCTGGTTTTGCTTCTAATAAGGATTAATTATATTGTAATTTGGAACAATTACAAGGTACTATTTTATTACTATAGAGAAAATAACTAATTTTGAATATGAATATGAATATTTGTATAAAATGAAGTCTATGGGAGATGGCTTTTCCATAATTTGGAACTTTCTGGACAACGGATCCTATACCTGCATATATTTATTTACTGCAGTGGCTGTTCCCTGTGTCTGTATTGTGACTGTGCTGCAAAAATGTACAGTGCTGCATATAAGCAGTGCTACATAAATAAAGATATAAATATACAGTAAATTGTTTTGTTTTTAATTGTTGCAGAAAGCAGAGCTTTGTCCTTTGGGGATTCGTTGTACTGGTGGCGCTGACAAATCATGAACATGTGTGGCCTAAAAGCCATGTGTGCAGCAAGCGTGACATTCCTTGCTCTATTCTATGTGAGGCGTGAAGATGATTAGCAGATGGAAGACATAATAGAGAATATACTAGAAGGATCTTCCTCTTGCTTTGTGCTTGATACTGAATACGTATTTCCCTCTCTGTATTTATTTATTCTCAGTCAGCCTTTTTCTGCACCAGTAGAAGCTCTTCTTCTTTAAGACAGGTTTATGTTACATAAAAATAATGATTTTGTTTGACCACACAACACAATAAAAGAGTTCTGCCCCCTAGTGCTCAGATGAAAGAGTCAAAGATCAAAGAGATGGACTTGTCTGGGTGGCAGAGGAGAAATGCTCCCTGGGGACCTACTGGTTTGGGTTATTTGGAGCAGTTTTCCGCCCCCTAAAATTCTATTTGTAGTATATGAGCTAAAGGATTTAAGTTTTCCAGTGTATACTATTATGTTTTTTTGTCCAACAGTTCAAGGCATACACAGAGACATGTGACTTGATTAAAGCCAAGGGACATTGTCCCAAAGAAAACTCTCTATACAGAGTAAGCAACGTGCCCCTTCAACCCTTAAAGAGTTTACAAGCAAGAACTGGAGATACACTGCATTAGAAAACATCCATAAATGGGATGAGGTTTCTTAGTAGAAGAATCATTTGGGTTTTCTGGATGTCTGGTGGTGTTGTCCATACGCTGAGCAGTTCTGCTAACAAGTACCCTACAAGAAGATCCTAATGCCCTGTTAGTGTAGACTTTTTGAAGTTCATTGTGTGACTCACCAACCAATGGCCTGTCATGACAGTGACAAACTGATGTATATTTTGGACAGAAACAGTTGTTACGTGGCTAAGGGAAAAGATGAATGAACATGGAACATAAATCACTGTAAACTCTGGCAGGAAAAGGTCAGAAAAATTAATTTAGGGTGGATTTAGGTTGTCATATGAAAATTTACCACAGTTACTAGTTTCCTTGTTATGGGAGTAATTTGTATGACCGACACGTGCACTCTTCTTGCCTTCCTTTATCCATGTGGTGTCAAAGGGCTTCTAATGTTCCTTTGTGACATGCACAGATGCAAAACGTGAGTGATTAGGTGACAGGGACACATTTTAGGGTCTCCTAAATGTTCAGATAACTTGTTTTCCTGCTCATCCATTTAGGCCCCAACTGTCACATTTTCTGCTGCCCATATTGTTCTTTCACTAGATGCAGAGGTGGTCTCTTCAGTTATTAGTGCTGATCCAGCAGAATTCTGCATAAGACTTCCCTCTTCGCCCCTAATTTGCATATGCAAATTAGGATTTGGTTCAGCCGGGCAGAAGGATTCGTCCGAGTCCGAATCCGAATCCTGCTGAAAAAGGCCGAATCCTAAACCAAATCCTTGATTCGGTGCATCCCTAGTAGTTTTGTAATTGGTGAAACTAACACTAAGGGGCAGATTTACTAAGGGTCGAAGTGAATTTTCGAATACAAAAAGTTCGAATTTCGAAGTAATTTTTTTGCCTGGCAAATAAATTCGCCCATCACTATTCGCCATCTTAAACCTGCCGAAATGCTATGTTAGCCTATGGGGACCTCCTAGAACCTATAGCCAACATTTGGCTAAGTTTTTAGAAGTCTAAGGAAAATCGTTCAATCGATTGGTAGAATCGTTCGATTCAAAGGATTTCACCGTACGATCGAACGATTTTCGGCCAAATTCGAAGTAATCCAATTCGATGGTCGAATTTCGAAGTTTTTTCCACTTCAAAATTTGAACCTTGATAAACCTGCCCCTAACTGTTAACCAGGAGACAGACTTGACCCCTTTTTCACCTCTTCCTGTTGTGTGAAATACAGTTTATTATACCCTTTAACATTATATTGCCCCTTACCCAGAAAACCACATAATATGTCAGCTCAGCAAACCATATATTTCCTTGTGAGAAAACAATCCCACAAAAGCTTGTATGAAGCCTACTTCAATATAAACAGCAATCATTTTGCTGATGACTTGAGAAAATATTAAGTAAATACAGAAAGATTTTATGGGTTAGTGATTTTTTTTTTTACAGAAATCTAGAAGCATAATTCATATATTTCCATGGGAAGAAAAGGATTTCATGGCAAAAACTTGGTGTGGGAGATAAATATGTTCTAACACAACTAGAAACTTTGATGTTTTAGCCAAATATATCCCTGCAACTGGTTTCACCTTTTAATTATAGGGGCTATATATATATATATATATATATATATATATATATATATATATATATATATATATCTATCCACATCGTATGTCATTCGAAGATGAAAACATACAGATTTCAAATTCTGAAAGAAAACCTAATTACTGAAATACATTCATGTGTGAATGTCAATTGGGCATCCCCTACCAGCCTCATTAAAACACAAGCATCATTATCAATGCAGATCCTGTATTCATCTTGCCCAGAGTGGAGCTCTAAGCCATTGCCAGAATAGAGAGATTGTTAAGTATTTGTGTTTTCTGCATTCAGTTATGTGTCACACATCCACAGAGACGTTCTGTCCCTGAAGCCTTTGGAAAAATATAAAAGCCTGTCATAAGAGGGACAATAAGAACGAACATCAAAAGATCCATCTATTCAAATATTCATCCATATAAATAAAGAATTTGAAATGCTTCATTTTTAAAAGGTCATAAAGCCCCATAAAAACAGTCATACCAAGTGTAGTAGCTGTTGTGTAATACCACTCCAAACAGCTTCTGCAAACCAATGATGTGGGAACATATTGAAAAGTCACGTGATTTCATCCAGGCATTTGGATTCACCAAATCCTGGGTGAATCCCTAACTGAATCCGGGATTCATACCAATTCTGGATGCATACCAAATGAAAACTGGATGCAAATTCTTGAATGATTTTGTTTATATCAGATATTTGAGTCCGATTATGCTCCTTGCACTAAGGACCAATGCACCTGCAAAGTGAGCTCTGATGAATAGTATCCTAGTGCACCTGCTGACTCTAGGAACCCTGAAATTTCTGCTTCCCAGTATGTGGTGGTGATTCTAGGGTTCCCATGGTGGGTTGCATCAATGGTTATGGTGGAGTTACATTCTATTGAAGAAAACGTGCAAGGCAATTAGCGCACATTTTGTTGCATCAAGCTGATTTGAATCAGGAGCAACACAGCATGGCTCGGCAATTAAATATAATGTGGACTAACCTGTTACAACTGTTTCCTCACATAATTCAAATTCGACTAAAATATACAACTAAGAATCTCATTCTAGATTTTAAGCTCATTTGCGCAGGTCCTCTTTACCTTTTTGCATTAGTACTTACACTGTAATGTTCAAACAGTCCCATGAACTTGATGGTAACTAAGCTTCATGAATTCATATTGGTGGCAGAATAATCCTGTTAGCTTTATTCAATGTTCAAAAGGGTTTTTTTTAGCATATTTAAGGTATGGTGATCCAAAATTATAGAAAGATGCCTTATTTGGAAAAAGCTTGAATTGCTCGATTTTTTAGTGAAACCGTTCGAATTGCTTGATTTTTTAGTGAAAATGTTCTAATTGCTTGCTTTTAGTGAAAATGTTCTAGTTGCTCGATTTTTCCTGTGAAAACGTTCAAATTTCACGTTTTTTTTTGTGAACGTTCCAATTTCACGATTTTTCACAAATTTTTCGCTGTTTCACAATTTTTTTGGGAAATTCACAAATTTTTCAGCGAAGCGAATCGGGAGAAATGCACCCATCACTAATTCCAGATAATAACTGTGGTAGTAAATGCAAAATATACTTATTTCTGGCTATTGTCTGCAAAGACTAGTCATTCCATCCAGTTTAAATGGATACTGTCATGTGAAAATTTTTTTTTTCAAAATGAATCAGTTAATAGTGCTGCTCCAGCAGAATTCTGCACTGAAATCCATTTCTCAAAAGAGCAAACAGATTTTTTTATATTCAGTTTTGAAATCTGACATGGGGCTAGACATATTGTCAATTTCCCAGCTGCCCCTGGTTTTGTGGACCTGATTATGTGAAGTCCTAATAATCTCACTTAGGAGCCTCCCATCCACAATAACCAAACCAAGCTTGGGCAGCCTATTCTCTCTACTTTTTCTAATATAGCTGCATGTCTATCCAGTTACTGCATTTACTAGAGTAGGTAATTTTCCTGAAAATAATAGATGATTTCATCAACAAATCATCCTTAAAGGAGAAGGAAAGCTACGGAGGCATTTTATTGCCAATAGATTAGCTGCAATAGTGCAAGCTAGAATACTATATTTATTCAGTAGAATGTTAAAAAGCTCTAGAAACTCTCTGTTTGTTTAGGATAGGAGCTGCAGTATTATCTTTGTGTGACATCACTTCCTGCCTGAGTCTCTCCCTGCTCTGGGCTCAGATTACAGCAGAGAAGGGAGGGGGTGGGGAAGAGGAGCAAACTGAGCATGCTCTTGCCCAGGGCAATGAGGTTTAAGCTGAAGGCAGGAAGTCTGATACAGAAGCCCATGTGTACACAATAGAAGGAAGGAAATGCTGTGTTTCTTTTGACAGGGGACTCAGAGCAGCATTACTTTGGGGGTTTACTGGTATATTTAGATGGACCTTTCTGATAAGGCTTACTTGGTTTTAAACTTTCCTTCTCCTTTAATAAAGAATTCATATCTACAGTAGTATCATACCTGTTAATTCACTGGAGAGCAAATTGAACCATAAAGCAGTATAGCAGCACAAATAACAACTTTGTATTTTCTTTTTTTGAAATTGCATCATCTACATTTTTTAAACCAATTTGACTGATACAGATACTAACTGCAGTTCGGGTTGCAATTTTGAATATGGTAAAATATTTTTTTTCCAGTGATTTATTTTGCTCTTTTGAACTGACTTTTTTTCTGTTGTTTCTTGAAGGGTTTTGAAGAGTGTTAGTTAAAGGGATACTGTCATGGTAAAATATGTTTTTCTCAAAACACACCAGTTAATAGCGCTGCTCCAGCAGAATTCTGCACTGAAATCTGTTTCTAAAAAGAGCAAACAGTTTTTTTTTCAATTTAATCTGAAAATCTGACATGTGGCTAGACATATTGTCCTTTTCCCAGGCGCCTCCAGTCATGTGACTTGGGCTCTGATAAACTTCAGTCACTCTTACTGCTGTACTGCAAGTTGAAGTGATATCACTTCCCTTCCTCCCCCCCCAGCAGCCTAACAACAGAACAATGGGAAGGTAACCAGATAGCAGCTCCCTAACACAAGATAACAGCTGTCTGTTAGATCTAAGAACAGCACTCAATAGTAAAATCCAGGTCCCACTGCGACACATTCAATTAAATTGATGTAGGAGAAACAACAGCCTGCCAGAAAGCAGTTCCATCCTAAAGTGCTGGCTCTTTCTGAAAGCACATGACCAGGCAAAATGACCTGAGATGGCGCCTACACACCAAAATTACAATTTAAAAAAATGCGCTTGCTGGTTCAATAATGAAATGTTATATTGTAGAGTGAATTATTTGCAGTGTAAACAGTGTAATTTGGAAATAAAAACTGAATCATAAAAATCATGACAGAATTCCTTTAAGCTGATTTTCCTTGTTTGACCAGGTTGCTAGAGAAACATACCTTAGCTCAGACTGATCCAGACATTCCTCACTCAAGCCAAAGATTTCTTTAGGTGGAGACTCATTGCCACTGTCTGAATTTCAACCCCTCCATATAATAACAAGTCCCAATCAGATATCATTGAGGAAGAGATTATATTGGTCCCATACACAACTTTCAATTCAATCAAGATAGGACAACTGAATCTGAAGAATCTATCCACGTATGACTTAGAAATTATGTTTTTTAAATCATTAAGACAAACTAAAGACTTGGTTTTATATGTTGACCTTCTCTTGATCAACTAGAAGATACAAAGCAATTAATGAAGCCTTGTTTGTATGTATAATATCAAGTTAGTGCTCATTAAAAAATATAAATGTATGCCTGCTTTAAATCATCAAAATGCATAACTATTTTTCAATGACATACAGCTTTAAGGAACTTTGCTGTGCAAAAATATGTTGAAAAAACCAAGCTTTAGAGCAGTTAAAATACTATATTCTGTGGCCTTGATTCCATGAAGTGCATAAAGATACGCTAGCTTATCAACCCACTTCTATGGAAAATCAAGGTTTCCTCATTCATTAGACCTGTTATCTATATATAAATTTTGGAGACAATATAAGTGCCGTCATATTAGACCTTTAGTCCTTGTGATGTTGCCATAATCATTGTCTGTTCCACAGTGTGTTATGACAAGTTACAATTATGTAGACATGTTACTTGCATGACAAGAGAAACCTGTTCCAGCCTTATATAGAAATGAACACAGTTGTAATAACTTGCTTATGGTAATTTGAGGCTATCCAGCATCTATCTGGAAGCAGCTGTGATATATTGGAAGACAGGATAGCTGAAAAATATCAAGTCAAGGTTTCTGTGATAGAATGTTGCCATAAATTTGTATTGTGTAAGAAATACACTCTGAATTCAAGGGTAATAGCTGGGGCTTTGATACTTTGCAACTGGCAAGCATGTGCTAGCTGTAAAGATATCCTTTTAAATATGTATCATCAATCATTTGCCTGTTAAGTCCTCTGTTTGTTATTAAAGATCTGTTACGAGTTCTAGTATTTCTTTTTGCGTGTCCCTGTCCTGTGCTGGAAATGTCTCCCTGTTGAGATTTACTTAATCATACAGTAGTCATTCACTTGCGATTCTCCTTGAGAGGGGACCAGATGAGACATCACATTCAATTTCCGTGGTTCTGTGAATGTGCAGGATGCTTGATTTATAGGCTCAGCATTCATTAAACCCCATATGCACAGCAACACATTGCAATATTGTTTAACGTTAGTAAGTGCTGGTTATACTTACCCCAAGTACTGAAGGGCCGTAGGGTGCTCAACAGTGATCTTAATTTTTGCTATAGTGCTTCAGTTTGTCCTACTGTCACCATCTTGCACTGCTCTTTTTCACTCATCTTATACATGTAAATGTTGTTCTACAGGGCCACCATATATATTTGCACCTTCTAAAGACTGCTCTGTGCCTTTGTGTCTGTCTTTAAACTGCAGCTAATCACAAGAATCCTTAAGGTGGATTGTCCTGTCTATTTCTTTTTTTACTCCACTTTTTCTACCACCTCTGGATCTAACAGGACTTTATATTTCTTTGCATGTGCTTGAGAAGCAATGAAAGCAAAGCAACTTAGTACAAAACTCTACACACTATACCTCTTACAACAATAACATGGGTTAATGTCACAGTAGCAAAATGTCTAAGTCAGTGATCCCAACCAGTAGCTTGTGAGCAACATGTTGCTCACCAATCCCTTGGATATTGCTCCTAGTGGCCTTAAGCAGGTACTTATTTTTGAATTCTACATTGGAGCAGGCCTGGACTGGCAATCTGTGGGTTCTGGCAAATGCCAGAGGGGCTGCTGTACGGCTCCATAGAAAGTTACCATATTGTGGGCTGGTTGGGGGCTGTTTGGGCTGGTAGGAGGCTGTTTGGGCATCTGTGTACTTGGAATGACAGGGCCTATTTTGACTCCCAGTCCAGGCCTGCATTGGAGGCATGTATTGGTTGTATAAAAACAATGTCTATTGCTAAACAGAGCCTCCTGCAGAGTGCCAGTCCACATAGGAGCTACCAAATAGCCAATCACAGCTTATATTTGGCATCCCCAGAAGCTTTTTGCATGTTTATGTTGCTCTCCAGCTACTTTTACATTTGAATGTGGCTCACAGGTAAAAAAGGTTGGGGACTCCTGGTCTAAGCCATGGGCACATTTGATGTATGAATTATATGTATGATAATATGTGATGATTATGTCGGTGCAGTAACAGAATGGTACTGTCTCCTAGGTGTAAAGGAGCATCACATTATGGCCTTACCAAAGAGCGTAAAAGACGATCACAAGACAGTTCCCCAGACTGCAGCTCGTCTTTGGATCTCACTGTTGCAGCCGTCACCCCTGAGGTTTCAGCTTCAGCAGCCATAGCCTTAGCAACTGAAGAAACGGGTCAAGACAATCCAGCATTTAGTCCCGCCAAAGGAGAAAGCCACACTGCCTGTGAATCTGAAGAAAACTGCAGGCTTAACAGAAATATAAGTAAGGCAATGTACACTGCGAAAAAAATCTCCTTACTATTATGAATAGATATGGTTGGTCAAAACTAACAATTGTAATCCAAAATCAATGGGGGGCAGCTGGACTTCTCTGTAATGTCTAACTAGTTTTTTTCTGTTTGATGTTATCTTGTACAACCTGCTACCCTTACTGGAAGGGCATTACCTCTACTCATATTGACTCCAAGAATAGTTCACAAGGTGAGACATCCCAACATCGAAATTGGCAACCATGAGTTGTATCTTTAAGATGGTCATGTCAAAGGGTCCCATCTAATAAATTGCTACCTAATTGCTCTATATAATGGGTCCGAGCAAACTGGCAGTGAAATACATGAGTATAGAGATCAGTTCACTATATTTAAGGTTCCCAATTAAAGTCTGAGAAGTTCACAACAGCTTGAGGAAGGTTGGGGTCCCCTGTTTTTCTTCTTAGCGATTGTTTTGTTCTATGCCAGCCCAATGTGCTGCAAATATTACTGATGCATGCAAACTAATTCATGTTGATCTCAATTAAATAATATAACCCCCATTCAACATTTAGCTTTAATAAAATAAAGCATGTTAGGTCTTTTGTGTGACTGTTGAGGTTCAACACAGCCAAACGCTGTTTTTGTCTTGCAGATCGGAACTTTGAGCGTTCCACTGTCAGAAGTCTGTCTTTTAAGAAACTAAATCGAGCATTTAGTGTTCTTCGGAGAACAAAGAGTGGAATCGCTGTGGTACATGCTGCCGACAGAGAGAGAGCAAACCTGCAAAATGCCAACATCGTAGAAGACTCTATTGGTTTGTATTATTCTGTAACACAGAGGGAGAGGGACAAAGACCATCTAATATCTGCACCTGTGCTTTGCTGCGGTAGTGCCTTTGCACCTATTTATTGTGAGTTAGGACCAAATCACATCATCAGTAATTATCATCGCGAAAGAAAAATAAATCCTCATGCATTTCCTTATTTTAAATTACTTTAATATAAATTCAGCAAAAACAGTGGCCAGTCAACATTTTCAGTAGAGGCATCATGGTCTTGTGCCTACTGTATGTTCATGACCCCAGCTTGCCCACAGTTAGGATTATATTAGTAGCTATCTGCTCAGTCACACTAGTCACACTAGTCACACAACACATTAGGCCAAGTTGAGCGAAGTCGTTGTCTATGTCTTCTGACATGGCTACAAAAATTATCCTTAATATATATATTTACATCAGGTTCTTTCCCTGTGGAGATTAAAGTCTAATTCCCTTTTTACAAACTTACACCTAGAAGCCAAGTAACCAAGACCATGGTACTCTAAGGCAACAATGTCAAACACTGAGTCACCCCAATGATGGGTGTCCAAGTATATTTATCTTTTTAAATCACATATAGTGGGCATTATTATTTTAAAACAAGGATGTGATTAAAAAGATATTTTTTTTTGTTTTTGTTTTGCAGCTTTCTAATTTTTTTCCATTGCAACTCAATTATCAAATGCCTCTCTTTATTATGTCTATGGCTAACCGTAAACACTGCAGTGAGCATGGCCATTCCCACTCATATTAATAGAGATGGTATCCCCTCTTATCAATTCATTTTTTCCTAGGAAAACAAACTTTTATTTCCCATTTAAATTACGTTTCTAACAAAGAAACTTTTTTTTTGTTTGTTTATTGACCTACAGGTCTTCCAAGACAATATCACCTGATTCCAGATGGAGAGATCACCTGCATTAAAATCAATCGGGCTGATCAAAATGAAATCCTTGGCATTAGAATTGTTGGAGGCAATGAGACGCCTTTAACGCATATCATCATACAGCACATTTATCAGGATGGGGTTATTGCTCGAGATAGGAGACTTCTTCCAGGAGACATGATATTAAAGGTAAAAACTAACATATACTTACTGAGAAGCTAGTTCAGTGTTATGCAGCTCTAGGTTTCAATTGTCTTAACAAGCCAGAGACACAAGGGATAGGGGCTGCTTTTATTTATACTGTGCCTCATTTCCGGATTCTTTTTGTTTGGGTAAACACATGGGCCAAAAACTTTAGTTTATGATCCATCCAGGGGGATGACTTTGGTGATCAATTCATCTCAAGTGAGAAGGGCAACCTATAAGTGTTCAGATGTTTTACTACAGCTCCTAGTACCCGGCGAAGCTAGTCTTTGCCTGCCAGGGGAATGATAGTAGTCAACATCTAAATGTAGACTCACCTGCTTAAAAAAAAATAATTTTGCTTCAACACAATATATATATAGTGTGTGTGTAGTAATATATACAGTTGAATAAAAATGTTTGGGCACCACTAGGCAAATTACATGTTCATTATTGAAGTAAGTTAACAAACTGCAAATGTTTGCAAATGTAAATGCACGGCTACATTTTATTTCATGAACTTTAAAACACAGAAACAAAGAAAACTTCAGTTTCTTCTGTTTGAACTTTCTGGATGCAAAGATCTGTTTGGCATCTTGTATATCTTTCTTAATTATGGAAAAGGTGCTACCACTGCTACTATAAGAGTGGATATCCTGCAATACATCTATATAATCATAGGAGTGCATTAAATTTTGTGTAAAATGGTGCATGCTGATATCCATCACATGTTAACACTTCCTTAAACAGTAGAGGGGCCAAATACTAAAGAATAATGCAGGGGGGTATCTATAGAGCAGTGGTCCCCAACCAGTAGCTTGTGAGCAACATGTTGCTCTCCAACCCCTTGGATGTTGCTCCCAGTGGCCTCAAAGCAGATGATTATTTTTGAATTCCAGGCTTGGAGGCAAGTTTTGGTTGCCTAAAAACCAGCTGTACTACCAAACAGAGCCTCAATGTAGGTTGACAATCCACATAGGGCTACCAAATGGCCAATCACAGCACTTCTTTTGGCACCCCAAGAACATTTTTCATGCTTGTGTTGCTCCACAACTGCTTTTACTTCTGAATGTTGCTCACAGGTCCCAAAGGTTGGGGATCCCTGCTATAGAGGAAGCAGACCATGCAGCTGCAGGGGGGCCTAGGAGGTATAGAGGTCCCACGAGGCCTTAATTTATATACTGTTTCAATAAATATTGGTAAAACTAGTCAACCTCTAAACATTTTGGGGGCCAAGTTATGCCACTGGAATAAGGGACACTATCTTGCTGGATGTGGGGTTAGGCAGGGGTTTAATTCTTGAGAGCAATGTCTCACTATCATGACCTTGGAAGCCGTATATTTCCAAAGCAATATCATGTTCTCTCACTTGTACATGCGTCATGTGCAGGTCCCTGAGACTTTGTCAAGGACTATTAAATCAACTTTAATATTTCATTGCGAATAAATATTTCACGCCTGACTTTAACTTAATCCCCAGATATAAACATGGCAGGATTTGTCTAACACTCTTGGCAAGAACACTGTTTGCAAAAATGCTAATGTGTCGATGGTGAGTGAGAAGTCAGCACCTAGATCATAAACAGTATCATGTCCAAGTGGGAAAGAGAGCATTGTGCATCTCAGTGACACCTTGGCTTCTGTTACCTGGACAGTGCTTGTCTTGAACAAGTTAAAGGCTGCATAAGGCTCACTTACTAACCTTCACAGTAACCAATACTAACCATTAAAGGAACAGTAACACCAAAACATTTGTGTTTTAAAGGAATGACAACATAATGCACTGATGCCACTGGTAAAACTGGGATGTTATAGTTTATATATACCAGCTGCCTTGTAGCAATGGGAGCAGCCATTTAAGTAAAGGATATACAGCAGATACAAAAGTTTTGAAGAATCCCATTGTATAGTACAGAGCTTATCTGTTGTGTATCCTGTGCCTTTTCTCATCTCTCCAGCTTGAATGGCTACATAGCAGCATGTTCATATAAACTATATTTGTGTTTCTGAAGAAAACACCCCAATTTTACCAATGCAGTGCAACACTATATTTTATTTCCATTACTTTAAAACACTTTCATTTTTTTTATTGTTACTGTTCCTTTAAGTAGTTTTGTTCAACTGTTGGAAGAATAAATAAAAGCAAAAACTAGATTGGTGTGTTACTTCCCAGGTACAAATGCTAGTCAATGAGCCCCGGCTGGTGGAGGGAGCCAGAGAGCAGCCTTTTTTTTCTTGATTCTTAAAGAAAGCATTTTTTCTTTCTTTTTATAAATTCCATTTACATTACATTGTTCTTGTAGAGCCTATACCTAACTGTCAGGTCTTGGGAAATATTGTCCCCTACTTTACAACTTTGCAAACATTACATTACAAACAAACAATTTTTTACTCTATTCCTTTTTTACTTGCAGCTTTTTTCAGAAACGTACCACTGCTTCTCATTCTCTACAATATCACTCAACACAACGTGTTTTGACACCAAGTTCAAAATGTTTATTTGTGTAAATCGTTGAGTGATAAACATGGAAGAGAAATAGAACAGGGGGATAATTGATAATTGTTAACCAATAATTTCCTTGGGAGGGTTGGCCACAGAACACTTGGAATCACCTGCACTAATAATTCAAACATTATAAATGCAATTTCTAGCAATAATCACAATCTGGACATTTTTAAGCATCAAAATGTTTAGAATTGCCTAATGTGCGAGGCAGTTCCCTCTTTGCAAGTCTATGCAGATGGTTCAACTGCTGCAATCAAAGCCAAGACTCCACTGTGTCACCAATATGCAACTGTCATCTGCTTTCTGAAATCTCTTGGTGTGCCAATGTCCTTCCAAATCCTACATTTACCCTAGTCCTATATCCAATTCATTTCCATAGCATCCTCTTGTCTGGTACTGCAGCAAACCTCTTGGCAACATCCACTCATACAACATCATTAATGTTTCTATCTACTGTGTGTTTCTCTCATACTCCAACTACGATGATTTCTTTGTCATTTCTCAAAAATCTCCAAAGTTGTAAAGAGACCAAAATTGTTTCTTTACTTCCTGTGACTTTCTTACCATTAATGGGGGGGGATTGTCTAATGTTTTCACAGGTTTTAGAAATACAAAATCATTTTAATTTAACTGTAGTATGGGTCACACTGGCAGACTATCAACTAAAAAAAAACATGAATGCATCAATTCCTTTGGCTTCCTTTCATGTGGGAAACCCAAACAAAAAAAAAAAGGCAGGCTTTAGGCACTGGTGTAAATTGGTTCGTATAAAGCAAAATAGGCTATGGGATATTGTTGTTGTTGTTGTTGCTTTGTTAAATGTGAGTAATAGCTAGTATTTTGTTGTGAGGGGTAATAAGAAATTAGACATCTGAAATGAATTTCCAGACTTTTGTTCTATATGGAAATTGTGCCAAGGGGACACAGACCACCATACTCACCAGACAAACATGTATAAAGGGATTCTGTCATGATTTTTGTGGTGTTGTTTTTATTACTAACTGTGTACTATGCAACTACCATTCTACCATTTATTCTTAAACCAATAAATGTATTTGTTTATAGCTGTAATATTGATGTACTGTATAGGCAGCCACCTCAGGGCTCTGTGCCTGATCCTGTGATTTCAGAAAGAATCAGCACTTCACAATGGAACTGCTTTCAAATAAGCTATTGTTTTTCCTAATCAATGTTGTTTCCAAGTCAGGTGTGACTTGGCTGGCTCCTACAGTATTTCTTCTGCTTGGGTTCTCTTTGCATATCTACCAATAGGTGGAACATCACTTTCGGTGACAGAAACCAATGCAAATATGCTGGGAAGAATTGTTTTGAGCACACAACTCTTTGGGGGCAGATTTACTTAATGGTAAAATGGCCGTTGCTAGCAATAATGCTCCAAAAATGTCATCCTCAGGGACACCGCTAATTTACTAACGGGCGTAGACGACAATTCGCTAGTGAAAGAAACCATCGCTAGCGCCACTTCGCGCCCTATCGGGGTAAATTTTTGCTCAGATGAACCATCGTTACTACAGTGCGAATTTTACAGAATGTTACCTCTTTTGCCAGTTTCCTTCACCAGCTTAGACCTTGTGAAGCTTCCTCCTCTTCAACCTTATGTCAGTGACATCATATCCTGTATGCCGGAAAGTCATAAAAGTTGTAAAAAAACGCTGAAGTTTATTTAATTTTTTAAAGTGGGATTGCCTTCAAAAGTACTTAACTAATAAAGATTTTGGTGTTAACATTTCTTTCCCAACCATTTGAGGGGCATGCCACCAGGGTTGAACTGGAGCATTGGTGCCCACCCGGTTCCAAACTCCTTCGGTCTCCTGAGCACATGCACAGCACTTCATTGTTTTCTTTTGAGGGCTGGCAGATCTGAGGAGGGGGTCTGGGCAGGCCCCCACCTGGGGCTAGGGTTGCCACTTTTTCTGGAAAAAAATACCAAGCTTCCTATATATTTATCTTTTTTCCCTATTAATAACATTGGGATCAACCATCATTTTTACTCGGCCAGACAACCCTACCAGTCTGACCCTGCATGCCACATTTGTTTTAGGGTGGCCACCTGTCTAGGGCATTAAAGGATCTCCTTTGTCTTTATTTTGCTTCCTTGGACATTTGTAACATTTGTTAAACATCTGACAATTGTTTGCGTAATGGTAGCAAATTTTCACCTGGCGAAGTGGCTCGAAGTGTGGCAGATCGTTCGCTGGTGAAAATTCGCCCTTTAGTGAATTAATTTGCCCCTTGGTGTTTATTGAAAATTCCATAAAAGAAATAAAAAAGAATTTGAATTGTTGAAAGAGTTGGAGAAAATGGAATATGTCCATTATGTTAAATAAATGGTTTCTTATGGGACCAAGCTACAGTAGCAGTGGGAGGCACATTTTTAATGATCTTTCTTCAAATATTCCAGTATAATTTGTTGTGCCAGTGCAAGAATGTTGTACTTTTTGTCCTTGCAGTTGTTTTTAAACTATAGAATAGCCAGCCTATAGCTCCCATTATTATTATATTGTTTTCTTTGGATTGTTTATCACTGTTTCTATGATTTGAGTTTGAATTGGCATGTCCTAAATTGTGCATTTGTTCACATCTGGGCATTGGAATTTTGGTTAGATAAGACTAGATACATCTTTCCCCAGTGATGATGATTTAATGTTAAGTAGAAAGAAAACTTTCACTTCTCTTGCATTTAAATTTCTGCTTATTGTGCTACTTGTACACACATTGATGTACTGTATTTCTTTTAACACATTTGCTGAATTGCTCATGGTCACATAAGCACATCACTATTTTTAGTCACAACATATAGGAGATTAGACGCCCGTTTCTTCGGGTGACTAATCTTCTTCCCACTGGCTAGAGTCTAAATAGCAGGCGGGATGGAACTCGGAATGCTTCATTTTCCGAAGTTGCCTCACGAGGAAAGTTCAGGCGACTTCGGAAAGCCAAAGCAACCCAAATGCCATCCCAATGGCGACTTAGATTCTAGCGGTCGGGAAGGCTTTTCATGGAGATTAGTCGCCTGAATAAGAGGTGATTAGTCGCCGGGTGACTAAATCTCCCAGAATCTTCCCATGTGTCTCTGCCCTAACAACCACAGTATTTGTGGGATTTTACAAGTAATTTGAATATTGGTATAAGCCTGTATTTAAGTATAAATAGTTTAAAGGCGGTTTCGCTTACTATATCTTGTACACTATGATTTACTATAAACAACTACAGTGCTACCTGCTAAGTGCAATACTCAGAACCACATCTCTTAGCCTACAACTTATGTCTCCTGTCTTCATTTTACTTTTATAGATTGTAACTAAGGCCCTCTTAGCTCTTGTTTGGCCATTATTTGTATGTGATTGGTGTATTTGATATGTTAATCCTTATATTGTACAGTGCTGCAGATCATTTTGGATCATTGAAAAAATGTTTTGATAGTAATAATTACCCCTAGAAGTGCATTAGGGACAGCTTGTTGGTTCAGTGGGTAGCACTTGTGCCTTGCAGCTCTTGAGTTACCAAATTCAATTCTGCCTTGTTTCCTTCCACATTCCAAACACATACAGACAGGTTACTTAGCTCATGAGAAAAACTCAATATGTGTAAATATGAGAGAGACCTTGGATTTTAAGATCCGCTTGGGCAGGGATTAGTGACAACACTTTATATATAACTGATAATTATATGCCCAATATGTCTCCAAAACAGTGTAATGTACAAAGTGAAGCTTATATGGTTGCAAACCGAGCCTACCCCAAAAGTGTGCTTTAAAACAGAACTGTATCCGGCTTTCTAACAAAATCTTTAGAACCAGAAGGGACCTGGACTTTATATAGCACATGGCATGCCTTTTCATATGCTCTTCGCCTACTCAGTCTACTGAGAGTGAGGAAAGTGTGTTTGGACATATATACATACTGTACAGCTGGAAACATACTGTACATACTCACATACATACATACATACATACATACATTAAGGGAGTATTTTATTAACATTGGAGACAAACACCACCGGTGATGGTGATGTTGTCCACAGCAACATAAATCAGATTTGAACACCTACAAGTTAGAGAACAAAAGCAAATATCTGATTGGTTGCTCTGGGTAACATGTAGAAGGAAATCAAGTGCACACTTGGGCCCATCGGATTAAAGTCCGCATGGTGCTCAGACCTTAAGGGAGACAGCACTCCCAAATATAAGTAGCAAGGAAATAGGACCTGCACACAAGGCAATTTAAACAGGAGACTAGCCCCTTGTGCGTTTATTGCATCACAATGTTTCGGGGCTGAAGGGGGAACATCACATTAAAAAAAAACCCTTGGAGTTCTGGCAGAATGTACATTATCCATTGTGATTTCTCTAACTGCCCCCCTACCCACAGTGACAAACAGTTTTGAATAACAACCACTTGACTCCATGTATAACAATCATGTATAACAATCTTTAATCTTGTGAGGCCATATTATATCTAAATAATATCTAAAATTCCAGCCATATAGCACTGGAAGGAATTACAGAAGGAAATTCTGTAACAACTGACTATACGTTTTCAAAATCAAATTAAATCCTTTTTTTCCACAAAAGAAGTTCTAATTTTAACAATATTGCTTTCTTGAGTGCATGAGCCCCATAATATCACTGAGTCATTTAAGGTTTAAGGGACACCTCATATAACCTACTTGAGAAACAAGTAATTCCCAACACAGTTACAGCTATCTGCTGGGATGTGCAATCCATCTTCCGAACATTTCCTCATTTGACACTGCTCCATTTAATTATTTAAGCAAAACTATGGGCATTGTGCTAATGTGGTGAAATAAAGCAGCGCAGTGAGATCCTAGATCTGTAGCAAAATTAATGTGCGCTGACTCCTCAGGTAGAACAGTGAGAATACAAACCCTTGTGCATCCCACAGGACATGAGCTCAGCCAAGTAACATGAGCGCATGGGTCCTTTTATTCTCCCTTACAATCTGTTTCTCATTTATTTAAGGTTTCAGCACAGAAATATAGCCTGTTTGTCAGCACAGTGATTCCTGCACTGCACACTACAAATCTGAGCTTGGTACACTACCCAACATACTTGTTGCATGACAAACTGCAATGAAATACAAAATGAAAATGAGGTTTCCTGTAACAAATCATCTTATTCATAGTACATTGTCTCTTGCGTTTTTAACTTTTCAAAAAAGATTTTTTTTTTTCATGTGTTGGACCTCTAGGATAAAGAACAGTACTAAGTGGATACTGTAATATTTTAAGAAGAGAGCAATCCAAACCTTTTAAAAATAACAAGTAATGTGAATATGTAGAGGAGCACACTCTTGGTGTACATAGCACAAAGCCACGCACGGCAATGCTCCACTCAACTCTTTTTGTAGGAATGGGCACACCAGTATAGAAATGTCAAAAGCACTGTACAGAAACCTATAACTGACATATTAACCCAAATAGGCTGTTAACATGACATTTTTCTAATTGTGGCCAGTACATCTAAAAGGCACCCAGAGCCTCCACTCCGCTCTACAGGCAGCTAAAAGCAGCTGGGGAGTTCCTTCATTTTACAACCCTTTGGAACTTGTACATCCTCTAAAACAATTTTGAAAGTGACTCAGCACTATCAACGATTAAATACAACACAACAATCTGAATTCTATCAGCAGGTTATTTATTCCCAATGTCTATATTGTGATGAGAGTATTGCTTTTGATGTGGTACCCTGTGGGCTCATGCAACTTGAAAACCCAATGTCTAGGCATGCCTACAGGACCCTACATGCTAGTATCACCATACTAAAAATAGGCAAACATCGCCCATTTGCCTCTCAGACTCTTTGGAACACATAAGAGCACTGAACACTGTCATCTGTACTAACTCTTCATATGGCCAGTCAGCTGGAAATCATTCATTGTCAACTCCTTGCTCATCAGTCAGTCTCACTTTTTTATATGTGTTCTGCCAGAATTTTCCTGATATTGCTTCCAAGTTCACGTATTAACGTGATAACAATGCCCTTCAATTTCCTCTGTTCCAATACTTTGCATCAAAATTCATTTCCAAAACATCCATATCGACAGTGAGTCATAACATCTGAGAAAGGAATGGGGTCTTAGAATGTAATCATAAGAGTTAGTTTCTTAAATTAATTACATTATGGCTATACATTTCCCATAATTGATGCCTGGTATAAAACCATTCATAAAGGAATACAAAATGTTCTTCTTTTAAGATATGAATTCTACTTTACGACTTTATAAAAAGGCAAATATACTGTGCAGCTTCTCCCTGGGTATGGATTTATATTGTTTAAATATGTATTCTCTTTGAGGCCCATTTCCTATTGGTCGAATATCGAGGGTTAATTAACCCTCGATATTCGACCCTCGAAGTAGAATCCTTCGACTTTGAATATTGAAGTCGAAGGATTTACCGCAAATGCTTCGATCGAAGGATTTTCCTTCGATCAAAAAATGCTTTGAAAGCTAATGGGGACCTTCCCCATAGGCTAACATTGGTGCTCGGTAGGTTTTAGGTGGCGAAGTAGGTAGTCAAAGTTTTTTTTAAAGAGACAGTACTTTGACTATCGAATGGTCGAACGATTTTTAGTTAGAATTGTTCGATTCGAAGTCGTAGTCGAAGGTCGAAGTAGCCAATTCCATGGTCGAAGTAGCCAAAAAAAATTGAAATTCTCCGTTTTTTCATTCGAATCCTTCACTCAAGCTTATTAAATGTGCCCCCAAGTGTAGTAAATATCCCCACAGAAACTGGTTACTATATAAATAAAGCAACATAATGTGTGTTTTCCTTTGTGTTCTTTTTGTACAGGTAAATGGCATTGATATAAGCAGCGTGCCTCACACATATGCACTTTCAGTTCTCAGACAGCCTTCCAAAGTGCTAAGGCTTACAGTGCTCAGAGAACAGAGGTACAAGTGTCGATACAATGGAGTCCCAATGGACCAACACAATCCACAAGACGACAGCATTCATGTTGTATTAAACAAGAGCAGCCATGATGTGCAGCTGGGAATAAAATTGGTCCGAAGAAGAGAGGAGCCTGGAATATACATTTTTAACTTATTGGAAGGAGGTGTTGCTGCAAGAGATGGTTATTTGCACGAAAATGATCGGGTCTTGTCAATTAATGGTCATGATTTACGTAATGGGACGCCTGAAATTGCAGCCCAGCTCATACAGGTGAGTCACTTTTACCCTAGCGCAGTGGTTCCCAAACTATGGAGTGACCCCTCCAGGGGGAATCGTAAAGCATCAGCAGATGGGGCTCAGCTTGAAAGCCAGTTAGTGAGAGTGGGAAGAATGTCCCTTTGGTCTCCTAGATACATCTGAAAGCCCAGTTTAAAGGACAGTTAAAATTAGATTTGGGATGATTGGGATGTACAGTATTTGCTGCCCTATATATTCTTGAAACTATGACTAGAGATGCACCATATCCAGGATTCGGTTCAAGATTCGGCCAAGATTCAGCCTTTTCAGTAGAATTGGGGCAAATCCAAATGTCTTCCTGAACCAAATCCAAAAAATCATGTGATCTTTCTTTACACAAACAAGAAAGTCAAAAATTCTTTAAATGTGCAACATGCACACACTTAATTCCCTCCTTTTTTTTCCTAATTTGCATATGCAAGTTAGGGTTCCTATTTGATTTGGTATTTGTCCGAATCTTTCACAAGTGATTTAGGGTTCCTCCGAATCTTAAAATAGTGGATCTCTGAATCCCTAACTATGACTGATGCACCACTACTTTCCTGTATCTGTGCCCATGGGGCCCCAGTCCAATGGTTCGACCTTCAAGGGGGTCCCTGGGCAAACACTGGACCTTCAATCACTGCGAGATGAAAAAAAAACTTCAGAAAAGAGTAGACTCATAAATTGTTAAATGTATCTGCATGGGCAATCTGGTTCCTAGTTTGCATGCTCTATAATGCATTATCATGACATCTGGAGCATAACTAGCTTTTGGAGTTGAATCTGTTAATGCATTTCAGATTTTTGTGTTACCCCCTTCAGTTTCTAAGGAATCTGCATAGTATCAGACTCAATGTACATTACGGTAAATCCTTTCTAACATTGATGTGAGCTGACTTAATTAAAGTAAAACCAGACTTTCATTTGCTTTGGTTTTCAGCAAGAGTTTAACGTTTAACATAGTGTGGATTGTGTCCCTATGTAGCATACGTTCAACCTTAAATGTAATGAAATGAACTGTATAATAGGAAATGTTAACCCCTGCTTGTAAAATAAGGAAATTAGAAAACAATGAAGAGTTAAATGACGTGAATGGTTCCTTATAGCATTTGGGTACATTTCATTTATTTTTCATACTATACTGTTGATAGGTAAGCATAGTTTTACCCGCTTCTCTGCCAGTTAGATACAGGTGCCAACACTTGCTCTTAATTGGCTGGTCTGCTCGCCACAAGGATAGATTGTAGAATATAAAGTGAATAATTTACACCCTATTGTAAAATATAAAGATATGAGGATATTATTCCATTAGTTCCATGACCAAGTGATTTTATACAGGTAATGGAACTTACTTCTAATATCCTCATATTTTCCAACACTTTATTTCTTATAATACACATGTTTTAGTGAGTTATGTGACAAATATGACATCACTAAGCTCTGTTTATAACTGATGACATCACAAAGAGACGTTTAAAAGAATATAATTTACAGGATTTATATATATATATATATCTATATATATATATATATATATATATATATATATATATATATATATATATATATATATATATATATAATACACAAAAGCCATGAATATCTTGCAAATGATATCCTTATAAACGGTGAGTTCTGATGTCATCAGTTATAAACGGTGAGTTCTTATGTCATTTCTGTCATATGACTCACTGAAACTTGTGTATTATAATAAATAAAGTACCCCAGTTGCAAAATATGAAGATGTTAGAAGTAACCTCGGAGTTCCATGACCTGTATAAAAACACTCCGCCTTCTGCCTCGTGTTTTTATATGGTCATGAAACTCCTCGGTAACTTATAATATCCTTATATTTTACAAGAGGGGGTACATTATTCACTATATATATATATATATATATATATATATATATATATATATATATATATATAATGTGAAATATGTTTTATTATACTAATGCTCCAACAACAAAAATCATTTCTAGTAAATAGGCAAGACAGACTGGGTATTTAAGACTTTATTGAGTGTGGGTTTTCTCTATATGTTTATGTGTCTGTGCCCATATGAGAGAGTATTTTTATCAAAGTAAGCAAAGAATGTATGTATATGTATATCTAATATTACTAATGAGTTGCCATTTGGAAGGGACACCATTTCCAGCATCTTAACTTACAATAGGAGACAGCTACATTTGAACAGCTGTGTCTTTTTCAGTTTCTCCCACATAATAAAGGCTAATCTTAGTCTTGTCCAAGCTATAGGCTCCAGACTTCTTGATTAATACGGGACACTTTAAACTTTCCAATTGCCAAGGAAAGGAAAGTAATGAAAAGCAATTGGATGAGTTCCTCAGACAAACACTCCGCTTTGCAATTATAAAATTCCTTCCCTCATGACAGCCGTCCACAGACAGGAACATTATGCAGGACATGGGGACCCTCTCTGTATCTATCACTGCCAGTCCACCCATTCATTCTGATCACAAATGTCCCCAGCCCTCTCTGACAAGATTCCAAGAAGGGATGTTGTAATTTGTTGAACGCCACACCTGAAAGCCATTACACAGCTCATACGCACAGTTATTTGCATAGTCACTAAGGTCACGCAAGGGCCACTGACAGTCAGGAGGCATGTGAGAAGTTTATGAAGGGGCCCTAGTTTTACTACAGGGTCTGTATGTAATATGTCAGTGATACACACGTGCGCTTGTTCTGGTAAAGAGGCACAGTCCAGGGTTAGAAATAGGAATTGAGTAAACATGGTGTGATTATGAATCACAAAGAAAAACAACATGACTACGGATAATTGTTTCTCACCTACACACTGAATGAACTATTATAATTAATTATAATGTGTATCCATTACTTTGTTTGTTTTGTTTCTTCTTCTATAATGTGAGGGACAAATGAAATCGGCATAAAAAACAGAGGGGAAAATTCCTATTAACAAAGGAGGGAGGGCTTTTGTGTCCATTAAAGCTATAGTAACACCTACTTTAGAAAAAATTAAATGATTTAGTGCCATTCCCTAGGATCCAAATCACTGGATTTCTTGAAAGTTGCCATTTTTGGAGGGAAATTGTTACATTTTTGGAGCCAGAGCAACCAGAAAATGAACTCCCCCTCTTCAAGGGGTGCAAGTCCCAATGAGGTGGAAGTGTTGGAGCTGATCTGAATATGAAAAAAACAGCAATTTCTTCAAAACAAAACACAATTGTGATCAAATTTGCTGTTTTATTAAGTCATGGGTGTCAAGTACATAGCGGTCCATTAAAGGAGAAGGAAAGATTAAAACTAAGTCAGCTTTATTAGAAAGGGCTAAATAAATTTACCAGTAAACCCTCTAAGTAATGCTGCTCTGAGTCCTCTATCAAAAGAAACACCACATTTCTTTCCTTCTATTGTGTACACATGGACTTCTGTATCAGACTTCCTGTTTTCAGCATAAACCTCCTTGCCCCGGGCAAGAGCATGCTCAGTTTGCTCCTCTCAACCCACCCCCTTCTCTGCTGTAATCTGAGCCCAGAGCTATAAGTGAGCAGGGAGAGACTAAGGCAGGACGTGATGTCACACCTAGCTAATATGGCAGCTGCTATCCTAAACAAACAGAGGGAGCTTCTAGAGCTGTTTACTCTGGTACGGTAAAGCATTCTGCAGAATAAATATAGCATTCTAGCTTGCACTATTGTGGCTAATCTATTGCCAAGAAACTGTCTCTGTAGCTTTCCTTCTTCTTTAAAGTACAGTGCAGTACAGCTGAAATTCTATGAGAGAAACCATAGTAACAAACACAATAAACCAAGGCTAACATAATAAGCAGGCGTACATTTATTCACAGCTATTGTATGAGGAAACCTTTTCGATATAACCTTCAATGCAGAGTTTGTTGTTGATGTTTTTACTTATACACATTGGAACCAAACTTTTAACCATTCCAAACCTTGCTAGAAACATTTGTTGCTGGGGCCCAAGACAAAAAGGTGGGGGTTCTGAATTTTATAGGATATAGAGTTTGCAAACAACAATACTGAAAGGTTTAAAATTCTTCCACTTTGTTAAACCAAGCCATCAGTCATGTAAGTATGGAATACAAGAAAACTATCATCTGTAGGTGAGTGGAGGTTGTTTGGCTCCATCCATTGAGGTCATTAGTCAATCAGAAGATTCAAACGAAAATGTGCATCTGTATTAGGCATAGTTAGCACATTCTAGCTTCTTCTATACATTGAAAAACTCTATTTGTATGGCAGTTATATACAATTATGTTAGTAAACACTTCTGGGGTCAAATATAAAAAATATTTTTCACTTGTATGTCTGCTCCAAACATAGCTTTTGTTTTCTGTCCCCTACTTTCTATTGTTTGGAGCTCTTCCAAAGGCAGATATTGTTTTATTCCACACATCCTGTTATTATTTCCTTCCTAGCTATTCCTTTCAGAGTATTATATCCAGTTAAATCATCAGGGGTATACTGTCAACATAGGCAATAAAAAATTAACTTTGCAAAAGAATTACAACCTCGGAAAAATGGCACAAAGCTATTTTACTTGTTGCACCTAATGCTTTGCTGCTCTAAACACAGTGTTTGTTAGGTAACAGTAGGCCTAAATGGGTTACGTATGCAAAAACTGTATTTAAAATATCTTTTAATAATCATATTCATTAGCATTGTATCTTCTGTGGCATCTCAGCTTGTGTGTCCCTTTACAGATTACAATTTGGTGTTGTATATTTTACATTTAGAAACATTGCAGCCCTTCCTAGCCTAAAGCTTAGCATGCAGTGGCGTAACTTTAGAGGAAGAAGACCCCCCAGTCGCAGGGGGCCCTTGGGAACATGGGGGTCTGGACTGTGGGGTCTGCTTATATAGCTAATAAAAAACAACTCCCACCTCCACAGCCATTCTCTCTTACCGGTGAGGAAGGGGGAAGCAAGTAGGTGGGAGTGGGCAGAGTTGGGGCAGGACATGGTGGAGCAGAGGCAGGATGTGGGTGTGGCAGAGGCGGGACAGGAAGTGGGTGGGAGGATGGGGATCGGAGTGCGCCAGACCCCTTTGAAGATTTTTTTTATTAAGGGGCCCGGTGCACTCTAGTTACGCCACTGATAGAATGGGGTATATACTAATACACAGGGTGTAAGTGCAAGCATTTTCTGGCCTATGAACCTCTCAAGATGCAGAGAGCAGCACCGTTGGTATCAAGATATCTTAGGAGTTCAAAAACTTTGTTAAACTTAAAGGACAAGGTGAAAGTTCTCCAGTTATGTATGTGAGTAATTTTCAGTTTCTGATTTCTAGTTTGAGGTTTGACTTCTTTGTATCTGCCCAAGGTTTCCAAGATGTGGCTTACCAAATAATTGTAACAATTCAACTTGGTACACTTTGTGTGAGCTTAAAGGAACAGTAACATCCAAAAATCAAAGAGTTTTAAAATTATAAATGGAGTGTTTCCCTGTATAAGGAATAGTTACCTCTGCCGCAGCACCAGCACTGCTACTGCCTATTCCGCCTGCCTTCCCAAGATGGCGCCATGGGAGTCTACGCGACTTGATCGGACGCAAGCGTCAGAATGGACACAGCGTCATCACGCTCGTTTGGTGCCAAATGAGGCCTATTTAAAGGGCATGTAAAGGCAAAAAAATAAAATCCCATTTTTGCTTTCTTTAATGAAAAAGAAACCTATCTCCAATATACTTTAATTCAAAAATGTGTACCATTTTAAACCTGACTGTATGCAGTGAAATTCTCCCTTCATTTACTGCTGTGGATAGGAATTGTCAGATGGTCCCTAACTGCTGAGAAGGGAAACAATCATACTTATGAACAGCAGAGGGAGCCCTTACTTCCCAGCCATGCAGAACTCAAGCAGCTTTGTTTATGATGATCCCTAAGCAGCCCAGACCACACTGAGCATGTGCACAGTCTTAGTCTTGAAAAGATGTTTAACAAAGTTACAAGATGGTGACCCCCTGTAGCCAACTTTGACAGCATAAATTATTTGTTTGATTAGACTTGTGGTGCAGTAAGTTTATGTTTATATTTAGTGTACAAAATACAACATTTCTAGCCGTATTCTATTTTAGACTTTACATGCCCTTTAAGGTGCCAGAACACTACAGTCATTGCCCTAATATAGGTTCTACCTTGTGTGTTCCTGGGTGTGCTTTACTGATTCCTGTGTTTGACCTCAGCCTGTTTAATTGTCTTTGGACCGTCTCTGCCTGCATTGACCCATCTGCCTGGACTTGACTATTCTTCTGCCTCATCCTTGTCAGTTACCTTGAACTGTGTTGGACTGGTGTTTCCTCCTTAGCCCATTATTAATGGCTTAGCCTCGGGCCCCTTATACCCTGCACTGGTAAAACTGCTGTGTTTGCTTCAGAAACACTACTATTGCTTATACATATTTTTATAAATATATTGTTATATAAATAAGCTGCTGTGTTGCAATGGGGGCAGTCATTCAATGAGAAAGGGCTCAGGTTACACAGCAGATAGCAGATAAGCTCTGTAGTTTAGTATGGCTCTGCATAAAATATTCAGAAATAAATCCATTTTGTTGTTTGACAAAACAGAAGAAATGCCATGTCTAGAATTGGTATATTTGGAAGTCTGTTGAAAGAATTAAGAAAACTGGAAAACTGGTTAGATGCAACATGAGTCAAAGTTTTGTCCTATTGTGATTAATGTAGCTGAATGGAAAGTAACTATGTGTAAGATACGTCATTCACTAGAATACAGCAGCACGTTAGGCCTTTGTCAAGAGAATAGTGTTCTCCTTGGAAGAAAAGTTTTAATTAAGTCTTTGCTTTTGGGTGTCCATACATGAACATCTGCAGATTCAGCCTCTCTTAAACTAATGGCAGTTTATCATCAGATGCTTCAGAAAAATCCAATCAGCACACATACCAAATACTGAAGTTGTAGCAGCCAAGCCTGTGTTTTGAAGCCAATGGCAATTCATGGGCCCCTAGTGTGATATGATCACAGTGTTTTCAGCTCAGCCTAATATTCCAAGAAATTGCACAAATTTAGCCAAATAACAAGACACATGTGTATGACCCACTTTGCCCCCTTCTATTTGATCATCTTTTTAAAACCAGTTATGATACCTGTTCAAACATGGGTTACATCATGGCTAACCAATATATATGGCTTGTTCTTTAATGTCATGCAAAAAACAAAGATTTTCCATGACTGCTATAATTAGGGCCAATGTTAGGGTCAAGCAGAGACAGCATTTGCACTCAGTCCCCTAAGGGGAAAATATTTAACCATAGGACATATGAGGCTGTTCAACAGGTGGTAGATATTTTAGTGTATATTAAAAATATGCAGCTACAGATTTTTTCGAATTAAAACCACACACATTTCTCAGCTAGTTCTGTTTATTGTTCCCCTCTCACCTTTCTGATTGTGAATGTCTAGGCACCTTGATAGTGATGTATTTAAAAACCTTAGTACAGAATCAGATGTGGGTCACACATTACAGTATATTGCTCCAGAGCTATGTTGCTGTAATTTTTCCCCATAATTTAGGACCCAATTAGGGTTGCCACCTTTTCTGGAAAAAAATACAGGCCTTCTTATATTCTTGCCATTTTTTCCTATTAATAACATTGGCATCAAGCATCATTTTTACCGGCCAGGCCGGTAAAATACTGGCCAGGTGGCAACCCTAGACCCAATTCACCATGCAGTGCCCATATCCCTAACCCTACCTTGGCTTTTACGGAACAGGAACTACTATAACTACTATAGTTTAAATTAGGGATGCACCGAGTCCACTATTTTGGATTCGGCCGAACTCCGGAATCCTTCATGAAAGATTCAGCCGAATACTGAACCGAATCATAATTTGCATATGTAAATTAGGGGTGAGAAAGGGAAAATATTTTTTACTGCCTTATTTTGTAACAAAAAGTCACGCGATTTCCCTCCCTGTCCCTAATTTGCATATGCAAATTGGGATTCGGATTTGGTTAGGCCGGGCAGAAGGATTCGGCCGAATCTGAATGCTGCTGAAAAAGGCAGAATCCTGGCCGAATTCCAAGCCGAATCCTGGATTCGGTCCATCCTAGTTTGAATAAAGAAATAGTTCATTTGTAAGTGCTGGATGAACAGACAAACTTTGCAAATAACTTTTAACATTTTGGCATTACTGTCCCTTTAATCTGAGAATTAATTCAGATTTACATTACCGCTCAGAAAATGAAAAAAAAAGAAGACTGTCATTTACTATTGAAAACATTTTTGATAGAATGCAGAATTACATAGGTGCTAATGCTGCTTTGAGCTTGTCCCTTTCATTTCTTGGGACCAAAAAACAGGAATATTTTTATCATGAAGGTAATGTTCACCATGGTTTAAAGCAGCCTGTTTCTCATACGTGTTCTATTATTCTTTTCGTGGCAGATAAAATTGTAAGTTCCTTTTAGAGCTACATGTGGGAAAATACATATTCTCAAATACTTTAAAGCTTGCAGGTCATTCTCTTGATGTCAAATAAATAATTTCAGTTCTTCCTGGGGTGGTAAATATGCAGTTAATGCTCTCCCCATAAATTTCAATGGTTGCTTAAAAATGTGGCATCTCCAAGGGGATATATTATATTCTCCAGCATTATTCACTACTTTGCTAACCTATAATTCCCCCAAGGCTGATTAGCTGGCCAAATCCTAGCAAGTGCCCTAAAAAAAACAGGCAAGCTCCTAGTTATCTGATAAACCCATATAGTTGCTTAATTGGATCTTCTGTGATTGATCAGCTATTGTCTTTACTTTGATCGATCATAAGTTAGCGATTTAAAAGTTTAATATGTCTTTGTGTTTCATCTATACTAACTATTTTTTTTTTAAATTGATGTTGCTGATCCTTTAAGAAACTAAACCTAGGGATTGTCGCAAATCAAGCAGAAAATGAGTTTTGCCTGTAATATAATCTGATGCTCCAGGGATTATTAAACTCTGATGGTAATTGTGCTGGTTGAGCTGCCATGTACCAATAATTATTTTCTAATCAGTCTTATATAGTGACATTTCTATTCTGTATATACAGTATATTGTGAGTCCCTAAGCTCAGTAAGTGACAGCAGCACAGAGCATGTACAGTGAATCAGCAGAAAAGAAGATGGGGAGCTACTGGGGCATCTTTGGAGACACAGATCTTTTCTGTTTAAGGGTTGTGGTTGCCTTGGGCTGGTACAGAAGCCCAAAACATAATGTACAACATTTCTGCCCTACTTCTTTAGCTGAGCTTTAGTTCTCCTTTAAAAGGTACTGTTTGATGTTTACTGAAAAATCTATATAAACTGTAAATTGTTCTGCATAAGGGGCTTTGTTAAATTACTTTGTTAATGTTGTCCAAGGACACTGAAGATGCATATGTACCTAGGCAAAATACATATTTTTACCATATCATGATTCCGAGTTCTTCTCCCTTATCAATATTGGTTCTGATTTTATGGACCAAGGATCTGATCAAAAGAAAGTCCAAACTGCTGTTATGCTTTGGGCTAAGGATCAGAGTGGCTACAGTCTGCATTTGGTTCTGTTGCTAATACTCCAGAAAAAAAAGAGTACTGTAACAGATTTCTTACCCTTAAATGCTGCACTGAGAAGCTTAAAATGCGTGATTCCATTTTTTTGACGTAATTTATTGAAAATCCAGGATAAATGAGACACTTGGTCCATTTATACAGCACAGTAACCTAGATCTGACACATCTATTCCCAGCTGGGGTCTGTCGCTACATGACTTATTTTCAAGCATTTTTAGCATCACTGAGCAGAAATGGTACTTGTTAACTTTATTAAGGACTTTAAAGGACAACATCCCCTTCAAATTGACTTTTAGTTTCGAAATACCAGGCGTTTCAATCTGGTATACCCATTATCTTCTGCTTTGCTGCACCAAAACCCTTCTCATACTTTTAGTTAATCAGAGCCCCCCAGCCATTGTCTTCATCTGTGTCAGCTGATTTTCTAGGGTCATTTTTTATTATACATTTTTATGTCTAAAAATGCTTTTTCTTTTTTGTTTTATGTATATTTATGTATGTTTTAAAATAAATTGAAGAAATGTGTAAAGAGGTTTAGTGCCTCATACGCTTCAGTATTTTCTTCTTCGTTGTGTTTGCAGCCCCCGTTTCTATAGCTGTGACCCTTGTTGACTTTTACCCACTGGCATTCCATGTCATATGAGTATGTCATTTCTGAAGCAGGTAGGGTTGCCAGGGTTGTTCAGTTTTTCTAAGGTCTGTTCGGATCTCAACTTTCTGTTTGGTTTTCAGCCTTGTGAAATCCGAACAATAATCTGGCCAATACATGAAGACCAATTAAATACAAAGATACTCACCTTGACATGGCTTAGTTATTAACAGGTGCAGTTCATTTCTTGTTATTACAGAAACAGAAATAAGCAAATCAAAAATAAGAAAACTAAGAAACAGTTTTTCTAAACCGAGCATTGCTGTATTTCAAAGCTTTCTGGATAACTGATTTCTGTATAATAGTTCCAATACCTGTAGTTAAAAGATTTGGTCTTATTTATCGGGCAGAATAGATAGATGTAGGGTTTCAACTGGACATCTCAGTTTGTCAAAGGGCTGTCCATTCTAAACTTTCTGTCCCATTTAAAACATTGCGAAAACTGGACAGAAATCCAGCCAGTTGCATATAAGTGATGCAATAACCCTGACCCAGCATCATGCCCACCCGAACATCACTGCTCCACCCCCAATGCTATCTGCCCCGCCCCTTTGTTCGGGTTTAGCCATTGGCAAAGGTGGCAACCCTAGAAGCAATCAATGCCACTCTACTATTTTTGTGTGTATCTTAATGTTTTGCAGCTGTCCAGATTTTATTTGTTCTATGACCAAGGAAAAAACCCAGACCTGCTCCACACAGCCAGCAGCCGGCTTCTTTCCTTACCTCTCCCCCCCCCCATGCGCAAGACGTACATGAAGCAGGTATATGGGGTTGGGGACAGCTGGAATTTGTGGCTGGGGAGGGAGGACCTCGGTGTGTGCAGGGATTAGTGATGGGTGAATTTATTCGCCAGGCGCGAATTTGCGACAAATTTTCGCGTTTCACCTCCGGCGAATAAATTCGTAAAACGGTCAATAAAATTCGCCTGCGTCAAAAAAAAATGGACACCAGCATCATGAAAATGGACGCCATTGCCGTTTCGTGAATTTTTTGCAGTTTTGTGAATTTTTGGGTGAAACGATGCAAATTCGCCCATCACTAGCAGGGACCCGTATGTGGAAGCCCGGGTGGGCCCAAATCCCCCCATGTGGAAGCCCCAGTGGGCCCAAATCCCCCCAGTCCGACACTGTCTATAACCAACATTTGGAAAACCAATGGTACATTTGGTACAATATAAAATTAACCAGATTAAAACTGTCCATGAATATCGTCAGATCGGCAATACATGCACAGATATTATCGAAATCTGACAGCAATTTCCTTGCCTGTCTGATCGACTAAATGTGGTGGTGTTAAAATTGTTGAGATAATAATTTGGAGCTAACAAGGTCCAAAAATCACACAAAACTTTGCTTCATACAACCATATCTGCATGGCCAGCATAATAATCTAGTTCATAATCAGCTTTTTATTTTTAATTGACTCTAGCAACAAGCACATTTAAATGCCCTTATGCAGAGAGGGAACATAGATAGGACATTGCTTTTGATAAAAATAAGATTAACAAAGACCCTTGACAAAGCTGATTAAATTACTTTCAAGTACAATACAAAATTAATTTAAATATAAAACATTTAAATTAACTGTTTGAAGAACCATTCAATAAAATGAAGTTCAAATCAAATGTTTCTAAAGAAGAAAATATCTGCATTATACACACATCAAGGAATTTAATGGCTATTCCTTTAAACCGTTTCATAAATCTTAGATTTTTGGCCACACCATTGAACTTCCATGACCACACCCACTTACACTCATATACACCTACAATGCACTGTAAACCCAACTCACTCTGGAACAGCCACCATCTTTTCAGGTCCACAAATAGTGACTATCCATTCAAAAGAATGACAAATGGTAGGAGGTGTCAAACATTTTCATATCATTGTATCAGTCCAAGGTACAAATCTAGTGATTGTAAGTTGTAAGTTCAATTTACCTTAGAGTCCAAGTAGAAAGTGATTCAAGACAGGCTTCTCCCACAGAGCTCGACTATGTACAAGCTAAAGATCTAGGTTATGCAATACCAGTCTGCAGGCAACTTTGGAAGGACATTTGGGAGATTAATGGGCACATGCCTGATCAATACATATTGACGAAAGGCAATCATTTACAATCAAATTGAATATGTCTGTTATCTCAGGTTGCTTACATATGAAGTCCAGTTCTAATAAATCAAGCATACTATGAACCTTGATTGCGACACTTTCCTGGAAATCTATAACATGAAGCTCCAGATTATTCTCATGAGTAGAAACAGACCAAACCCACTGCTGGTATACATTTTTAATTTCTTTATGGTAATTTTCCAAACAAACATAATTCTTTTCTCTAACATATGTGCTAACTAGGGAGTCCTATAGTGCAGCTATATAAACTTAGGTATGTAGTATATACATATTAAGATTTTTAAATCCTAACGTATGATCCATTTAGCATTCTGCCCAGGTAACCAAGTTCCTACTGGCAGATAAGATTGATTTGAGTTGTCTAGAGAAGCAATGTGGTATCCCCTTGTGATAGGGTTTGTCACTGTTGTTGTGGTTGTGCTGGCAGATTGAATAGACTGTGGCTGCTATAGTAAAAATCTACAAAACCATCAAGCTTGTAATTTTATTTTTAAATGAGAACTAAAACCTAACTAAAGAAGTAGGGCAGAAATGTTGTACATTATGTTGTGTGCTTCTGTACCAGCCCAAGGCAACCACAGCCATTTAGTAGGGAAGATCTGTGTCTCCAAAGATGCCCCAGTAGCTCCCCATCTTCTTTTCTGCTGATTCACTGCACATGCTCTGTGCTGCTGTCACTTACTGAGCTTAGGAACCCACTCACAATATACAGTACATATAGAATAGAAATGTCACAATATAAGGCTGATTAGTAATTTATACAGATTACTACATGACAGCACAGAAACCAGTGCAATTAGCATCAAAATTTAATAATCAGCCATGTAGCATCAACTTATATTACAGACACACCTAATTTTCTGATGGATAACTAGTGATGACCCCTAAGCTTAGCTTCTCAACAGCTGCTCAGAGCCCACTGAGCATGTGAGTGTCACAGACACTTTCTAAGATGGTGACCCCCTGTGACAAGTTTGAAGTCCTGGATCATTGCTGCTATTGACAAGCTGAAACTTTAGTCTGTACGTTCAGTATATAAAATATGCCATTTTGAACAAAAAACATCTGTATCAAATTAAAAGAACAGAGACCTGTTTTCCAAAAATGCTCAGGTTTTTGGCAAAGTGGATCTTTCCATAATTTGGATCTTCATACCTTATGTCTACTAGAAAATCATGTAAACGTTAAATAAACCCACTAGTCTACTACTACTACTACTACACCTACAGTACATACTACTAGTCTACTAAACAATCACTTAAACATTAATAAGCCCGATAGGCTGGTTTTGCTTCCAATAAGAATTAATTAAGTCTTAGTTTGGATCAAGTACAAGTTACTGTTTTATGATTACAGATAAATGAAATAATTTTTTAAAATTTGGATTATTTTGATAAAATGTTCCCATACCTGTATCTAAGGAAACAGTACAATGCATGTTGTATATATTTTCACAAACCAAATAATTTTCCTTTAATGTATAATGAGGCAGATCTAAAGTGACTACATCACTGTGATGATATCAGCCTGAGACACAGGCAGCCATTGGGAAACAAGGAGGGAAAAAAACAATGTTGTTGCAACCCCCACAATTTGGTTCTAAAATTTCATTATGAATAAAACAAGGTTTGGTTGGGGTCATCCTACATGTGTTTCTAATGTTATTGTGGGCTCTGCTACTCGATTTATCTTGCTTAATTTGTAGTTTGAATGGCTTAGAACAATCCCTGAAAGAGTAAAGTTGCTATGGGGCACCACATATTATAGTCTGGCACAGAAAGAAATATTCCTTGAATCTGGCCAGAGGGCTGGACCTTTGGGGTCAGCACAAGACAGATTGCTTACATTCTCGTCAGTCTGCTTGTGCCAAAGCCCATTAGTACAAACACAGGGTTCATATGAAGCCGATTATACAAGTAAATAGTAAACCTGGCAATACTAGAGTAGACACAATGTTCTTGGAGGGTAACAAATAGATTCACTTTGTGTTGCCATTCATAATGCTAGCCATTGCTGTATTGCTTATATTACATTATTCAGAAATACCTTTAACAGGGGTACAAGCATGATGACCTCCTTAAAGGTGGCCATACACGGAGAGATCCGCTCGTTTGGCGATGTCGCCAAACGAGCGTATCTTTTCCCGATATGCCCACTTTGAATCCCAACATAGGAGCAAGGCGGCCCTTGCACGATAGAGCTTACAATAAATATATATATATATATATATATAGTAGAAACAAGAGATCCTCTGCACTCAACCCATTATCAATATATTTAAGACAGAGACACTTTGTGCATACTGCTACTGAAAAATGCCTTACCCTTTAAACAACACAGGGATTGTTTGTCCATATATTGCAATATATTTAAGCTGGCCAACTACGTCAAAGTCATCCCTTATCTGGCCAGTCCTACTCTCAATTTTTATCTGATTCATTAAGAATTCTACTGTTCAATTATACATTTTACAAAGGGACTAAGTTTTACCCGCAACTTACTTGCTGCTTTCAAAGTAAACTCCAAACTTTGGATGCCCTTTTATTAGACACCAGTGGGATCACCTGACTATAGCTGGGAAGGGTGGGGGCTACAACATGGAGCTGGTCACGGCTCCTGTATAAACTATAACAAGCAAGGGGAAGTTGTGCTCAACCACTAACTTAAAAACATTAAGAGGGGGTGCAATGAGGTAGTGACCACAATATACATATAGTAGAAACAAGAGATCCTCTGCACTCAACCCATTATCAATATATTTAAGACAGAGACACTTTGTGCATACTGCTACTGAAAAATGCCTTACCCTTTAAACAACACAGGGATTGTTTGTCCATATATTGCAATATATTTAAGCTGGCCAACTACGTCAAAGTCATCCCTTATCTGGCCAGTCCTACTCTCAATTTTTATCTGATTCATTAAGAATTCTACTGTTCAATTATACATTTTACAAAGGGACTAAGTTTTACCCGCAACTTACTTGCTGCTATATATATATATAAAGAGAACAAAAAACCAGCACCAGGGGTCTTTGCAGTGAAAAAAACTTGTATTGTTACATAGTATGTATAACCGACGTTTCGGTCCCTCTTGGGACCAGTATGTATAACCGACGTTTCGGTCCCTCTTGGGACCTTTAAGGTCCCAAGAGGGACCGAAACGTCGGTTATACATACTATGTAACAATACAAGTTTTTTTCACTGCAAAGACCCCTGGTGCTGGTTTTTTTTTCTCTTTGTATTTGCATTCCACTCCGGGCACAGGGGCAGCTACAAGGTAGCTTTAATTGAAGGTGGGAGCTGTCCTGTTCTATATGTATATATATATATATATATATATATATATATATATATATATATATATATAGATATATATATATATATATATATATATATATATATATATATATGTACACACACACACACACAAATATAAAAGGAAAATAGTCTAATTGTAGTCATTCACTCAGTGTGTGAGACTTTTGTATTTTCAGCCATACCACCCAGCTAGACCCATGCTCAGTTACATTTGTACAAGGGATTTGGGACATTCTCAGGATACTCTGTTCTTCACCAGAATCATTAAACACGTGTCTCTGTTTGCACTTATTCTTTAACATCTGTTTAAACCTCTGCCTAATACGCTCTACACTACTGATCTTAACAATAGTAAGGATTATATGTTCTGTACAAAATAAAATGCACCTTCCCCAGAGTTTTATCATTCATTCATTTCTCTGCGAGCACATCGTTTTTGAAAGCATAGATCTTCAGTCACAAATATACAATCAAAATATTTAAATATGCTATCAATTTATTTGCTATTCATTTTGCAATAATTTTACTTTATTTGCTATAAAATGACAAACACTGGTGCTTATTACTGTACCCAGCGACAGTACTAATGACTTAGGTCAGTAACTGTATATACATTGGGTTCTGCTAATGAACATCTTTTATTTATATACTGTTAACATATTGTGCAACATGGAAAGTACAAGTAAAAAGGAGGCCATACATGGCTTGTGAACAGTATTGTTTTGATCAGCCTGTTGGCCAAATGGACCGATATTGGTATGGTATAGCCTTCTTTCCATTGTTCCGATTGTTTAGACGGACAGTCCTTAAATTGGAAAAGCAGAAACAGAAGATGAACTGCGGCTCCTGTTCACTTCCTGATCCGCTGATGTATCATCCTGACCCCTGATCCCTAAACTGATCAATGTGGATATCGCCCAGGTCATCATACATGTACCTAAAATCATTATGGCTACCTTTAGGTTAAATTGCATTTTAGCTGCCCTTCCTGAAAGTAGTTTTTAGTATTATTATTATTAACATGTATTTATATAGCGCCAACATATTGAGTAGCACTGTAAGTATAGCAGTGGCTCAAACTTATAAAACAGAATGACCATTATAGCTGCTTATCTCCAAATCTCATCAAGAAAACATAAGCTAAGGTTATCAAATTATCTCAAACACATAAAACAGGTAATACAAGCCGTTGGCTGATTGCAAGCTGATTTATGAAATGTAATCAGTGGAGCCCTTCTTAGCTGAATTTTCTAGAACCATTGTACATTTTTTAACATGACCTGGTAACCATAAAATAAACCCATATCCAATGTTCTCACCAATTTCCTTCCCGCCATGTGCACAAAAATTATATGTTATGTGTTCTTTTAAAAAGAAGTATTTGTCTGATAGAACAGAGTAATCATTAAATAATGAGCACAATTCTCTCTGCATACCACAATTTGTTGTATGTGCACTGGCCTTAAAAATGTGTGGCTAAAAGCACAGCTTAGAGCAGTGATCCCCAACCAGTAGTTCATGAGCAACCTGTTGCTCCCCAACCCCTTGGATGTTTCTCCCAGGGGCTTCAAAGCAGGTGCTTATTTTTCAATTCCAGGCTTGGAAGAAACTTTTGGTTGCATAAAAAACAGTTGCATTGCCAAATAGAGCTTTCTGTAGGCTTATAGTCCACATAGCGACTACCAAATAGCCAATCACAGCCCTTTGTTGGCAGGAACTATTTTCATGCTTGTGTAGCTCCCCAACCCTTCTTACATTTGAATGTGACTCACGGGTGAAAAAGGTTGGGGATCCCTGGCTTGGAGGGAGCATTGTCCATATTATTGTACTAATGGAACAATTCTGCTAGCATGTTTCCTTGCATTGCTGTATCTGTTAGACTTAACCAGTCATTCAATGTGACTTGCGGGTTAAAACGGTTGAGGACCCCTGGTGTAAGGAACCAAATCGGTGTCACTTCTTGAAAATCCAACTAGAAGAATTGCACTGATGATGAACTGAATTTAAATGGCACCATCCTGAGATCAATGCAGCTCAACAACCTGCATTAATCATGTGTGACTTTTCAAATGATCTGGTACTCTTATTCAATATCAAAACTCAATATTATTATCACTTTATCACAGTAGTGTCATTTGTTTCAGAACTATTTGTCTTATTATAAGTACAGTTTTGTTAGTTAAAAATGTTCTTGATTTAAATATTGCTTGGAGAAGTGTTAGTATCTGAATATTCTAAGCAAGGCCCACGTCTATTTCATTTTTATTCTATTTTCTATTGGAAGGGGGGTTCTTCTACACTACTGCAAAGATATCCAGCCTTTGACATGAATATCAACGGCTGTTGTCTACTGACTGTTTTCTATCTGTGCATTAAAATGTTGCTTAGAAGTATTGGAGGGTGTCATGTTTATATTAATATTGATGTATAACTAAATGTGAAGTCTGTATTGACCTTATGTATATATTGTTGGCCACTGATAAAACAGAGACATCAGCATGGACATCTGACCTCTTATAGGAAAGTTGCTGTCTGTTCCAGTGATAAACACCATGACTTACATCTGTTTTCCATCACTCAGGCCAGCGAGGAGGGGGTTTACTTTATTGTATCGAGGCTGAGCAGTCATCAGACCCCTGATATCTTGCAAGAGGCCGGGTGGCACAACAATAACAATGACAGCCCTGCAACATGCACCAACGAGAGGAACCATTTCAACAAGGTAAAGTCATTGGGGCAGATTTACTAAAGGGCGAAGTGGCCGTCGCTAGCGAAAATTCTCCAGAAGTCCATAGCCAATTTACTAACAGGTGTAGAGGACAAGTTGCTAGTTAAAGGGACTAGTTGCTAGTGCTGTATGCCCCTATTTCGCCAGGTGCATTTTCGCTCAGGCAAATTCACTAAAGTGCGAATTTTCCATTAAGTGTCCCCTTTTGCCAGAGTTTCCTTCACCATCTTAGACCCGGCGAACTGATAAGATGAAGCTTCATCCTCCTCAATCTTATGTCAGTGACATCATATCCTGTATGCCGAAAAGTTAGAAAAATGATTAAAAAAAAAAGCAGCTTTTTTTCATATTTTAAAGTGGGATTCTATTCAAAAGTTGTGACTGTTAAAACATTTTGTTTTAACATTTTTTTTAAACCATTTGAGGGGCATGCCACATTTGTTTTAGGGTGGGCTTATATCTAGGACAATAGAGGATCTCTTTTGTCTTTATTTGGCTTCCTTGGACATTTTAAAATAAGAAGTGGCCACTTCAAGCATTTGCACCAACATCACTAGACATATATACGACCTATATGTACCCGCCCTATTCAAATTGACCTAAGCGTAAGTGTATTAACAAAGTTTCACAAGGCGGAAATGAACGTTAGTGAAAGTTCACTATGAAATGCTTGCGTTGACGAATTTACGCTAGCGAAACTTTCCCAGCGTTTGGCTGCCGAGATGCCACGTTTTTTAACATTTGAGTGAATTTGCGTAGTGGTAGTGAATTTGCGCCTGACAAAGTTGCGTGTAGTGTGACAAAGCCTTCGTAGGTGAAAATTTGCCTTTTAGTGAATTTGCCCCATAGTGTTGCATTATTGGATTTTATGCTTCCAGTAATGAATAAAACACAGGTTTTTACTGGTTAAGGTTGTCAATATACATTGTAAAGTGTGCTTGGCACTTACAGTTACTGTAGGTCTGCCAGCAGAAATCCATATAGTGCCCTTTGTTTCACACTAATTATTGTTTTTAGCACACTAACCACACTTGTATTATGTGTATCATGGCTGTCATTAATACTGACTTTATGCCAAACAATTTCTTTCAGTGTCTCGTTTATTTGTTATTACAGACAAAAGATAGCAGAGAATTATATATGCTATTGCCTCGAGGTGGGGACTATTGTGTTTTCTGGAGGTGTTAATATCGCTCTATTAATCATTAATAAATCTACTGTTAGTTCTACTGTAAGGGTTCTGTTCTAGAGTTTTGGAAACTTAATTCCATTCAATTTAGATACTATAACTATTTTTCAAGAAAATGTGTTCATTTGATGGAACAAATTCAGAAATTAAAACTTGGCTAGTGGTGGGATACAATTATATTAGGGATGCACCAAATCCACTATTTTGATTTAATGTGATTTGGGTTATGGTCATCAATCGATATCTACCAGCTTATCTCTTTTATGCCCCGAAGTCTTCAAGAAGTCTAAAGTGGTGGAGATCAAAATTATAAAGTGACTCAGAACATGTATGTGCCACAGTAGCTATGCCCATAGGGTCACAAAAGCCTATACTTAGTGCCAGGTACAAAATGGCTTAGTTTATAGGGCTCATCGGATGTCATGGCAAATGTGAATTCATATGTTAGTGATAGCCAAGGAGTCTCTCTTTACCCCTCAGTTACCGGGTGGGAGTTGTGCAGCCAAAAAAACCCTCCCTTTTGTTATCCCATATAACTCAAAAGGCTATTATTATCTTTTTATAATAAAACAAAGTGAATAGCATGCCTTACTTAATAAATGTAAACAACAACACTAAAACAATAATATGACAATGTTTCAGGATGTTTTCTATAAAAATATTGTAGTTACTGAAAGTTATAATACACAAAACTGAACACTTGCCTAAAACATGTAATTTTCCTAGTATTCATATAAAGATGGCTGCCAGTGAGAATTTTAAAGGTACCAGCTGGATTAAGACAGCAATAAGCGCTAAAATATTCCCATAGCTGAGATATTTAATTCAAACCTTATTGCTTCGTAAAGTCAGGCAATCATTCTATGACAATAATATAATTATTATTATATTATTATTATTATTATACAGATATGTATTATTTTTTGGTGAAATTTAGGAGCTATACATTCCAGTCTGAATAAAACATCCTATTTATTTTACCTTTGAAAATGAGAAATAGTTTTTTAAAAGTCAATACAGTACTAGAAAAATCTTAGTACAAGAAAATAGCCCATCAGTTCTTAACCTACCCAAAAACATTAATACACAATAAGGTATGGGATCCGTTATCCAGAAACCCGCTATCCATAAAGCTCTGAATTACGGAAAGGCCATCTCCCATGACTCCATTTTATCCAAATTATCCAGATTTCCTGTTTCTCTGTAATAATAAACCAGTAGCTTGTACTTGATCCAAACTAAGATATAATTAATCCTTATTGGAAGCAAAAACCAGGCTATTGGGTTTATTTAGGGGCAGATTTATCAAGGGTTGAATTTCGAATGGGAAAATACTTCGAAATTCAACCATCAAATAGAATCCTCCGACATTCAAATTCGTATTCGTATGAATCGTTCGATTCGAACGATTGTCCTTCGAATATAAAAAACTTAGAAAATTGCTCTGGAAGGTCCCCATAGACTAACATAGCACTTTGGCAGGTTTAAGTTGGCGAAGTATTGAAGTCGAAGTTTTTTTAAAGAGACAGTACTTCGATTAACGAATGGTCGAATAGTCGAACGTTTTCTTTTTTAATTTTTTTTTAAAGATTTTATTTTCAAGCTTGATACATCCACGAGAAAAAAACAGTATTAAATAGTTCAAATTTACACCAGTCTATCGTATCTCTGCATATTCATCACTGCATCAATGCCTACTTAGACTGAAACAGGAAGAGATGGTACAAGCATTTTAAACCTTAACAGAGGATAGGAGGGTTAAAGAGGGAAGGGTAGCAGAAAGGAAAGAAGGGGGGGGTAGGCCAAAGGCAATGCATCATAAGTGACGCAGTATCTATATCTTGTAGCACATTAACCATTGTCCTGTACAGAGGCTGTGTCAAGTTCATCTAACCATGGGCCCCAGATCTTTCCAAACCGGTCCGTGCAACCTCTGCTTAGGTACCATATATACTTGAGTATAAGCTGAGTTTTTCAGCCCCCAAAATATGCTGAAAAACTCTACCTCGGCTTATACTCGGGTCAAGCGCAAAAACGGTCGCCGGCGCCTAAGAATATTCGCCGGCGCCTTAGAATAGTAGCCGGCACCTAAGAATATTCGCCGGTGCCTTAGAATAGTAGCCGGCACCTAAGAATAGTAGCCGGCGCCTTAGAATAGTAGCCGGCGCCTTAGAATAGTAGCCGGCGCCTAAGAATAGTCATCCACAAACGAGATTGAAACTTACCAGAAGCTGCTGCATTTCTCACCCTCGGCTTATACTCGAGTCAATAAGCTTTCCCAGTTGTTGGAGGTAAAATTAGGTACCTCGGCTTATACTTGGGACGGCTTATACTCGAGTATATACGGTATGTTAATTTGTGTAGGGGAAGAGCTGCATTCACTAGGGATTTCCAACATTTTAAGGAGGGAGCTCTGGGTAGCTTCCAGACTAGGGTAATCGCCTTCCTTGCGTAAAAGTACAGCAACCTCAATAGAATACGTTGGTATTTGTCAAATGTAATGTTTTCAACCAGACCTAAAAGGCATGCCTCCAGTGTCCGCACACTCGGTATATTAAGAGTTTGTGTGATGTAGTTAACCACCTTGTCCCAAAATTTGATCAACTGCGGGCATGTCCAAAAGGTGTGGAGATAAGTGCCCGGATCTATCCCACATTTAAAGCATATATCATCTGCTTTAAGGCCCATAGAGTGCAGCCTTGTCGGAGTAAGGTAGATTCTATGTATCATACGGTATTGTATTAGGATGTCATTGCTACCTATTACCGAAGGCAGATATGAATGTGTAATATCGTCCCAGTCATCCAGATCTAAGTGTGGTATGTCTTGCATCCATTTGGTATGGCATTGTGCATAGGGGTTGCCTCTTTGTTTATTAAGAGTGTCATAGATAGAGATATTAGCTTCGCCTGATTTGGTGACCTTAGAGTTTCCACAAGCAGTTGAACGGTTTTTACTTCGAATCTAAGTCGAAGAAAATTCAAAGTCGTAGTATCCTATTCGATGGTCGAAGTATTCAAAATTTAATTAGAATTTCAAATTTTTTAAATTAGAAAATTCCCTCTAATTCACTTCGACCCTTGATAAATCTGCCCCTTAATGTTTAAATTATTTTCTACTAGACTTAAGATATGAAGATCCAAATTATAAAAAGATCCATTATGTGGAAACCCCAGATCCCGAGCATTCTGGATAAATCCCATATCTGTATAGGGCATTGTGCAATACATCCTAATGGGAGCTGTATACGGTGTTTGAGAAATACAGTTGTAACTAACTGAAAAAATAAATGACTGAGAGTTTAAAAAAATTCACTAGCACAGTGACTGATTCAAATTGGGCACAGAGCTTGGCCCCGTCTTGTGTAACAGAACATAACAATGTGTTACATCTACGGCTGTACGGAGCTAAGCTGCTCTAGATTGTCTGGATTAAAGCACAGATCAAGGCGTTTGCAACCACATCCCAACATCTGGTTCATGCCATGATGACGATCATTCATTTTTATATGGAAAATGATTGGTCAATCTGGAAACCAATGTTTGTGTATAAGTGAGTGATTTGTACACAAAGATCCCGAATGCACAGCTGGGTCAACGATCCATCTGTAACAGGAGGAAGAAATCTTTTTCCCTAATGACGTGTTTAAAGAGCCATTCTTTATACAAAGATACATCTGGGTAAATTGTTGATAGAATCGTTCTTTGAATCGCCCCGTATCAAATGGACGGGTGCAAGCAGCCGTGAAATGTAAAAGTCTTTAAGAACGAAAAGTGTTGAAGTGCAATCTTTAGTCACACGGATTAACTCCAGCATGCTAAAGATTTAACTGGATTCTGGGATTTGAACGCTTTCCCAAAATAAGTACTTCTGCTGGGAATTTCATTCATACTGCTGGAAACAAATAGAGGTTAAGTAAAGGTTTAAAAAGCATCATCGAGAAGGAAGAGTGTCTCCACAGTCTGCAGCTTCTTCTAACCAAAGCCCTGAGACAACAGTAAAGTGTAACAAAGGCTCACAGGTTAACAATGAGCGTGAGGTGCCAATTCTGCAAGTGGCACTGGGAAAAATTGGCTGTGTAACTTCTTTCTAGGTTCTGGCAGACATATGGCTCATTTTATAAAGCCCAATAAAAGCCAATCAGCTAAACAAAAAAAATTCTTTAGCAATTATAGCCCCCAAGGTGTCAATATTTCCCTTTCTTCATGGGGAAATACTTTGTGTTGTACAGATGCATTGCTATAAATGTGCAACACTGTGTCGGGCTCCCACTTCAATTGTAAGATTCATTTGCACTTCATAATCAAAATAAGTACACACTTTCACATGTCCTGACTGCAAATGGGTAAATTGAAGGCGTCAGATGAGTTTTATTTCTATTTCTAAGATAAAATATAATTTTTCTTTCTGGTTTTAGGAACACTGATTTCTGTACGTTTACATATATGCAGTTGTAATAAGCAGTGTCATTTTAGGGAACTGTCTAATAATGGAAAAACACTGTAGAGCAATATTCCTTTAATATACACTAGAACAATGAATGATCTGTAAATGAATGCCAATGTATGGTACTTAGTGATTATATCAGTTATAACCGGTGCTTCTCGATGCCACTTGTGTCTCATGGTGCACAGGTCTTGTTCAGATAAATAAATTGTTTTGTACTTCTTGTTGTAAGATATTAAGATATCACCTCCGAGCTTAGAGATTCTATATATTCAATTGTAACTTTTCATTCTAACATTCTTATATTTTACAATAGGCTAAACATTGTTTTATAACTCCCAGTTGTTGCATTTCCACAGGCCAGTCCAAATTATGGACCCAAAAGGGGTGGCCTTACTGGAAAGTGGCCATTGTTTTTGCTCGATCAAGACGTGTTTGGCACAATTGTTCATGGATGTGTCAGATTGGGGGTGCTGTCTAAATTCACATTTTTTTTCTTTGTCTAAAATGATTGGAGGTACATTTTGTACTGTTTAACACCTTTAGTGCATATAGAGTACACATTTGGGGGCAGATTTACATATGGTCAAATATCGAGGGTTAATTAACCCTCGATATTCGACTGCCGAATGTAAATCCTTCGACTTCGAATATCGAAGTCGAAGGATTTCCCGCAAATAGTTCGATCAAACGATCGAACGAAAAATCGTTCGATCGAACGATTAAATCCTTTGAATCGTTCGTTTCGAAAAATTTTAATCCATCGATTGAACCATTTTTCTTCGACCAAAAAATTGTTAGAAAGCCTACGGGGACCTTCCCCATAGGCTAAAATTGCACCTTGGTAAGTTTTAGGAGGCGAAGTAGGGGGTCGAAGTTTTTCTTAAAGAGACAGTACTTCGACTATCGAATGGTCGAATATTCGAACGATTTTTAGTTGGAATCATTCGATTCGAAGTTGAAGTCGTAGTCGAAGGTCGAAGTAGCCAAAAAAACATTTGAAATTCAAAGTTTTTTTTATTCTATTCCTTCACTGAACTAAGCGAATGTGCCCCTAACTGTTTGTAGAACTCTTTAGTCATATGCAATGTTGTCCTGGGAAATGATATTAATATGAGAAACAGATTCTTCCCAAGAGATGCCTGTTTTTACCATCACAGGTCCACCACCATTTTTAACAACTGGGAACACTCAACCCATCCAGCAGTAAAACACAACTCGTCCACCATTAATGCTTTCTTCTACCACTTGTTAAGACTTTCTATTTGCAACTTTTGATGTCCATTATTTGGAGATCTTCATTGGAGATCATCTACTCCCATCAACATTTTGGCCTTTCCATGTCTTGCGAAAGCTGCTTCTTTAGAGAGCCTCATATTAAAGAGAATCAGACACTGTATATAACAGGTCAGTGGCGTAACTATAGAGGAAGCAGACCCTGCAGTCGCAGGGGGACCCGGACTGTAGGGTTTTCTTCCTCTATAGCTAAAAAGAAAACCCCCTTCTCTCTAGCCGCTCTCTTACCAACGAGGAAGGGGATGCAAGTTGGGCAGGATGTGGGCAGGGTCAGGGATGGTTGTGGGTGGGACAGGAAGATGGGCAAAGGAGTGTGCTGTGCCCCTATGAAGGTTTTTTTACAGGGGGGCCCAACGCACTCTAGTTACGCCACTATAACAGATAAATTGTAATGTGGACTTACTCATGTGTTCCTTTAATGCAATCAGTACGAGGCTAATGAGGTGGCTGTCAGGCCTTTTTGGATCAAGCTCTTAGAGGACTGAAGTTTGTTCTGGCCCACATTGCTCAAAATGAGGTTACAGCTATAGGAAATCAATCATAGCCCCCACAATAGCTAGGAACGCAAATCTATGATAACATCAAATCTCATCCTGACTGACTTCCTAGCTGGAGTTCCTAGAAAAGAAAACAAGCATTATCCCCGTATCTCCCCCTAACTGACTCAACCTCCAGGCCACTCCAAGGGAGCCAATGAAAGTGTTCTCACCATCCAGATACCATACTGCCATCACATCATTACCCCTTATACCATGACATATTAGCAGTTCAGATTTTATACATTTATATACGTGTAGTTCAGTATATTTTTTTTACTCTGCCACAGCTAAGCTTTCTGATCTTCTTAACGCTTATTGTTGAATCGGCTATAAGTTTCTCCAGTCTATATGGAAATGTTTGGGATGTAACAAACAGAAAGTTTGTTCCAGTAGTAAATCAAAATCCTAATCCAGGCTGAATGGAAATCTGAATTTCAGTTTTTGAGTAAAGATAACACAATGTAGAGTTTAGTGCATACAGAAGGACTGGGGAAGGTGCTGTCTCTATTTTATGCCCGACTGATGCTTGCAAGTAGCACAAACTTGCCTAAATTGTTTGAAAAATGGCAGCAGGATAGGTCAATAGTGAGCAGTGGGAAGATATCCTTGAAGCAACCATGGAGGGGGTCATTAGTAGCCGGGATAGATTAACCCAACTTAAATACCTGCATCGTATATATTTTACCCCCCAACGACTGCACAAGATTAACCCTAACATAAGTCAAGAATGTCCTAGGTGCCAGTATTCCCCAGCAGATTTTCTGCACTTAGTGTGGACTTGTCCAAGGTCGCAACGATTTTGGGGAAAAGTGGCAGAATGTATACAAGATAAAACAGGAATGTCTCTCCCACTTGACCCCATGGTAATGCTACTTAATCAGGTGGAGGATGTGTCACCCAAGCGTGGTCAGAGAACTTTAGTCACTTTACTGTGCATGTATGCAAAAAAGACAATAGTTATACATTGGAAATCGGACAGGGGCCCAAAACTCTCAACATGGGAGAACCTGATGGAAAAAGCAATTCCCTACTACAAATTAACCTACCTTAGGAGGGGCTGCCCCCAGAAATTTGACAAAATATGGGCAGTATGGTTGGACCCGGAAGTTGCTCAAGACCTAACACACTAAGGGTAATTTCTGTTCTATTGAATGGTGTACTAGTATTGTTGGTCTAGGGTATGCATGTAGAACCTGTAAATAACTGACACTGCAAAAGTTAATTTGTTTATGTTTATTGATGGCATTTCATACTATATTATTCATTGTACAACGTGTACTGATCAGTGATATGTTGTTACATGTGTACATTTGAAACTAAAACGAATTGTTAAAAAAAAAAAAAAGATAACACAACAACAAACAATCTGGCCTCCCCTAAAGGATATTATTATTTGGTTACATAAATGTTTGATGGTTGTGCTGATAGGATATTGGCTCATGACTTGTTTGATGGGCTGAGATTCCTTAATTAACTCTGTAATGAAGAGAGAAACGTTGTGCTGTGTACATGCTTATAAAGCCAAAACACACATGTTGGAAAAAGAGGGCTTTTTACAAGCCAAGGATTCTGGTTTAAGTGACACAAAGGGCACATAAATACAGAGAAACACAAGAAGATTTGTATTAGGGGAGAAAATAATGGTTGTTTTGTTCATAGCCATTGTTCAATAGCTTCATGCTACCTGCTGGGGTCCAGTGAAGGAGCATATGTGCAGGAAACAACAACAACATATTCCATGGTATGGTATTATAATCAGGCAAAAGATTGCCCTTTAAATAGCTGCATTTAGCCAAGGCTACTGTATATTTGCACATGTACATCCCTTGGGGCAGCCCCTGATATTCCAGCTGACCCCCCTTGTTGCAAGTCAGAACTAACATCATGGCGTGGCGGCTAACTGAACCACTGAGGCCAATAAAACATGTGGGTAATTTTGCCTTAGTTGGCGTGTATTTTACAAACACACAGTTCATTCAGGACACTCTATCTTTCCTCTTTGGCTTCCCTGAGTGGTGATATTGGATCTGAAAAGTCTGAAAAAAATGTTCTAAAGAACATACTGAGAGCCTCTAGAAAGAAGCATCTGAAGTGCAACTAATAAGTGGCGTAACTACAGAGGAAGCAGATCCCGTGGGAGGATGTTGGGACCAAAAAATTTATTTTGCAGGCAGCCCAGGGCTAATCTGGCTAACTAGAATAGGACAAGATAAGAGGCTATTCACTAATGAGGCCCTGGGCAGTTACTGCACAAGGGGGGGCTTGAACCAAGCAATTGTCCTTCTGGTTCAGTCCTTGCAGACTGTGGGTTATGCTCTTAATTAATTTAATTCATTAATTTGATTAATCAGATATTTATCCATAGTGCCTGCAATGACCAAACACCATAATATGCAGAGCTGCGATAATGTTTTTTTCCATTTTATATATTGTCTGAGGATCCATCCGTGGTGATGATCTTTGACAAGGAAAATGCAGGGCCGCTCCTGCCATAAGGAAAGGTGGGAACCTTGCCTCAGGAGGCAGTGAGCAGCCAATTGCAAGGGACAGCCAATAGCGACCTCTTCTAACTTTAAGAGTCAAATTTCGGGGCTGGAAATTCGGCACTGCTAGTGCAAAGAGTGCAAAGAGAACTATTGCTATTGCCCCTGGGAATATGCACTCTAGAGCACAAGACCAGGGCACAGTGTGCATATTTCTGAATGGAATTGTACACACACACAGGATAAATGAGATTCCATACTTAAAAGTAGCATAAAGCTTCTGAAAACAGAAGGTATTTACTTGCCTCATTCCATATACATAACACTGCCTTTATACCAAAAATGAAAGTTTAACTCTCGCATGAGACATTATGGGCGGAGACATGCAAATCACTCCTTAATGTCCCTTTGGCCAACTATGCATCCAGAACCACGGGTTTTATAGCACAGATACAGCCTCATAGGTCAGAGCTATATATCCAAACTTGCCTACAGCCTGTTTCAATCTTGTTAGATCTCAACAGTTCAAAATATTGGAACATGGCTTCTGAGTGGCCAAAGACACATAAAGGAGTGATTTGCATGTCTCTGCCCAAAATGCCTCACGTGAGAATTAAACTATTATTTTTGGTATTAAGGCAGTGCTATGTATATGGCACGAGACAAGTAAATACCTTCTGTTTTCAGAAGGCTTTATGCTGCATGTTTTGCATGTGAAGGGCTTTTTGGCTCCTTTTAGCCCATCTCACCCTAACCAGGCTAGGTTCTCTGCATCTTAAGAAGTGAAACTGCCTTCTTGGAATGTTAATACTGATGTGTAAGGGAAAAGTAACTCTTCAGAGAATCTACTAACAATACCATAGCCCGTCTTTTTACAGCTGTTGAGATTGCTGCACATTAGCAGGATTCTGTGCTTGACGAATGATAGTGGGGGGGGGGAAATTTCAACCAAACAAATATGATTCAAAATTAAAATGGGTTGAGTGCAGAGGACTCTTGTACAGTATTTGTCAAAATTAAAATGGGGTCATTAAAGATTAGCTACTGATTTCTTATTATATAAGTTGTAGAATAAGGAGGTGACCGGGAATGTTCTTATGGGGCCAAATGCATGTTTTAGCCCAGTCACTGCCTCCCACGTGTTGCCCTGTCAGTGCGCCAGCTGTCTGTCCTACTTAGCTCTCTGTCCAACTTCCTCTGCACACGCAGCTGTGCCGCTCATGTGTGGGGCACGTGTTAGAACTTTTTTGGTTCTGATATCCTCCTGTAAACATTTATCTTGCAGTAAATATAAGAAAGGAAACAAGCTGTTTTGATTCTGTGGCTTAGCAGGGTCATTTAGCCAGGGCAGATGTTTAATAAGATGACAAGGCTTACACTGGTAAACACTCAGATTGGAATTACTCTTCCCTAGTAAATTAACACAACAGAAAAAAAAGCACTCTAATATGCTTTATTCATTGCTCCCTCACACTCCAGGACTTGCTTGTGCCATTGTAGTGTTCTGAAAAAGCAACGGATCCACAAATAATTTCTAAAAGGAACATGATGCTCTTAAAGGGATACTGTCATGGGAAAAAACATTTTTTTTCAAAAGGAATCAGTTAATAGTGCTGCTCCAACAGAATTCGGCACTGAAATCCATTTCTCAAAAGAGCAAACAGATTTTTTTATATTCAATTTTGAAATCTGACATGGGGCTAGACATATTGTCAATTTCCCAGCTGCCCCAAGTCATGTGACTTGTGCTCTGATAAACTTCAATCACTCTTTACTGCTGTACTGCAAGTTGGAGTGATATCACCCCCTCCCTTTGCCCCCCCCCAGCAGCCAAACAAAAGAACAATGGGAAGGTAACCAGATAGCAGCTCCCTAACACAAGATAACAGTTGCCTGGTAGATCTAAGAACAGCACTCAATAGTAAAAACCCATGTCCCACTGAGACACATTCAGTTGCATTGAGAAAGAAAAACAGCAGCCTGCCAGAAAGCATTTCTCTCCTAAAGTGCAGGCACAAGTCACATGACCAGGGGCAGCTGGGAAATTGACAAAATGTCTAGCCCCATGTCAGATTTCAAAATTGAATATAAAAAAATCTGTTTGCTCTTTTGAGAAATGGATTTCAGTGCAGAATTCTGCTGGAGTAGCACTATTAACTGATTCATTTTGAAAAAAACATGTTTTCCAATGACAGTATCCCTTTAAGCAATCTACGTGTGCTGGAGTTAATTTCATTTTTGAGGGGGGCCGTCCTCCTCTACCGCAAGCACCGTACATAATTAGTGGAGAGGCAAGGTGTGGTTTCAAAATTGAATATAAAAAAATCTGTTTGCTCTTTTGAGAAATGGATTTCAGTGCAGAATTCTGCTGGAGCAGCGCTATTAATGGATTCATTTTAAAGAAAAATGTTTTTCCCATGACAGTATCCCATTAAGCTGATTTAATTAATATTAATATCCTGGACTGACGCATTGGCTTATTCCTTCATGTTTATTAAATAGAGACAAAAAACTGTAAAACCACGCAAAATAAAAATAGACTAAACAGTTATCAACCTACATATCTATATATCTCCTTATCCATCTGTCCAAAACAGCCAGTATTTGTCTGTCCCCCTTTTCAAATCTTTATCAAGCAAGTAAACTGTGCAATAAGCTGTTTATCCAATGTTGCAGTAATGCTTGCAATTCTCGTGCCCTAGATTTCATTCCAGCCAGGGCACACCATTATTTGCTATGATTTTGTTCTTCCCCAGCTTTGTTTTGCCCAGCACGCTGGTTTCCTTCAAAAACCTACAAGAAAGTTGCTCACAAACTAATATGATAGATCATTGTGTGTGTGAATGTGAAACAGACCTTGGATTCTAAACACCACCCAGAAATATGCTTCTGCCTGTTTTCAACTTTGAGGGCACAATCCCCAAATACAACAGATTCATGTGATGGGACCTGTAACCCCAGTTTCAAACTTTTTTAGGCATCAAATATTTGCTTTGATACAGTAAATACCTACTGAAAAGTTACTATTAACACTGGTGCCAACTTAATTTTATAAGTGACCCCATAAAAGCACCATCATAGACCCTGGGGCAGTAATGTAGTATTAGCACTACTAGGCCCTGGCTCTTAATGGCTTGTCCTGTAACTCTTACTGCCAACATGATGTAAATTTGTCCCAGTTGACCATTCCATGGCCTCTTGGTACAGGTATTGGATCCGTTATCCAGAAACCCCTTATCCAGAAAGCTGTGAATTATGGAAAGGCTCTCACTCATAGCTTCCATTTTATCCAAATAATCCAAAATAATTTTCTTTTTCTCTGTAATAATAAAACAGTAACGTGTACCTGATCCCAACTAATATACAATTAATCCTTATTGGAAGCAAACCCAGCCTATAGTGTTTATTTCATGTTTAAATTATTTTCTAGTAAACTTAGGGTATGAAGATCCAAATTATGGAACGATCCTTTATCGGGAAAACCCCAGGTGCCAAGCATTCTGGACAATAGGTGCAAAACCTGTACAACAAATGTAGGTGATCTTGTTTCAGGCCAAAGGAAAATGTAGTGTCTATAAATGTATGCATTAAACCTTGTTTTTATATTTAGAATGCCAGCCGCACGGTTTTGTGCCATGAGAAGATGGTGAGCATAATGAAGGACAACACAGAGTCTCTGGGAATGACTGTAGCAGGAGGAGCATCCAACTGGGAATGGGACCTGCCTATCTTTGTGACCAGTGTGGACGCAGATGGAGTTATTGGGAGAGACGGCAGGCTAAAAACAGGTAATACGATGGAATGGAGAACAATGTATAGCATCAGTAGTAAATGGAAGTCAAGTAACTAGCATTGCTGCCATGCATTTCTAAATCTGCGCCTTCAGTTCCAACAGGAGCAATATCTGAGTGGTGTTCTACCCATATTTGTATCCCATAATCCAAAAACATCCTGTTGGTCCCAATCGGTTGCAACAATGACATTTGAGAAAGGCGTGAACCTCAGTCTCGTTATTTTTTGCCATTTATTCATAAAACTATAGAGAAAATAAATCATCACACCTGAGCAAAGCTGCAGAGATGCATTAAAGTCAATGGAAGTGTATTTTTATAATTTTGGCAAGTGTAAAATTGTTCCGCAAAAATGCAACAATCGCAAGTGCAAAATCGGCTTGAAAATTCATGGAAAACTGTAATTTTTTTATCCCACATGTTTACTGGATCATGTTGAGCCAGTTTACCATTTTTTATAAATATGAGCAAAAGAACAGGGAAAAGTGTGAAAAGTTGCGATTAAGCACAATTTCTTTTGTGCAGCTCTGCAATTTTTGATAAATGCTTACCACAGTGTATGTTTATGTTATTACTATATAATACACAAAAGCCATGAATATCCTGTAAATTATATCCTTATAAATGGTGAGTTCTGATGTCATTTCTGTCACATGACTCCCTGAAACTTGTGTATTATAATAAATAAAGTACCCCCTGTTGCAAAATATGAGGGTATTATAAATTAATATATGTTTTTATATGGTCATGAAACTCCTTGGTAACTTATAATATCCTTATATTTTATTAGAGGGGGTACTTTATTCACTATAACTGCATAACTGAAGCTTAGTACTAATAAATAAATAAATAAATATAACTATATAACTGAAGCTTAGTACTAATAAATAAATAAATAAATATAACTATATAACTGAAGCTTAGTACTAATAATTAAATAAATATATATAACTATATAACTGAAGCTTAGTACTAGTAAGTAAATTTCCAACTGTACTGGACAATAATGACAGAGGGCAGTTACAGCATTCCTGGAATTTGATTCCTCTAATAATTTATCCCCCCCAATCTGGTTTTCATGAATAATAATAATGTAGGAATTAATTATACAGAGGGAAAAGCAGTCAGAAGTGCAACTAGCAGTTGGCTGGCAACTGATCAAGAAACAAATGATCAGGAGAGTCCAAGCACCAATGTGCAAAATTCTTCATTATATGCAACTATATATTGGGCAAAAACTAGGCAGATAAGAGTAACAAGTACATTATTTATGATGAAGCAGTTGGGAGTCATCCTCTGGACATGCATTTAAACATATCACATTTGCCATGACAGTTGTATTAATGAGTTTGGGCTTCTCTGCTCTCTCTCTCTCATCAGACCTGTCCAAGCAGATACACTCATTCGCTTACTGGAAAGGCCGTGGATAATTCAGATCAGCCACTTTGTTGGCACTGGCATTTTGATTCCTACTAGATAGAATGCCACACTTGAGAATGTAAATTATTAGGGGCATAAAAAAAGTCTCCTCATAAAACATATACTTTAATTCTACACTTTTAAAAAAATTAAAGATCACAGCGGGAAGTTAATTCAACTATTGTGGTGCAATAAAATCTTGCTGTCTCCCTTGCCAGGATGGCTCCTTCTTTGGCTTTTGTAAAATTTATAATTACATTTCAGCATGTTGTGTCCCCATCACTCATCTACTCCTCTGTGCTACTGAGAGTGTATGAATTTGCTAAAAGGGACATATTCACATCTTACCATTCTGTTACAAGCTGCTCCCTATCTTGATCACTTCTCTCAGAATCATGTGCACTTCTGCTAGACATTTAGGGGCAGATCATCATCATCATCATCATCATTTATTTATATAGCTCTAACAAGGGTTGAATTTTGAAGTACAAAAAACTTTGAATTCGAATATCGAATTCGAAGATTTTTCAATAAATTTGGCAATCCTGCGGTCGAATAAAAATCATTTGATGGAACGATTAAAACGTTCAAATCGAACGATTCAAACGATTTTAGCGATCGATCTAAGGATTTTCCTTCAACCTCTGAAGACTTAGAAAATGGTTGTAGAAGGTCCCCATAGACTAACATAGCACTTTGGCAGGTTCAATTTGGCGGAGTATTGAAGTCGAAGTCTTTTTAAAGAGACAGTACTTCGATAATCGAATGGTCGAATATTCAAACTATTTTTACTTTGAATCGAAGTCGAAGTAAATTTGAAGTAGTAGTATCCTATTTGATGGTCGAAGTATCCAAAAAATTACTTTGAATTTCAAATTTTTTTACTTAGAAAATTCCCTCGAATTCACTTCGACCCTTAGTAAATCTGCCCCTTACTGTACTGCACATCATTCTGTGTAAGGAATTATTTAGCATATTAGCATAGATGTATACTTGCAATTAAGTGCAGCAGAAGGATTTGCGAGGTAGAGTCCTGCACCAGGTCAGGTACCCACAGAATACCCACAAAGTGGTTGGACTTTGGGCTAAAAGTCTCTGGCTGTGCGGGCAGTCCACGGGTTAGCCACCTGGGTAAGGAGCGTGGGACAAGTCCCTCTCACCCTACCACATCCGATCCACAGTGATGTCACTTCCAGTTTGTGCCCCGAGTCAGAAGACCTTTTGAGGGCTGGGTTGGGTAACAGATCAATGGGGGCAAATTGAATGTTGCAGGTCACTTCGCCAGCCACAGTTTGTTGATGTTTTCTACTGTAACTGGGCACCTTTCCAGGCAAGTACTTCCCAGTAGAGTGTAAGGAATAATAATATACTGACCTGTACTGGTCAAGTAATACAGGTTCCTACCCTTCCACTCCAGATGTGTGTAATGCTAACTTGGGCTATCCAGGGCCATGGGTTTAATCACCAGCTAGTATACTAGAGCATGGGTTACAATGGACTCTAACACTTAAGGTAGGGCCTTCGCAAAGTGAAAGAAATTAAGGTGTGGTGTGGTGTAGCACAACTACAACTCCCACATGCTACTGTGCTTTAACCAATAAAGAAATGGGCGCCAGGAGGTTCTTGCAATCAAACAGAAAAAAACTTTTATTTGTCAGAGACAAATGATTCACAGGGTACTTACATCAGTACAGAGGCATTTGCAGAATATATAGGCACACATATAGCTCACACAGGGCTTCAGAGGTAGATGCAGGTGTATTCCCTGAGGCTGTAGTCAACGCAGTACAGCACCTCCAGGCAGAAATACCTCAAACGTGGTCTGGATCTCACCCAGTGGAGTGGACAGGGAGGAGAATCCACTGTGGTCCCTTCACTGTAGGCAAATCTTATAGCGTGGGAAGCTACTCCCTGCTACACCTCCTTGATGGAGCACAAAGCTGCTCTTTCTCTCTTCCCTCACTGTCTTACTCTCCTAGAGAGTCTATACCAATTATATTCCTGCCACTCACTAGCCTAATTCACGGGGTCCCTGCTCCCTGACTTATCTCTCTAGAGGTACTTGTCCCTCCAGGGCACACTGCTTTACTGGGCCTTGCTGTCCCCAGAATTTGTATATGCATATCAACACTACATACATGGACTTTTGCCCAGCAACTAGGAAAAAAGGAAGAAGGGTAGGGAATTAAAGCCATAGGGGCATATCAACCATATGGGTCCCTACATGTGTATTAACATATTTTTATAGTGTTTCAAAGGTATTATACATTAAGCATTACAAAGAAGGGAACAAAGTGAAACACACACAGGGGTTCATTAAATGCAACTGAAACTTAATAATTAATCTCAGTGGGTATATCTCTCATAGCCATTTTGTCTAAGAATCAGAACAGTGTCAGACTGGAGGGCTCAGGGCCCACCGGGGCTGCCGCCTCAGAACACCCCCGCCCTAGCCACAGCACCCAGGGTTTCGGATAGGGAGTGGGTCTTGGTCTGTGGGACCCAGCAGATTTTTTTCCAGTGTCCCTCAAGCCCAGTATGACCTTGGATCAGAATGACCTTTTTAATCTGTGTAGATATGAGATCTGACACAGATCAGAATGACCTTTTTAATCTGTGTAGATATGAGATCTGAAGTTCTAGAACAATTGTTCTCCTGCTGTTATTACATTTTCAGAGTGCTAACTACCCTGCACAAGTGGACTGGAGTTTATTTATATGAATTTATATTTATACTGAATGTTAAAATCCCTAATTAGTTACCACAAAAGAAACACACTGTAAAGATAATTTTTACTACATTTTTTTTTCTCACAACAATACCAAAAGAACAAATTTATACTGGGATAAAAAAGGGACACAGGGCAAAGCTGCAAAGCTGCACAGATGTCTACAAACCCCAGGTTATCAGAAAGATTCATTTCTGGAATAAAACCATTCCTCTTCACACTGAACATAAATAAGTCAAGCTCTGGTTGATGCTGGAAAGTAGGTTCCCAGTATCTATACTGTGGCTCAAAATAAAATGAAACTAAAAAGGTGCAAAAGTAAGAATTAAAAAATACTTTATACAATGTATTAATATTCATGTGCTTTGGACAGATGTTAGAGAAAATGTCTAGAGCAATATTAACTGAAATTGTGGATCATTTACTAAAACTGGGCAAATTTGCCCATGCGACGTTACTCTTACCAACCAGCCAGCAATTTGCTTTGATCAGTCAGCTGCTGGTAGAGTACCCATCAGTGTATCATATGAAATTGGATTCATATGGGTTATGTTTAAGAAAAACAATCCGTATAGCGGAGAATTACTGAAACAGGAGGTCTCACTACTGGGAATAAATTAGGAGACCCCCTGTTTAAGTAATTCTCCAATATACAGATTCTTTTCTTCTTAAATGTATTTTAACCTTATTTTGGGGAGGAGTTCCGGATGTACTTTCCCTTAAAAATACTGGGCAACTATATGAATGTTGCATCTCTTGCTGCAGCTTTGGGATATTTTTTTCTCAAATGGGTTATGACATTGAGCCATTCAGGATGAGTGTGAAAGAGTGCTCCAATAAACCAAACAATATGGTAAATAATAAAGCCTATTTCTGAAGATTAAAGGGATACTGTCATCAGAAAACATGTTTTTTTCAAAACCCGTCAGTTAATCGTGCTACTCCAGCAGACTTCTGCACTGAAATCCATTTCTCAAAAGAGCAAACAGATTTTTTTATATTCAATTTTGAAATCTGACATGAGGCTAGACATTTTGTCAATTTTCCAGCTGCCCCTGGTCATGTGACTTGTGCCTGCACTTTAGTATTGAGCTGCTGTTTTTCCTTCTCAATATAACTTAATGTGTCTCAGTGGGACATGGGTTTTTACTATTGAGTGCTGTTCTTAGATCTACAAGGCAGCTGTTAACTTGTGTTAGGGAGCTGTTATCTGGTTACCTTCCCATTGTTCTTTTGTTTGGCTGCTGGAGGGAAAAAGGGAGGGTGATGATATCACTCTAACATGCAGAACAGCAGTAACAAGTAATTGAAGTTTATCAGAGCACAAGTCACATGACTTGGGGCAGCTGGGAAATTGACAAAAAGTCTAGCATGTCAGATTTCAAAATTGAATATAAAAAAAATCTGTTTGCTCTTTTGAGAAATGGATTTCAGTGCCAAATTCTGCTGGAGCAGCACTATTACTATTAACTGATTCATTTTGTAAAAAAAATGTTTTCCCATGACAGTATCCCTTTAAATAAAATCAACAGAACTCTTAGTTGATTTATACAATGATGAAAACTCCCCTTTAAAGGCTTGCTAGTTGTTGGCAGATTACATCTCCCATCAATGTTAAAGGCTGGAACACCAAGTCCCAGTTGGAATACATCTTGATGCCTTATTTTTGGTGATTTTGTCCACAGGTGACATATTGCTGAATGTCAATGGCGTTAACCTAACAGGAGTAAGTCGCAATGAGGCCGTGTCCCTGTTAAAGAACTCTTCTTCCTCCTCCGTGGTTCTAAAAGCCCTGGAAATAAAAGAATATGAGCCTGAAGAGGGCAACATCAACAATGCCCTCTACATGGACTACCTCCAGAACGTCTCTGAACAGAACAGAGAATGGTCACCGGTCTGGGTCATGTGGTTGAATTTGCCTCAGTAAGTTCAGATCTCATATCCTTTTTTCTACAGGAGAGTGGGCGGAAAGATTTATATTTCTTGGGTTGCTCACTCCTTTTTGCTTATTATTCACTACAGTCACTTGTCTTAATTAAAGCCAGATTTGGCTGAAAGACCTCTGCCTGAGCGTATGTTTTTCTTTCCTATTTAAGTCGGTGCACATTGCACAGGATGTAGGTATTGATGTTGCTTAATGTAAATTTCTTCAAATCCCTGCTATTTTCTGGGATCTGATATTTAGCTCATTAGCCAGCCGGAATTAGGACGCAGACCAAACATACTCGCCATTGTTTAGCAGCGGTGTAATATTTAACCAGTATTTCCTCTGATGCAGTGTACATTTATATACAGTATATTACTACTTATAAACTCATGTCTAGTAAAGCAGGAGTCCCAATCAAGTAAAATATCTTGAATTTTCCCCAAATGCTATGCTAAGTCACAGATAACTATACTGTATCGTAGTAGTTACCATAGGTTCTGAAAGATTAGCTCATTCTACATTAGCTTTATAAAGGAAACCAATGCACATTTTAATTGAATAGTTTCCCTATGTCAACAACATAGACATAGCGCATTTCATTGTTTACTTTTTCATGTTTTTTTCACCACAATATTATTAAATGATTTGTGTACTAACATTTACACATAAATACATTCCATTAGTATTGATCTTCAGATGAGAAATTCACCATTAGTGGTATTAGTGGTGTTATAGTAGTATAAAACAATATTGAAACAGTTGGCAAAGTGCCAACATCATGGGAATTTGTTGGGCTTTCTTACTCCCAGTTGAGCATTTCTCTCGGAATTCCAACCTTGCAAAACTTTGTTGCCATCATTAAAGGGATACTGTCATGGGAAAACATGTTTTTTTCAAAACACATCAGTTAATAGTGCTACTCAATCGGAATTCTGCACTGAAATCCATTTCTCAAAAGAGCAAACAGATTTTTTTAAATTCAATTTTGAAATTTGACATGGGGCTAGACATTTTGTCAATTTCCCAGCTGCCCCAAGTCATGTGACTTGTGCCTGCACTTTAGGAGAGAAATGCTTTCTGGCAGGCTGCTGTTTTTCCTTCTCAATGTCACTGAATGTGTCTCAGTGGGACATGGGTTTTTACTATTGAGTGTTGTTCTTAGATCTACCAGGCAACTGTTATCTTGTGTTAGGGAGCTATCTGGTTACCTTCCCATTGTTCTTTTGTTTGGCTGCTGGGGGGGGAAGGGAGGGGTGATATCACTCCAACTTGCAGTACAGCAGTATTGAATTGAAGTGATTGAAGTTTATCAGAGCAAAACTCAGATGACCTGGGGCAGCTGGGAAATTGTCAATATGTCTAGCCCCATGTCAGATTTCAAAATTAAATATAAAAAAATCTGTTTGCTCTTTTGAGAAAGATTTCAGTGCAGAATTCTGCTGGAGCAGCACTATTAACTGATTCATTTTGAAAAAAATTTTTTCCCATGACAGTATCCCTTTAAGAATGATTTAACATTCCTCTTTATGACATGGGCAAAAGATGCCCATGTGAAGGGACTGGCCCTTTCTCCTGAAATGGAGTAGCCCCTAGAAATGGCAGATACCTCATTCTCATTTTTTAGAAGACATCAAATTTAATTAATTTAAATAACAAATGTTATTAAAAATTTAAATTAGTATTGTTATTAAAAGTTGTTTTCCGGTATAGATTTTAAGGATGCCTGTAGGTTATTATTATTTGCCATTTATATAGTACTGACATATTCCACAGTGATTTTCAGAGATTATACATTGTTCCCATCAGTCAGTCCAGTTGCAACTCACAATCTAAGGTCCTTATCACATTCACTATGGCATGCTCCAGCAGCATTGGACTGAGGTGTCTAGGGCCAAACAGGACAGCGACCACCAGGGCCCCCTTTGCAATATCAAGGGCCCAGCTCCCAACATCTGACCAGCCCTGAAGCCCACCCCCTCTTCCTGGGGTTGTGCCACATCACTTATCCTCTACCGCCTTCCTCAAGGTGGTAGTGGGGAACCACCCACAGTTCCATGTGCTCAGTGGGGCCTGTGAAGGCCGGTGTCCACCAGGTTTTTTCCCGGTATCCCTCTGGCCCAGTCTGACCCTGCCCTCCAGCATCAGTATTATAAATGCATATGCATTAAGTAGGGTGGGAGAGTAACTGCCACAGGTTTCGTTGGGGTGCCTGCTGGGGCCCAGCAATAGAATAAACATATTCATGCTAACCTCTACAATGGTGAAACCCTGCAATGAAGATTAGTGATGGGCGAATTTATTCGCCAGGCGCGAATTCACGGTGAATTTGCGTGATTCGCCGTCAGCGAATAAATTCGCGAAACGCCCGCGAAAATTCACGGAAAAAAAATCGCCAAAAACAGGCGCCGGCGCCAAAAACGGGCGCCGGCGTCGGAAAAAAGGGGCGCCGGCGTCAAAAACGGGCGCCGGCGTCAAAAACGAGACGCCGTTTCGCGAATTCGCCCATCACTAATGAAGATGCATGGTACAACTGACCCTCGCATGGTGTTTCTACAGACACACATCTGCGCCCATTTTACTAATACTGCACCAAAAATAGAGACTTCCCATGTTCCAATATGTGTTTGTTTTCTATAATTCCATGAACAAAAATGTGTTTTTTTTCTTTTTTTGGCATTTCAGTATTGATTGTACAGCCCACCCCTAATCGCTTTATGTTAGCCTTAAAGAGAAACAATACACCTAAATTCATTTGTACACACTATGAGAAAACCTTCTAGCCATGTCCCCTCACACCCCTAGGTTATTGGCTGCGGACAAAAGCTTGCCATAGATGTAAAGATTTTTAAAAGATCCAATCTTTACCGTGAGACCACGATTATCTCGAAATGATTGTTTAAATGTACGATGTGTCCATCAACCATCAGGTGATATTGCCAGCAAAACTGAAGGGGAGCTGCCTGCTTGGCCCTGCAGACATAGATAGATTGTACTGGGACTGATAAAGATTTTTTAATAATTTTAAACGTTTAATATTTTCTCATTAGGGACAACAAACAATGAAGGTGCAGTGACATTACAAAACAATCTCACATGTTAAGCTTTAAATATAGCTACATGGTCAAGTTAGATTTTTGCAAAACCCACCCCAAGAAGAATGCAATTAAAACCCCTGATGATCATCTGCCAGTCAGGGTAATGTGTAGCCCTCTGCTTATTGAACCCTGTTCCAGAGTAGCATTGATCAAAACACTAAGCAGCTGCCAAACATCTAATATTTCGCTAGACGCAAACCTACCAGAACACTGTACAGGTAATAAAAATATACTGAGCACATGTACGTCCATTATCTCCTGTTATTTGTACGGCAGCCATTGCAAACTTGCACAGAGTATTCCCAGGATTCCAGCTGAGCAATGATTGGAATATTATTGTCTGACTTGGCCCAGATGTTCAGCATAAATTCCAGTAAAGAAATTGTTGTGTTCTAAGAAACGTTGGGTTTTTAAACCCCTTTATGTGTTTTTCAGTAATTTACAGGAAACAGCTGTGTATGTGTAAATCCAACATTGCCCAACTGCCTTCTAAAACTGGCCAAAAACTCTATAAATGACTGAAGCTATAAAAATAAACTTTCTTAATCAATCTCAAAATAAATGAAATTATAATTACATCTTCGTTTATCTGCCATTAAGAAAGTGTCAGTTTAGGTTTTGGTTGGCTCATACAATGGAGCAGGGCTGTCCAACTGGAGGTCCACAGGCTGGTTATGGCCAGCCATATTGTTTTTACCCCCATCAATAGTAATATCAGAAAGGGTCTTCTGTTCACCAGTGGCCCTTAATCATAAATATTGGCTGTAAATACTGTATTACATTAAACATACATTCATATTACACATTAAATATGAATAAATACAAGTATGGGACCTGTTATCTAGAATGTTCCAGACCTGGGGTTTTCCAGATAAGTAATTTAGATCTGCATACCTTAAGTCTACTAAAAAATCATTACAATGTTCATTAAACCCAATAGTATTGTTTTGTTTCCAATAAGCATTAATTGTATCTTAGCAGGGATCACATAAAAGGTACTGTTTTGTTATTAAAGGGCATGTAAAGGCAAAAAAATAAAATCCCATTTTTACTTTCTTTAATGAAAAAGAAACCTATCTCCAATATACTTTAATTGTGTACAATTTTTATAAGAAAGCTGACTGTATGCAGTGAAATTCTTCCTTCATTTACTGCTGTGGATAGGAATTGTCAGATGGTCCCTAACTGCTGAGCAGGGAAACAATCATACTTATGAACAGCAGGGGGAGCCCCCGCCTTACTTCCCAGCCATGCAGAACTCAAGCAGCTTTGTTTATGACGATCCCTAAGCAGCCCAGACCTCACTGAGCATGTGTACAGTCTTAGTTTTGCAAAGATGTTTAACAAAGTTACAAGATGGTGACCCCCTGGAGCCAACTTTGAAAGCATAAATCATTTGTTTGATTAGGCTTGTGGTAAAGTAAGTTCATGTTTATATTTAGTATACAAAATACAGCATTTCTAGCCTTATTATATTTTAGACTTTACATAACCTTTAAAGAGAAAAAGGAAATACGTTTTAAAAGTATTCAATTTAAAATGGTGTTTGTGGGAGATGGCCTTCCTATAATTCAGAGCTTTCTGGATAATGGGTTTCCAGATAACAGTCATTTCTCAAGAAAATTACTTGGTAATATTCTAGACAGCTATACAAATACAATATGTGCACCTGAAATAGAGTTTGATTTATTAAAAGAGCTAAATGAGTATTGGCCCATGTCAATGTTCTAGTGGTTTAGGCGACTGAGAACGGCTGATGTAGCTTTCTGTCACCAAGCCATACAATCTAGTTTTTCTAAGGGCTAATGCCAAATAATCCCTATTTATTCCACAGGATGATTTTTATTATTTTCCCTTCCAGTTGATCCACCTGGAAGCCTTTCAGTACATAAATCTGTCATGTGTACAGAAAATAAAATATTTTACAATCAAACATCCATTTTACACTTTCAAGGGGCTTGAGGGGACTCCTGTAAATATCTGGAACCAACACCATGGAAAATGTTGAGGGGGTGTTATAAAAATAAGCTTTTCATATTAAAGGAAAATATAAACTGTTTATGAGTTGGGTTTAATTTCATTTTATTTTCCTATAAATGTTCATCATAAGGCTCACAATGAATCTGCTTATTGGTTGGTGCTAGTAAGCGTGGGAGCTGTCAATACTCTTTCCATTGCTGAAAGAAAATTAATTAGTTTCATACATCAAATGAAGCAGTTTCCTGGATGGCCAAATCATTGGAATAAACTGTAGAATATTTGTTTATGTTTGAACCAGTATAGGAGTAGGGATGCACCGAATCCACTTTTTTGGATTCGGCCGAACCCCCAAATCCTTCACGAAAGATTTGGCCGAATACCGAACCCTTATTTGCATATGCATATGAGGGGGAGGGATACATTTTTACTTCCATGTTTTGTGACGAAAAGTCACATGATTTTAAGGATTCTGATTCGGTTCGGCCAGGCTCAAGGATTCGGCCGAATCCTGCTGAAAATGGCCGAATCCTGGCCGAATACAGAACCAAATCATGGATTCGGTGCATCCCTAGTGTCAATTTAAGATTCAGTATAATCTTCAAAGATTTTTTTTCCCCCGGGGGAATCTACTTATGCCACTGCCTAGCAACCAGGTAGTAGTTCGAAAGTCAGAATGGAAATCAATAGAAAAGAAAGATAAGCAATTATTAAATAAGAACAACAATTACATCAATGCCTCGCAATTAATCTGTCGTCAGTTGCCCAGAGAGGGCTAATAATTAAAAAAAAATAGGGTTCTTTACAGGATCATAGCAATGGAGGAAGCAAATCTAGCAGTTGCTGGGGAGCCCCAGGAATATAAAGGCCCTCCTAGTAAGTACCGTGTACAAAAGAGATGCATTTTTTATCAACGGTTCGGGAGATAAAAGCCCTATTACTTACATATTTTGATGGTTCTGTGACACCCAAAGCATGTGAAGTGTTAAGCATATATCTGTAATTGTATTTAGTGTGCCTGAGTGGTGGACTTTAAAATCGAACTAAATCTTTAATAAATTGAGCTTGAGTATAGAATACAGTTTTTTAACATGATATTGTAAAATGTAATTATTGACTAATAAATATCATGCCCAAAAAGCAAACAATTGATAGATAGTTAGTATTATATGTGCATTATAATAATAATAACACTAAACAGAAGAACACCCCAAACATAGAGGCATCTCTATTATTGGGTGCTAGAATATAAAAGTACCCAGAGAATGTTACAAGGGATATTAAATCAAACATTTTATTTGAATGGTTTTGATCAATGTTTCAATGTAATTAAGAGCTGCATCAAGATGATTGTTCTTTAGCTGAAGCTTCGTAAACAGAGAACTCCACTATTGATCATTAATATGTAATTCCTGCAGTTATAAGGCATTATAGTCATGATGATGATCCGGCCACCATCCTTCCTTTCTCTGTTTAGTACAAAGCATTGATCCTAAAGAGACTGCATATAAACCTAATACTATAGGGCACTACAGTGAAAGAACATAATAACCAAGCAGTGCAATGTTTGACTCGAAGAAGTTCTGCAGGGAAATGCAAGCTGGAGGTGAAAGGCCCAGTGAAAAAAGCTTTAGTCTCAGCTATGGTTCTCTTTGCATACACAGCAGTTTAACCCAACATGAGGTAAAGCCGTGTCCTCTTTCCTAGGTTTGTTGTCTTTGCCAGCAAATTGCAGACATTAATACAGATTTTCAAATGTGGACATTTGAGACCAGGAAATGCAGTCGCTCTCACTTTATTCTTTATTTTGCAATGAATCTTCCATGTTAGGAATTCATATTGGATGTTATTAGAGTATCACTTGCAAGGGCAGAAAGCACAAGGGAGATGTAGATTCATTTTCAGGATGTAAATACTTTAAACATCCCCTTTTTAACAGCCTTCAGACTGCAGTTTATATCAAGTTCTTGGTAATATTGAATTCTGATCTGACTCTTATCTGCAATAAAATGAAAATGTTCTGTAAAAGACTTGCCATGGAGCACAGGACATTATGGTTACCATCACTTTCCCTGAGCAGGATAGGACAGGACTGAAATACCATTTGCCAAGGGGTCCCCAAACTGAGAGGTGCCCTCAAGTCAGAGGATGCCATTAATGAAAATAGATCACGCTATTACAATGTGCAAATATTGTATTATACTGTTTATTTCAATGATGGCCAACCAACTGACCCTTAGTGAAAATGATGATAGGAATATCTGTATTTGACTTTAGCCCTCTATTACCTTGCCATGGTTTGGGGACACTTTACATTGCCTTGTAACTGTATTCCCATGCATAGTCTACATAAAGTTAGATTTCCTTTGCTGTGCTTTATGAAGATATTGTACATCAAGCTGCAGAGGGTTCATTTATTTGGCAAAAATAAACAAAACGTATGTGCAATAATGCCATTCATTGTGCCTAAACCTGTACTGCACCTGCTCATATTTGTGCCATGCACTATTGTGTCCAGAGTCGGACTGGCACAGTTGGGGCCCACCGGGTTCTGTCTTCTTGGGTGTGGAACCCAGATATTGCTTGTTTACTGGTGTGTTTAGAATCATTGTTTTGTTGAAACAAAACCCATTTCAAAGGCACTTTCTTTTCGGCATAAGGCAACATGATCTTTTCAAGTATTTTGATATTGTATTGAAACTGATCCATGATCCCTGGTATGTGATAAATATGCCCAACACCATAGTATGAGAAACATCCCCATATCATTAAGCTTGTGCCCCCATGCTTCTCTGTCTTCACACTGTACTGTGACTTGAATTCAGTGTTTGGGGGTCGTCTGACAAACTGTCTGTGGCCCAAAGACCAAAGAAGAACAATTATGCTTTCATCAGTCCACAAAATGTTGCGCGATTTCTCTTCAGGCCAGTCAATGTGTTCTTTGGCAAATTGTTAGTTCTTCAGCACATGGTTTTTTTTCAACAATGGGACTTTGTGGGGGCTTCTTGCCAATAGCTTGGCTTCACATAGACGTCTTCTAATTGTAACAGTATCACAGGTAAATTTAGATCTTCTTTGATCTTCCTGGGGCTGATCATTGGCTAAGACGTTGCATTTTGGCTATTCTTCTATCCATTCAAATGGTAGTTTCCATTTTCTTCCACGTCTTTCAGGTTTTGGTGCCATTTTAAAGCATTTGAGATCATTTTAGCTGAGCAGCCTATCATTTTCTGTACTTCTTTATATGTTGTCCTCTCTCAAATCAACTTTTTAATTGAGGGGGGTGGCACATGGCCATAGCTGTTGCTTTTGAATCTGAGCTGAATGCTAAGGATCAATTGCAAACTCACTAAACAGTTATGTCCCATGTGGTCCCCCTTCAAGTCACTGACTAACTCAGAGTTAGAGAGCAGAAAAGCAGGAAGTAGTGTTCTGGCTATTATGTTAGACATCCAGTCACTCTAGCTTTTACAGATTAGATTTTTGGCTAACTAACTATATTAGAAACATTTTTTATTTTGCACAGCTTATCTATTTACCCAGTTTTGTACCATTTGTTCGTCCTTTTTCTGCTATGCTTCACTGTAGGCATAGGACAAAAATATTGTGACCTGTGTATAACACTGGGTTGAATTGGAGGGTGGCAATGAAGACCAATGCGGAATCATGTCTGCAAATGTCAGGTTTTGTGGTCAGCTGAAACCATGATGCAATATTTATGGTGCAAATCGTAACACTTTCAACATCATTCTAAGACTGGATGTAGGTGAAGCAGCATCCCATAAGCAATAGCCTCAACATAACTGTTCCACAAAACAAGAATAGTTGATTGGAAAACTATCAATGTGATATTTTTTTAAAAGGGAACCAGGTACATCTGGCAAATGTAACCCTCTCACATACAGGAAGGCCCTCTAGTTGCTTCAAGAACCTCTGGTGTATTTCTGCCATCTTGTGACAAAGAACAGACAGCTCTTCTACTTTTTATAATATGCCTGGAGCCATAGCTCCATTAGCCACATAGTTAATCTAGTTCTTCTCATGTTTATGTGCATTATGCACATCTGCTTCTATCTCAGGCTGGGCCTGTGGGTTGTTTTCTGGTTTAATGTTATTTGCAGTGATGTATGTTACTACATATACCTGCAGCCTGGACTGGCAATCTGTGTGTTCAGGCAAATGCCAGAGGGGCTGCCATAAGATGCCATAGGAAGATACTTTAGTGGGCTGGTGGGGGACTATTTGGGCCGCTCTTTACTTGGAATGCCATGGCCTATTTTGACTCCCAGTCCAGACCTGCCTGCCGCTGTGTTGAAAGTTCCATCATATTACTCAATGATAGAAGAGCTTAAGTAGGTTTATAATCAGGCTATGGGAATAACATGAGCCAACGGAACAACTTCAGACATTTATTGGTGGTTTTGCCCTTGTGCTTTTCATGTGCACAATATATAGCATTTATTATAAGTCTTTTACAATTAAATTACAGGTGGGATCTGTTATCTGGAAACCTGTTATGAAGAAAACACTGATTTACGGGAAGGCCATCTTCCATAGACTCAGTTTTAATCAAATAATACACACTTTTAAGAATTATCTTTTCTCTGTAATAATAAAACAGCACCTTGTACTTTCTCCTGACTAAAATATAATTCATCTTTATTGGAGGCAAAACAATCCTATTTGGTTTAATTAATGTTTACGTTATTTTTCAGTAGACAGGTCTGGAGATCCAAATTATGGAAAGATCCCTTATCCAGAAAACCCCAGCTCCTGAGAATTCTGGATAACAGGCCCCATACCTGTACTTAATGTAAAGTACCGATGTGGGTTCTGTTATGCAGAAGGCTATCTCCCATAGACTAGAATAATTAAAATTATTTCCTTTTTCTCTGTAATAATAAAACAATACCTTGTACTTGGTCCAATCTAATATATAATACATCTTTATTGATGCAAACAATCCTATTGGGTTTATTTAATGTTGAAACTTTATTTTTTAGCAGACTTAAAAGTATGGGGATCCAAATTATGGAAAGATCCCTTACCCAGGTCCCTACCATTCTGGGTAACAGGTTCCATGCCTGTATTAAAAACACTATAAATTGTATAAACCAGAAGAAAATGCAGAAGAATTAAACCATTAATGTCTCGTGACAAACAAAGCCTTTTCTGTGGTTAAATATTGTATATTAACTTTATGTATTTATTACCATTGTGAATTCACATTTTTGCATTCAAGTTTTTCAAACTTGAATTTTTAAAAAAATTCTAAAACATTTGACTTCAGTTATACATTCAAGCTATTTTTTTTCTTTTATCGAATTAAATAAACATACTGTAACTTTGCAAAATCATGTTTTTTTCATAAATAGGTTAATGACCAAGAAAAAAGTTTTTCTCATGTGAAAAACATGAATTTAAAGGTCATGTAAAGTCTAAAATAGAATAAGGCTAGAAATGCTGTATTTTGTAAACTAAATATAAACATGAACTTACTGCACCACAAGCCTAATCACAGAAATAATTTATGCTTTCAAAGTTGGCTACAGGGGGTCACCATCTTGTAACTTTGTTAAACATCTTTTCAAGACTAAGACTGTGCACATGCTCAGTATGGTCTGGGCTGCTTAGGGATCGTCATAAACAAAGCTGCTTGAGTTCTGCATGACTGGGAAGTAAGGCGGGGGCTCCCCCTGCTGTTCATAAGTATGATTGTTTCCCTGCTCAGCAGTTAGGGATGTCTGACAATTCCTATCCACAGTAGTAAATGAAGGGAATTTCACTGCATACAGTCAGGTGTCTTATAAAAACGGTACATATTTTTTAATTAAAGTATATTGGAGATAGGTTTCATTTTCATTAAAGAAAGTACAAATGGGATTTTATATTTTTTTTGCCTTTACATGCCCTTTAAAGATGAATAAATATCCCCCCCCCCCATAGAATTCAGTGGTTAAAAAGGAAATCTTGTTTTGGTAGGTTTGAGCCAGTGATTTTCATTGGGAAACATTATAGGGCTTTAGCGGTAATTATAGTTGCACAAAAAATGATCTCTGTTGCAATCAAATGATCCTTGGTGACTGTGGAAATTGCAGGGGCATGATGCCAACCAAGAATGATTACAGTTAATTAGGTATGTACTGAATCCACTATTTTGAGCTTCTGAAGCGAGATCTGAACCAGGCAAGGAATGGTTAAAAAAAAAGCACAATTTCATTTTTTTGTGTGACGAAGTTATGGTACATGATTTTAAGGATTTGCTTTGGCCAGGCACTTTGGCTGACTCTGAATCCTGCTAAAAAATATTCATGATTTTACTGTATTTATATTTTTTATCTCTAGCATCTGTTTCTGTCTCTATCTCTATGTCGCAATGCTTTGTATACATTAGTCCCATATATAAAGAATATGTTGACTTTGTACAAGCAGAATTTTTAAAAAAAAACATCAATTCTGTGGTTCCTATTACTCATGACCAGTAATAAAATAAATATTCAGTGCTATTGCAAATTTAAACAGGATTTAAGCCAAATTCTCCATCCCCCATGGAAGGCATCATTTTTTTATTTTTTTTCACCAAATGTAACCGACTCACTCTAGTGCCTGGTGACCTTGATTGTTAACTTATGCGACCTCGCAGGCCTAAGATTCCACATCTGGAATTCTTTTTAGTGTTCCTGCCAAGATGTACATTATGCACTGAAAGCCTATTTCCCTGAACATTAACTCTTCATCCATCTTTCAGACACACTCATTTGGGGGCCACAGTTTTTATATTAAAAAGATCCATTTTGGTTTCACTCTGAATATTGTAATAGGGGCTGCCTTATTGTAAAGTTCTGAGACTTACCAGGCAATTTGACTGAAATATTAAGTCCTGCTCTTTTAGGGTTACTATCAGGCCCGGACTGGCAATCTGTGGGTTCTGGCAAATGCCAGAGGGGCTGCTATAAGGTCCCATAGAAAGTCACTATTTAGTGGGCTGGTGGGAGCTATTTGGGCCTCTATGTGGGCTGAGTGGGCCTCTGTGTACCTGAAATGCCAGGGCCTATTTTAATTCTCAGTCCGGACCTGGTTACTATCTCTCTTTTCTTACCCCATACATTAAATTCAAAAACATTAAATAAAAAGGTGGTGGTGGGGGATTTCTCAGGCAGTTCTGGAAAACTGCTTATGAATCGAGTATGTAATATAAACCTTTTTATTGCATTACAATTTATAACTATTGGGCATTGCGACATTCTTGTATTGTTTCCAGATTTCTTATCTTAAAGGACAAGGAAAGTCAAAAAAATAAAATCCCATTTTTACTTTCTTTAATGAAAAAGAAACCTATCTCCAATATACTTTAATTAAAAAATGTGTACTGTTTTTATAAGAAACCTGACTGTATGCAGTAAAATTCTCCCTTCATTTACTGCTGTGGATAGGAATTGTCAGATGGTCCCTAACTGCTGGGCAGGGAAACAATCATACTTATGAACAGCAGGGGGAGCCCCCACCTTACTTCCCAGCCATGCAGAACTCAAGCAGCTTTGTTTATGACGATCCCTAAGCAGCCCAGACCACACTGAGCATGTGCAGGGTCAGGGTCAGGCAAAGATGTTTAACAAACTTACAAGATGACAGCCCCCTGTGGCCAACTTTGAAAGCATAAATCATTTGTTTGATTAGGCTTGTTGTGCAGTAAGTTCATGTTTATATTTAGTATACAAAATACAGCAATTCTAGCCTTATTCTATTTTAGACTTTCCTTGTCCTTTAATTATGTATATTTCCATGGGGGGGGGGGGTCTACTGTATAAAAGTACCATAAATGTGGATCAGCTGTAAACTTTTAGGAAAAGTGATTTTTTTATTTAGCATATAAAGAATAGGAGCTTTTATCTAGAATGCTTGAGACCTTTCCAGAGAAGAGGTCTTTATATAATTTGGATCACCCATATCTTAAATGAAATGTAAAAGCAAAAAAATAAAATCCAGTTTTTACTTTCTTTAAGGAAAAAGAAACCTATCTCCAATATACTTTAAATACAAAATGTGTACTGTTTTTATAAGAAACCTGACTATATGCAGTGAAATTCTCCCTTCATTTACTGCTGTGTATAGGAATTGTCAGATGGTCCTTAACTGCTGAGCAGGGAAACAATCATACTTATGAACAGCAGGGGGAGCCCCCCGCCTTACTTCCCAGCTGTGCAGAACTCAAGCAGCTTTGTTTGTTTTCCTGTAGAGTAGTCGGTTACTGTGTAAAGATTTATATTGGTTTTTATTTTGGCTTTACATCCCCTTTACTGTTTCCTACTCCAGCTGCAGGGACAAAGATCATGGAGCCAAATTTAAACAGATAAACTGGGATTCCATTTGGAGGATTATTTTGCTGCAGCCACTGGTTCTGCAGAGTTTGAGAAAGTTTGTATTAAACAATACAAAAACTATAAAATCCACATTTGATTACATGAAAACACAGGAGCCAGTGCAGTCTGCATATTCTGATTCTTAATCAGTCTTGTTGTATCGGCTTCTGGCAGATATTATTTGACTTGTGCTGTTTTGATAATTTATGATGATCCCTAAGCAGCCCAGACCACACTGAGCATGTGCACAGTCTTAGTCTTGCAAAGATGTTTAACAAAGTTACAAGATGGTGACCCCCTGTGGCCAACTTTGAAAGCATAAATCATTTGTTTGATTAGTCTTGTGGTACAGTTCATGTTTATGTTTAGTATGCAAAATACAGCATTTCTAGCCTTGTTCTATTTTAGACTTGACTACCCCTTTAAGTCTGCTAAATGATATTTAAATATCAAATGAACGCAATAGAATGGTTTTGCAACCAATATGGATTCATGTACTTGAGTTAACAACAAGTACAAGGTATTGTTTTATTATTACAGATAAAAAGGAAATCATTTTTTAAAATGTGATTGATTAAAATTGACTTTATAGGAGATAGACCATATCATTTGAAGCTTTCTGGAAGCAGGTTTCCAGATAAGTACCATGTAAGTGATTCCATAGTGTGAAGGTCCCTATCCTGTAGAGCTTGCATTCTTTGTCGCTGGATAACATACAGGCATAAATAGGAGGGCAAAGTGCTCAAAGCTTTAGGCATTGGCCCCTAAAGTTGCAAGATTGAACCAGATATAGGTTCCATTCTCCAGAAACCATTAGCCAGAAAGCTCCAAATTACAGAATAGCTATCTCCCATTTTTCAATTTTAATCAAATAATTTTAAAAATTTCTCTGTAATAATCAAACAGTACCTGTAGTTGATCATTCCCAACTAAGATATAATTAATCCTTACTGGAAGCAAAACAATCCTATTGGGTTTAAATATATTGGGTTTAAATAATGTTTAAATGATCTTTTAGCACACTCAGGGGCCCATTCACTAAGCTCGAGTGAAGGAATAGAGGAAAATAGAGGGAAAAAAAATTTGATTTTCAAATGGTTTTTTTGGCTACTTCGACCATCGAATTGGCTACTTTGACCTTCGACTACGACCTTCGACTTCGAATCGAACGATTCAAACTAAAAAGATCAAATCTGAAAATCCAGCATCTCAGACCTGCTGAGGTTGTATATAAGTCAATGGGAGAGGTCCCTATCCTATTTAGAAGTTTCTGTGGTCTGTGCTTTGTGCTGGAATTGTCCCAAAAATCCGACTATTTCCTAAAAATTCTGGCTTTCCGGGAAAAAGCCAGAAAAAAATCAAACAGTTCTGCAAAACCTCTGAAAAAATCGTACAATTTCAGTTTTTTTGCTTGATTTTATCTGATCCATTTAAATCAAGCTTTTTTTCATAATAAAGAAGGTCACATTGTGGTTTCTAGTTTGGTCTGACTTTTTTAACAAATGTTAAAGCACAAAGGGGAGCTTGAACCCATAAACAAAGATGAAAAGCTATGCAACGTGATTACATATAATATTAATTGCTCACTGTGATCACATAATTAACTTAAAGGGGTGGTTCACCTTTAAGCTAACTTTTAGTATGTTATAGAATGGCAACTTTTCAATTGGTCTCCATTATTTATTTTGTATAGTTCTTTTTTTTAATTATTTGCCTTCTTCTGACTTTTTATTACTCATTCAGGCCTCTCCTATTCATATTCCAGTCTCTTATTCAAATCAAGGCATAGTTGTTAGGGTAATTTGGACCCTAGCAACCATAATGCTGAAATTGCAAACTGAAAAGCTGCTGAATAAAAAGCTGAATAAGTCAAAATCCACAATTGATAAAAAAACGAAAACCGATTGCAAAATGAATTCAACTTTTTATTATAAATTGGGTCTTTACGTTTTGGGGAAAATTCACAACTTTTTGCTGTTCTAGAATGTAGCACTTCTCAATATTACATGGTAATTAAATGGAGGGTCAATCATGGCTATGTGCCCAGTGCTTTTCTTGGTGCTTTTTTCAGTGATACCTCAGATTGCCTAATGTGTTCAAGACTTCCCTGGAAAAGTCTTGATTCTCAGAAAATGCCAAGTCTTTAGAATTGTGGACAAACAGGAACATAAAACCACAGAACAAGTGCTGCAAGGTTTTTTTATTCACAACATGTTTCGAGCTAAAGTGGCTCTTTTTCAAGTGTTCAGTCTTGATTCTCAGAAACACCATATGTCCTGACGTGCGAGAATCTGCTATTGCAGGAGAACTTGTTTTTCCAAGTGACAGTTGCTGATTAAGAGCAGAGGAGCGGAGCTGCTGGAGGTCAGTCTCCTAGTTATGGCTTGGGGCTGTAACAAGATGCATATGTAGTGCATGGACACAGGAGAGAGATAGTAAAACCCCAAGCTTGTTTTATCAGTCCTGCACAATAAACCCCACAATAAATTCAACAAGAATTTCCAGTAGCCCAGCATCCTGTTTTTGTATTTGGAAAACTGTACAGTCTCAGTTATGATTTCTTGTTGCATCAATGGTATCCATCTCACTGCAGGAAAAGCTATGGAGAATGACTGCCATAAGGAAAGTATCAAATACTCAACCCCTTAAATTATTATACGGTTATGTTATCCAGAACTCTTGGGACCTAGGATTTTACAGATAACTGATCTTTCCGTAATTTGGATCTTCATACCTTAAGTCTACTAGAAAATCACATAAACATTAAGGGGTTATTTATCAAAATCTGAAAATTTCGAAATTTTCAAACCCGCACAGGTTATTTCCCTTTACTTATCAATATATTTTGCAGAGAGTTTCCTGTGCGGGAAAAAACACGAAAAAATTGTGAGAAACATGGGAAAATGCTCAGAGGGCAGCACAGTATATGTGAAACAGTAATTGGAGATAAGGTCAACAATGTGCTTAGTTTCATTAGAGGGCACTGGATAATGGTATTTCCTAACTATAGATAATTCTGAACTCCGAATTCTGAACTATAACCATAATATGAATTGTTACCTACACCCTGTACTATTCCTTTTGCCTGTAAGCGTTGAGTTACAAGGTGTGAAATTAGGGGATTTGCACATTAATACCAAACAAACTTTATTAAACAATAGACTCTACATTTAGTTTCATGTGAAGACAGCTTAATAAAAGTGTATTGTATATGATACAGCCATAAATGAATGTGGATCCCACTAACTGGTGCTCGGCAGAATGACAAAACTGGCACAAATAATACATTGGTTAATCAGCAAATAATGGATTTTGTGCATCTCTTGCAGCTATTTGTACAGCTGTAAAGAGGTTGTGCTGAGGAGGAATACTGCTGGAAGCCTGGGATTCAGCATAGTGGGAGGTTCGGATGACGGCAGCAGGATCAAGCCTTTCTTTATTAAATCCATACTGGAGGGGACACCAGCTTATCACGATGGAAGAATCAGGTAATGTATTAATCATTTATTAAATCCACCCATGGTTTAAAGGTCTAGTACCTGTAATTGTATTGGCACTGGAAATCGATTGCAGTTGTCCGATGTTTTCAAAGTCCAAATTGTGCCCAGCAAATACAGTAATTATTGTACAAAATGATTAGTTTATCTTAGTTCACATTGATAACAATGTACAGTTAGGAATGGGGACCCTGCTGTATCACACACAGCTGTATCCCCATATTAGGCTAAATCTCCTCTTCTTTGGGGCAACTAATCTCCCCGAACTGCCTCCCCTGTTACTCAAAGCGCTTTGTTTTCCGAAGTCGCCCGAAGTTTTCTCGTCAGGCAACTTCGGGTGACTTCAGAAAATGAATCGCCATCCCACCGGCGATTTACATTTTAGCCGGCAGGAGAGGCAGTTCGGGGAGATTAGTCACCCCAAAGAATAGGAGGCGATTAATCTCCCTGAATCTGCCTGTGTGCCCTTTTGCCTGGTTTGGCCACCCACCTGATTAAATTATCTTTACCTGATTATGTTAGAAGTCATATCACTCATGCATATGAATTTTAAAAGGGTGACAAGTGTCCTAAAGATAAACCCTCTTAGATATTCCTTATTAAGCCACAGCAGGGCTCTGCTATGAAGTTTAGCAGAAGGGACAAAAATAGGCTTACAATAGGAGGAGTGAAGAAGAAATAAGTCAAACAAGTCTTCATATGAGAAGAACACATGGCTTTTCAGCAGGAGAAATGAAGCAGCATATTTAATATTCTGTCTAAATGCGGTAACTTTATTTTGACAATCTTTTATTTCTTCTCAGATGTGGTGACCTCCTTCTTGAAGTGAATGGAAGATGCACGTCGGGGATGCCATATAACTCCTTAGTGAGGATGCTGAAAGAAATCAAAGGAAGAGTTGTTCTTACCATAGTGTCATGGCCTGGATCCTACTTGTAAGAAGAAACCCAGGACACCAGAGGAAACTCCATCCCTAGCAAAGGGTTTAGTTTACAGAAGAGATGTTCCTATAATACACATTCCAGATAAAATTCCAGCTTCTTCTAAGGGTATTTGCTCAACACTTGCATCTTTCATCTGTTTTGGGTATAAATGGACGGGTACAGTCCTGGGACACCACTAGTGATGGGTGAATTTGTCCCGTTTAGCTTTGCCAAAAAATTTGGGAAAACGCACTGAAGTCAATGGATGTCAAAATTATTTTGACACGCTTCAAGTTTGACACCCGCGACCATTTTTATACGTGCGCCTATTTTGTCCAAATGCATTGTAGTCAATCGGTGTCAGAATAATTTTGACGCAAAACAATTTATATGTGCGCAACTATACTGACATGCGCAGCAGATTTTTCGCACCAGTTTCGCAAATTTATTTGCTGGCCGCGAAAAGTGGAAATTCACCGCAGTTTCGCGCCTGCTGAATTTATTCGCCCATCACTAGACACCACAGGTAAACTGCTTGTCCACCTGCATTAAAAGAGCTAGAATAGATGCGCTTTATATGATAATTTGTCGTCCACTCGTTTTTGTCGGTGGTTCTTTCAAGTGTTGGCAAGTGAATATTAAATGCTAGTAATGCTGGTTGTGTCAAAATTGCAGCTCTGTAAACGTTCATAGCTTTGAATTAGCCAACTTGTGGGTTGGTCGGCTGACTGTAACATTTGTGATGTGTTTAATGACATTTTACAGTATGGAGAGAATGGAACAGTCAATGAAATATCCTTAATCAAAGTTCTCTACTATAGGAACGGTTGTTAGATAGTGTAAGGTGGCCATACACGGGCCGATAAAAGCTGCCAACAGACCGAGTCGGCAGCTTTTTGGCCTGTGTATGGGGCCCCTGACTAAAAATCCCATCGGATCGCGGCGGCATCTGTTCGTTGATGCGGTCCTGCGATCCGACCGCCCGTAAAGACACCGTCAGGATCCGATCGTTGGGCCCTAGGGCCCACAATCGGATCAGCCCGATATTGCCCACCTCAAGGTGGGCATATCGGGGAGAGATCCGCTCGTTTGGCGACAACACCAAACGAGCGGATCTCTCCGTGTATGGCCACCTTTAGGGGGCCTGGGGTGCTCCAGCAGAACTATAGCTCCCCGGCTGGTTAGTCATCCCTTATATGAGTTATTTAATTTCTTATTGACACTGAAAGCAGAGCCTGTTATGAAATGTGCAATATTTGTACCCAGTAAAGCACCAGCAGCAACTCATATATTGTCTGGATAAAGTCCAGTCATTCTGCTATACAACTGATTTCGTAGACTTGGTGTTTCCTTTGAAAATTGTTAGATTCTGAAATTCAGAGATTTGTAGAATTGTGCAAATGCCCACTTATTTCATTCACAAGCTGTCCATGGTAGCAAAGATGTTAGGAACCTAGAATTATTTCCTGGAAAAGAGATAAGAATTGCTTTTGTCCCCTTAGCCATTCTAGGAAAGTCTAAAATACTGGTGCTACCAAGTTTACAGCTTGCCAAATGTTCAATATTGACTTGGAAATATTGATAAAATAAAGTTTTCTGCCAAAATCGCCACCAAAAGTACTGCCTCTGCGCTAGGAATCTCACCTCTTTGTGTTTAACGTGCTACATGTTCATTTCGTTTTCGGTTTGTGAAGTTCGAACGAATGAACATTTAACTTCATCTCTGACGAACATTTTATCAGGAGGGTATTTTCTATTTGTATGTTTTTATATATTTATTTTACTAAACAGTTTCACGTAAAAGCAGAAGGCAAGCCTAAAATCATATTGTTTTTCACAATGATTTTAACGTAAACACTTTTAAGATAAAAATGTAATAAAATAGGGCCAAGTCTAATATATAGGGAATTATGTACCCCCTGCTGTAATATAGCCATAGTAATAGTCGCTAATAGGTTGGTCATGAAGCTCTGAAGATGACTTTTAATACCTTCATATTTAAATGTAAGGGAGGTGAATTATTTTTATTAAGTTTATAACGTTGGATTCTTAGCCTTTTGGTGAGGACCAAAAATAGGTGCTGTTCGGTGTGTGGGTCTCCATGAACCCCTTAAGGTTTTTTCCTACAATAGACAATCATAATAAAGGTACACTGATGATTGTAACCAGACTATGACTTCCTAGCTGAACTGATCCGTGTCCCCTGAGCAAGCTGCTAGGAAATACTGCTTTATAGGCTTATATCTTACAGGTCACTGCTATTATGATGAAAATTTACATCAGCTATGCTATGGCTATTGCAGTGCCAGGCCAATCCTACTGGGTGCCCTAGGCTACCCGGCCGGCCACTGTGCTCCCCGCCGAACGCAGTATGCGCAAAGCACCGGAGGGGAGAGCAGGGGACAGCGCCGGAGCTAAGATGGAGGGGAAAGCGCCGAAAAGGGAGGGTGGAGTGCCACGGGGTAAGGGAGAGGGAGGGAAAAAAGCACCGGAGGGGAGAGCAGGGGACAGCGCCGGAGCTAAGATGGAGGGGATTGCGCCAAAGAGGGAGGGGAGAGTGCCAGAGGGTAAGGGAGGGAAAAAAGCACCGGAGGGGAGAGCAGGGGACAGCGCCGGAGCTAAGATGGAGGGGAAAGTGCCGAAAAGGGAGGGCAATGTGCCACGGGGTAAGGGAGAGGGAGGGAAAAAAGCACTGGAGGGGAAAGCAGGGAACAGCGCCGGAGCGAAGATGGATGGGTAAGTGCTAGAGAGGGAGGAGAGAGTGCCAGAGGGTAAGGGAGAGGGAGGGGAAAAGCACCGGAGGGGAGAGCAGGGGACAGCGCCAGAGCTAAGATGGAGGGGAAAGTGCAAGAGGGTAAGGGAGGGAGGGAAGGAAAAAAGCGCAGGAAGGGAGGAGAAAGAGCAGTGAACATTGACTAGGGGTTGGCAGAAGACAGCGCCCCCTTTCATTGCGCCCTAGGCAGGTTCCTCTTCTGTCTACCCCTAGTTCTGGCACTGGGCTATTGTGACTGAAGGTGGCCATAGACGTAGAGATGCGCTCGTTTGTCGATGCCCCACATTGAAGTGGGCGATAGGCTAATCCGATCGCGGGCCCCGTGGGATCATAATGCATCCGATACGGGCGGTCAGATCGCGGGACTGTATAAACACACAGATGTGGCAGCCATCCGACGGGATTTTTTAAACTGCCCGAACGAGATCTGACTGAAAAATACAGCCCGTATATATATATATATATATATATATATATCATATATATATTATATATATATTAGGGATGCACTGAATCCACTATTTTGGATTCGGCCAAACCCTCGAATCCTTTGTGAAAGATTCGGCCGAATACCGAACTGAACCCTAATTTGCATATGAAAATTAGGGGTGGGAAGGGGAACATTTTGTTACTTCCTTGTTTTGTGACAAAAAGTCATGTGATTTCCCGCCCCACCCCTAATTTGCATATGTAAATTAGGATTTGGCTTCGGTTCGGCCGAATCTGAATATATATATATATATATATATATCCCCATGCACATATGGTAATGGATTTATCCAGCCAATATTCTGTATATGTAAACTACTTGATAGCTTGTTTTACTATGAAAAATATCTGCACATAATTCCGACTGAGAAACAGACATTGGTCCATGAAGTCTATATCCTCATAACCTCTGCCATTTGTACTTTAATGTGCTATTAAACTTGCAGTGTTACATCTTTAGTGTTTAATGTAAAGAATACGGTGATGAATGATGTACAAATGCATATTAATGTACCGTGTTATAACGTCTAGACGTGTAAGAAATCTATAGGGCATCCTATAAAGCAAAGATGGGCAAATTGTAGTCCTCCAAATCTTGTGGACTTCCAGCCAAAGGCTCTAGAGTCCTGGGAGTTGTATTTAGTTAGTGCAACAAGTTGAACATCACTGCCTGACATGTAAAGATTGTGAATAGCAGTCACGACCACAATTCTTTTTAAAGAGGTAACAAAATGACCAATTCCATATTCACTGATGCAGTAACTCACTTTATTCTGCCAGACTAAAGGTGTCCATAGACGTAACAATTACGATCTTTCTTGGAAATGATCTTTCCAAGAAAGATCATTTGTTTTAATACACACGTGTAGAGCTGAATCGTCAGATATACAAGTAGAAACAATAGAATTCTACCTGTATCTGACGATTCAGCACTAACAATGGCCGATGTTAAAGGACAAGTAAACCTTTAAAATAAGATAAGGGGGCTATTCTAAGTTCTATTGTAATTTACATTCATTATTTATTCTTTTTTCATTGCAAGATATTAAGGGAAACATGTTCTGTTAATCTGAATGAATTTTGCTTCAACAGCGCCACCTGCTGGTCAGTTTCCCACCAGTCTGACCACCAAGTAGTCAAGGAAGTTGTCATGCTCTGATGTTCTTCTGCTTAGGAATAAAATTATAAACCTTTCTCACATCTTTCCTAAGCAGAAGAACATCAGAGCAGCCTCTTTCCTTCTCCTGACAACTTCCTTGACTACTTGGTGGTCAGACTGGTGGGAAACAGACCAGCAGGTGGCGCTGTTGTAACAAAATTAGTTTATATTAACAGTACATGTATCCCTTAATATCTTGGAATGAAAAGAGAATAAATTGCAATCGTGTTTACAATAGCCCCTTCTTCAATTTTACATTCATTTAATTTAAAGTGGTACTTATCCTTTAAAGGCTCCCGATCAAAATTTTCCATTCAGCCCGATCAACAAGCCATGTCTTCTGCCGATATTGGTCGGCTCTTCTCCCACCATACACGCACCGAATATCCTACGAAAATTTGTTTTGTTCGATATTATATGTGCATCTATGGCCACCTTAACACTCGCCCAGACGTGCCTCACAATTTTCTTTTCAGTAACAAATTCTGTCCTTACACCCTTCTCTAGTGTTTTGTGGGTCCGTTTCCAACCCCCCTACCCGCACAGTGTTATCTTCGGATCTGTTGTTTTGTAATTGTGACGTGCGAGTTCCAAGTTGTTACGTCTGAGTGAAACGTTTTATCACCCACTGAAAATATTTTTCTAATCTAGAAAAAAGGGGGTTCTACAGTCAGAGACCATGTTTAAATATTTCTCTCATTGGTTAGAGTATTTTTTTGTAAAAAAATATATTGTTTCTTAAAATGTGTAAGTAAATATAATTTTTTGCTGTCAATAAAAGTGGATTTCATTTATATTTGAAACGCTGGTGTTTTATTGATGTAGTGACTTGTGGCTTCAGACCTGTGTTCTAGTCTCCCCTGGACACTCTAGAGTTTATGATGTCCACATATTTCTGTAGCTTTCCTATGGGTGCTTTGGTTTTGTTGCAGAACCCAAACACATAGGGGCAAATTTACTAAAGGGCGAAGTGGCTAATGCTAGCGAAAATTCGCCAGCGTAATTTCATTTTGCCACTTTACTAACGGCCCCTGGCATATATTCGCTAGCGAAGTAGACAGACTAACGGTACTTCGCACACTTACGCCAGGCGAAGTTGCACTCTCGCGAAGGGACGTAACTACGCTAATTCAGTAAGTTGCGGATTTTACAGAACATAACCAGCTCAGACCAGGCGAAGTGCAACAGATTAGAAAGGAGTTTGTCAAAAAAAAAAGTTGAAAATTTGTTTGCGGACGTTTTTTTTTTTACATTTTACTGGGTGATAGGCTGAAACAGATCGTAAAATTTTTTTGGGGAACCCCCTTACATTTGGCACCTAAACTATACAGTGGACACATGTGTAGGGGAATATAAGACCTCTATTTAATTTTATTAAGTTTCCCTGGCCTTGTGTAGTGTATTGTAGTTGCTGCAGCATATACGTCCATTGTACTTTAACTTCACGCCGTATGCTAAATAGGCATCGGTAGCGTAACTTCGAACTGCTTATCGTATTATCAATAGTGCAACTTCGCAACCGTTCAGTAACTGGTGCGCAACTTCGGATCTTCGTGAATTTGCGCAGCCCTGGTGAAACTACTCCTGGCGAAGCCGTCACTAGCGCATTTTCAGCGCTTAGTGAATTTGCCCCATAGTTACTTACCATTTCATAACGGAGCCAGAGGTTCACCAAACATGGATTTCTGGGTACTTACTCTTACAAACTGATTTCAGAAAGAGCCAGGACTTTGGGATGTAACTGCTTTCTGACAGGTTGTTGTTTCTCCTACTCAATGTAACTGAATGTGTCTCAGTGGGACCTGGATTTTACCATTGAGTGCTATTCTTAGATCTACCAGGCAGCTGTTATCTTGTGTTAGGGAGCTGTTATCTGGTTACCTTCCCATTGTTCTTTTGTTTGGCTGCTGTGGGGGGGGTGATATCACTCCAACTTGCAGTACAGCAGTAAAGAGTGACTGAAGTTTATCAGAGCGCAAGTCACATGACTGGGGGCAGCTGGGAAACTGACAATATGTCTAGCCCCATTTTACCATTGAGTGCTGTTCTTAGATCTACCAGGCAGCTGTTATCTTGTGTTAGGGAGCTGTTATCTGGTTACCTTCCCATTGTTCTTTTGTTTGGCTGCTGGGGGGGGGGGTGATATCACTCCAACTTGCAGTACAGCAGTAAAGAGTAACTGAAGTTTATCAGAGTGCAAGTCACATGACTGGGGGCAGCTGGGAAACTGACAATATGTCTAGCCCCATGTCAGATTTCAAAATTAAATATAAAAAAAAATCTGTTTGCTCTTTTGAGAAACAAATTTCAGTGCAGAATTCAGCTGGAGCAGCACTATAAACTGATGTGTTTTGAAGAAAGAAAAAAAAAGTTTTCCCATGACAGTATCCTTTTAACTATTCTTTTGTAAGGGGGTGGAATTATCAGTTCAAATTTGAATTTTTGTCACAGTTAAATTTTTTGCATAAAAACTCACTAATCCGAATTATATTTTCAAAAACACAAAGGTTTGGTATTTATTAAAGTCGAATGTAAAAAATCGACATCTAAAAGTTCACGTAGAAATCAATGGGAATTGTCCTAGTGAAAATTCAAGTCATTTTTTTTTTTTTTTAAATTTGAGTTTGTAAACTCACAATTTCGAATTTTACAGACATATAAACTTGAAATTTGAGGCATTCAAGCTTTTTTCTCAATTGTATTCAATCAAGTATTTTTATTTCATAAATAATCACATTTTTTTTGTAAATTGTGAGTTTATTCAAAGTAGAAAAAAAATTTAAACCTCACAAATTTGAATTTTGATAAATAGGCCTCTAAGTTTCACTGAGGCCTCCCATGCCTCAGCCTCCCTTCACCCTCCTCATACATGGACATTCTTGAAAATTCCATGCAACCCCTTTTGCAGCAACAATTTAGGAGAAGGTCCTTTGCTGTTTCAGCATACTCATACTAAATGAGTTTGTGGTGATCAGAGTGAAAAAAACTTGCACAAAGTTCTGCCATTAAAGGAGAACTAAACCCTAAAACTAAATATGCCTATAAATGGCATATTTTATAAACTGAACTCATTGCAGCAGCCTAAAGTTTCAGCTTGTCAATAGCAGCAATGATCCAGGACTTCAAACTTGTCACAAGGGGTCACCATCTTGGAAAGTGTCTGTGACACTCACATGCTCAGTGGGCTCTGAGCAGCTGTTGAGAAGCTAAGCTTAGGGCTCGTCACTAATTATCCAGCAGAAAATGAGGTTGGTCTGTAATATAAGCTGATGCTACAGGGCTGATTATTACATTCTGATGCTAATTGCACTGGTTTCTGTGCTGCCATGTAGTAATTATCTGTAATTACTAATCAGCCTTATATTGTGACATTTCTATTCTATGTGTACTGTATATTGTGAGTGGGTTCCTAAGCTCAGTAAGTGACAGCAGCACAGAGCATGTGCAGTTAATCAGCAGAAAAGAAGCTACTGGGGCATCTTTGGAGACACAGATCTTTACTGCTAAAGGGATGTCGTTGCCTTGGGCTGGTATGGAAGCCCAAAACATTATGTACAACATTTCTAGATACTTCTTTAGTTCTCCTTTAAGCCAACTAAACACCTGTAAGATAAATTGGAACTGTGGTGCACGCCAGGCCTAATATCAGTGCCCAACCACTTACATATGAATGCACACAAGCCTTCCCAGATAAGTAGAGGCTGGAGGCTAGTTTAGCAGAATGGAGTGGACCAACTTCATACTAATACATAAATCAGATTTAACTAACTAGGATATACTAGTGGTAAACATATAAATGACAAATTCAGAATCAAATTTTTTTACTAAACAAATGCACATCAAAACAAAAGACTGGAAGATAGAAATAGACTGGGATCTAAACAGAGAAAACAAAGTGTATTTTTCAGAAAAAAATGAGCAATTTCGAAAACAAGTGGGAAAAAAAAAGTCAAACAATTGAACCACTATAATTATCTTTTTTTCTAAACTGGGGAAAAATATTTATACTTTCAACACTCATGTAATGGCTTAAGGACCTGAGTGCTCGGTTCATGCGTGCCTAATCGGCATTAGTGGATTCAACACTTTCGGATTCCTGGGCAGGTTCAGCGCCAGCATCTTTCCCTTCTTTGCTTCTTTTGGACTTTTTGTGTTTGTGTCTTCTGTGACTGTCGCCCTCTTCGCTGTCGTGGCGGCGCCTGCTGCTGCTAAGGACACGGGAAGAGACATCAGAATCTGCACTGTGTGTATAAAGTCCATACATAACCACATGCATATGGGGAAGTTACACAAACATGCACAATCTATAAAATGAGTATTTAAAAGTAACAAGAGTAAATAAATGTAGTACCTCCGGGATGATTTGTGACGTGGCGCCTCCTCTTTCTCTCGATGCCGCCTCTCCCGGTGCCTTTCCTCTTTTTCTCTGCTGATTCTCTCTCGGTGACGCTCGTAGCTCCTTTCTGTTCTTTCTGTCCGCTCGCTATACTCCTTGTACCTGTATCGCTCTTCCTCGCTGTGGGATAGGAACAGAGTTAGGCATAAAGAGAAAGCAAAGACCTAGCAACATGGCAAGATGCTCACTGCAGGAGTCATTGGATATTTTATTCACATAATGATATGTACAAAGGAACGGGGTGGGTCTAAATTTAAAGAAAAATTACAATTTACCCAGCTAGGGTAAAAGCTATGCCCTGGGCTGGAGTCCTGCGCAGGTGTCAATTTTTTGGAACCCGTACACGCAACCTGCAACCTGCATTCTTACCTGCTTGGACCCGCTACCCAACCCGCAAGTACCTTATCCGCAACCCGGACTATTAAGAATCAACTGTCATTGTAAACTGGAAGTGACATCATCAGAAGTAGGCATAATCAGATATGGAGAAGACTCGCGGCACGACCCGCATCTATACCCGCAACCAGCAGGGTGCCACAAGTTTTTGTGGGTAACCCACAGGTACCCCACCCCAGGACTCTGTACCCTGGGCACACTAGTTCAGGAGGCTTAGAACAGATTCTGAGCACATTAGTTGCTCCCTATAAGACATATGAATAAGTCAGGCAGCCTGCAGCAATGAGTAGGATTTGGCAGTAACATTACCTTGACCGCAGGAAAGACCTCTTGAATAAGCCTGTAAATGTTTGGGGGAAAGTGATTCATAAGGTATTGAGGGGTCTGTAAGCAGGATCAATTGAGCAGGAAAACTTGACCCTTAAAGAAGAAGGAAAGCTACCGAAGCAGTTTATTGGCAATAGATTAGCCACAATACTGCAAGCTATAACACTATATTTATTCTGCAGAATGCTTTACCATACCTGAGTAAACAGCGCTAGAAGCTCTCTGTTTGTTTAGGATAGCAGCTGCAGTATTCGCTTGGTGTGACATCACTTCTCTCTCGCTGCTCACTCATAGCTCTAGGCTCAGATTACAGCAGAGAGGAGCAAACTGAGCATGCTCAAGCCCTAGCCCTGGAGGATTAAGCTGAAGGCAGGAAGTCTGATACAGACGTCCATGTGTACACAATAGAAGGAAAGAAATGCGGTGTTTAAAAGTCTAAAATAGAATAAGGCTAGAATTGCTGTATTTTGTATACTAAATATAAACATGAACTTACTGCACCACAAGCCTAATCAAACAAATGATTTACGCTTTCAAAGTTGGCCACAGGGGGCTGTCATCTTGTAAGTTTGTTAAACATCTTTGCCTGACCCTGACCCTGCACATGCTCAGTGTGGTCTGGGCTGCTTAGGGATCATCATAAACAAAGCTGCTTGAGTTCTGCATGGCTGGGAAGTAAGGCGGGGGCTCCCCCTGCTGTTCATAAGTATGATTGTTTCACTGCTCAGCAGTTAGGGACCATCTGACAATTCCTATCCACAGCAGTAAATGAAGGGAGGATTTCACTGCATACAGTCAGGTTTCTTATAAAAACAGTACACATTTTTTAATTAAAGTATATTGGAGATAAGTTTCTTTTTCATTAAAGAAAGTAAAAATGGGATTTTATTTTTTTGACTTTCCTTGTCCTTTAACAAAGGACTCGACTCTGAGCAGCTTTACTTTGAGTGTTTACTGGTGTATTTATATAGACCTTTCTGATAAAGCTTACTTAGTTTAAGCCTTTCCTTCTCCTTTAACAAGGATCTGCCATCTTTCTTTTTATTAATAAAGGTAATGTAGTATTCAGGGAAATTTTAACTGATCTGGATCACACCTTAAATCCCCATGGTCCTTTTGAGGATAACGAATTAACCCCAGTTAAACCCTTTTTTCCATATATCTCAACACAATTAGCCCGACTATCCAATTGGGTAAGTTATTCTACAATTGACTATAGAGTTGGAGAACTGTAACTCACACCATAATATACCCAAGTTGGAGAACTATAACTCACATCCATTCTTGTTCTACATTGTAGTTGTTCTAAGACTAGGGGAATCTAAATATAACCCAATTGGGCAAATTATTCCACATTCAACTGCTGAGTTGGAGAACTGTAACTCACACCATAGTGTACCCAAGCTGGAGAACTATAACTCTACATTGTAGCTGTTATAAGACTGGGGGAATCACCTAAATTTAACCTGGGAGACTTCTGGTTAATAATTTATATCACTAATTTATAATAAGCGACCTGAAATGTTTTAAATACAATTTTTTCCTCTTTTTTTAATCTTGTATTTATATATTAATATATTTATATTGTTATATGTAAAGTTCCTGGCCGGCCAGGTTTTAAAGTGGATTATTTTATCGAACAATAAAAGCAAATACCTTCAGATTAACTTGGTCTCCAAACACATCTTTAACTAATCTTATAATTTTTCTTTTTATAAAAAAAACCCAGATTTTCTTTTCTCATGGCTGCCCCATCCCGTGCCTTCATATGTAAAAGAAGAAAACTGAATAAAGTTTATTGGTACAAGTCCAACAATATCAAGAAATGTCAAAGGTGTATATTTTCTGTGAGTAGGAAGGTAAGGGCATTTAACTTGCAGAATTTGCATAAAACCATGTGAATTTTTACTCTGATCGGGATAAAAGGCTTATAATTAGAATCTGAACTGTCCACTTTTTCCCAGGTTATAAATAAGACCCACCTTGTTATATTCCACACTAAATATAGTCAACCCGTTAAATAACGGTTATGATATTTACTGTATGAGCCAGTGTACGGCTACCCGGAGACCCTCAGTGGCTACAATCTCTCCTCCCAGCTAAAGTAACAGGTTACCCAAGAGTAAATGCATTCTTCTCCCAGAGAGCACAGAGAAGAACAAGGCATTAATTTGATCAATTGTTTTAAGCACAACATCTGCGATACAATGTAAATACAAGCTCTAAGTAAAAGCAGCTGACTGGTGGGAAGGGGACCGAATCTTCACTCCAAGAAGCGTAGGTTGGGGGGAAAGAAAAAAACTAGAGCAACATGTTGAAATCAGATGTCCAGGACTAGAAATGTGGAGCTGAGGGCACTTGGCACTGACATTCCACCACATAGATACCAACCTTTCCTGACTGCCCACCATTTGTAAAAACTGAATTTATAATGGTACAGGTATGAGACTTGTTATTGAGAAACCTCAGGACCTGGGGTTTTCTGGATAATGGATATTTCTGTAATTTGGAGCTTCATACCTTAAGTCTACTAGAAAAACATTAAATAAACCCAATAGGCTGGTTTTGCCTCCAATAAGGATTAATCATATCTTAGTTTGGCTCAAGTACAAGCTACTGTTTTATTATTACAGAGAAAAAGGAAATCATTTTTAAAAATTTGGATTATTTAGATAAAATGGGAGACAACCTTCCTGTAATTTGGAGCTTTCTGGATTACATATGGAATGACTTTACCTTGGACCCGGGGATATACACAAAGAAGTGGTGTGCTGCCCTACTGAAAGATTTATATATCCTATATAATAAAGTTGAAGTGTCTCTGCGTCCAGTCCCTGTGTCCGTGGGATTGCGCTACTGCGCATGTGCCCCACGGACCGTCTCTGGCGGCCCGTTCTAGCGCCCGTTAATTTAACGGGCTTAATGTCTTGTATATATCTATCTATCTATATCTGTACCTTGGCATATTCATGCAGAGTAGCTCAGCGGAGCTCTCTGGCAACATCTTCGGTATCTTTGGATACTCTTCTTTTCATTCTTCAATTTTCTGAGTTTTAGGCACAAATACCATAATGGTCCCAACTGCGCACACGCAAAAAAAGGCTCCGTGCCATAAACATGATCTGTAAATATTCTTGTTAGGGATGCACTGAATCCAGGATTCGGCCTTTTTCAGCAGGATTCCGATTCGGACGAATCCTTCTGCGTGGCCGAACCGAATCCTGATTTGTATATGCAAATTAGGGGCAGGAGGGACATTGTCGCCGTGTCACAAAACAAGGAAGTAAAAAATGTTTTCCCCTTCCCACCTCTAATTTGCATATGCAAATTAGGATTCGGTTCTCGGCTGAATCTTTCGCAAAGGATTCGGGGGTTCAGCCAATCCAAAATAGTGGATTCGGTGCATCCCTAATTCTTGCGCCATTTTTTCCTTTCTTTTCCTGTATCTGGCTCTTTAAATACAGCGGACAGATAACCGTGGTGCTAATGGAAACCATCTCATTGCGTTAAATTTAGAAACCTGTCTAAATTCAAGCTGGAAATATCAATTTACTTTGGCTGGCAAACAGCTTGCTTTAAAATGATCCTTCGCACCAGCTTCGTTTCAGAAGAAAATTGTACCCAAATCATTTGTGCTCATTAAATGGTGTTTTAGAAAAGTGCAGCCCTGTCTGAAAATAAATCCACTGAAGTGGAAAATGTATGGCAGTCTCCTAAAAACCAGCATAAAGCCAGAGAGTGAGTAATCCTAAATTGAAGCGCCTCCTGCCCGTAACCCCAGGACTGTCTTTAATCACTAGTCAGAGAAAGGCATATGGCCAGGGGCTAATTTAAAGAAAAAGTAAAGGGGGCGGGAGTTGTGCAAGAGCTAAAATCTCTCCTTAAATACCTCTGTGTTTTTATAGCTGGTAATAGCACAGAGAATTGGCTTGGTCTGTTATCTATTAAGCCACAGAGGAGCCTCCAGTTCATCGCCTCCGTGCTTAAAGGAAAACGATAACCCCAAAACAATGTAGGTCTCTATAAAAAGATATTGCATAAAACAGCTCGTATGTAAAACCCTGCTTCATGTAAATAATCCATTTTCATAATAATATACATTTTTAGTAGTATGTGCCATTGGGTAATCATAAATAGAAAATTGCCGTTTTAAAAGATAAGGGCCGCCCCCCAGGATCCTACGATTCACGGTACACACAAACACACAAAATAAACCATACGTTAGTTCACATAAGCTTATTAGAAGTAGGGATGCACCGAATTCAGGATTCGGTTCGGGATTCGGCCTTTTTCAGCAGGATTCGGATTCGGCCGAATCCTTCTGCAAGGCCGAACCGAAATCGAACCCTAATTTGCATATGCAAATTAGGGGTGGGGAGGGAAATTACGTGACTTTTTGTCAGAAAACAAGGAAGTAGAAATGTTTTCCCCTTCCCACCCCGAATTTGCATATGCAAATTAGGGTTCGGATTCGGTTCGGTATTCGGCCGAATCTTTCACAAAGGATTCGGGGGTTCGGTCGAATCCAAAATAGTGGATTCGGCGCATCCCTAATTAGAAGACAGTTGTTTCTTTTGGTTCCACACTTCTTCCTGTTACAGTTATTGTAGGATTACACAGGCGTTTTCAGCACGATTCAAGGCACTGCGCAAAAAGGCAAGCGCCAAGTCAGATGCGACTGAAATAAGGTAAGTTATGTAAATGTTGGATGGAGTTGCAGCGTTGATCAGTCGCGACACGGCTGTCGGATGCAGACGCAGCATGCAGCATTTGCATCAGTCGTGTTGCGTCGGATCAACGCTGCGACACCAACCCACATTTGTATATCTTACCTTATTTCGGTTGCATCCGACTTGATGCCTGCGTTTTTGTACAGCGCGTCAGATTGTAACGAAAACGCCCATGTAATCCTACGCTTACTGAAAACATCCGTGTAGTCCTACCCTTAGAGCTGCAGTATTTCAGGTCAGGTGATCTCTGAGGCAGCACACAGACCATCACAAAATGGTGGTTCAATGCAAGAGATGTAAAAGGATAATATTTACTTAAATATATATACCAGTTTGGTAAGATTCTTTAATACGTCACTTAATTTGATCTGTTGCTTAAGTGTTCATTTTGGGGGTATAGTTTTCCTTTAACCCATTCAGAGCAACGCAAAAACCCTAAAGCAGTGAATGGGTTAAGCAGCCATCTTGCCTGTTTTTGGCTTCCGATCAAGCTGCCTGTTCAACAGATGTGGAAATGCATTCTCAACTCCAAAACACTGACCGTATAATTTGCAACATGAAGCACACGGCATTTACAGAACCAGAACACAGCGACTTCAGAGAAGGAAACAAAAATATTCTGGTTACTAGCATCTAATCTGCATGTTGATGCTCTACATTTATCCACCACCGCAAACTACAGGAGAGAAACTTTTTCCTAACAACCATACATTGTACCATAAAGTCAACAGTGACTCCTAGCGGGTCTTTTTTATAGGCAACAAAATATTCTATATTCGCGCAGTCAGGTTAATGACTACCATATGAACACCTTCCAACTGCTAAAGGAGGGAGATGGATATATAAAATCACTGGGAACTGGGCAACAAAAGAAGGAGGGAAAAATAAGGGAAATTCTGGAGCTCTAACCAAAAGCAGAAGACGGCCATCATATATGTGAGCTGCAAACACAAAACAGACACTGTTGTGACATCACGGATTTCAGCAAAGTATTACTCAATTAGCCACATTGTCAAAACGATGGAGGTTGCTGTTGCTGGAGGGCTGTACTGGCCAGTAAATTACCTACCGATAAATGGATACATATGAACTCAGGGAAAAGCTTTGCAAATGATTAGGTACAACACAGCATAAAAGGATTCCTTAAAAATATTACACAATCTTATGAATTGTGTGTATAACCAGTGCATTGTTTCATATGAAAAATCAGGAAAGACTAAAATTAAGTAAGCTTTATCAGAAAGATCTATAAAAATAAACCAGTAAACCGTCAAAGTATTGCTGCGCTGAGTCCTCTGTCAAAAGAAACACCACATTTCTTTCCTTCTATTGTGTACACATGGGCTTCTGTATCAGACTTCCTGTTTTCAGCTGAAACCTCCAGGGCTTGGACATGCTCAGTTTGCTCCTCTCTATCCCACAAGAGTGTGTCTAGAGCTGCTTTCTCAGGTATGGTAAAGCACTCTACAGAATAAATACAGTGTTAGCTTGCACTGTTGTGGTGAATCTATCAGCAGTAAACTGCCTTTGTAGCTTTCCTTCTCCTTTAAAGGTCTGTTTCAACTGCAACTATGCTTTCATTTTAGGTCATTGTAGCTGAACTCAACGTCAGTGACAGAAGAAAAAAGTTGCTAGGACATCAGGATGCTACAGTAAAAGTTTTGGGGGTGATAAATCATGGCCAGATAGCAAGGGAATAATCTAGATTTACTACGAATATATATTCAAGCTATATGACCCTGCATGGCCCACCTTACACATTTCTTACCCTCCATCAAGAGACACCTATGACTAAGTACCGGAGGGTATGAAACGCGTACGGTGGGCCATGCGGGGTCAGTATGTACTATTTTAAATGTAAACGGCAATAAAAACTATTTTTTTAACTATAAATTGAGCCTTGGGACATATATCTTGTATATATATATATATATATATATATATATATATATATATATATATATATAAATATATATATATATATATATATATATATATATATATAGCAAATTGTGGATGCCTTTGAAACTGGAGCAAGTCCCTTTGGCTCAGCTTGGATTCACAGGAATCAGCACTATGGACTCCCAACTAAACATGGAAAATAATCTAGATTTAAACAAGGCTGAAACAACAAGCTGACAGAGCAGACCCTTCATAAAGCTCAGTTAAAACTGGAATGGGGACTGGCAATCTGATAAATTGTATACGTATAATGGATACCATAGAGTACAACAATATAACAGCTCTCACTGGCTTGGCATGAAGATTGGTGGTGCCAATTGTGTTGCTCTAGAAGAAAACCAATGGCAAATGTTCCATTCAAAACTATTCACCTATTATATGCGCCTGTGCTTGGGCTGTGATCGCGTTCACGTTCTCTGTCCCGTTCCCTCTCACGGACTCGCTCACGATCTCGCTCTCTGTCCCGATCCCTATCACGCTCTCGCTCCCTGTCACGTTCCCTGTCCTTCTCTCTTCTGGGATAGTAGTCCCACGGTTTGGAGGCATCTACCAGGCTGGACCACGGACCAGCAGAACCAGGCATGTGCGGAAAAGACACTGCAATAAAAGACAGAACATAATGAAAGTCAATAACACATTTACTGCACCTGCATGCCTCTGTAGGCTCACAGCTTTATTATTTAAATTGGACCCTACGTAGTGATACACCACCATAAAGAATCCTTAGCATCGTACAGAAATAATGCACATAATCCAGGACGTTTATTCAGTTGAAACCTTAGTGCTCCATCACACTAATGTCTAAAGGACTATAGAAACAAAAGCAGCATCAAATTGGGGGGTTTGGATGTTGCTGTAATTTAATTATAGTAGGGAGTATATTTTGGTGCATATCCAGACTAAGGGGCAGATTTATTAAGGGTCGAATTTTCTAATTTTTGATATGGTCAAAACTGTCAAATTTGACTAAGGAATTATCCAAACTCAATTCGAGTTTTTTTTAAAAAAATTCAAAATTCTATTTTCAAGATTTATCAAACTCTGGCCTTTAAGAATTCCAGTTTATGCAAATCCGAGTACCGGGAGCATACTAACCTCTCCAAAAACTGCTTCTCTGTGCTGCATTTTTAAGTACAAACACGGGCAAATCCTACTCAATAAGACAATATTTTAATGGTCTGTCCGAAGGTACTGTACAGTGTATCTTGCTATATGTGACTGAGTCCCAATACATAGGGAAGACAATACGGAAAGCAGGGGTCTGTTTTCTGGAACACTTAGCAGCAGTGGATAGGAAAGACACTAAATCAGCAATAGCGAAACATTTGATAGGGAAACATGGGGGGAAAAAGGTATCAAATTTCAGATAATATTGATAAACCTTTTTTTAAATTAGGAAAGATGACATTAAAGATTATCTAGAAAAGAGGCTTACTGGATGTATTGATTAAAACCTTTGGAGTGTGAAGGAGGAATGAATAGAGACCTATTATGTTATTATTAGAATCCATGGATTGATGAGGGCTAAGTGATTGATTAATTAATTATTGTGTTAACTTATAAATATATATATATATTTACTATGATTATTTAGATGATTTCCTGTTTATGATGATAATGGTTTGTAACTATTTTCTGAATATGAATTTTTTCTTGTAATTCCGTTACTAGGACAGATTGTTTTCTATTAAGTACATGCCTTTCAGAATGTAAGAGGATCAAACCAGTGGTTTTGTGCAATGGTTAATTATGGGTGGGACAGATAGGTATTTAAATCTAAGGTGTGTAGTGGGATCATGTGATCGCTTCTGAAGAAGTGGCGAGACACCACGAAACGAGTAAATCGTATGATCCACTGATTTGTATGCCGACACGCTGGAAAAAAAATCTTTTAATATGGGCCATTAAAGTTTATACATTTTTAAACTCTTCACCTGATGCTCCGTGAATTGCTCTCTATTGTATTAAAGAATTCCAATTTGACTATTCGCCACCTAAAACCTGACGAATTCATGTATACGTCAATGGGAGAGGTCCAGTGACCAATTTGGAGATGCTTGTAGCCTTCCTGACATTCGAGAAAAAACTCAAATGGAGTTTGGTCGAATTCAAATCGGTTTTAGAAATTAGTTTTTTTTTAAATGAAATAACCCCCAGTCGAATTTAGAGTATATTCGAATTTAAGGGAGATTTAAAAAAACTCACATGAATTTGAAATTCGACCCTTGAGAAATGTGCCTCCAAGAGATGCATGCAAAGTAGACTAGAAGTACTAGAAATAGAAGCTTCTAGACATGGTGGCGAATCGGTGTCATAACAGGGAGATCTTACCTCTTTCACTCATTGTGCCATTTCTTTGGAATAAACTCATTATCTTTTAGGTACTTTTCTGTATTTCCTCTTCACAGAAACCAGCATTTTTCAGTTGCTAAAGGCCAAAACCTCCGAAAATGTTGCATACTTTTTTTTTTTTTTTGTAATGTTAAAAAAAAAAAAGTTTCCATAACAGTTACCTCTTTTTTTGTCAAAAATCACTTCTCTTCAAACATGGTTCCAGATTTAGCCAAATCATACATTTTCAACAAAACCGAATTGGAACTCTTAGGGCAGACACATGGTCAGATTCGGGGAGATTAGTCAGCTTGCGACAAATCTCCTCTTCTTCAGGGTGACTAATCTCCCCAAACTGCCTTCCCGCCGGCTAGAATGTAAATCGCCAGGGGGATGGCACTCTGAGCACTTCGTTTTCCGACGTCAATCCGAGTGCCATCCCGCTGGCGATTTACATTCTAGCTGGCGGGAAGGCAGTTTGGGGAGATTAGTCGCCCCGCAGACGAGGAGATTTGTTGCCGGGCGACTAATCTCCCCGTATCTGACCGTGTCTCTGCCCTTAAAAGTCCCTCAACTTTAATGTAACTGTTGAAGATTAGTGCAATTTTTAAGTCTGAATATGCTACCTAGGGTTCTAGATTTTCAGTATTTGCAGAAAAATCAGTATTGAGCCAAATCCAAAAAACAAGATTTGGTCCCTTATTTGGATTTATTTTAGCTGAGTAATAAGGATCCTGTTTAAAAAAAGAAAAGGCACATAAAAAATATTGTGTTGCCAAAAATGAAGGCAAGCCAGACAATACAACACTATTATTAAGGCTTCCAGATTGGTATTCCATCATGTCCACTTGGCACGGAGTAGTCTGAGCTTACCAAATGCCTTATTGGTGAATTCACTATACATTAGTTAGTTGTTATTCACTGATTGGCAACATTTTAAAGCACCACAAGCAGCAGCTGGACTCACTGGCCCACTAATTCCCTTGACTTGTCATGATGTCAACAAGACGTGTAGTGTCTTTTGGGGATTCAAATGTAATATGCAAGTTAAATAGATTTGTTTCCGAGCAAGCGTCCGATTTTATCTTATGTCATTGGAGTCACCAGCCCCTCCTGTGAGGAGATGCTTTAATCATTTTAGCCACAGCAGCTCTGGGTGTCTCTGCTTACTCTTTCCGTGTGGCCTCCACAGTATATTATGGCTGACCACCAAATGAACTCTGCAACTTTTGCTAGTCAGCGTCCAAAAATACGCAAGCGAAGCTTGGGTGCGCTCCAGGGAAAATATCAAAGTTACGTGTAGGTACAGATGGGATTCCCCACAGCCTTCCTTCTTCTGCCTCTAAAAATATTCTATGTAACCAAAAAGAAAGTTGATTGAGAGCGCTTGAGCCCTTGCCATTGCACAGATGCCCGGAGACGAAAGTTGAATGAGAGTTTGGACAGTACTACTGCCAGCCCAGTGACCTCTGTATTAATAATAAAGGGCCACCATCATCCCTTAATTTACATATATCTGTACAGGAAACCAGTTATTCAGAAAGGTTTGAATTACGGAAAGGCTGTCCCATAGACTGCATTTTAACCAAATTTTTAAAAATGATTTTTTTTTCTCTAGAATAATAATAATAATAATAATAATAATAATAAAACAGAAGCTTGTACTTGATCCAAATTAAGATATAATTAATCCATATTGGAAGCAAAACCAGCCTATTGAGTTTATTTAACGTTTACATGATTTTTTTTTTTTTAGTAGACTGAAGGTATGAAGATCCAAATTATGGAAAGATCCGTTATCCGGAAAAATCAAGGTCCTTCGCATTCTGGATAACAGGTCCCATACCTGTACACTTCTTTGCAAAAAGATTTTATGCTTTTAAAGTGGATTATGTAATATAAGAGCAACGTTTGCTACAGGTATTACCAAAAGGTCAGCTGTTTATAAGCAAATATCTGATTGGCTGTTATGTGCTACTGCACCTGGGAAAACTGTGTGTCCTATTTTACATATGATGGATAAAGTGCTTATATGGCTATATATGTGCTGCCTTTATGTGTTCAGATCTCAGACAGCTTATATATTTTGTTAAAACTCTCTAAATCCTGCAGGGATATAAACAGTGGATTTCAGAGGGAATATGTGGCTGCTGTTCCAGAATTTGCTTATATACACATGTACAGTCTCACAGAGATTAGAAGCTCAAGCACTACTCTTTATAAATGGACTCTCCCTAAAATATAAAAGTAACACTATCATATTTGTTTATGCCTTAACACAGTGCATATGGATTAGTAAAGAAGGATATCACAAGGGCGAAAAAATATTGAATTTCCCACCAAAGAGCCTGACATGAGGAGCCCACTCTTCGCATCATTAGGTATAAAATGGACTTAAAGGTAAAGTCCTGCAGCGGGTCGAGTACCCGCGGGTTACCCACAAAAACCTGCGGTACCCTGCAGGTTGAAGTTCCAGGTGCGGGTATAGATGCGGGTTTGTGTGTCGGCCCGCGGGTCTTCTCATTAGCAATTTTTACTCCTTTTTTCTGATCAGGTCTACTTCCGATGATGTCACTTCCGGTTTACAATGACAGCACTTCCTGATTCTTGATGGTCACCAGTTCGCAGGTCAGGGTTGCAGATAAGGCAGGTCGAGTAGCAGGTCCAAGTGGGTAAGAATGCGGGTTGCGCGTCTGGGTTGCGGATTGCAGGTTCCAAAAAATGGACCCGCGCAGGACTCTACTTAAATGTATTTGTACTACACAGTTCTAACTATAGAAATAAGCGTTGACACAATATAAACTCACCGCTGCCATAAGGAAATGCAGGAGCTGATCGCCCATCATAGCCAGAAGAGTGACCACTAGAAAAAGAGTTCAGAAGTCATTGGAAATCATATGAATTATTCACGAGTAAGTAACGTTTGTAACTTCTGCAAATGGACCTACAGGCATTTTAGGTTACACTTTAGGTTGCATCTCAGAAACCGGTTTTCTTTTGGCCTGAAGGCTGCAGGTCTATCAAAATAATTTACTCTTAACAAAACTTAACCCTTTCCTGAAAAAGAACCAATGGTGTCACCGGGCTCTGATCAATGAAGATGTAACTTTAGGACACATTACATAATATTTATATAAACACTCGTGTCTGTGTAATCAAACCTGGGTTACTGGAGGTATTCTGGATACTATTCAGCTACAGTTTCCAGCACCTGAAAGCTATAGACTGCCAGGAGCTGCAATACAAGGACATCTAGAGGGCTGACAATTGCTGGTTAGGTGTTTGTAGGTGTGTTTTTTAGGGATGCACCGAATCCAGGATACGGTTCAGGATTCGGCCTTTTTCAGCAGAATCCTTCTGCCCGGAGGAACCAAATCCTAAATTGTGTGCCTTTTTGTCACAAAACAAGGAAGCAAAATAAAATGTTTCCCCCTTCCCACCTCTAATTTGGATATGCAAATTAGGATTCGGACAAATCTTTCGCAAAGGATTTGGGGGTTCAGCTGAATCCAAAATAGATGATTCGGTGCATCAATAGTGTTTATACAGGGCCGGAACTAGGGGTAGGAAGAGTAGGCACGTGCCTAAAGCGCAAAGCTGGGAGGGCGCCAGGCACGTACCTCCTCTGCCGCCTACCCCAAGTCCGGTTCCCTTCTCTTGCCGACTGTGTTTTACGCGATGTGTGCGCTTCTGCGCATGCGCAAATTCGCTTCTGCGCATGCGAATTCGCGCAGGCGCACACTAAACAGGCGCCGCGGCTGCCGGGCCTGCCTAGGGCGCCTGCCCAGCGTGGCCGGGCACTGTGTTTATATATCTGTTGTTTCATGAATAGATAAACTGAACACTATTTGGGAGAAAGTGGAAATGTTAAATAAGGTAGAATTCGACTATAAAAAATACATAATAAAGACCAATAAAAAGTTGCTTAGAATTGTCCATTCTATAACATACTAAAAGTTAACTTAAAGGTGAAGATAGGATTGTAGGTTGCATATACAATTTGAAAATTAGACTTTTTGGGAACATAGGAATATAATACTTTTGCGGGTGTGCGTTAATTCCAGTAACAGATGCATTCCTGGACTTCATAAATATGGTCAAAAAAAGGTGAAATGTATTGTCAACATTTCAGTCCCTTCGGGACCTTTCTCAAGACATATACAGAGAAATGTTGACAATAAATTCCACCTTTTTTCATCATATCATGAAGTCCAGGAATGCTTCTGTTACTGAGATATCTATGACACACAAGGCAACACCCAGTGGAGCTCAAGGTCTCCCACCTTTAAGTATTTTCTACTCCCTTAAAGGGGGGGTTTGACCTTTAAATTAACTTTTAGTATGTTATAGAATGGCCAATTTTATGCAACTTTTTAATTGGTCTTTATTATTATATATATATATATATATATATATATATATATATATATATATATATATATATATATATATATATATATATATATATATATATATAGTTCTTTAATTATTTGCCTTTTTCTTCTGACTCTTTCCAGTTTTCAAATAGGGGTCACTGACCCCATCGAAAAACAAATGCTCTGTAAGGCTATACATGTATTGTTAGTGCTACTTTTTTATTACTCATGTTTCCCTCCTATTCATATTCCAGTCTCTTATTCAGATCTAGGCATGGTTGCTAGAGTAATTTGGACCCTAGCAACCAGATTGCCAAAACTGCAAACTGGAGAGCTGCTGAATAGAAAGCTAAATATCTCAAAAACCACAAATAATAAAAAAAAATAAAACAAATTACCTTAGAATAGCATTTTGTACATTATACTAAAAGTTAACTCAAAGGTGAACAACCCCTTTAATGCAAGGTATCTAGCTGAAAAGTTATGGAAATGCTTAATTTAGACAGAATATGCCAAGGCTTCTGTAAGTCTTTGCAGCCTAATAAGAATAAGGCTTGCCTTTAAATAACTTTGGCTGGTAAGGTTCCCATTGTTAATGTACAATTAAAGTACACTGGATGTATTTCAAAGGCCTCTTTCCCATCAATGCATGCGGACATCTGTTCTCATCCTGCTGAGCTGGCATACAAATGTGGGTTTTCTAGCATGGCATGTGTCCAGCGAATAGTCCAAAATGATTACCACAAAATGTGTTTTGTGTTGTACTGAACAGGGAACAGTACATATATTCCAGACAAGGAAATAATTTATTTTAGGATAGTTGAATGTTATAGATAAAGAAGCACTGTACCAAATAATTCTGGATTTACATACCTTTCTATTGTCGGGATAAGAGATGGTGGTGGACCTCCAGGAGGAGGAGGAAAACCTAAAATGAGAAGGAGAGGTTGATATTTGAGTTTCTTTAGACTGTAATGTTTTTGTGCCATTCGTATCGATTTTTTAAATCTAACAGCCACGCCTCAATATGCTATTTGTTTTCAATAAGAGAACTATAATCTAAAATTTACTAATCAGATCTAGACACCTTTCCAAGGACTGGCCTTCCAACAAAGAAATAGAACCTCAACAATCAGCCTAAAAAATAAAATGGATCAGCAACGGCCCTAATTTCTATGTGTTTAGGATACAGATCACCATTTCTACAAGCACAGGGTTACAATTCAACATTTTCACTGTAGTGGACCGATCAGTCAAATGTACATCTGCCCAATGTGCCTTCTTTGCCAAAACAATGTTCCTTATGCCTTAACGAGCAATTAAACAGAAAGTTCAGTTACGGATGATTTAAAAAAAAAAAAAAAAGCCAAATAAACTGTTTAAAAAGATGGAGACTGAAACAGCAACAGAATCTAGCTGTACTACCACAGAAATGACCAACTAGTGTCCCTTGCACAGCGCAATGCATAATCATAATAAACTGGCAGAATCTGCTTTCTAAAGTTACAGCTGAGACCTATAATTAATGTTGCCATTAGAAATAACAGTAGCCAAAAGGTCATTGAAAGAGACTACTGCACATTCTTCTCACCCACTATTAAACAGGCACTTTTAAAGGGGTGATTCGCCATTAAGCTAATGTTTAGTACGTTACAGAATGGCTAATTCTGTATTTGCCTTCTTTTTCAGACTCTTTCCGGCTTTCAAAAGGGGTCATTGACCCCATCTAAAAAAAAAAATGTTCTATAAGGCTACAAATGTATTGTTATGGATACTTTTTATTACTTATCTTTCTATTCAGATCTTCTATTCATATTCCAGTCTTATTTAAATGAATGCATGGTTGCTGGGGTAATTTGGACACTAGCTGTCCAGTTTGAAATTGCAAAATGAAGAGCTCCTGAATAAAAAGCTTAATAACCCAAAAAACACAGATAAAAATATAAAAATAAAAACCAATTGCATATTATCTCAGAAAACCAATTCATAAGAAGTTCAGTGGTGGTTATTAAGTTGCCCAGGACAAATTGGGTGGAATCAAACATGTCTTTCCCTTCCTCAAGTATTTGTCTTCACTTATGAATGGGGATACCTATACTGGTGTAGGAGGAGGCCAGCACATATACCTTCATCCGCCTATTAGCATTTATTCACTCTCAGAATATCACACTATACATCAGTGATCCCCAACCAGTGAATCAGGAGAAACATGTTGCTCACCAGCCCCTTGGATGTTGCTCTCAGTGGCCTGAAAGCAGCTGTTTCAGTTTGAATTCCTGGCTTGGAGGCAAGTTTTGGTTGCATAAAAACAGTACTAACAAACAGACCCTCCTATAGGCTGCAAGCTCACATAGAGGATCCAAACAGCCAATCACAGGGCATATTTGGCATCTTCAGATACTTTTTCATGCCCCCACCAACTTTTTATATTTGAATGGCTCATGGGTAAAGAAAAAAAAAGTTTGGAGAACTGTGCTCTACAGCATACTAAAAGTGAATTTAAAGGTAAACAACCCCTTTAAGATTGAGATTTGCCAGAGTTGTCCTTCTGTCTCAAATATGGCACCGGTAGTTATAACAGGTTCAGAGAAATAACGAACAGGCAGTTCACTAGTTGTTCAACTACAATTCCCAGCACTGGTTAGACAGCTCCACTAATACATGAATGCTGGGAGTTATATACTTAAAGGAGAAGGAAAGCTACCAAAGCAGTTTGTTGCCAATAGATTCGTCACAATAGTGCAAGGTGTAACACTATTTATTCTGCAAAAGGCTTTACCATACAGCTCTAGAAGCTATTTCTGTTTGTCTAGGACAGCGGATGCCATATTAGCTTGCTGTGACATCACTTCCTGCTTGAGTAACCCCTTTGCTCACTCATAGCTCTGGGCTCAGGTTACAGCCAGGAGGGAGGAAAAGGGAGGGGGAGAGGAGAAAACTGAGCATGCTCAAGCCCTAGTGGTTTATGTTGAAAACAGTAAGTCTGATACAGAAGCTCATGTGTACACAATAAAAGGAAAGAAATGCTGTGGTTTTTTTTGACAGAGGACTCAGAGCAGCATTACTTTGAGGGTTTACTGGTGTATTTATATAGACCTTTCTGATAAAGCTAACTTAATTTTAGCCTTTCCTTCTCCTTAAAAGGCAGAAGTTTGCCTACCCTACGACAGATAATTCCGCACCATCTTTTTCTTTTCACTCAGCAGCGATGGAGAAAAGGTACCCAAAGCCCCACCATAACTAAAAGGAAAGCTTTTGTCTTGTTAATGCTTTACTAAGTTGGACACTGAAATCTGAACTTATTTATTGCAAAAACCAGAATGGAGTGAACATATAGAAAAGTTTAAATCTAACTTACTGCGTTCGGGGCTCATTTTCCTCACAATACCTTTCTTTCCTGTCTTCTCTGAAAACCAATTAAATAGCTTCTTAAAAAGAAATAACGTGCTTATATTGCTATGGCAGGGCTGCCACTCACATGGATTTTATCCTGACGTATTATAAATTTGTCCAGAATTTTACAACCTAGCTGACTGCAAGTAACAGGTGGGAGCTTATAACGCACATGATATTGCGGTTAATCTTGATAAGAGATTAAGGGGCCAAGCCTAAAGGAAAAACCCTGTTGGTGGCAGCCCTGTGCTACTGTAAATGTAAACGTCTGCTGTTCAATAGAACTGCCAACTCAATAGAACAAGAAGCCAAGAATTGTTTTCTTAAAGATTACAATAGGGCAACAGTCTACCTGGAAATAAAGTTCTTAAAGGGGAACTATAGCAAGAATCAAAATATAAGCTACTGAAAGAAACTTTCTAAATATAATCAATGAAATATTCTGTACTGTTTGAGATAATTAAGTTTAAGTTCACTATCCCTCTCTCAGCATCTGTTTCTCTTCATTCTGTCTTCATGCAGCAGTTGGGTGTCAGATAATCATTGACAGTTAGATCCAATATATCTTATACGGGGGCTCCTTTTGCCTAGGAGATGTATTAGAGCTCACTATTAAAATTACCAGACATCATGTCTCTCTACATGCAGGATCTGTGCGAAAGGCAGTTATTTGTTAGATTTTGTTTGTAATGGAATCAGTTATTTGAGTCAGTTCTAATACATCTGCTAGGAAAGGAAGCCCCCCTATAAGATATATTGGATATAACTATCAATGATTATCTGACAGCCAACTGCTGCATGACAGATGCTGAGAGAGGGATAGTGAACATAAACTTGATTTCAGAAACAGTACAGAATATTTAATTGATTGCATTTAAGTTTCTTATTTCAGTGTGCTGAAGCTTATATTAAATTTTAATTTTTGCAATAGCTCCCCTTTAAATAACTGGATATTATATGAAAACAAGTTTGTACATTTCCACTAAGCTACGGCTATCTGGCCTTGTCATTACCCAGGCATATTTCATAGGGTACTACATGCCTTTAGTTTAAAGTTTGCTTTGCTTTGCCATTCAACATGGTACCTTGATCCACAGGCTGGAGCCCAGTGAATTAAACGTTGTTTGAAGTGAAATTACTGCAGGGCCAATGGTTAAACAGGGAAAATGATTATAGTAGCAATAGGCTGCATTTGTCTGTTGAACACAGACGTGGGTCTGCAGTGTTATAACCAATAGCTTTTAGATAGAGTTTTCTTTAATAATCATCAATTATAAAGCTTCAAGGGAACTGTGGGAGTTAAAGTTCTTTTTTAAAGGAAGACAGTGTTTCACAGAGTTAAAGGAATTGTCCAGTGTAAAAATAAAAACTGTGTAAATAGATAGGCTGTGCAAAATAAAAAATGTTTCTAATATATATTTAGTTAGCCAAAAAATGTAATGTATAAAGGCTGGAGTGACTAACATAATAGTCAGAACACTACTTCCTGCTTTGCAGCTCTCTTGGTTTCCACTGATTGGTTATCAGGCAGTAACCAATCAGAGACTTGAGCCATAACTGTTGCTTTTGTATAAATTTATAGTAACTTGGGGGAAGTGTGGGAGCGAGAATTCACCTTTGATATAAAAAAAAAAAAAAAAAAAGGCCCCTAAAAATCCCATACAGGTTTATAGAGTGGTGATATTTTCCCACTGGCAAACTGTGACAAGCAGAGAACCCATATTGATGCATGGAGAATAGAGCAAAGCATTGTAGTTGGACCAACAGTTGGACCAACTTGCATTATAGAGTTCCTGCCATGCATGTACTGTAGCTTAGGAAGAAACGGTCAAAACTTTAAATCAAGTAATATATATTTGCTTTGTTAAACACACCTTTAGGGTGGTCACAAATTGCACATTAGCTTGATAAACAAAACAATGTATAAATGTGATATTTATTAAAGGGGTTGTTCATCTTTGAGTTAACTTTTAGTATGATGTAGAGAGTAATATTCTGAGACAATTTGCAGTTGGTTTTAGTTTATTTAGCTTTTTATTCAGCAGCTCTCCTGTTTGCCGTTTCAGCCATCTGGTTGCTAGGGTTCTAATTACCCTAGTAACCATGCATTGATTTGAATAAGAGACTGGAATATGAATAGGAGGGAGCCTGAATAAAAAGAGGTGCAATAACAATTCATTTGTAGCCTTACAGAGCATTTGTTTTTTCCAAGCTGGAAAGAGTCAGAAGAAAAAGGCAAATAAAAAATTATACAAAATAAATCTTGAAAACCAATTGAAAAGTTACCTAGAATTGGCCATTCCATTATATACTGAAAGTTAAGTTAAAGGTGAACAACCCCTTTAATGTCTAACTACAGTATATGAAGATACAGAGAACGACAAAGCAAGCTTTCTGAAGTGCCTGGTTCCTTCTTTAGGCTCCCATTAAAGAGGGATCCACAGTCCAGATATTTGCTTTGTGTGCACATTATTCTTTTTAAATAACAGCAAAACAAAAGCTTTTTCTTTACAAATGAAAACATGCAGATAAGCTGTACATTAGTACAAAGTAAAACTAGCTCAAAAAGATACTAAAACTAGGGATGCACCGAATCCAGGATTCGGTTCGGGCAGGATAAGGCCTTTTTCAGCAGGATTTGGATTCGGCCGAATCCTTCTGCCGGCCGAAACGAATCTGAATCCTAATTTGCATATGTAAATTAGGGGTGGGGAGGGAAATTGCGTGACTTTTTGTCACAAAAGTAAAAAATATTTTCCCCTTCCCACTCCTAATTTGCATCTGAAAATTAGGGTTCGGATTCGGTATTCGACCGAATCTTTCACGGGGTATTCGACCGAATCTTTCTGGGGTTCAGCCAAATCCAAAATAGTGGATTCGGTACATCCCTAACTAAAACTTTAAATTTGGATCTTTGCTTCCCCCAAAACATTTAATACTGGCAGGACAGATTTCTGAACTTCTAGGCCCACCTCACTAAGGAGCAATAGAAATCATGTTAATGCCTACTCATCTCCTAAAATATACTTAGGAAGTTGGGAAAATTAGATAAAAAATTAAGGAAAATGAGATTTAAAAAAATCTTTCTTTAATGCTGTCAAATATATAGCAATTTGGGAGGAAGCATAGAAAAAAAGTGTCATCCCCATTTCAACTTAGTTCTGGGCAGGACACAACAATTATATTAAAAAGTGTTTTGCCTTTAATAAAGTTAATATATATATACTCGGTATCATGCATTAGAACAATTATTAGGGGACCAATGAAAAGTACGGTTAACTAGTGATGCACCGAATCCACTATTTTGGATTTGGCCGAACCCTGAATCCTTTGCGAAATATTCTGCAAATACAGAACCGAAGTTGTATATGCAAATTAGTGGTGGGAAGAGGGAAACATTTTTTACTTCCTTGCTTTGTGACAAAAAGTAATGAGATTTCCCTCCACGCCTCTAATTTGCATATGCAAATTCGGATTTGGTCTGGCCAGGCAGAAGGATTCGGGCAAATCTGATGCTCAAAAAGGCCAAATCTCAAACCGAATCCTGGATTCGGTGCATCCCTACTATTAACCAAATACCAGAAAAATGTAACCCTACATTCTCAATAAATCCTGATAATGGCACAAGTTTTCTTCAAAATACTTTAGGAAGAAATAGGACTTTTGTGTTAAAATTAGATCATAGGAAGCAATGTGTGATTATGAAAACAAGCCATGCTCCTTTTGGGTGATCTAGCTTAAGTAAAATATGTCTAGTTGCTCAATGTAAATGCTCCTTGTATACAGGTACACATTCTATAATGGTGTAATTAAAAAGTTTTGCATTTAACCTGTGAGTGCCTGGCTCTACTCTCTTATACTGATGCATCTGCCTGGACAAAGGCAGAGATTAAGGTACGTATAAGGCAGCAATTGGAACTAGTAATCTACACATTCTATAATGCTGGTGTAGCCACTGTGGTTCATGGGATCCTGTAGATAATTTCAAATTACCTCAACACAGCGGGAACTACATACATGCATTTTCTATGCAGAACCTAGGACCTTAAAGTTAAAAACATGTATTGTAAAAAATAAAGCCTAGGTAAATCCCAACAATAAGTTATATAATTTAAAACTGGACAGAAAATATATTAACTATACTGCACTTACCTGGAGGGGGCACAGTGATGGGAATTCCTGTAAAATGGAGAACAGTGTGCTTATGAAAATTCAATTACTCTTCCCTGCCACATAATTTGGTTTGAAAAAGATCTGAGCAAGTGTCTGTCATATAACCAAATAAAATCACACTATCCGCTGTTTTTTTTCTGAAAAGAATATTTGCCATTTATGGTTGCCTACTCAACCCTGGCTCTCCAGATGGATTGGATATAATAGAGCATGGCATGGTTACTCTTTGCACTCATTCAGTGTTACTGTATATCCTATAAATCTAGTAGATGAATGAAGCCAATTAGTTTGTTAGGGTGGCCAGAGAATGAATGAGTAGGAAATCTCTCATATAAACAAGTTATGTACTGTAGTCTTTGCAGGTCAAGAATCCTCATTTCTACTTGTCTGCCAGTTGTGTAATATCCATGTTCGGGCAAACTGAGTGAATGGTTAAGCTTGATTAAGAAAACAGCATCTTATAATTAATAACATTAACATTCAATTATTCCCAAAGAGAAAAACTAAATACAATAGAAAGTAAATGCTGTAAAATGGCCATACACTATAAGAGGTCACCAAACCAAGAGGGTTTCCCCCCACCCCCCCATATGACCATCTAAGGCCTATAATCTGATTGTTGGCCCAAGGACCAAATGATTGGATTACAATGGTGGGAATACAAGCCATCAGTGAGGATCTCATAAAGTAGACTATTTTTGGCCAGATATCAGTAAGTAGGCCCATAAGAGATCCCCAAACATGAGCAGATAAGACTGCTGAATTAGTCTAAAGGGCCTGAATATGCAGATAAGATTGGCTTGTGAATGGCCACTTCACTGTTTGAGATGTTACTGCATTTCTGCAATTCACCAAATTAACATTAACCAAATACCATGCTACGACAAGGTAATCAGATTTAAAATATTACACGTTTTAAATTCAATATTATTCCATTTTCTGGGAAACAAATTTCTAGGAATGCAGAGAGAACAAGAGGTCACCCCTGCAGAGTAGTGTGTTTGAAGATTGCTGCATGTATGAGGGCAGTTTAATATACCTTACTTTATATCTTATTTATTACAGTTTAATATACATTGCAAATAAATGTTTTGCACAGACGCAATGCTTCAGGAGTCAGGAAAGAAACATTGGTCCACAAGTAAAAATAATTTCTATTTTCTCTGGTTACTGAAGGACTAAACTAAAATTTCCTGTAGGGTTGTTACCTTTCCCACGATCTTGGCAGGTGGTGGAGCCATGATGCTAGAGGGGTGGGTCAGTGACATTGCTAGTGCAGTGAGAGCCACAGTGGGGTGGGGCTATGATGTGGTAATGAGCGATTGGCTGATCACCATGAGATCAAGGGAGATCATGCCCAATTTTCATTATTTGGAAAACCGGGCAGACTGTCTTGACCCGGCAGCCCTTCGAAAAACCAGGCTGTTGTATTTAAATCCGGACAGGTGGCAACCTAATTTCCTGATAAATAATATATCTCATACACAAGAATTCTCACTGGCAAGGCTTAACAAAAGTATTGGGACTTTCTTACAAATGCACAAGAATCACACCATGTCACTGACACACACACACACGTTTTCCTGGTGGGTAAGGCTGATAATCTAAAAGACTAATATACAGGTATGGGATCTGTTATCCAGAGAGCTCACAATTACAGGATGGCTTCTTCCGTAGAATCAAATAATTAACATTTTTAAAAGTTCCTTTTTCTCTGTAATAATAATAATTAAAAAAAAAGAACCTTGTAAGTGATCTCAACTAAGATATAAATCATACTTATTGAAGGCAAAACAAGCCTATTAGGTTTTAATGTTTCAATTATTTTTTAAGTACACTTAAGGTATACCCCAGGTCCAGAGCATTCTGGATATCAGGTCCCATAATATAGGATCTATAACTTGCACTTACCCCTCTCAGCCGTGTTACAGTTCTAGAAGGTGTGCAATCCACTTACCCAGCTCTCAGTTCCATCAGACATATTTCATCATTAGCACAAATGATATCACTTTTGAATAGTTCACCCAATTTCTAATTTCCCAACTCATTTTTATTTGAAGGCCTTACAGATGTGGTTTCCTACACCTGATACAGATAAGTCTTGTGTAGATTTAATTTTTTGGCTATGGGAAGGCCAATACTGAATTGGTGAACTCAATTATATCAGTGCTAATGTTGCAGGAATGCATAATGAAATAGGCTATTGAAATTGCTGACGTGTGATGCTCAGCACTAACTAGAGCACTAAACAGTGTAATGGGATTCATTCATAGGAACGCAAGTTTCAACATGCCCAAAAAGTCATTGTAGGAGGCAAACCCTTCCACTACTAAGCCTTGTCAAAATACTTTTGCAGAGTTTTTTTTTGGACCTAACTGCAGCCCACACTTGTGTATACAAAAAAGTGTTATTTATGCTTTCCCTGTGATATGAAACTGTTTTTTATCTACTCTATTCTATCATCACAGTAGTTTAACAGAATGTCAATGCTATTCCTATAAAAATGTGTTTTACAGAGCCACTACAATCAACCCTTTCCCATGATACAGAGGTTTTACTAATACACAAGACTAAAGAAAGAGTCCAAAGTGACATCCCTATAAATTTACGCATCTCTGACCATTTTGATTTAATATATACTGAAAACACACAAAATTTGCAAGAAACATTTACCGTATCGAGATGGTTTTTGCATCGAGAACGATATTGATCCTAGGAGAAAAAGGAAAGCACACATACATTTTCAGTTTCAAATGGGGATACAGTGACTAGCATAATGGTCTTGTAATTCGTATTGGATTTTTCTTGTATACAGTATAACACAGATTTGGCATTTTCCGAGAATTGGACATGGTCCCATTCAGACAAGCTGCGTGCTTTCTTTCCCGGATTAAATGGTCTCACAGAACTTACACCGTTCTGAAGTGGCCCTCTGGGAAGCGTAAAATCAGGGTTCTACTGTATAGGTTCCCATGGAGTATGACCTTCATATTAATGCAATGCAACCTGAATGATATGCACCAGAAAATTTCTTGACGTGGTATCTTGGAAATTGAATTAGAATATACAGGTATTTGCTAGTATTTATGAGTCCAACAAAAAGCCACTTAATAAACAGAACAAAGTTGGACTACGTTGTCTTACAGTGTAAAGATTGCAATAACATTTTGTAAGCCAGGAATGTCCTGGGTTATCTTGTTCCCTACTCCAAGAAGTACACATCCACTATCATATAGTACTTGTGGATGATTTTGATTTTACCTTTGTAACCTCCACCTTCTATCACTTGGAATTAGGGGTGTTAGTTGTATAAACAAATTCACCCATTCTTTAGCTGCCATTTGCAGCTAAAAGAGCTAATTTCCCAGCTGCCCCAAGTCATGTGACTTGTGCTCTGATAAACTTCAATCATTCTTTACTGCTGTACTGCAAGTTGGAGTGATATCACACCCTCCCTCCCCCCTCCTCCAGCAGCCAAACAAAAGAACAATGGGAAGGTAACCAGATAACAGCTCCCTAACAGAAGATAACAGCTGCCTGGTAGATCTAAGAACAGCACTCAAAAGTAAAAACCCATGACCCGCTGAGACACATTCAGTTGCATTGAGAAGGAAAAACAGCAGCCTGCCAGAAAGCATTTCTCTCCTAAAGTGCAGGCACAAGTCACATGACCAGGGGCAGCTGGGAAATTGACAAAATGTCTAGCCCCATGTCAGATTTCAAAATTGAATATAAAAAAATCTGTTTGCTCTTTTGAGAAATGGATTTCAGTGCAGAATTCTACTGGAGCAGCACTATTAACTGATGTCTTTTAGAAAAAACATGTTTTTCCATGACAGTATCCCTTTAAGATGCACGTGTTCAGGCCGAAGTCTGCAGCTTATTGTCCGATGTATGGAGCCATCCTAACTACAGGTGTGACAACCTCATCAGATGAAGACTTTGACAGAACTTAGGTCCCAATTTACAATCGCATTCATGTGGACGAATAAGGCCCAGACCCGCTAGTCTGGCAGCATTGGTTCACATTTAACGACTCTCCAACCGATAAATAAATTACAGGCAAGAAAAATGATATACCGATTTCACAGCAAAACAGCAACAAAAGCATGATAAGGTCTTAAGACTCTATGAACCAGCTACTGCCAAGATATGGCCAGAAAAGGGCGCACTACAGTCTCACTCCATTTCCTTAGCCTTTCAAAAAAGCACACAAACATATTTTAATGTAAAACAATGTAGTGAATAAGATGATCCTTTGAAACCTATTTATAGTAAAACCTCTAATCTTTCTTAAACAATGAAAACAACACGAGCCCACGTAATGAATTCCTGTAATAACACAGTACTCCTAATGGTCAACCAATCACAAAGCCTCTTTCTGTGGCACACACTATTCAGCAACCAAGGTGTTAATGGAACACTGCAGGGCACTTTTCCTGGAATAATGCAAGTTCAGATTTTTTTTTTTTTTTTTTGAAATGAGCTTCACAAGGGAGACTGAAGCCTAAAAAGGCAGCTTCAAAGCAAGTTGTTTTCAAAAGAACAGGATGTTTTATATTTGCAATTCTGGATTTTTGGCCATGTCTCCTAGTTAATGTGAGGTAACAACTAGGCCTTTCTCCCCTATGTTAAAACTAGGAGGTATGGCACAATGCTATTTTTCTAGCAACTTTGAAGATAAAGAGTTGGCTAGAGTGCAAATATAACAAGGACCATTGGGAGCCAAAGCCCCAGCCTTGCATGGATTTCTGCAGATGTACAATGAGCACTGATTTATGGGGAGAAAGAGAAAGTCAATAACCTGCTAGTCTAACAAGAAGGGGTACAAGACTCTAAGGCTTCAATTTTGTCATTAGGTGCAAATTTTTTTTTTTTAAAAAAACATGTTACTGCTGCTTTATGCATTCAATCTGAATTCCAGAAGTCATTCTTAAAGGGGAACTCCGCAAGAAAAATGAGCTTTTTGAAAAGTAAACATAATTTCAAGCAACTTTGCAATATACATCATTTAACAAATATGCAGACTTTGAGATTTTTAATGGTTTTGGACAGATCCCTAAGCCTAGCCCCCTGCTCTCCTCTTGATCTCTCTGACTACTTTGCTGAGCTGGCTGACTACTGTTACTTTGTATCAACAAACAGTTGTCCTCAGCCTGCATCCTCCAAACCCCACAATTCCCTGCACACATAATTTCAATAAGGAAAGGAACATCCCAGTGCAATGCATTGTGGGTTATGTAGTTCCTGCATGCTGTATGTAAGATGTGGACAAGTTTTTACAATTTGTAACATCAGTGTTTAGTCCCTCCTTCCCTGCCAGGATTTCAAATGATGCAGAAAGAGAACTGTTAAACAGCTGGATTTCAGCATAGAACATGGCTTTTAGTTATATTTTTGGAGGAAACAGGTAACTGTGATGGATATATTAGGGGTTTCTGTGTTATGTGGCCCGGTTTATCAAATATTGCTTTGGAAGCCAGAGTTCCCCTTTAATGGGACACTAGTGAATGGATCATGCACACAGAAAGAAAAAGCAGTTTGTTGGATTAATTACACAAAATAAAAGGATTATTGAAAAATATTTTTTGACATCCAAACAATTAGGCTATCATATGATCAACTTTAAAACGGTTGTTCACATTCCAAAACTTTTTTGGTTCAGTTGGTTTCAGACAGCTCCCTAGAAATAAAGACTTTTCCCAATATTTAATCTATTTATGACAGATTTTCTACTGTTGAAGTGTAAAGTTTCATTTCGCCCCTTCTTGTGTCTTTCTAAAGCAGCTCTGTGATGGAGGTCACCGACTCAGCTGATATATTTAGTTGATAAATGTCTTATGCTTGGCCCTGGGAAGCATAATCCCTGAGTTTTAATGAATGGCTGCTGGCCAGATATGGGATGACTGACGTAGTTGGCCATCTTAAATATATTGCAATATATAGACAAACAATCCCTGTTTTGTTTAAAGGGTAAGGCATTTTTCAGTAGCAGTATGCACAAATGTCTCTGTCTTAAATATATTGTATTGTATGTGCATACCTTATTTGGGACAGTTATCTTATTATTTGCATTTTGCACGCAGGCACACTTAACCTTTATACGTGCTGTGCCGGCTTCAAGCTAGTTTTCGAATATATATATATATATATATATATATATATATATATATATATATATATATATATATATATATATATATACACACACACACACACACACACACACACACACACACAATCGCATTCATGTGGACGAATAAGGATATCTCTCTCTCTCTAGTGGTGTGCAAAACTACTTGCCCCCTTCCTGATTTCTTATTCTTTTGCATGTTTGTCACACTTAAATGTTTCTGGTCATCAAAAACCGTTAACTATTAGTCAAAGATAACATAATTGAACACAAAATGCAGTTTTTAAATGGAGGTTTACGTTATTAAGGGAGAAAAAAAACTCCAAATCTACATGGGCCTGTGTGAAAAAGTGATTGCCCCCCTTGTTAAAAAATAACTTAACTGGTTTATCACACCTGAGTTCAATTTCAAAGGTTATAAAGCCATTTCTAAAGCTTTGGGACTCCAGCGAACCACAGTGAGAGCCATTATCCACAAATGGCAAAAACATGGAACAGTGGTGAACCTTCCCAGGAGTGGCCGGCCGACCAAAATTACCCCAAGAGCGCAGAGACAACTCATCCGAGAGGCCACAAAAGACCCCAGGACAACATCTAAAGAACTGCAGGCCTCACTTGCCTCAATTAAGGTCAGTGTTCACGACTCCACCATAAGAAAAAGACTGGGCAAAAACGGCCTGCATGGCAGATTTCCAAGGCGCAAACCACTTTTAAGCAAAAAGAACATTAAGGCTCGTCTCAATTTTGCTAAAAAACATCTCAATGATTGCCAAGACTTTTGGGAAAATACCTTGTGGACCGACGAGACAAAAGTTGAACTTTTTGGAAGGTGCGCGTCCCGTTACATCTGGCGTAAAAGTAACAGCATTTCAGAAAAAGAACATCATACCAACAGTAAAATATGGTGGTGGTAGTGTGATGGTCTGGGGTTGTTTTGCTGCTTCAGGACCTGGAAGACTTGCTGTGATAGATGGAACCATGAATTCTACTGTCTACCAAAAAATCCTGAAGGAGAATGTCCGGCCATCTGTTCGTCAACTCAAGCTGAAGCGATCTTGGGTGCTGCAGCAGGACAATGACCCAAAACACACCACCAAATCCACCTCTGAATGGCTGAAGAAAAACAAAATGAAGACTTTGGAGTGGCCTAGTCAAAGTCCTGACCTGAATCCTATTGAGATGTTGTGGCATGACCTTAAAAAAGCGGTTCATGCTAGAAAACCCTCAAATAAAGCTGAATTACAACAATTCTGCAAAGATGAGTGGGCCAAAATTCCTCCAGAGCGCTGTAAAAGACTCGTTGCAAGTTATCGCAAACGCTTGATTGCAGTTATTGCTGCTAAGGGTGGCCCAACCAGTTATTAGGTTCAGGGGGCAATTACTTTTTCACACATCAAAATGTAGATTTGGATTTCTTTTCTCCCTAAATAATAAAAACCCTCATTTAAAAACTGCATTTTGTGTTTACTTGTGTTATCTTTGACTAATAGTTAAATGTGTTTGATGATCAGAAACATTTTGTGTGACAAACATGCAAAAGAATAAGAAATCAGGAAGGGGGCAAATAGTTTTGCACACCACTGTATATATATATCTATCTCTCTCTCTCTATATATATATATATATATATATATATATATATATATATATATATATATATATATATATCTATCTATCTCTATATCTCTCTCTCTCTCTATCGTAAACATGCTTTAAGAAAAAGGTTAATAAACAAAAGAAAATTAAATAGCACAATATAGAATGAAAGGTTTACGGATATGTATAGATTTTCTTTGGCTACTGTTTCTCAGTGTGTCTGGTTGTGTCAAAGCAATAAACAGCAGTTTTACAGTCTTACTGTCTGTATCCCTGTAATGGGTCATGAATGACATTTAACCCCACCATCCCAGGGTAACAAAGCATCTAAATGTACTAGTGTTTCTGGAGCAAAAATTCTTTTTTAACAGTGCAGGAAAGTCAAAAATTAACTTCAGCTCCTAATTGTTGCCAATAAAGAGAATATATCTTTAACATCAAACATTCTCTCATTAGTCTCCTCCTTAATATAAGTGCTGCAATCATTTTAAAAAAAAGTTTAAACATGTATATAAAATCATACCCTGGTTGCAGTCTGAAAATCCCTCTGAATAGGGCACACGCATTCGCAATAGTTAACAGCGGTGCCCTGTGCATGCGCACGGTTTGTTCCCTGTGTAGCAAAGATGTTGCAGTAACGTGATAGAGCTGTACGTCATCGCTGACCTCTCTGCCCCGCCTCATTCATTATAGCTCCAATCGCGAGCCTGCTTCCCCATTGCTAAGACACTAAGGAAAGCTTTGCGCTTGCTCTGGTTTTAGTTTACAGCTTGTCAGTGAGCGAGCGCAGGAGCTGACCTGCAATTTAAAGCAATAAATCAAGCCAGCGAAATACAGGTCTGTCTGACTGAGGTCTGTAGTAACGTATTATAAATAAAGGAAAAGACGCATACCTTTATTTTTAACTATGAACTACGTCCAGTATTTCTTTTTTTGCCTAACCCAGTGTATTTTAAAAGGCAATAGCCTGTATATCATTAAATACATATAAGACATGCTTGTAAGATGACGTCAGGGCGCAGGGCGGAAGTGATGCACCTATTTGAAAATGGCAGCGCCAACCTTTATAAAACAGCCAGACTTGAGATGCTGGTGTGCAAAAGCTGTTATGGTTTTTAATCTGGCGTTTCAGGAGGGGGCCGGATTTCACGCATAATGGGGTCAGTTATATTTTTTTCATTTCCTTCTCCTTTAAATGTATATACAAATATTTGTTTTTTTGGTATAGGCATTACTGTTCCTGTAATGCTTGTTCAGGTTTATCTGTAAGTACTTGTACTGGAGGTTTGGTGCAGGTACCTGCTGCACTTCTTTCTAGTTCCATATTATTTTACACTACTACTTATTTTCCCATATACAAACTTCAGGGTATGACCTCTTGTTCGAACAAATATTTACATGCAAATATACAGTCCCACTGAATTTGGGTCAGTTTGTATATTCAGTAGCTAGTGCTTCCTGCATAAAAGGTGAAACAACAAAATACACTTCTTAACGGGGTGGTTCACCTTAAAGTTAACTTTTAGTATGTTATAGAATGGCCAATTCTAAGCAACTTTTCAATTGGCCTTTTTTTTTCTTTTTTAGAGTTTTTGTATTATTTGCCTTCTGACACTTTCCGGATTTCAAAACCAGAGTCACTGAACCCATCTAAAAAAGCAAATGCTCTGTAAGGCTATAATTTAAAGGTTATTGCTACTTTTTATTACTCCTATTCATATTCTATTGTCTTATTTAAATCAACGCATGATTGCTAGGGTAATTTGGTCCTAGGTAACTCAACTGAAATTGCAAACTGGAGAGCTGCTGAATTAAAAGCTAAATAATTTAAAAATCACAAATAATATAACACGAAAACCAATTGCAAATTGTCTCAGAATACCACTGTCTACATCATACTTAAAGTTAATTTAAATGTGTAACCCATTTAAGACACAAACTACATTTATTATTTCAGACACACCAAGCACAGGGTACGCAAATATTCTACAAAGTGCAAATTAAACTCACTGTGTGATTACTTGGTGCAACATTAAATAAAAGCAGTAATATGTTAAAACAAGAATTCTGATACTTACCAGGTGGTGGGATTAGAGGTGGGGCAGTACTGACATTTGGCAGTGGAGGAAAAAGGGGAGGTGGTGGTAGGTGTGTGGGGGGTGCTCCAGGAGGGAAAAATGGTGGGGGTGGCTTGATAAAATTATTATCCACTTCAGAAGGAGACTGTTCTGAAACTACCTGAAAACACAAAAGGGCAGAAATAACTGGAGAATATTTTTGTATTGCATAAGAGATTGCAGACATCCATAAAATTTAGGAGGTACTATCCTATGTTTATTGAGATTCAGTTTAGCAGCATTTGCCTTCACTGTGTGTCCAGCATACACATTTCTTACTGACAATTTTCAATATAGGTATGTTGGGAGGAGGATGAAGACTGACATTTGTACATTGGTTTGTCAATCATGGAATCAATAGAAATGTGTTGTGTTGGATACGAAGTATTGTTAGATCAGTACTTGCTGAAAAGGATTTTTTAAAAATTGTTTCTGCCTTCACATCTGCTGCTAGATTTGAATATCATTATAGGAAAGATTAGAGGACAAAGGGAAATGAAAGGGTTAATCGCTGGGGGTGCCTCTAGTTATTATAATGGTTACCTCAAGCCCAAGGTAAATGCTTCTCTTTAAATAAAAAAAAAATCACTTGAGTGCCACCATCTTATGCCTATCTTGGTATCTTTGCTGCAGGCTTGGGCTATAGTAGTGCAGTAGAGAAACATTTCGGCTTTTCATGACTAAATTCTGATGTTGCTCTACTGCTCATGGGCACTGATCTGGCCAGCCATAAGGAATCCCTGGCATGGAAGAAAGGAAGGTGGAGCAATGCTTAAAGGACAAGTAAAGTCTAAAATAGAATAAGGCTAGAAATGCTGTATTTTGTATACTAAACATAAGCATGAACTTACTGCACCACAAGCCTAATCAAACAAATGATTTATGCTTTCAAAGTTGGCCACAGGGGGCTGTCATCTTGTAACTTTGTTAAAACATCTTTGCAAGACTAAGACTGTGCACATGCTCAGTGTGGTCTGAGCTGCTTAGGGATCATCATAGACAAAGCTGCTTGAGTTCTGCATGGCTGGGAAGGCGGGGGCTCCCACTGCTGTTCATAAGTATGATCGTTTCCCTGCTGAGCAGTTAGGGACCATCAGACAATTCCTATCCACAGCAGTAAATGAAGGGAGAATTTCACTGCATACAGTCAGGTTTCTTAAAGAAACGGTACACATTTTTAAATTAAAGTATATTGGAGATAGGTTTCTTTTCCATTAAAGAAAGTAAAAATGGGATTTTATTTTTTTGCCCTTTCCTTGTCCTTTAATGGCACCCCAAGCTGGTGATTATTTAAGTGAATAGGAGCCCTGTCCTGGGATTTGAGGAAACAATTATAATTTGGGAAATTATAATAGAAAAAAAACATTTTTTAAAGCAACTGAAAAAAGACGATTTATAGGAAACAAACAATCTGAAAACAAAAAATGTTTAGAAGGTGAACAAAGTCATAGGAAGTATTTTCCCCCTGTAATTGCTGTTCTGAAAACGCATAGCTGGGAATATTTGGGAACTGCTCCTTTATCTTTAGATCATACCCAAAAGAATTTCTCATTTGTTGCTCATGGCCAAAACCCATTACCAAAGGGCATTCCTGTTTGCTTGACTACTGGACTCTTTTAATACCCTTTAACACATCTTATTAAGTTTTCCTTTAAAATATCCAACAATGCTGCACAGAGAGTCTTTATACATGGCTGTTAAAATTTCAGCGACCAGTGGCCAAACTTTGACTACTATGGAAAACATTTTTCTCTGTAAACAGAGCAGATGATAGTACCTGGATATTGCTTTCATTCGCACCTCGCCGGCGTCCTTCAACACGAGTGATAGTGGTTGTCTGACCGATCACATCAATTGTGCTTGAGATTTTTCGACTATAAAACAATTAATAAGGAAGAAAATCAAGAAGCTACATATGATGAATTCTCATTGCTTAATAGTATTTTTCATTATTTAATTCAACCAAAAGAGAGTCCCCAGAAAGCTACTCAAACTACACATAGGCATTAAAGCAGCTTGGTGGTTTTTTTAACCACTAATGAAGAAAGTCAAATAACTTAAATCTGTGCCTGTATATTTCAAAATAAAACTAAAGTTTTGTAACTAACCCTAACCAATGACTAAATAAATGTAAAACCACTACTGTATGCCTGTTAGTTAGTTGGTGTGCCTTTAGTGAATAATTTTCACACAAAGTCTATCAACTTATTCACACAACCTTCAAGTTTTGTTTTGATGCATTTACACCCCATAAAGGAAGCATACTCACCTTGGAGGAGGAACACCAGGTTTGAATAATGAAGTGGGAGAAGTAAACTCTGGTTTGATACTCTGCAAAATGGTATCCTTTTCTGCATTGCCAGTTCTGCCCTGCTGTACCTTTGAAGAAATAAAGGCTTAAGCAGTTGCAAACTCACCCTAGATTGATTGTTCGTCCAAATTGTTTCCTAATAAGAAAATAACTACTAAAGTTTGTTCATCTTCAACCTGCAAAGTCATACCTGGTGAAACTGGTGTGTACTGACTTCAGTCAGGGAGAAGTCTAACTATACAGTATTACTATACATGCTTGTAGAAAGGCTTGACAGCAATTGTGTTCACTGAGAGGAGAAATATGTCATACCATAATTTTATTTGTTGTAGAAGAGATTGGAAGAGCATCCAAGCCCATCCTTAGCCTCTTCTGTTTTTCACAGTAAGCTTTCCATGTATCTTCATTAAAACCATAATTAAAATAGTCTGACAGATCAGCACCTAAAAAAGTAAAACAAAAAGTAAAGCTTAGGCCTAACACTACAACCGGTAATAGTGGGTTACTATATTAGCTTCAGTGAGAGCTAAAGTTCAACAATGAAGTAGGCTAGAAATGTAGCAAATTATGTTTTGGGGATCTATCTCAATCCAATGCCTCCAAAAAGCCCCAATAGCTACCTATTTTCTTTTTTGTTAATACTCAGCTTACAATTACATGAGCTTATGGACCAACTCATATACTGTATATATATATATGATATAAATGTCACAATACAAGGCTGGTTAGTAATTCAGATTCTCATTACAAGGCAGTGCTGCTTTCAGTGCACCAAGATGGTGAGCTCCTTTGACTTATAGTATGGATTATTACTACTATCAAGATGCTGAAACTTTAGGCTACCAGTATGTTTGGTATATAAGATATGGCATTTCAATGCATTTTTTAAGGTTTAGTTTTCCTTTAAAGAAACCCAATGATTATAGATTTTTACCTGGTTTTCGCCAAGGTTTGTCCTCAAAAGAGTCCAAGTCTACTTCCAACAGAGGTACGCCATTAATATTTCCTGGGGCATCCAAATCTACCCCTTTACCTTTTCCTCCTGACCAAGTGAAAACACACAAACAACAGTGTTCAGATTTGTTATATAGTATTTTTGTATTATGTTATTCTCTGTGTTTTATGGCTTTGGCACATAAAGCATTTCAAGTCGGCCATTAAGTAGTGGTGATGAAACCTTAAAAGAATTTCATTAAAGGGATACTGTCGTGGAAAAACATGTTTTTTACAAAATGTATCAGTTAATAGTGCTACTACAGCAGAATCCTGCATTGAAATCCGTTTTTTCTCAAAACAAGAAATGGATTTTTTTATATCTAATTTTAAAATTTGCTATGGGGCTAGACATTTTGACATTTCCCAGCTGCCCTCAGGTCATGTGACTTGTGCTCTGATAAACTTCAGTCACACTTTACTGCTGCACTGCAAGTTGGAGTGATGTCATTACCCCTCCCTCCTACAAGCTGCTGTAATGTAAATAGAGCCTTATCACTGCCCCCACTTACTTTTCATAAATAAATAAATAAATATATATATATATATATATATATATATATATATATATTTATTTTATATTTATATATACATAGTTTATTATATTTGTTTACACAAAAATGAATGGCAGAAACACAGGAGTACACTCCCAGGACTGATGACAGGGAATAGAAAAAAAGCATAAAATAAGGAGGACATACTTAGAAGGAAGTGTTAAAATAGCTCAGGAGAAAGGAGGCATTAAGTAGTTAATGAAAAAAAAGAGTATTGCAGGCAGGAAAGGAGTGCAGTGTGTGTGAGGTGGATAGCAGAGGGAACTCACAGCTCCTTTACCTCATCTAGTAACCAGTAAAACAAACTAGGAAGGCAGCAAGGAGAGAAAGTCCCCCCTCCAAAGGAAAGCAGAGAACAAACTTACAGAACAGCAGGAGCTTTGATAGTCTGTGGGAGGAGGGGCTGCTAGTGCAGCTGTAGAGCAGGAGGTAGGAAAGTGAAAGTAATTGCTTCCCTGCAAACCATGTGACCTCTCTCCTCCAAACATCACACGCATGGGCAGAGAGGGGAGGGGGAGTGTATAGATAGATTCTCATGTCCTAGTGCGACCTGGCTTTTCATTACAGAGTGGCTGCCTCCAAGCACACAGGTAATGCTGTGCCTGCTGTTAGAGCAACACAGGATGAATGTGTAATGAGCAGAAATGGAAGCCCCCATGACAAAATACAAACTAAAATAACTTATGCATGCATTTGTGGATTAACATTTTATTTGCCAGACAGTGTTTATGGATGTGTGTTTTTTATAAAAATGCAAAAAAAAAAAAAAATTTTAAATGACGACAGATTCCCTTTAACATCAATAGCCAAAACAGTGGTAGACTCTTCAAGAAGACTCAATTCTTCTTCAAAAAGTCTGCAATTATTGTTCTTAAAGGAGAAGAAAAGCTACAGAGGCCTCAGAGCAGCATTACTTTGAGGGTTTACTGGTGTATTTATATAGACCTTTCTGATAAAGCTTATTTAGTTTTGATCTTTCCTTCTCCTTTAATAGCTCAGTTTTGAAGATACCAACAGTTTATATGTAGAGAACACATCTATACATGCCACTCACCTGTTGGTCCATATAGTCTCCCCCCAGTTTTAATATTTAGATTAACAGGGGTTGTTCCATATGGCCTATAAAAGTAAAGAAGAAAGTATATTAAAGTCTTTGTGAACATTACTAGATGCTATATTTGGGTATAAGTAATCTACGGGACTACAGCTTCATATACTCCATGAGCACTACAGATGCTGATTTCTGGAAATTGTAGTTTCACAGGAGCTAAAGTTGTTATGGAACTTCTAAGGCTTTACTGTGTAGAATAAAGGTAACATTTATGGAAACATACACATACTGAGGAGCTCCAGTTTTAATATCTCCTATGGTAACATGGACATCATCGTCATCATCATCACTGTCACTTTCACTGTCATCTTCTGTCTCAGTCACCTACAAGAGTGGAAAAAAGTTTTACTAAAGTGATACGGTCATCCCATAAGTACCCCCTTGTATTACTGTTTTACCAATGATATTCTGTAATTTTTATCACCTCAGCAAATCCCATATCATTCAATGATACGGGCAATGCATTAACTGATTTGGTCTCCATTTTATTATTATCATGTATTTTTAGAGGGCCAAGATATTCCACAATGCTGAAAAGATAAGCCTACTCATCTGTTTCACTCTCACAGCAACTCACAGGGCTGACCACTGCTACTCAAAACCTTTACAAAACCCCCTATCAACCCTTGAAAAATGTGTCTAAAACACAAGCGCCATTGACAAATGGGCCTTCATTGAGAAACCCTTAGTGGCATGGTGGTCAAAATGCTGTGAAACATGTCCAGGCAGCAGTGTAGAAAATGTTAAGAATTTCAGTCTAAAGGTTATTTTATCTTGTTATGTCCAGATTGTGATATTGACAGTATATGCAGAAATTCTGGTAGGGCTATTTTGACAGAATGAACAACAGAAATAAATTACCTGGGTAACAGGTAATGCCTCCAAAGTAGTTTCAAGTGACTCCTTCCAGAAATAAAAATCCACAGCTACACTATTTTAGCCCATGCAGTTTTCCGATAAAAGTGAATGCTTTGTATTCTTGCATTTCGCTTTCTCTTATACATATGTCAGTAATACTGCTTTAAAGCACTTTAGCCAATTCCTAACACAAGAAATGCAAGAATAATGGCCCCAGAAAGTTCCCCAGCTCTTCCCCTAGAAGGGGAAAATTCAAACAGACAAAAATATTTGTCATATGCAACACTCCTCATTTCTAGGGCTCGTCCACCATCCCGGCATCAGTAATACCATGTGACACATTTAAATTACAATGAGGTCATGTATGTGGGTGGAGACTGTTTGGGACTTTCACAGAGTAATGTAATTAAGTAGACCATCAGATTTTTCATTACAAACCGCTGAACAGTAAAAACTACATGCTGATTGGTCACTAGGGGTTAAGAGACAAGAAGCAAACTTAAAACCATGTATTACACTACCAAATTGCAAATAGAGGTTTAAAGCTATGGTAGCTAAGGTTTAGGAAATAAAAACTTCCATAAAGTTCCATAGTTTCATCTCTATGCAGTTAGTAAAGGGGTTGTTCACCCTCACACATTTTTCAGTTTAGTTTCAGATTGTTCACCTGTTCACCAGAAATAAAGACTTTTCCCCAATTACTTTCTAGTTTCTATTTGTGACCATTTTTCTAATACTGATGTGCAAAGTTTCATTATTCACCTTCTGAAGCAGCACGTTTTTAAATTAATGCATTTAGTTGATACATAAGTTATCTTTGTCCAGAATTTCATTAAAGCAGAAATATTGGATAATTGAAAAAAAAAAAAACACTTATTTTGTAGGCAATTATGAGTAATATATGGTGTTGCTTTTAGATGGTGCTTAAAATATATTTAAAAAATAGCCCTTTATTCAAGCTCCCTATAGATTTTCACTGGTCCCTGTTCTAACTGTTTCTGCCAAAAGCACAGTAGGAGGGGGACAGCCAATCACAGCCTTGCAGTCAAACAAGCAAAGACAAGCTTCAGTTTCCTATCAGGACCTGCTAGCTGCTGATTGGTTCCTGTCCTATAGTGTAGTGAGCCGAGTACCACCCGCTCCCCTGCACAGCCTGGGAATTCAGAGAGCAGGAAGAGAAGGGAGGGATTATTAGGGTTTTTGCAGAAATATTCGATAAATCAGCTCGAAACACTACTTTTTAAGCACAATTCTTCGATATCTAAATGAGTATGATGCACTGGTACATTCTTATTTTTTTTTTTACACAAAACGTCTGCTTTAAAGGCAGCTGTTAGAATTGATATAGTAATTGCCACTACTATATACCGTATATACTCGAGTATAAGTCGAGTTTTTCAGCCCCCAAAATATGCTGAAAAACTCTACCTCGGCTTATACTCGGGTCAAGCGCAAAAACCGTCACTGGCGTCCAAGAATAGTCGCTGGCGTCCAAGAATAGTCTCCGGCGTCCAAGAATGGTAGCCGGCATCCAAAAACAGGACGACGGCACCTCCAATGGGAGCAGAAACCCTCAATTTTTGATTGAAACTTACCAGAAACTGCTGCATTTCTCACCCTAGGCTTATACTCGAGTCAATAAGCTTTCCCAGTTTTTGGAGGTAAAATTAGGTACCTTGGTTTATACTCGGGACGGCTTATACTCGAGTATATACGGTACTGCTGAGAAATGTATCAACTAATTGTATTCTAAGGGTAACAAATTGTAAAAGTTCAGATGCTTCTGGATCACTGAGCTGCCAGACTGAAACACTAGAGACAGGAACATTAAATTTACATTTTGGGAAAATGGTGAAACATGGAAAACAATTGAAAAAAAGTCTTTGTTTATGGTGAACAATCTGAAAACAACTCAACTGAAAAAAGTGTTTGGAAGCTGAACAAACCCTTTAAGAAGGGACTCAAATGGAGGTTACTGTGAGGCAGTACAGCACTTCTTTTGGGGGTGGCACTGAAGACTGGCATAAAACAAATATGCAGCCAACTTTTGGGGAATAGATTGTGTTATATGCACATAAGCAAAAGCTGCTAATACAAGTCTGATTTGTAAGCTGTTAGAAAGGATCTAAACTAAAAAAATAAATCTGTGTGCAATATGCACTTTTGCAGTTTATACTCATTTTGCATTTTAAGTGGTTTTAAGATAGAAGCAGTTTTGAATTACTAAAAGCAACCCTGAGTGTCAGTGACACGATCTATGCAAATAGAAATGAATGGAAGACGGCAGATGCTGTTTTGAGGATAGGCCTAATGTGATATTAACCTAACATGATAATACAGAGGGGTCTGGAATTTCCAGTAAACTCACCTGCTACCCAACAAAGAATCATTTAGAGAAATAGAGATATAAAATGCACATATTTGAAACCAAATAAATAAATGCTTAATTGTACCATCCAAGACAAAGTTATTTTAACGTTTTACCGTCTACTGCAAAAAATTAACCCCACAGCTGTAAAAAAAAATAAAAAAAAAAAAATTCAATTCACACAAGTTCAATATCCCTGCTCTATAGTAACAACAGTTGGAATGTTACCGTTTTCACAACACCATTCTCAGAAGTCTCTGCTTCGATTCCAGCTACAGGATGAGAGCTGTGGATTAAATAATAAAACACATATATATAACATCTTACCAACTTTAAGAACGGCAGTAGTCAGATAACCTTTTTAAAGGTCTATTACAACTAAGCAATGTTCTTAAACAGCCCAAAGTAGATGATGGGGGAAGAAGATCAATTTGAGAGGCAAACACTTATGATATTTATACACACACATATATATATTTACATACTCATACATACACACACAAACAGACAATTAGTATATAAATCTGTACTTCTGCAACATTTCCCACAGATTGAGATGGTGTATAAAAATATATAACATGTACATTCTCAAAATCGTATAAAATGTGATAAAATACATTTAAAAACACCAAATAATGGTTGCCAATATACTGGTATTCTAGATGACTCTAAAGCGAAAGAGGGAACTACTGCATAGGCATTAAAATAATGATTACATCAAATCTGGAAACCCAGTCAAAACTATGTATCAAACAGACCCATAATATTATATCTCTACAAGGAAGAATCACCCACTGGCTACACATTTAGCACATAGCATGCTCTATAGTCAATTGTATCCTGCTATCCCATTGTGATAGCTATTTTTCATTCTCCAATGGTATATAGCATCAGTTAGCAGTTCCTGTGCATTCACAATTCTAACATTCAATCAATATAAAAAAATTGACCTCTGGTACTGGAATGTGCTTATCAAATATGTAAATTTTGCCTTACAATGTAGCCAAAGTCCCCATAAAAAAAAAAAAAATTTCCACTGACAAGCTAGGCCTGCTTTCACCTTTTCGGAACGATCTCTGCTTGTAGATTTTAAAGCAGGCTGAGAACAGAGGAGCCCCCATTTGTCCTAAGCCTAATCGGGACATAGCCAAACTTAATTTCACAAACCGAGTCCTAAAACCTAAGCATCCAAAAAGCTCTATAATAAGCAGAAACTCTACAAACCTTGTTATGTCTTCTTCTTCATCATCATCTGCTGCTGTGGCTTCATTTTCTTCTGCACAAAAAGAAACACAAACCCTTGGGTATTTACTCATGTAATAATAAACAAAACATATCAGCTAAAGCTGGCCATAGATGTTGAGATTTTTAAAAGATCAGATCCTCATCGTGAGACCACGATCTTCTCAGAACGTTCGTACGAATTTACCATCAACTAAAAAGACCAATTTGCCAGGAAAACAAAGGGGAGCTGCCTGCTTGTCCCAGCAAACATAGATAGATTGCACTGGCACCGACAAAGATTTCTTGACCTGGCCGATCAATTTCCCGACAGATTTCGGCCGAAAAATCGTAAGATGTACGATCGTTCGAATACCACTAACCACACGATAATTTCGAAGGATTGGTCGGGCTTCCCTAAAATCGGTCGTTCGGCAAGAATAATCGTCGCGTCTATGGGGAGCTTTAGTCACCTGTCTCTAGAATGTGCAATCTTCTGTAGTGATTTGTGGTTCATTAGCAACGTTTCTCCTCTGATCTTTCAGCTGGCCAAGTAAACCCACTGCCTGGTTGCTAGGGATAATGTCCCCTAGCATCCAGTAAATTCCCATTTAACTTTATAGCAAAAACAGCAATATAATATATGGGAAGATTAGGTAGTGAATTAAAAGGGGCAAACACTGTTTGTGATACTTGAATGCATAATTAACAGCATAAAGGGATATAATTACCACAAAACTATGACACTTTTTTTGTATCATTTTGTACAACCTACAGAAATACAGTAGCTATAGGTTTCCGGCTATGAAGAAAATCATTTATGCCACCGTTTACCAGGGCAAAACCCACAGTAACATCATGCCGAGTGCTGAACTACTGCTCATTAAAGGCAAACAAACCCTTCACAGAAACGAAGGCCCCCTTCCTAACACTTCATGTCCTTATTTCAAGCGACCCTTTTTTTGTGTACCTATAGCCTTGGCTCCGTAGATTATATTATCCCCAATGATTATAAATTAGACTATTAATGGACTACCTGGACTAGAAAACCACCATACTCAATGGATACATACCATCACATAGGTAAACAGTAAATGCTCCTTGCTGTCTGGCTCTAGGGGTTATTAGAGCAGTTAGTAGACTGCTACTGTTTTTTGCATTACCACTAGCAGTCTAAGGAAGATGGCATGAAGCTTGCAAGCAGCCAGTCTGAGAAAGTAGAGCTTGTTTTCAATTTACAGAAGCGTTCATTAAACTCCATGGGGTATATTTATCAAAGAGTGAAGTAAGAGATCACCACAGTCCACTAGTGTGAAATTCCACCAATCTCCATTCATTTCTATGGGATTTTTAAAGGCGTAATTATCAAAGGTGAACTTTCACTTTCATCCATTGATAAATACTCTTTTGAAAATCCCATATAAATGAATGGAGAGTGGCGGAATTTCACACTAGTTGACTGTGGCGATCTGTAACTTCACTCTTTGATTAATATGCCCCCCATATCGGTAACTTCTACTTTCCTTCCAGCAAAAATGTGCTCTGCACCCTTGTTCATTTTGTACTTCAAGTAGCACATCAAGCTCAAGAGGGCTGGGGCACACAGAACATATCTAATTAAAGGACCAGTACTATAACAGAAAAGCTTTTACATCTGAAGTTTGCAAGCAGCTACAAGCAAAGTATTTGTAACATCCTATTAGATAGAGATGTTTACATGTTACAGTCCTGTAGAGATCCATAAATCAAATTTGTATTCTGCAGCAATTATCATTTTTCTGGTATGTAACCTGTGCCTTTTTTTGCCCTATTTCTACATGAATGGCTATCCCTAACCTAGGCTAAACATCAGCTCCTTTATATGAAATATAGTAGTGTTTCTGAAAGAGTAACATTTTAACCAGTGCAAGGTAAAAATACATTATTGAAATGCATACAAGACACTTGTTTTTGGGAGATTTTTTTTTTTCTTAATGCCTGCCCTGAGCAGATGGTTAGTCTAGGGATCTAGACAAGCCACTGAAGGAGACGCCACAATCCTGCCTGAAACAGCTGCAACTTGCACATATTCACAATCTTTTGCACCTCTGGAATTGGGCACAAATACTTGTACCTGACAGTGGTGGGTCCATTTACTAAAGAATAATGATTTGGCAAGGTGAAAAGCTGCAAGTAAAGGAGGTAATGCCCTTTTGAGCAGTACATTTTCAACTGCATCAGCACAAAACATTTTATTAATAGCTCTCTGAAATCAATTATGACATACTCAAATATAAAGCTTCTGTCTGGCCAACACTGAGAACACAATTCTATATTGTCTACCTTTTTTCACATACTGAAAGTCTCGTTTAATGCAAAAGGTAAATTTCTATTTAAACATTATTGTCATGACCAAATAAGTTTGACATTTTCCTGACTGTGAACTCAGCACCTTTCCCTTTCTGTACGTTGAAACAATGATGCAGAAGTAAACTTTACTGGGGAATGAAATAAAAGTCGCTAACGGAAAAAAATATTCGCAATGCAAAAAGTTATGCCTCTTTGCGAACAAATTTTCATTTGTGTGAATTTAACAGTTGTTACATTTGCTCCAAAAGATTACAACACCTTCAAGCTATTCTTAAAAGTGGGCAATGTGCAATGAAAATTCGCAATGTAATAACAGTATAAATAAGAGTATTACATTACGAAATTCGATTTTTTATTCTTATTTGTGCAAATTATTTTGCGCTTTGCGACTTTTATTACATTCTACCATACATGCTTCTCCACAGGTCTATTATTCAGTTGATTTCAGCTAAAAGATTTAGTTTAAAACATTAGACAAATTTTCATTTTGGGGTACTATTCCCTTTTTAAAACAGGGTGGGCTGTGCTTGAATATATCCAAAATACTCCGTTCCCAATATTCCTTCTTCAGTATTCAACAGCTACCCTGCTAGATTTCATACTTATACTGGACTATAAATGACACGTTATTCTGAAAGGGAAAAATCATCAGATGGTCTAATCAGGGATCCCCAAACTTTAGAACCCATAAGCAACATTCAGAAGTAAAAGGAGTTGGGGAGCAACACTAGTATGAAAAGTGTTCCTGGGGTGCCAAATAAGGACTGTGGTTGGCTATTTAGTAGCCCCTATGGGGAGCTCAACCTACATTGAGGCTCTGTAATATCCCTTAATATGGCATCTACCCATGTGTCTAGTTTTACTAGCCTGATCAACCAGTCACCAGTTTCCATAAATAATGACAGTCTCCTCCATTGGGTGCAGCCACTTCTCCACAATCATGTCCTGTGAGCTAAAACCCGACAAAGGGGCCTGCCCCTGAAATGTTGTAACGGTTTGACTGCACATGAGTAAACTAAGGTTTTTTTTAAAAAAAATGTATTTCTGTGTGAAATGAGAGATTGGTTAAAAACCATAACATTTGGAAAAAGTTTTATTATAAACAGGTCCCCTTATGGAAACCCATTAGCTTAAAGGGATGGTTCATCTTTATGCTAACTTTAAGTATGTTATAGAACTGCCAATGCTAAGCAACTTTTCAATTGGTCTTCATTATTTTGTATAGTTTAATTATTTGCCATTTACTTCTGACTCTTTTCAGGTTTGACGTGGGGGTCATTGACCCAATCTAAAAACAAATGCTCTGCAAGGCTACATTTATTGTTATTGATACTTTTTATTACTCATCTTTCTATTCAGACCATCTTCTATTGTATTCGAGTCTCCTATTCAAATCAGTGTGTGGTTGCTAGGGTAATTTGGACCTTAGCAACCAGATTGCTGAACTTGCAAACAAGAAAGCTGCTGAAAAAAAAGCTAAATAACTCCAAAAACCACAAATACAAAATGAAAACCAATTACAAATGGTCTCATAAATCACTCTCTATGTCATACTAAAGGTGAGAAAGCCCTTTAAGTGGCACTACACTCGTTAAATGAAAAGTGCAGGTTTAAAGGCTCTACTCATGAGGATGATGAAATTGCAATACCTTTAGTGTTGGGTTATTTCGCATTGAACTGTGTATCACAGGGTTGCCAGGTTGGTGGTTTACCAGCCAAATTGGGCTACTAATTCAAAGCCCAGGTGGGTTTTGAAAGTACAAACTAACCAAGGTACAGATTTGAGCTGCTTTTTGAGCCTTTGGCTGGTTTGTAATTAGGAAACCAGCCAAAGTTTTTTCTTGGCCTAATGAGCCAAGAATGCGTCTCCCGAAGCATTTGGGTAATATAGTTTTTGTTTAACTGTTTGCCAACTGGCAAGTTTAATGTAAGACTACAATACCCCGCATGCAATGGGACTGACTTGGATAGAAATCAGGAGTTACCAGATTGAGCTCTGTACCCCAGTCTCCCGTCACTCTTAAAGGGATACTGTCATGGGAAAAAAATGTTTTTTCAAAATGAATCAGTTAATAGTGCCCCATGTCAGATTTCAAAATTGAATATAAAAAAAATCTGTTTGCTCTTTTGAGAAATGGATTTCAGTGCAGAATTCTGCTGGAGCAGCACTATTAACTGATTCATTTTGAAAAAAAAATGTTTTTCCATGACAGTATCCCTTTAAGCATTCTCGTGTTTTCTGATGACTTTCCTCAATCTCTGACAATATTGGGGAAAAAATCTGCTGGCCACCTAAATGTCCAGAGGTTGAGCTGTTTTACAAATATTTAAACTGGTTATGTGTTAGGCCTTATGGGGCACCGATACCTCCTGGGCCCCACTCTGTAGTTACACCGCTGGTGACAGGTGACTCTGGCCCATCTTGCTTTATGGAAAAATTTGCCAAACAGTGAAAATTTGAAATAAAGGGCATATTTTCACATATCCATTTTATAGACTTTTCTCAGTGGACATATTGTGCTCTTTTGGGGGCTACTTTTAAAGTGCCTCTTGGCTAGTTTTGTAGCCGCCTTTGGCTTATTTTAAAAATTAGACCTGGCAACCCTGGTGTATCAGGGAAAATGCATCCCAGCACAAGCAATCGAACTAAAGAAAAAGGACAGAAGGTAATGCTGGGGGAGGTGGAACCCTGTATAATGTTAACATGTAAGCTGGAAGTTTATTGTCAGGAGAGTGTCAGGTCAGCAATATAAATACAGTGCTGGCCACTGTGATACAGTAAGATACAGTAAGATACAGCAAGATACAAGAGCACCTGGAACACATGGAAACCAAAGCAAACACACAATTCACCGACGCCCTGAAGGGACAGAGCGAAGAGTTCTAACTACATTCTAAACAATCCACGTGGGCCTACTGTAGCCGGAATATAAAACACAAGTTAAAGTCCCATACCCCCGTACAGCCATTCCTCTTCCTCATCACCGCCTCCTCCTCCCCCTGCTCCGTCCGCTGTCGCCGTCGACACGCTGACAGCTGTTGCGACTGTGGAGGTGGTGGGTGAGGAGGGAGTAGGGGCGGCACTGCCGCTTGTCCCCGATGAAACCACCATCCGCTCAACCAGCTCTCCGCCGGCAGACATGTTTTCCCGAGAAGGAAGCTGGGAAAGATTCCACTCTCGCGAGAGTTCCGCAAGCCCGCCAGTAACAGGGTAATTCAGGCGTACCAGGGAACCACTGAGAGAGCGCCGTCTGTCATGTGACCTCTAACATTTACCCGCCATGTTTAAGAAGGCAGCGGATGCCCTCATTGAAGCTACATGTATGCGTAATGGGATGGCTAAATTGTGGGGGGAGCTGACTTTGCTGTTTGCGATCTCAACAGACGTTCTTATTAACCATCAAACTCTTTAGCTCCAAATAAGTGCAATGGGGGCGTGAATACATTTAATTAACAAACTTTACTCTGCCCTTGCTTGACCTTACCAAATGTATTAAAGGGGTGCTTAGGGTTGCCAACTTTTTCTGATAATTCAACCCGAACACGGGGTGGGGCAGTGACGTAGGAACAGGCATAATGACATCAGAGGTGGGCATGTTGGTAGAGTTATGACACCAGGGCAAGGTTATTGCATCACTTACATGCAACCGGCTGCATTTATATCCAGTTTTCTCCATGTTTTAAAGTGTTAATGCCCAGTTCAAAACCATACAGGTGGCAACCAGATTTATGGAAAGGCCCTGGCCTAGCATGGCAGGATTTAAGTGGGTGGTATGCTTCCTAACCACACCCACATTAGTTCAGAAATACTGGGGATACTTTTTTTTTTTAATTTTCTGCTCACCAATCCCCATTGCTCCAGTCCCAATAATGAAGAGGAGAGGACTGGGGCGACGAACAGCAGTGGGCCTAGGGGTGGTAACCCTATCTCTGCTTGATGATTAAGCCCAAACCTTTAATTACAGGTAGGGTTGCCACCTTTTCTGAAAAAAAATACTGGCCTTCCAATATATTTATCTTTTTTCCCTATTAATAACATTGGGATCTACCATAATTTTTACTGGCCAGGCCGGTAAAATACCGGCCAGGTGGCAACCCTAATTACAGGTATGAAATCTATTATACAGAAATCAGTTATCCAGAAAGCTCTGAAATACAACAATGCTAATTTAGAAAAAAAAATATTCTTATTTTTGATTGATTTGCTTTTTTTTTTTGTATCTGTAATAATACGAAATTAACTGTACTTGATAGTAACTAAGCCATGTTGAGGTGAGTATCTTAGTATTTAAATGCTTTTGATGTATTGGCCAGATTATTGTTCGGGTTTCATAAGTCTGAAAACTAAACAGAAAGTTCAGACCCAAACAGGCCTTACAAAAACCTTAAAGTTAACTTTTAGTATGTTATAGAATGGCTAATTCTAAGCAACTTTTCAATTGGCCTTCATTTTTCCTTTTTTAGAGTTTTTGAATTATTTGCCGCCTTCTGACACTTTCCAGATTTTCATCGACCCCATCTAAAAAAAAACAAATGATCTGTACAGCTATAATTTAAAGGTTATTGCTACTTTTTACTACTCATCTTTCTCTTCAGGTCCCCTCCCATTCATATTCTGTTGTGTTATTCAAATCAATGCATAGTTTCTAGGGTAATTTGGTCCCTAGCAACTCGATTGCTGAAATTGTAAACTGGAGAGCTGCTGAATTAAAAGCTAAATAACTAAAAAAACACAAATAATATAAAATTAAAACCAATTGCAAATTGTCTCAGAATATCACTTTCTACATCATATTTAAAGTTAATTTAAAGGCGAGTAACCCCTTTATAGAATACTATGTCAATCCTATTATTTTCTACTGCTGGCCACTATACTGCACTGAGTGTGTAAGTATGATGCCACAATGCCCATTGATGTCACAGGATCATTAGCAGCAACAACACAGACATTCGTCATTTCAAGCTGGAGAGAAAGCAGGACAGTTAGTAGTTCCTTCCTGCTGCCTGCATTCCCAGGTTGTTCAGGGGAGCCGATGGCATTCGGCATACTGCACTATGACAGTGTTCTCTCCAGGCTGTTTTCACCTGCCGTCCCATGCTAGGGTTGCCACTTGGCCGGTAAAAATGATTGTTCATCTCAATGTTATTAATAGGAAAAAAAGATAAAAATATAGAAAGGCTGGTATTTTTTTAAGGAAAAGGTGGCAATCCTACCCCATGCACATCCCCCACAAGTGCACCGCACTGCTGAAGCTGGTACTGTTGTGTAGTGTGTTTGCTGAAGCACACAGTCCTATAAGAATTTGCATAGTACATTTAAAAAAATCCAAATAATTCTCTCTTAAATAAAAACTAGAATGGCCTCAGGGTGCTGGTCGTGGATGCCCTGCTGTTTGTAGGGCTGCATAAACTGACCACATCACTTCCAAAAAGCACTGTTTGTAGTGTACTAAGGGTACAACAGAGACTCCCCTGAAAGGTTTGCTGGGATCCCACAATAAATAAACAAGTTACTTAGCACATTGCTGTAAGGGGAGTGCTTTCTTGGAACTGGTGAGGTCTAAATGTGTCCATAAATGAATTTATTAATAGGTTTGATTTACATGGTGTACTATTGTAATGTTCAATGTATTCCCAATGCTGTTTAGCCACTGTCTGATGTTTAATAGAAGGAATTGGGTTAATTATCCTACCAGCTGTGCTTGGAATCAGCTGCCATTACGCAGGCTCTTTTACTAACACTGATCATAACCCCCAGCAACCAATCATATTGTTGTTTTCATGAGTCTACTGATCAAGTCAAACTGTTGATTGGTTGGTACAGATCAATGCACTGAGGCAGCTTTGCCCAAATGAGCCCCACTATGTCCAAAGACTGCTACTTTATGCAGACCGCTAGGTTTATTTGGAAATACTGTACTCATTTTGTAGAAAATATTTCACTTAATATAATGACAAGTCCATTATAACAACTGGTAAACTGCATAGATCATTGATAGTTTGTAAAAGGTTTAAAACATCCTTTAGGACCCATTCATACCAATGATCCAGTGAGCCTAAAGCAGAGGTTTTGATCAGGTTGGATTAAGATATGAAAAACTTTTTTGAACTTGCCAGTTGGACCAACATGTGGTAAGGTTCAGTTTCATTCAAATACAGTGCCCTGCTCTGATCCACCTATACCTAATTTAAATTTCTCTTTCAGTAGAATATGTGTGTGTATTTAGGGAGATGTGGTATATCCAACTCTAAATATCATGGGGACACCGTTTGTGTCCTGATCCATAGGTTAAGAATCCTTGTATCGAATATAATCTCATTTGACTCAGTGACAAAACAACTGGATTGACCCTATTTGGACCAGTGTGTTGGTGGCCAAATCAAGTAAAGATCCACCTATTTGGTGACCTTGCCAAATGAGTAGACCTGTTAGAGTATGACCAGCTGAACAGACTGCAAAGCATATAGTGTTGTACCTCTATATTTTATAAGCATGCATTCTTGCTGGTCAACCACTTTTGTCTTCATTTTCCTGTCATGTTTCAGTAGGTGTACATAACAGCATTTATGCTCCAAGAAATTGTCTGAGATTATCTAAAGAAGAGTAAAGGTGGCCATAGATTTACCTTCACATCGGACGAACTATTGTTCCGTGCCATCTCCCGACCTGCCACTAACCATTCAGATCAAATAAAGTAGTAAAAGAACAGATCAAACGGTGTTCTGCCCTGACAGCAATCGCACAAATGTTAGGTCTGACAAAAGCTGGTAACAGTCTCCAGGCCCGGACTGGCAATCTGTCGGTTCTGGCACATGTCAGAGGGGCTGCTCTAAGATGCCATAGAAAGTCATTATTTAGTGGGCTGGTGGGGAACTGTTTGGGCCTCTTTGTACCTGGAATGTCAGGGTCTATTTTGACTCCCAGACCTGACAGTCTCCCACTGAAATCGTCAGATCGGCAATACATGCAGAGATATTGTCGGTAACAGACAGAAATTTTCTAACCTGTCCGATCGTCTAAACGACCGATCACCATGGCATGAAAAATGTCGGGTCACTCCATACACGGCCTGAAAATCTTTGCGTCTATGACCAGCTTAAGGGTACCTGTGTCTTGTTCAGCTTCTTCAGGAGAGGCTCTGATTTGTACCCTGACAGCATCTGGAAATCTGCAAATTTCCATATCTTCTATCCTTTAGTTCAGATATCCAGTTGCTCCTCTTCTTGTGTAAAAGAGGCAAGTGCGGGAGCATGGGCAGCAGGCCCGGACTAGCAATCTGTGGGTTCTGGCAAATACCAGAGGGGCTGCTGTATGTCTCCATAGAAAGTTACCATAAAGTGGGCTGGTAGGAGGCTGTGTGGGCCTCTGTGTACTTGGAATGACAGGGCCTATTTTGACTCCCAGTCCAGGCCTGATGGGCGGACAGTATTAAGACTCCAGTTTTATTACTTTGTACCTTTTATAGCATTGTACATATTACTACTTTATTAACAAGATCTGTAAGTACTGGATCCAGGGCAGCCATCGGGGGGGGCGGGGGGGAGAGTTGTAGGGGGCCCCAAGGGTAAGGAGGCCCCCCTGCTTTCTGAGAGCTGCTGACTTCGGGAAGGCAGGGCGGGAGCACAAGGGGAGGTATCTTATGTCCATTACTTCCCCTTATTGTTCACAGGTCCCGGTTGAGCTGCTCAGGGATTGGATAGCTGAGGTTTGAACTTCTCCTCCAGCTCATCCAATCACCATGCAGCTTTACCAGGACTTGAAATTCTGTGACCAATAAGGGAAGAAAATTCTGTCACTGGAAGAAGATGCAGCCACCTGTGCTCCCTTCTGTAGTTGGCAGCGCACTTACAGCAGGTGGGACACACTAATGAAGCAGGCAGGGCCCCCCCTAAAGGTAACCCTTTGTGGTCCCTGTTGTGTGGTGGGGCCCTGGGCACCAAATTTTCTTTAAACTACTGGGGGGGGGGAAAGTTTTTTTACATGGACGTTTAAGGGGGGCCTGGCCACCAATTTTTTTTGATGGGTGGCCCTGACCACAAATGTTTTTTTTAATGAGGGGGCCCTGAGCACCAATATTTTTTTATTAACATGTGGGAACCGTAGCCAACAATGGTTTGTTTTTTTTAAACCAAATAGGCTTGTTTTGCTTCCACTAAGGATTAATTATATCTTAGTTTGGATCAAGTACAAGCTACTGTTTTATTATTACAGAGAAAAAGGAAATTATTTTTAAAATTTTGATTAATTTACCATATTAGTCTGTGGGAGACGGCCTTTCCGTAATTCGGAACTTTCTGGATAATGGGTTTCCAGATAACGGATCCCATACCTGTACATGTATGCATATTTTACCCTGGTTCGCCAAGTACTTTTCTAGTCTGCTGGAGGTTTTGTCCTGCTGTGATCGATTTACTCTGGACTATACTCTGTGTTATTACAGATATTTGCTGAAGCGTCTAACACTATATATGTGTTTCCCAGGGTACACAGATAAGTTTGTAAATTAGCCCAGTAACCTTCATTTGCTTTAAATTGATGATCTACCTTATTTTCATTACCGTTGTCTCTTGTAGGCAGTACTTTTACTTATTAAATGGGATCATGGTTACTCACCCAAACCCGGATCAATGACTTCCATGTAGGGAAAATTTTATTTGCATGTCTACAATCTAAACCTCTTTGAGTGCATGAGAGTATGTTATTAGCTTTTAGAGCAGCTTTCAGCTGTCAGGTTGGGTGCTGTTGTTCTTAAAGTATTTTCCATCTTCAATTTAACAAAATTGATGCCCTTTAATCTACAGTATAATGACCCTGTTTATTATTGTAACTAAAGTGCATTACTTGTGTTTATCCCAAATTATTTTCATCTGTCATCTCCTTGCCCTTAGTCATTTTTGGAGTGTCAACAGTCTGGCTTTTATTTTAACACTTTATACAATATATGGTCATCTGCCCAGAGTAGTGCTGCTGCTTTTTTATGCTAACAATATAATGGTTAATGTTGTATTTTACTAGTTAATGCTTGTGAATAAAAGCTCTGTATTCATCCATTTACAACATAACTTGATTTAAAGACTGCTTAAAGGAGATAACTACACTCCATATGATTTTAATTCATCCCATAAGGCCACCTCCCAAACTGCATTGCTAGCACATGTCATGGGGTCCCATGTACTTTTGTTCAACACGCAGAGTTGCACACCATTGACTGCCATCTTTAGGCTCCCCAGTGGCTGCCATCCTTAGGCTCCCTGGTGGCTTCCATCTTTAGGCTCCCAGGTGGTTATCTCCAGCCAACAGCAAGCACCCTGGATGTCAGGTCCAGATGCCTTCCATTGCTCATGCTCTTTGTTCCATGAGGAAGCATAAACCAAAAGAAATGAGACCAAAGCCACCACCAATCCCTGCTGCAGAGCTCTGTATGTGCAAGAGACAGGGTGCACTAATTGTAGGGTGAAATGTTTAATTTTCATTTAATATCTCTTTATTTGGTGGTTTTGAGAGTTTGTGTTCTATTTTAAATACAGCTATACAATCTAGGAGCTGTTGGTCACCATGGAGATAACCTAGTGGAGAAGATGATATCTGTGCTTCTGCATCTTCATGGATATATGAATGATGTGATGGTTAATAGGGAGGAACTCACAGACAGCTCTGCACAGCGATGGTGAACTGGAAGGAATATTGGCCCTGGATGCCTGGCACAACCAAAGTATGCATAGCTTTCACATACTGTTCTTAACCATAGAACACTAGTATACAAACAAGGCTTTTGTTATTATCTTCTTAATTATACAGAGGCAAAACGGCAGAATTTCATGCACATCAATTTGTTTTGTTAAAAGTATAAATACATGTTTTATCACTGGTATATACATGTTTTTGTCAAGACTTGTTAGCTGCAGCACATTTGATTATTTGAGTTCAGAGGTTCAGAGCCAGGCAGGACAAGACAGGGAAGGGTACAGACAAGACAAGCTAAGGCTAGGCAAGGCTAGGCAAATAGGAAGGAGGCTAAAACAGGAACCCATAGCTAGGGACAATGACACACTACTAGGATGGGAACCAATGCTCAGGCAAGGAGTGTTTGGAGGGTTGGTCTTATATAGGACAGAGTCAGCCCTGATTGGCTGACTACAAACCAACTGCTGGGCTAGGGCTGCAAAGGCCAGGTAATATATAGTCAGCAACCCTGCAGGATGCTCACCTGGCCCAGTGGTTAAGACGTTGAACCAGAAACCCAAAGGTCCCTGGTTTGAATCCCAGTAGAGCTGGACAGTGCCATTATCCAGGAAACAACTAAAGTGAATTTTCCTCCAGAAAACAGGATTTAGGCCAATCATCAGTCATATGATGCCTCTTTCACATTGATGTCAACCCTGTTGAAGAGAGAATTGTAATCAGTTGTTGCCTGCGTAATGATTTAAATATGCGACCCTATGAAACTGTAACTATTAGCTAACAGTCTATGAGGGGCTGTGTATGTCTTCTTAAACTCTATTGTCAATGAAGCAGCTCTGGACTGCCCGATTACCTGGAGAAAACTAGGCCATAGCCAAAGTTAAAGGCTAACATATACTGAGCCTGTGGAGCGCCACTCTGAAACAGGGCCTCCATGAGAACAGTAGCTTGTGCTCCAGCTAGGAGGGATAGCAGGCAAGACTGGTCTGAAGTGTATGGATCACAGCCTAATAGGGATTTAGGTTTAGTGCTTTCCCTGATCCAACATGTAGGGATCCAGGTCATGATACAGAGATCCTGAGGGTGCGTCTATCAATGTGGTACACTATATTCACAGGGATGTCACAAAGTGCTCTCTCTGAAATGCTGTGACGTTACCTGACATGTATGTGATAAGCCTCAAAGGATTGTGAGTATAAAACTCTGATTTTTCGCTTTAAGAGAATAAAGCCTGCTGCTATTTGTTTTGTTCAGGAACTTTTGGGCATCCAATTATTTTATTTAGTCACGCAGCACAATTGAGGTGTAGTTGCACAACACCATTCCTTTACCCTTTCATCTAGCAATGGCCCATCTTGTGGAGAGAGGTTCAGATGTTACCGGTGCTTTGCATGCTTCCTAGCCGGACAAGGTCTAGTCCAGCCTAGATGGGGTTACACTATTAAAATAGAATAGTAGCCAAATAATTTATAAGTTGTTCACATATTCCAGACATATTTCCACTGTGCTGCAGCTGTGCAGAGACATAAGGAATGCAGTCTATGGTGATTATTAGTGTGTACTGTTTTTCTTCATGGAGCTATTTAATAAGGACAATAAATACTATCTGCATCATTTCCTTGTGTTTCTGGATTAGGATGCTGAGATTTTGACTGCTCAGCATTTCTGCTGTTCCATGCTTTGCATATTTTACAATGCAGAATAAGTGGCCATGATTTATTAGGGATTTCTTCATGCTAGCCCTGACAGTTAACAGTCACTTCAACAGTGGAGTGCATGGACAATACCAAGTATATATATATATATATATATATATATATATATATATATATATATATATATGAGCTATTTGCTTACTATTTGTGTTTATCATTTCTGTTTACTTGAGCAATGGACATTGGGAAATGCCATGTTACTCTTGCAGAGGTTAACATTAAAGGGGTTGTTCACCTTTGAGTTAACTATAAGTATGATGTAGAGAGTGATATTCTGAGACAATTTGCAATTGGTTTTCATTTTTTATTGTTCATGGTTTTTGAGTTATTTAGCTTTTTATTCAGCAGCTCTCCAGTCTGCAGTTTCAGCAATCTGGTTGATAGGGCCCAAATTACCCTAGAAACCATGCATTGCTTTGAATAAGAGACTGGAATAAAAATAGGAGAGGCCTAAATAAAAAAGATGACTAATAAAAAGTAGCAATAACAATACATTTCTAGCCTTACAGCATTTGTTTTTTAGATGGGGTCAGTGACCCCCATTTGAAAGCTGACAAGAGTCAGAAGAAAAATTCAAATAATTAGAAAACTATAAAAAATAAATAATGAAGATCAATTAAAAATTGCATACAATTAGCCATTCTATAACATACTAAAAGTTAACGTAAAGGTGAACCACTCCTTTAAAATTAACTTTTCTTTTAGTGTGACATAGAGTTTGTTATTATGAGACAGTTTGTCTTCACTTGTTATTTTCTGTGGTCTTTTTATTACTTAGCTTTTTTTGTTCAGCAAATCTCCAGTTTGGAATGTCAGGTAGAATCTGTTGCTATGGTCCAAACTACCCTAGCAACCAGGCAGTGTTTTGAATGAGAGACTGAAATATGACTAGGAGAGGCACTGATAGAAAGATAAGTTGTAAAATGTATAATAACAACACAACAGTAGCCTTATAGAGCAGTCATTTTTGGCTGCTGAGGTCAGTGACCCCCTTTGGAAAGAGTCAGAGGAAAAAGGCAAAGAGTTAAAAAAACTATAAAAATGAAGACCAGTTAGAAAGTTGCTAAGAAACCACCATTCTATAATATAGTTAAGTTAACAATATATAAAGATAAACCACATAATAAACAGATTTTATTTGCTGCACTGAAGGAAACGGCAACACATGTACAATATGATACACATCATTAATCACAATAGCTGGGCTATATTCCTCACCATTTTTGTTTATGTCAATTTTACTACTTGCAGACTTTTGTTTTCCTATGCTCAGTTTTATGGATGACCCCTGCATACGGTTTGTACATATTTTTTACAAAACAGCTGTGTTTTACATTTTATGTCTATACAGGTAAATATTTGTGGGTCAGTTGTTTGGGGAAACAAAATGTACTGTGTTCAGAGCTTGACATTGTGTACATGTTCATGTGTGGTAAATCTTTTCCAAACAGACCTGAGCTGGAGCCTTTTGGTGATTGAGTAAGGTGACATGAAGGAGAAATAAACTGTAAGCTCTTCAGAACTGAAATGTCCTTCCAGCTGTGCCATGACTTCCATAGCACTTGTGTAAGTAATCAATTTGTATTAATGAACCCATATATATAGATAGATCTTCCTTGAAAAAGATCCCAACAGGGATCGAAACGTTGGAATAAGATACCATGTCACAATAAAAGATTATACTTTTTGACCAAAAGGGAGTGCTGGTTTGGAAACTATTGATATACATATAGATATAGATATATATATATATATATATATAATGTGTTTTGTAAAGTATTGGATACCATTGTGGTTCCTGGGGTGCAAAATATGGGCTGTGATTGGTTACTGGTATCTCCTATGTGGACTGGCAGCCTACAGGAGACTCTGTTTGGCAGTACACCTGTTTTTCATGCATCTAAAGCAATTCAAAAATAAGCACCTGCTTTGAAGCCACTGGGAGTAACATGTTGCTCGCAAGCCACTTGTACAATAAGTGCTGGGTAGGACACCCACAAGATAAGAGGTTCTATACAGTGGTATCATAGATAGAAAAAATAGAAATTATCCCACTGAAAAATCTTTTTTGGTAATTTTAGAAAGATCATTTATTTTTGCCTGATTCTGTATATTAAATGATCATTAGTCAGGGCCCCTACTGGAATCTTGTACAGGTACAGGACCCATTATTCAGAAACCTGTTATCCAGAAAGCTCCAAATCATGGGAAGGCAATCTCCTGTAGAGTCTCTGGAATAATAACAGTGGCTTGTACTTCATCTAAACTAAGATATAATGGACCTTCATTGGAGGCAAAACAATCCTATTGGATTATTTTATTGTTATGTTTAGTAGACTTTAAACTAAGATACGGTCATCCATATTACGGAAGGAACCCTTATCTGGAAAACCCCAGGTCCCAAGCATTGTGGATACTGGAGCCTGTACTTGAAATGCCAACCCAATAAATACCAGCCCAGCTGTTTGTCTTCTTCCATCAGAACTGATGATCTAACCAGGACTCTCTTTAGTGATGACTGCTTATGTTAACTTTGCCTTTTGCCAGAATGTTTTGGGATTAAAAATGAATATCCATCTTTTACCAGCCTAATAGGGCCCACACTGCGGTTGGTTTATTTATTTATTTTTTTAAAATTTCATGGTATTAGCAATTTTTACATTGCTAATATCATGAATGGGTTACAGGAGTACAGGAGGGTTTGCTGACAAACAGCAAAAGTTACTGATGCTCAAAGCATCTCTGGATGCTCTGCCCTCAGAGACACTTTCAGTCTGAGTAAAGGGTGTATCTATCACTTTAACCCTGCTTCCCCCACTGCAGGTTGGAACTGAGAGCTCACACTCAAGATGGGGGTAACAATAGTTTAGGATTGGTGTTATGTAGGATTACACACCAGGGCATTCTATTTAAAAATATTATTGTTTCCCCTATCATTAGCAGGGCTTTGTCAACCTATCCCTTCAGTGGGGGAAAAAGTTTAAGTGATAGGTGCCCTTTAATTATGCTTTTGCAGTTCTGTGGACACCAGGCTAAAATAGCAGGGGGGGGCTCCTATTACATAATAGCAGTGTAACCCTTTCGACACCCCTTTGTTGGTGCTACACTCCACGTGTGGCGATTACTTGATGGCACGGGACAAACCTGAGCCACTCAGTGGTATTGGGAGAGACTGGGTACCTGGTACTTACCAGCGCAGTGCCTCCACCTAGTGGGATCCGGGAATGCACCTACAGATGGCCCCACTAGGAATACTGTAATAACACATGCACAGTATTTGTTAAACTGAATAATTCTTTATCTAAAATTAAATGGCCAACTAGTACAAATAGCCTTGCTAACCAGGTGGGAGTAGAGCTTCATTAACTAACTTGCTTGCGATGACTATCTACCTAACTAAAGAAGGCAAAGTCCTTTAATGTCCATCTACAAAACAGTCTCTGTATCTTCAAGCTCTTCTTTAGGGTATTGTCCCTTTAAACAGAATACTCACTCCAAATCCTCTTCGGATGCTTTACAGAGTTCTCTTCAGGTGAGTCCAGCACATTCAGACATACAGTGCGACTACCAGCCCCTAGGATGCTCAGATGGAAATCCCCTGCTAATGCTGTTTTTTCCAATCTGGATTTCTTTCACACCCTCTGTCACTTCAGGCTTCCCTGTGCCAGCCTGATCCAAATGAATGCTTTTGGTGCCTCTCAGCTCTCTGGGCCCTCCGGCAGCTCTCTAGTCTCTCTCTCTGTCCACCATGTGGTTCTCTCTGCCAGGCTTTTCTCTTTTGCCAGGATCTGCGACTTCCTCTTCCTGTCATCCACTCACTAGCTGCGGTGTCACTTCCTGCTGCACTGAGATCACTGAACAGCTGGTTGCTAGGTAACAGTTTACAGCACACAGACACAGGCTCTGTGCTTGATCTCTTATAGGGATAAGTGCAATGGTTTTGCACTAATTATCTACATTAGTATTTCCTAATACAGGTGTGGGATCTGTTATCCGAAAGCTCCAGATTACGGAATGGCCGTCTCCCATAGACTCCATAATAATGAAATGATCCAAATTTTTAAAAATGATTTATTGTAATAATAAAACAGTTCATTGTACTTGATCCTAACTAAAATAGAATTAATCCTTATTGGGTTTATTTAATGTTTACATGATTTTCTGGTAGACTTTAGGTATGAAGATCCAAATTACGGAATTATGCATTATCTGGAAAACCCCAGGTCATTCTGTTTAAAGGAAAACTATACCCCCCAAACAATGTAGGTCTCTATTAAAAGATACTGAGTAAAACAGCTCATATGTAAAACCCTGCTTCATGTAAATGAACCATTATCATAATAATATACTTTTTTAGTAGTATGTGCCATTGGGTAATCATAAATAGAAAATTGCCATTTTAAAAAATAAGGGCCGCCCCCTGAGATCGTAAGATTCACTGTGCACACATACAAACCACATGTAACGTCACATGAGCCAATTAACAGACAGAGTTCTGCCTTTTGCTTCCTCACTTCTTCCTGTTACAGTTAGTGTTGTAGTATTTCTGGTCAGGTGATCTCTGAGGCAGCACAGATAGAGTCACAAAATGGTGGTTCAAGGCAAGAGATGTAAAAGGGCAATATTTATGTAAATATATATTCCAGTTTGGTAAGATTCTTTAATATGTCATTCAATTTGATATAAACTATCTGTTGCTTAAGTATTCATTTTGGGGGTATAGTTTTCCTTTAACAGGTCCCATACCTGTATTATGAAAACTTGAAAAAAAAACACAAAAAAAAGTTAATGAACTATTTCACCTACTGGATCATACATTATGTGTGGCATTAGGCACTTGGTGACAAATATTCCTTTCAGATATCGTCTGTTCTAATTCAGAACATGTTTTATAAATTGTGTCTCTGTGTTTAATAAATAGGTTTCAGAGATTTTACTGCTTTAGTGTTTATCCCTGTAACCGCCTGAACTCTACTTTAAATGATTGTGATAAAGCTGATTTTTTTTTGTTTTTTATTGTACTAACGTATAGACTCTTCTGTTCTCTAAAAGTGAAATCTGCCCATATTGTGTATACATATCTGTGTGTCTCAATAGGGCCCTTTTCATAAATTCATAGTGAGCTTATAATTAAAGTTTGTGGTTGGTTCCCCACTGTGGCCCAGATGAATACTTGTGAAAATAAATTCAATATCAAGTTCCATGGTCTATAAATATAATTCTAGATACAGGTATGGGATCCGTTATCCGGAAACCCGTTATCCAGAAAGTTCCAAATTACGGAAAGGCTATCTCCCATAGACTCCATTATAATCAAAAAATCCAAAATTTTAATAATGATTTCCTTTTCTCTGTAGTAAGAAAACAGTTGGTTGTATTTGATCCCAACTAAGATATAATTAATCCTTATTGGAAGTAAAACCAGCCTATTGGGTTTATTTAATGTTTACATGATTTTCTAGTAGTCTTAAGGTGTGAAGATCCAAATTACGGAAAGACCCGTTATCCAGAAAGCCCCAGGTCCCGATGATTCCGGATAATAGGTCCAATACCTGTACTATTGTGCTATTAAATGACATTGACTAACACAAGAGTGCAGTGGGAGCTGTAGGGCTAAACACATTGCAAGTGGATATGTTTTTTTTCCCAGTGTGTTGTAGCATTTAAAGGGGAACTCCACACAAACATAACTTGAGCTTTTTGAAAAAGTAAACATAATTTCAAGCAACTTTGCAATATTCATCAATTAAAAAATATGCAGACTTTTCAAGATTTTTAATGGTTTGCAACAGTTCCCTAAGCCTAGCCCCCTGCTCTCCTGCTGATCTGTCTGACTACTTTTATGAGCTGGCTGTCTCCTGTTAATTTGTATCAGCAGCTATCTGTCCTCAGCCTGCATTCTCCAACCCCCACTATTCCTGCTCACGTGATTTCAATAAGGAACAGAACATCCCAGTGCAGTGCATTGTGGGTTATGTAGTTCCTGCATGCTGTCTGTAATCTGTGGAGATGTTGTTATAATTTGTAACATCAGTGTTTTAGTCCCTCCTTCCCTGACAGGATTTCAAATGATGCAGAAAGAGAAGAACTGTTAAACAGCTGGATTACAGCATAAAAAATGGCATTTATTCACACTTTTTTGAAGAAACAGGTAACTCTGATGGGTATATTAGGGGTTCCTGTGTTATGTGGGCCTCTTTATCAAATTTTGGTTTGGAAGCCGTAGTTCCCCTTTAAAATATATACACTTCTGTCTTTTAGTAACCCAGAAGCGCAAGCTTTGTGGGAGGCGTTACTGAACATGAAGAAGAAAGAGGCTGTGATGGAGGTCAGGAGACATCTAGTGGAGGCAGCCAACAAGGAAAAGATTCCCATAAGGATGAGTATGGGTAAGCATGGTCTAAGTATAATTCATATAACCACCCTACAGGTTACAATATTGAAATGTATGTAAGATGCACAAGGTATTTTTATGTCAGTGTTGCCTTTAATGCTGTTAGCAAGTCCATGCTAAATGATATTCTTACTCCTCAACAAAAGAAAAACTGTGAGCATTATATCCAGGAGTACTTTTGATTTTCTGTTATTATGAAACTTGATATGGTTTAAGAGGCCATGGTTATGGTATATCTCACACAAATAAATATGTTTATGGCAGTTGACAGTGTCTGTCCCCTCATATCTCTCCACAGTGCAGTAGTTGTGCTTTAATCATAAAGGCATTGCTAAAATGTTTCCCTTAAAGCAGAAGGAAACCCTGTAGAAAAAAAACCCATACCCCCCACTCCACGTAGACCCCCCTCCCTCCTCCCCCCAGGCTTACTGCCCCCCCCCTGGGAAATGCCCCATACTTTATACTTACTCCTCGTCACAGATTCTGGCAGCGGACTTCACAGCATCCATCTTCCGGGTCCTCAGTAAGCTGACTGGGAGATCGGCAATCTCTGTCAATTTCGGCACAGGTGAGAGCTGTAGCATTTGGTATTGCATTTGCCTAGGTGTTACCTTGGGTAAATGCCCCTAACTCTTTACTTACCCCTCGTTGCAGATTCAGGGCATCTGAGTTCACAGGCGCCATCTTCTTCTCTTCGGTAATCTTCATGAAGAGAGCGGCATGTCAGCGCATGCGTAGTTGGTGCAATCTGCCGGTCCTGAACAACTGCGCATGCGCCGGAAGCCATGGAAATTGCCGAAGCGCGGAAGAAGACCCGAAGATTACCGAAGAGAAGAAGATGGAAGAAGGGGGTGATATCACTCCAACTTGCAGTGCAGCAGTATAGAGTGACTGAAGTTTATCAGAGCAAGGCACATGACTGGGGGCAGTTGGGAAACTGACAATATGTCTAGCCCCATGTCAGATTTAAAAATGAAATATAAAAAAATATGTTTGCTCTTTTGAGAATCTGATTTCAGTGCAGAATTCTGCTGGAGTAGCAATATTCAAAAAAAATAAAAAATTCCCATGACAGTATCCCCTTGACTTGTGACTTGAGCGGCATCTGCCTGTCGCTGCACACATGGGGCTCATTTAAACCCAAAAATACATTCTTTCCAGTCCAAAGTTTGTCTGTTGTGCGCAGTGAGATGTTTATCCCATTTATGTTACTGCTTGAAGGAGGGGATCCTGCAGCAACAGTAGTGGCATTGCTGCTATGAAATGGCACAACCCTAGACATTACTGGGGCAGTGACTGACATACATCATCTGTAAATGATATTGAATATATCATACTATATAAACATAGAATAATATAAATATGTGTGTGCGTTCTTGCATGCTCCTTCCTGAAAGTTTTATGGATTTAAGCCAGCAATAGATTAAAATGAGCAGTCATGTAAATCCAAGTTCACTGAAGTTTATTCTTGGCAAACTCTGTTCATCTTACACAGCTGGCACCAATCCCATTCCCGCGGGGTTTCAAATTGTTTCTGTAACCAATATTTTTCCAAATGAACTTTGTCATCAGGGTGCTCTAACTGGTTTTTAGTGGACAAAGGCAAACAGTACTTTAAGATCTCAGTCTTCAATCTTGTGGTGAAGAAATAAAGCGAATGATTAATTGTCTACTAACTCTTAGTGCTCTAGTACCTACTGGCTGTTTATATTTCTAGTAGCTTGTGTGTTATATTTTTCATTATCTTGAAGTCAAGCTCATCTGTTTATTTTGGAAAAGAGATGAAAAAGGTCACAAACACCAATACCAGAAAATAGTCTGCTTCCCTTGAAAGTCACAATTCTTGGGAAAGTGTGGTTTAAGAGATGACACTATACCTGGCGGTATCTAACAGAGTTAAGTCTAAAGCAATTGGAGTTTCACCATTCATCCAAGCCACATATTTCATAAATAAATCCCTTTGGTTTATTATTCATACAGCAATTCATTCTGAATGCCAGTGTATGCCAGCACTGTTATTTACAGACAGGGGGGCTCCCTTTCCTAGCAGATGTATTATAGCTCACTCAAATAACTGATTCCAGTACAAACAAAATCTAACAAAATAACTGCCTTTTGCATAAATTCTGCATGTAGAGAGACATGATTTCTAGTGATTTTAATAGAGTGAGCTTTAATACTTGGTCTAGGCAAAAGGAGCCCCCCTATAAGATATATTGGTTCATTCATCTGACACCCAACTCCTGAATGAAAACAGAAAGAGGAGAAAGAGATGCTGAGAGAGGTATGGTGAAGATAAGCTTGATTTTTTCAGAAACAGGTACAGAAGTTTTTATTAAATGCATTAAGAAAGTTTCTTATTTCAGTATGTTGAAGCTAATATTACATTTTCATTTTCACTATAGTTCCCCTTTAATTTTTACTTCCATAGATCAAGAGTCCTAGTAACCAGTGATTTTCTCCAGGCTAATGATTCTGGTAACCCACCATCACATCTGTGTGACCAGGAATTTCTGAATTTCATTATCAAATTCGTTTTTTTGTTGCCTCATTGTGCTACACAGGTTTATCCTTGTCTCATCATTGTGGCATTGTATTATCTGGGTACTACAAGTAAAAAAACATGTGAGCCCCTAGTGGGGGTTAAACTCTGCCTCCAACCCTACGTAAAAGGGAATTAATTTGAATTATTTGTTTTACTGTCAGATGGTAAGGTGTTTGTGTCACTTTCCATGACTAGTTGCTGTAGAGGTCCTCATGTACCCATAAATTACAGTCTATACCTGGGACAGTTGTAGATGAAGTCCATGTGTGCCACACCTCCCCAGGGCACTGATATTGCAGTGTAATAGGGATTATATTCCTTGAGAGGCACACAGGCTCCAAGTCATGCTTTTAGAGGTGGACAGCTCTGCAGGAAACTCAAGGGTAGTTATCACTGTACAGACTGACAGTTTTGTATATTCCCCTACTTTCCTTTAGACTAGAGATATCAGAGGAGCCACTCTACCCCCTTCCACACCATGTTTTATTCTCTTTGACCCCCTCCAAAAGGCGGTGGGTTATAAAGTAACATAAGATGTTTCTTAAAAGCATGCATAGTCAGTACAGGTATGGGACCTGTTATCCACAATGCTTGGGATTTGGGGGTCTGACAATAATGGTTTGGGTTAAAGCTTTAAGGACAATTAGAATGGGTAGAATGCCTAATTGCTGCCAGCATGAATGTCAGTTTGGGGAAGTGAGCAATAATTTCATGTATTAGATATTGAAATTATAGCAGTATGACAGGTATGGGATCCCTTATCCAGAAATCTGTTATCCAGAAAGCTCAGAATTATGGGAAGACCATCTCCTATACACTCCATTATTATAAAATAACTCACATTTTTAAAAAGGATTTTCTTTTTAATAATAAAAAAGTACCTTGTGCCTGATCCCAATTAAGATATAATTCATTCTTATTGGAGGCAAAACAAATCGTATATGGTTTATATATTACTTCAAATATGTTTTTTTTAAAGGTTTTATTTATTTATTTGAACATCATCATACATACAACAGTGGATTCATTAAGTCATTACTTATTAATACATGCATCAGATCCATCCTTTGTACATTTTGTTCTTGTGTATAGTCAAACCTTTTTTTATTTTAATTTGACAGAACATACTGTATACTTCAAATATTTTTAGTAGACTTATGGGGGCTGGTTTATCAGGGGTCGAATTTCGAAGTGTAAAAAAACTTCGAAATTTGACCATTGAATTGCATTACTTCAATATTCGAAGTCTACGTTGTTTTTAATCGAATTTGGCCATATTCGGTCGAAGTCAAATTGTTCAATCGCACAATGAAATACTTTGCATCGAACGATTTTACTTTGACTTCTAAAAACGTAGCCAAATGTTGGCTATAGGTTCTAGGAGGTCCACATAGGCTAACATAGCAATTCGGCAGGTTTAAGGTGGTCGAAGTCGAACTTTTTTAGAGACCGTACTTCGATTTTCGAACTTATTTTACTTCAAATCGAAGTCAAATTAAGGCATATTCGATGGCCGAAGTACCCAAAAAATTGTTCGAAAATTCGAAGTTTTTAACTTTGAAAATTCACTTCGACCCTTAGTAAATCTGCCCCAAGGTATAGAGATCCAAATTGCAGGAAAACCCCATTTCATGCAAACCTCAGATCCCAAAGTCCCATACCTGTACAACATTTTTCAAATCTAACTCTGCTAATGTGCCCTGACCAGTGTTTTATGAAACTGGAACCTTAACAGTCTGAAATCCCTTCTATAGAAACATGCCGAACCTTCACCTTGTATTGTTATTGGGTGCTTTGTTTGTAAATCTGTTCAATGTGTGCTCCCCTTTATGTTACAATGAGTTAGGGTAAGGACACACTGGACGATTTGTCACCAACGTTTTTAAAAAGCAAATCGCGGCGACATATCGCTCGTTTTGTCTCTGAACAAAACCAAATGAAAGACGCCAGCTCCTGTGCCCACAGTGCGTTTGTGAATCGCCTGTAGCTCCAAAACGCACTGAGACCCTTTTCCGAGTGATTTATCAGAAATAGCATGTACTTAGAAAAGCACTGAAATCTCCTAGACACGCACACACATAGCAGCAATTGTATTCAAATTACAATGCGAACGCAATGACGCAAGAACGCAAAGACGCCAGGTTACAGCGGGAAGCACAAACCGTTTCCGGTTTGGGTGGAGCACGTACCGCACAGAGTAATGGGATACAAATCGCTCTGTGCCAATAGTCGCTGTGAATCGTCTGTTCAAAAAAGACGATCGTCTTGTCGCCGTGATTTACTTTTTTAAAACGTTGGCGACAAATCGTCCAGTGTGTCCTTACCCTAATACTGTATGTTATCATTCTATAAATACTTATCAAAAATAATAATAATAGTAGGTTGAATAGAATCAATTTTTATAATGGCATGGCCCCATTGTTATTCTGTAACTTTTGTTAATCTGTTGTAAAACTTCTGTTTGTTTAATAATGTAACTTGCAGGCTTTATATACAGTAAATAAATGATACTTTTGGAGTTGTCTGAATCCAGAAGGTTATTATGTCAGTGTATTCCTAATAGTAATTAGTTTGAAGGTGATTTTATAGCCCTTAGATCATTTTGGAGGCGCATGGGCACAGCTGCATTATTGGGCAGGAGGATTTATTTATTCTTTAACATTGAAGAAAGAACACCCATCCTTGTTGACTGAGCTGGCCTCAGATAGTAAAGGAACACTGGAAAATCTACTTTCACCAACCATAATGAATGCCTTCACTTATCATGTCATTTAACATTGTAGCTGCCCAGGAAAATACAGTCTCAAAGTAAATCTAAACCATAACCACTTGCTGATTTCTTTCATTTGTGTGTGTGTATGCATAAAACTGCAAGTTCATGAAATTCAATAACACAGGAACAGATATTAAATTGCATAACAGTTCACTCTCAGATGTGGTACATTTTTCTAACTCAACAGAACCTTTCCTTTTCATGTCACTCCATATTTTCACTTGAAAGCTTTAAAGTCTTCTATTTACTTTGGAGAACAGAATATGCTTTGTACTATATTCTTAGTGGAAGAAAGAGTAGAAAAACATTGACTGGCAGAATCCTTAATAGTTTACCACCTGGGCAGCCCTGCAAGTACTCTACAATACATTTATTTACGTGTGACATTTAATGAGTGTAAAGTAGTAATATTATAGCTTTTCTTACTAGAAGTAACCTTAAAGGGGAAATATCTAGAAAATGAAAAGTTAATATAAGCTTCAGCATACTGAAATAAGAAACTTTCTAAATACAATTAATTAAAAATTCTGTACTGTTTCTGAAATAATCATGTTTATCTTCACTATTTCTCTCTCAGCATCTGTTTCTCCTCATTCTGTCTTCATTCAGAAGTTGGGTGTCAGATGAATGATCCACTATATCTTATAGGGGGGCCACTTTTGCCTAGAAGATGTATTAAAGCTCACTCTATATCACTAGAAATCCTGTCTCTCTACATGCAGAATTTGTGCAAAAGGCAGTTATTTTTTTAGATTTTGTTTGTACAGGTATCCCTTATTACGGAATGGCTGTCTCCCATAGTCTCCATTTTATCCAAATAATCCAAATTTTTAAAAATAATTTATTTTTTCTCTATAATAATAAAACAGTAGCTTGTACTTGATCCCAACTAAGATATAATTAATCCTTATTGTAAGTAAAACCAGCCTATTGGGTCTATTTAATGTTTAAATGAATTTCAAGTCGACTTAAGGCATGAAGACCCAAATTACAGAAAGATCCGTTATGCGGAAAACCCCAGGCCCTGAGCATTCTGGATAACAGGTCCCATACCTGTACTGGAATCAGTTATTTGAGTGAGCTCTAATATATCTACTAGTAAAGGGAGCCCCCTATAAGATATATTGGATCATTCATCTGACACCCAATTGCTGCATGAAGACAGAATGAAGAGACACAGATGCTGAGAGAGAAATAATGAATATAAACTTGATTATTTCAGAAACAATGCAGAATTTTTAATTGATTGTATTTAGAAAGTCTTTTACTTCAGTATGAGGAAGCTTATATTAAATTTTCATTTTCGTGATCGTTTCCTTAAGGTGTCCAAAGACGTGTAGATTTTGGCCTTTTATCCGACGAATGACAGTACCTCGCACACAGTCGTATTTGAACGACTTTATCTCTGTTTTATTCTATAATTCCGGGTTCTGTCACCCTGCTAATGAAACTTCAGTGCACATCCAGTCACCCGTGTGGTTAAGGCATCTGAAGGCTTGGCACGCAGAATTAAACATACAATATATTTCAGAATATGTGTTAATCAACACATCATTTGTACTGCAGAAACACCATAAATATATTTACTTTTGGCAGTTGCTAAGAAGGCTGTGCCCTGTAGGACCATTCTTGAACTTGAAGGGTATATTTTACAAATGACATGTTTATGTTGCTCCAAGGAAATGAGAAGCATATGTTGACATGCCTTTGGTTTTCACTTGGATTTTTCAGGGGTACAGCTATTTTTTTTTGCCTTGCAACGGATCTCGTTCCTAGTCTTCGTTCAACTTATTATGTGTAATATTTACATGAAAAAAGCACCGCATAACTGTGTTGGAAAATATTTTTTGTGTATTCAAGAGCCATACTTTCAGATTGCAACTATGCAGACCGAAGTGGAAGTGTTAAGAGATTTCTACTGTGTTGAACTTTTTGCTTTTAGTATCCCCCAAGCTCTTATAAGGGTTTTTTTTTTTTTTTTGGCTGGCTGCTGTCTCAGACTTTCATTTTCTTCCTCTCACTTTAGTCCTTTACATTTTTTGAATGCAATTTGTTATTTCAGGTGTTGAACCGTGTTTACTTTAAAAATTGCTGATTTTATTTTTGCTGTTTAAAGTTCAACTGTTTATTGAGGGATATGAAAGAGTGGCTGGGGGAAGTATAGTTTCATTACTTTACAATGCTAATAAACAACAGATTTTTAGGGACCACTATATAAATGCTTTCAGGAGAAGTCTAAAAATCCTATGCAATTAAGGCAGGTCATTCTTGTTTGTCAGTATCATGGGTGGGTACTAATACATTTTGCTGAGCTTTAAACTATTTCGTAGTGTTTGGGGCGATGCAGTGCAGTATGTGAGTACAAGTATTTCTTGTTCTGCAAGGGACTATGTCATAATATTACCCATATCAGCTGTTTATGTACCCATAAGCCCTTCATATACTGGTGCTATAGAAATGTATATGGAGAGATATTTCAGTGTCTAAAGCTTCTAGAGCGAAACTTTTTTTCAGACTCATCCCAAGCATGGTCAACAACAAGATTGGTGTATACAGATATGAAGGGTCTAAAAACTGTAGTGTGTTCCTTGACACTTCTTTATCTTTGCCTGTATTTGATAATGGTTCCAATCAGAAAAAAAATATAGATTTGTTCATAATTATTTAGGATTGCTCCCTATAAAGAAGTGTGGGCCCCCACATTGTGGTCAAATAAAATTGGAAATGACCAAAAAGTTTGTGTATCCAGGTACACGTTTCTTGTTGTTTATTGGTAAATTTTCTTCACACAAGGCAGAGTCATGACCCTCACTATGTTATCAAAACAGTGTCAGTTTTTTCTAAATTATTGCATTAGTATGGATGGTAGTTTGGAGTGTAGAAATGTTTCTAATTCTGTTCCTTTAATTGATTCCAGAATGCTTACAATGCGGAGGTTGTTCCTTTTGCTTCTGTTCTCTAGATCATCCACTTTGTCGTACAGGATTGTTTCAGTACAGGATTCTTTGTTGTGTGTCCACCAATTGTTGTGTTTTTTCCAGTCCGTCTTCCAATGTGCTGATTCTTTGCTCAGCATCTGTTATTCTTTGAATTTGGTTAGTTATTTGTTGAAGTATTTCCGTTACAGACTCCTTTATACTGTCCAACTTTTAGTACAGCCATGGGTGTAGTACTTTCATTAGATTCTCTGCCTGGAGTTGTTGGGGTGGTGTTTGAGTTTTGGTTTCAGTCTCTGAGTCCATTGGGTCAGATTCTTGAGCTGACTTTTTGTCTTTGAGTTTTTGTTTTATTTGTCTTTGTGACTTTGTGCTTGATTGGCCCAAAAACTTTTCCATATTTTGTGATGATTAGAAGTAAAGTAGATGTTTTTGAATTAGGTGTAGTTCTTTGTAGATTATTTTGTCTGTTGGAATAAAACACTTTTGTTTCAAGTTTAAATATGTCTTCTTAGGGCACCCCAAGTGATTATATATACATATATATATACCACAGGCCGGTGCTCCTATTAGCAGAAAACTGCAGCTGACCAGGGGTTCTTCCAGCGAGCAGCATCGGCTTACTTCTTTCTTCAAATTTCCCAGGGCAGATACATGCACAGTAGAAATAGCCGACTTCTTTGGTACAGTTCAGTTCGACCCAAAGAAAGAAGAAGCCAACCACTCCGTTGTGCTCGCTGGAACCCCAGCCCGGTGTAATTGTCTCCTGATGGGAGCACCGGCCAGGGTTTCAGGTAAGTAGATGCAATCACTTGTGGGCACCTTACTTTTTTCACCCCCAAGTAAATAAAATCCTTTCCTTCTCCTTTAAAAAATGTTTTTGTTGGACAAGTTGTGTCTGGTCTTATTTACAGTATGTCAGCTTAGGTCTTATTTTTTTATTTTGATATATTATCTGAACTCTGCACAGCTGTTTTTTCAAGTTTCTTACTTAAAACCCCTTTTGTTCTTGCACACTTTTTACTGATTGTAGAACCTCTCTTAACTCCTGCTTGGACCATATGTTGTATATGTCTTTAATTATCCGTTTAGCATGAAAGTCATTAAGCTATTTATTTTTCCTGCAGAGCCATTTTTTAGCCATGTCAGTTGTGCGTTTAACTGATCCAGTACAGCTTTAACAGCACTTCTGTTGATTGTCCCATCAGAGTTAATGTACATGGGAATCATTATTCAGAGTATAATTATGTTCACAAAAGTAATATTTGTGACAGGCAGTGTTTCATGCTTAGGGGCAGGTAGACAGAAGTAGAATTTTATATCCTCAAGTTAACCAGTGTTCTGTGTGCAGTGGTCAATGACCCCCCCCCCCACACTGTGGGCCTTCTCCTGGAGTTTCTTTAAATATTTAGGAATATCAACCTCTTTTAGTTTTAAATGTCAGGTCGGATCAGAAGACATAACTACAGCATGCTGTTCCCAAGTGTTCCTTTGCTAAACACCAACCAAGTTAGACAGAAATGTTTTTTATATTTATTTATCCATGCATATCTAATTATTTGCATATGGATTCAGAGCATTCTGCCTGCAGTACATATAACAGAATTTAAGAAGCAAACTACAAGCAAAGGTCCCCATAGGCTTCCTAACAATTTTCTGATCGAAGGAATATCCTTCGATCGATGGATTAAAATCCCTCGGATCGAACGATTATTCCTTCGATCATTCGACCGTAGGAATAGCGGTAAATCCTTCGACTTCGATATTCGCAGTCAAAGGATTTTACTTCGACGGTCGAATATCGAGGGTTAATTAACCCTCGATATTCGACCCTAGGTAAATGTGCCCCTAAGACTTAACCTCTAATTATGAATTCAGTAAAACACACTACCCTTCAACAAACTACTTTCAAACCTTTAAAGCAGCATGTCCTTAAAAACCACTTACTATAAACTGCATGCGTAGATAGGCAGGTACTACATGGGGGAACAAATGTTAGTGAGGGAGTGGGGTAATACATTTTATTTATTTATTTTTTTCTCTTCTTTTTCTATGTGTTTATGTATACAGATAAATGTATTATATGTGTCGAAGATGACTATGTAATGAGAAAACATTTATTGCTGTATTGTCCCATTATGTACTTTATTTCTTGTTTTAACAAAAAATCGGAATAAATAAATTAAATACAAAAAAAATACATTTTATGCCAATTGAGCTGTGACTATGTTTTCAAATTAAACAGTGGCTGATAAAGAACACCACCTATACACTGTATGCAGTTTTTAGTAAGTGTTTTAAAGGACATGGTCCTGCACTGCTATCAAGGTTTGAAAGTAGTGAGTTTGTCGGTAGGGTAGCCTGTTTTACTGAAATCATTATTAAAGGCTAAGCGGCAAATTCACTGAAGCGCGAAGCGGCTAACGCTAGCGCAAATTCGCCAGTGTGACGTAATTTCATTACTTTGCCGATTTACTAACGGATGCTGGCATAAATTCGCTAGCGAAGTGGACCTACTCTAGCACTACTTCGCACCCTTGTCGAAGTTGCGCTACGGTGCTGTATGCAAATTAGGCATCGCTAGTGTAACTTCGCTTTGCTTGACAAATTAACACTAGCGCAACTTCGCTACCTTTCACCTCCCGGAGCGCAACTTCGCATTTTAGTAAATTAGCGGCACCCTGGCAAAGTGCGGCGAAGCCAACGCTGGCACAACTTCGGAGGTAAGTAAATTTGCCCCCAAGTCTTAATATACTATTTGGATCCACCATCTGAATTGATTTGCGTGAACTAAAGAGCACTTACAAGCTATGGATGCATCAAGTCCGGAGCTGCTTCAGTAGTAATTGGAGTATTGTAATATTGTGTTTGCAACATCTGAATTTTATAAAGAATGAGATATGGGTTCTATTTACATTACAATAAAAAATAAGCTATGGGAGGAAGCAGGGCTTCCAGCATTATACAGGTATGGGACCTGTTATGCAGAATGCTCGGGAGCTTGGGTATTCCGGATAATGGATCTTTCTGTAATTTGGATCTTCATATCTTAAAACAACTAGAAAAACATATATACATTATTTAACCCAATAGACTGGTTCTGCTTCCAATAAGGATTAATTATATCTTAGTTGGGATCAAGTACAAGTTACTGTTTTATTATTACAAAGAAAAAGGAAATCATTTTTAAAAATGTGGATTATTTGTATAAAATGGAGTCTATGGGAGATGGCCAATCTGTAATTCGCAACTTTCTGGATAATGAATTTTCCAGATAACGGATCCCATACCTGTACTTTGTTTTGTTTTATTTATTTATTTATATGTTACATGGTATTTATAAAGTGCATTTTAAGAGTTTATACATAATTTACAATGATCCCTAACCCAGTGGCATTTACAGTCGAAGCTCTATGGTCTCTATCACACTACACTATGTTCCGTCACTTTTAAATCAGTTAACCTGCCTGTAAGTGTGGGAGGAAGGCAGAGTACTCCTAGAAAACTCCTAAAAAAACCCACCCAGACACAGGGAGGACATACAAGCTCATTGTAGATAGTGCCCAAGGGATATTTGTTCTGTTCACTATCATAAGGGTCCAATTAACCTGGCATTTAGTAAAAAATTGTTATTTTCAGGTTGTGGAGGTGAAATATACATTCTTCTATTTTTCTATTTTTCATATCTAAAGTATATTTCATCCTTAACATTTTTTAATGTCCCTGTGCCATTGAAACTATAAGTATTTAAAGAGGAATTTTATCATCAGTTATTCTCCAGTTTCCAGCATGTGTCACGGGATCTGCTTCTGGTGTTGGGCGAAAATCTGTCAGATGCTTGAGCTGTTGCTGTTAATTAAAATCATTTAAACCAAACCATAAATAACTTTTTTTTGTGAATCAGGTTTGGATTTTAAAGTAATATAAATAGGTTAAAGCCATGTTAAATGATACAGCACTGATCCCCTGGGGCCAGATTTAGTAGACATACATAGCATTATGTTACTTGTTGTCACAATTGGTCTAAACCTCATGAATATGTTACCATGGAGAATATTTCATATTTTTCTCTTATATATCAATATTAATTGTTAGATTGTATTATTTGCTTATTCAATATAGATCCCCTGATTAGCCATGGCTGATAATGTACAATAAGAGAAGTCTTGCTCTAGATAATGGATTTTATTTAATTAATTTAGCCCACCATCCCTATAGTCCAGAACTGCACAGTTGAAGACACCAAGCCTTTGCCTCTGTATGCTGCATATACATTAACACATGTGTAACACAAATTTTGAAGAACATTTTGACTCTTCCTAAGGAGCAAGAAAAACTTTATTGATACAATGGTGTAGGATCTATTATCCAGAATTCTTGGGTGATTTTTCTGTAATTTAAAGCCTCATACCATTGCTGCTAAAAATCATTTAAATGTTAAATAGGATTTTTTGCCACTAATATGGATTCATGCAACTTAGTTAGCTTATAGAAAGGAATTAATTTAAAAAAATTAAATGCTATACCCACTGAACAATGTAGTATGCCCCACCTAGGTTTAGTTCTTTGGTTAATTCACCATGGTAAAAGCTTGCCCATTTTTTCTCATGCTTGCCCGACTAGAGGAACAGACCTTGTTCCAGCAAGAATTTTGCTGGTGATTTTATCTTTCAAAATATTGAAATTTTCTAGAAACAAGTTATGAAAACAGAGAATATGAGGGGAACAACATATACAAAATGTAGGTGCCTTAACATGTGCTTCCCATATTAATTAAGTTATAATTATCCTGTTTGAGATAGGGTCATATAGAGATGGAGCAGACTATAGAGGTGCATGAGGCATTGTTCACTTCAGTGGGATTGAGGGCATGGCTGTGTACACAATGTTTAAGACTTCTCCATTAGTGTAGAGATACTGGACAGAAACTATTTAATTGACTGAAATGAGCAGAAGTTACAGGAAAGGAGACGTAACAAAACTTTAAACACTGTCAAAATTTCTACCAGCTTCAAATTTCAAAATGTATGATTAGTATGAGAGGAAGTTTCATAGTGTGATTTTACCCATGTAAAGGTTTAAGTGAGAATCCTTTATTCATGTAGGCAGAGTGACACCCGAGCAAATCAAATCATACGCACGAGTACTGGAGAGTTAATGTGGCATCCTACAGTTGGCACTGGCCGCTGCTCAGACTCTGAAGCATCCTCAGTGCTCAAAGTGGGACGATTTTCTAGCATTTGAACGGCATGTCTTGCAGGTAAGCTTGTTTCTGCCTTTATATATGACCAATCTGTACATTTAAAGGAGAATATAGTGATTCTATGAGGCCTGCCTGAGAGTCTGATAAAGTGCCAGTGCCAGATTGAATGTTGGCTGTAAATAAACACCAAATGCCCCCTGCGGAATAGTCACATAAATACGACAGACGTTTGCAAAAAGCAACTTCAGTTGCCAAAATTAAGATTGTGTCACCATTCCATTGCTTCTGCCAGATCCAATGGGCAGTGTGTGTTGTCACTGCAAGACTGTTATGTCACCGGCCTTCTTGTATGTTATATGTCCCCTGGACAGGAAACTAGTTGCCAATATTTCACTTAAAAACACAGCCCCTGCTTTCTATACACAAGGTTCCTACACTGATCACCCCATTATCCCTTCTAGAACATAATGTGGACCTTGCTCACAATGCACAAGGTTCCCAATCATCACTTTGTTTTTTGTTCAGCATGAGTACATATTGCTCAATAAAAACTCCAACATGTCTCATTGTATATATAATATGAGGTTAGCGATCACCACAGTCCTCTAGAATTCCGGCACTCTCCATTTATTTCTATGGAATTTTGAAAGGCGTATTTTTCAAAGGATGAATTTTAACCAATTGATAAATACTTTTTTTAAAAATCCCATAGAAATGAATAGAGAGTGGTGGCATTTCACTCTAGAGGACTGTGGTGATCTCTAACTTCACTCTTTGATAAATATACCCCATGGTATGATAAGGTTCTTCCTTTAAACTATGTGCCACTCCTAGAGGGCTCAGGTAAAAATATCTCTCCAAAATTCAATGCTCTGTATCTGCTTTGAAAGTCAAAAAACTTGCAAGTCTCTCACAAGCAGTCCCATCAAGAGACAGTTGGGCACATGCATGACATCTTCACCTTGGGCTCATGCTGGAAGAAGATACCATTGCACAGTACAGGGGCACAGCTCAGCAGTTTCTACAGAGCAGACACAGTTACACCTGCAGTGGTTTCTGGTTGGAGCCATCTTGAGCAATTAGTGGGGGTTAAGTGTAGGAGTTCAGAAGTTGGATTGTAAGAAATTGTCCTTCAAAACATCTTTCATTGTGAGCTTTTCTTCAATCAGATATTGCATGTGAGGGGAAGTCAGTAATGTGCCACAGTGTTGGGAGCCCTAGGCAACCAGGCCGGCCGGGTTGTGCATGTATTCAAATGAGCGTACACATGTACAATCAAGCATGCAAATGAATGCTTTCACTTGGGGGAGTGGAGTTTAACAGAAATAGGGCACTGGCTGGACTAGGGATTGGCAACAGACAGGGCATTGTTTGGTCCTATGCATGTGCCTCTTCTTCCTACCCCTAGTTCCGGCCCTGATGTACCAGGACTGTTTTCGAGGGCTTGGTCAAATATTACCTTGAATGGGACATGGCCGGGTTATGCAAACTTCGGTTACTTGGGTAATATGTATAAACATCTGTGGTTTATGTAAAAATGTAAGTTACCTATATATTAAGCTAAGACAAGGCAGAGAAGCACAACAGTGACCAGTATGTAAGGTTAAACTTTAGGGAAAATTCCACTGGCTCTTGATGATTTCCTCTGTAGAACCCTGGCCATTTTGGATATTTTACAGCTCAGGAAAATGCGTGTGGTATTTAGGGGTGTATTCACAAAGTGCACGTAGCCCAAAGAATGTTTGTAACGCTGCATTCTGCAAATTTTTATAATTTATACTCTCTACTCTAATGAGGAAAAATCTAAAGTTTTGGGCTAGCCTCCCTTAACATGTGATGTGAACTAAATGTTTTTTCAAACTAAGGCTTCATAGTTTTGTATCTCATCTCACATATCATGGGGGTACTGTATGTTATATACATATACAGCTGCAACGGCACTCTCCATTCAAAAGTATCACAGCTTGGTACTAACCAAAAAATAATGCAGTCCAATAGTTGAAAGCTCTCATAGCTCATTCCAATTATTGTTTTTATACAGGTCATGGAACTCCAAGGTAACTTCTAATATCCTCATATTTTGCAACTCTGGGTACTTTATTTATTATAATACACACGTTTCAGTGAGTCATGTGACAAAAATGACATCAGAACTCACCGTTTATAACTGATGACATCAGAACTCACCATTTATAAGGATATAATGTACAAGATATTCATAGCTTTTGTGTATATATATATATATATAAAAATAAAAGTCCAGAAAGTACCCGCACTCTTAACTCAAAATTCCTTCATGGGTGTAATTGTATATTGCTTATAGAAGGACCCACACTCCAAAATCTTGTGTCACAAAGTTTTATTGATCCATCACTTGTGCACCCAATATTTCAGCCCTCGTTGGGGCATTTATTAAGTATGATACATATATAATGGCCCTCTTTAAGAAAGAGCTATGATGTGATTTGGTATTGATGGCTGCAAATTATTTATTGGTTTGTATTTAACATAAAATGGAACAAAGGGGTATGAGGGAGTTATGTTACTAAACTGAAGAATTTGGAATAATTCAACCAGTTCAGCTGATAGAAACAGAACTTGCTTAAAACCAGCAGAATCCAGGGAGGCTGCAACCTAACCCTCTAGCTTTTGCAAGGTAGCAATTTCCCATAGAATAAAAGCTCTAGGCAGGGGTGCCAACTTTCTGAGCTGGCCGCTCTGTAGGAGCAGTATTGTCAGGCTTGGCCACAGGTGAGTGAGCCTTTGTGCTGTATAACACGAGTACAGCAGGTATTTGAGGTTTTGATAGGCCGGAAACATGTTATGCAGAAGAATATTTTAATAAAGGAAAGTATGGCAATATAACAGATGAACAAAAGATAAAAAATAATATAAGTTCTTACACCAGGTCGGTGGTCAAGCAACAATAAAGGCAAGTCCGAGAAACAGGCTGAGGTCGGGGGCAGGCTGATGGCAATAACAAGTCCGTATGGCTGGCCGAGGTCGGAGGCAGGCTGATGGCAGAGGGTAGTCCAGTAAACAAGCTGAGGTCAATTACCAGGAGATCCAACTGAGTGCAGGTAATGGGAAACTGGAGCAGAGAACACAGGAACAGGGAACCGGACAGAGACTCAGGAACAAAGCAGGAATCAGGCACAGGAGTCACAGGATCAAGGAGTCACAGGAACAAGGAGTCACAGGAACAAGGAGTCACAGGAACAAGGAGTCACAGGAACAAGGAGTATGCTGGATCTAGCTTGGGAGCTTCAATGATCAAGCACTGGGGTATCATTAGCAACAGGTTTATAAAGGCCCTTAATTAACAAATTACCAACACCTGGTAGAGCAAGAAGGAGTAGGTGAGCAAACGTATAAGGTAGAAAGTCTTTAATCATACCAGTAGAATCAGATTCCGAAGGTCTCCAGTGGCTCAATGAAATAATGCAGGAGCTTGTGAGTGTATAGTTCAGAGTTTGATCCCAGGTAGCTCCTGACATTTATACTGATGAGCTAGCCCTGTTATTACATGGTATTGATAGCTGTGCTGTGTAGGGTTTCTTAAGATACCAGTTGGCACAGAGCACAGATCGTATTGGTGGCCCCAGAGTCAAGAAATCTGTGATAGAACTACTCTAATGTAGGCTAATTTGAATAGGCAATAAAGAAATGGTCTGGCTTTACTGAAGTAAACATAAGGTCAGGGTGAGCTGCTCTGGGAGCGGATAAACTAATATTTATAACTAAAAAAGCAAAAAATAAAATAAACAAATCCATTAGATGGATATATTGTAGAGCTCTCCCAGCTGACTAAAAGGAGGGGTCTACAATTTCCAGGGGATGCTTCAAAAGTTATGGCAGCCAAAGCTTTGAATGTCATGGTGGGCCCTTGGCAAATGCCCTATTTGCCCATTTATTAAAAGCCCTGCCACCCACATACAACAGAAAATTGCAGGAGGAGATGCTACAACATAGATCCCAAATGTAAAAATCTGTGAACTCAATGCAGTGTATTGTATCACTATGCTAAATTATAATAAGCCTTGGCTTGAATTTAGTAATTTCTTTTAATTTCACAATAAAAGTTGATATTGTATGAGGTGAACTTGCCTGCATAGTGTCTGAGGTTGTCATGAGTTGCATATGACTTTCTGCAATGTATGCTTTACTTAATAATGCATTGCACATTGCCAACAGAATCTTAATAAAGCAATGTTTATCAAAGAGTTTTATAAATTGAATAAAGGCATGCACATATGTTCCATAGAGCTTTATTTTACATGTGTTTAAGCTTTATCTAGTATAATAGTACGGCAGGAAAATATTGGTGTTTTATAAAAAATAAAAAACATTGCCAATGGCTAGTCCTCACTGTACACTACAACACATTCCCTGCACTTTTTATGGAATTTGGGTCTTTTTTTACTGAAGTATCAACCCCATTTTTATAATAGATGGCCCCTGCTGAGCCACCTCCTAAACCACATCACCCAGACCTGGCTGCCTTTCAGTTTAAAAGCTCTAGCTCAGCGCTGTCCAACTGGCAGCCTGCGACCCCCTCTTGTGTGGCCCCCCAAATGATTAACCAACCCCTTCTAATATTGAAGTGTAAAGTTTCATTTTTCACCTTCTAAAGCAGCTCTGGGGGGGGGGTGTCGCAGACTTTAAGGGGCAGATTCACTAAGGGTCGAATTTCGAAGTTAAAAATACTTCGAAATTCGACCCTCGAATTGAAATCCTTCGACTTCGAATATCGAAGTCGAAGGATTTAACGCTAAACGTTCGATCGAACGATCGAAGGATTTTTCGTTCGATCGAACGATTAAATCCTTCGAATCGAACGATTCGAAGGATTTTAATCCAACGATCGAAGGAAAATCCTTCGATCAAAAAAAGCTTAGCAAGCCTATGGGGACCTTCCCCATAGGCTAACATTGACTTCGGTAGGTTTTATCTGCCGAAGTAGGGGGTCGAAGTTTTTTTTAAAGGGAAAGTACTTCGACTATCGAATGGTCGAATAGTCGAACGATTTTTAGTTCGAATCGTTCGATTCGAAGGTCGAAGTAGCCCATTCGATGGTCGAAGTAGCCTAAAAAAACTTCGAAATTCGAAGTAGCCCATTCGATGGTCGAAGTAGCCCAAAAAAACTTCGAAATTCGAAGTTTTTTTTATTCTAACCCTTCACCCGAATTTAGTGAATCGGCCCCCAACTGTTCTAAATTGATACATTTAGTTGATACATTTGTCATCTTTTTTCCCTGCTGAGCAGAATCCCTGCGTTTCATTAAAGGGGTGGTTCACCTTTAAGTTAAATTTTAGTTGGCTACTTTTCATTATTTATGTTTTATAGTTTTTAAATTATTTGCCTTTTCCTCCTGACTCTTTCCAGCTTTCAAATGGGGTTCACTAACCCCCATCTAAAAACGAATGCTCTGTAAGGCTGCACATTTATTATTTATGATTGCTACTTTTTAATATTCGTCTTTCTATTCAGGCCTCTCCTTTTCATATCCCAGTCTCTTGTTCAAATCAGTGCATGGTTGCTAGGGTAACTTGGACCCTAGCAACCAGATTGCTGAAATAGCAGACTGGTGAACTGAGAAATAAAAAGCTAAATATCTCAAAAACCACACATAATAAAAAACGTAAACCAATTGCAAATATCACTCTCTACTCCATACTAAAAATTAATTCAGAGGCGAATTGTTCACCTTCCAAACACTTTTTGTAGGTCAGTTGTTTTCAGATTGTTCCCTAGAAATTACTCAAGTACTCAAATTACTCAATTACTTTTCATTATTTCTTTTTTTACTGTTTTTCGAAAATCTAAGTTTAAAGTTGAATGTTCCTGTCTGATGTGTTTGAGTCTGGCAGCTCAGTAATTCAAAGTTCAAATAGGTCAACGCGAATCAAAGCTCAGGGGAAAAATATGAAGAAAAAGAGAAAAAAATAATATAGTGTAGTATTTAGTTAGAGAGTTATAGTTCCACAACACCATATGGTTTCACTTAACCTTTAGTGCAATTAACTCTTTACACTCCACCACGTGCGTTTGTTTAAAGTGGGTACTTACAAACGTTCAAATTATTTTGTGCATATCAGACCTTGTAGATTGCAAAACTTTTTGTTGATCTTTCTTGCTAGGGGAAGTTTAAAAAGTGCAGATAGTGTAAAAACTTCTTTATTTTTCAATAATAAAAACCAATTGGTTACACTCACATTTAAGTGGATTAAAACAGGCAAAACAGCTCTCTCTATATCGTCCCAGTTTCTTGGATATTTATTTATTTGCGGTTCAGGTCTCGACCAGCGTTTCCTTCACACGCTTCTCCACTTGCTCCTTCCTGGGCGCTTAGTTGTGATGTCAGTTTGCTGTGCCTAACGCGTTTCGCCACTTAACGACTTCATCAGAAGCTTTCCGTAGGTTGAACTTCCTTGCCAAGCTTCTTAAAAGAATTGGTTGCCATGGTTACGCGTCCCACCGACTTCTTCTCAGTTTCTTTTTTCTTGCAGGCAGACGCATCTCCATGGCAAACCTGCGCTCAGTCATTCAGGTGCAGACTCTAAACTGTTACAATTTTGCAACATTTAGTTGATACATTTCTCAGGAGCATCTCTGGAGTATTAGCAACTATTGTATTAATTCTAACAACTGCCTTTAATGAAACCCAGGGATTCTGCTCAGCAGGGACAAAGATAACAGATTAAATAACTAAATCTTTCAATTAAGAACAGTTTACAGGGTCGGCGACCCTCCCCCCCTCCGAGAGCTGCTTTAGAAAGTGAAAAATTACACTTTACACTTCAATATTAGGAAACCGGTGACACATAGAAAATAGAAAGTAATTGGGAAAAGTCGTTATTTCAGAAAACAACTAGTTTGAAGGTGAACAACCCCTTTAAAGGCAGCTGTTAGAATTGATACAATAGTTGCTAATATTCCACAGATACAGCTGAGAAATGTATCAAATAATTGTATTAACTAATTGTATCAAATTGTAACAGTTCAGATGCTCCTGGATCACTGAGCTGCCAGACTGAAACACTAGAGACAGGAACATTCTAAACTTAAATTTTTGGAAAAATGCTAAATTTAAAAGATGGAAAGTAATTGAAAAAAGTCTTTGAACAACCCCTTTAAGCACAGTTTATAATGTGTTCTTGTACCGTATATTGTTTACGTGTCAGTACGTTTATATTGGAGACAGGGAACAAACACTTCCATAAATAAAAGGGAAAAAATGCTGCAAAGAATAAGGGGCACATTTATCAAGGGTCGGATATCGAGTGTTAATAAACCCTCGAATTCGACTCTTTTCATTCGAATCCTTCACTCAAGCTTAGTAAATGTGCCCCTAAGTGTAACATGTTAAGATAATGATCGATTTTACAAGTGATTTCTGTTTATTGTGTATTATATTGTAGTGTTGTATCACCTATAGTCCACCTGTGCCTATTTCTGCTTTTATCTTTAAGATCACAAATTCAGAACCTTATTGTTTCTCATAATCTGATTATATCACAGCCACAGATTCTTTGTCAACCATTTAAGGCTTATGGTGAGGCAACTTTGGAACACATAGCCCTGTATTTTCTCCTACAGGATATTTATTTTATTTATTGCAAATGAGAAAGCTTTTTGGGGAGATTTATTGTTCGTGGTAGCGCAGATTTAACTGCGGTTGACAAATCTCCACAACTACCATAAATCTTAAAGGGGTTGTTCAGCTTTGAGTTAACTTTTAGTTTGACATAGAGAGTGATATACTGAGACCATTTGCACTTGGTCTTCCTTTGTTATGTTATTGTATTCAGCAGCTCTCCAGTTTTCAGTTTCCGCAGTCTGGTTGCTAGGGTTCAAATTACACTAGCAACCCTGCATTGATTTGAGTAAGAGACTGAAATATGGATAGGCAAGGGCCTTACATAGCATTTGTTTTTAGATGGGGTCAGTAACGCCCACAGATTAGAAATCAGGAAATAGTCAGAAGAAGGTGGCTAATAATTAAACAACTATAAAAAATAAATAATGAAGACCAATTAAAAAGTTGCATAGTATTGGCCATTCTAAATATAACATACTAAAAGTTAACTTAAAGGTAAATCACCCCTTAAAGGACCAATGCAAATAATCCTGATGCTAGAACCGTTTATATTAATGGATAAATAAGACAGACTGTTGGATTACATCTTATTAGTTCTTTCTTTCCAAGTGTTGTAGCAGTAGTAGGCTTATGCCCATGATAAATGATTTTTTCTGTATTTAAGATAAGACAGTGAAGGCGTAATGAGCAGTGCACGTGTAAAGAAGGCCATTGCCCTTTGTACATATTTATATTAAATTGAATTGATATCACTTTCCACAATTAATGATTATCTTCCTTCAAATAGATTTACTTAATACAATTCTTTTATTTCATTTAGGAATGCCTTAACTCAAATTCTCCAGCCATGGGAGCCAACACCGTGTTAGATCTGCTCTTTCAGTCTGCTTATACATGTTGGGAGTGTCTGTGTCAGGCAGGTGGCATTGCTGTTTGCCAATGGAAAAAACACAGTTGACTCCAAATACGTTAATTCCCCAATGAACAGAAGGTCACTGGAAGGTGCTACATTACTTAAAATGTGACTGTATTCAGGTCATTTGCCACCATAAGCTAAAATGAGCCTCATGCCCCCAGCTCACCCGCCGGATTTACTCAGCAAGTTTATTTAGGGCAAACTCCACTTTCCCCCAATAAATAAGATATCTACTAACCACCAATGAATTGGCACATTAATGAATCATTCAATCAATTTAGTTATTTATATAAAATGCTTACCACTGAACAAAGTCAATTATATGAGCTGTCTCTTACATTAGCTGTTTATTGGGCAGCAACATTATTGGGTCCCCTAAACTTTTTTCCTATACACATATATATAAATGCAGCTGCTTATCAGTCAATGTCCCACTGGTCCCCTATAGTTAATGGTATCCAGGAGTTGCAGGGTTTGTTTACCTTTAATTACACCCCTGCTTTTAACAAAAAAATGATTTGTGAGATTGTGATGTACATTAAGAAAAAAACACATTCATCAAGTTCAACATTTTGTTCTAGTTAAACTGCTAACTGCTAATTGATCTTTTGTGCAGTGGATACAACAGGCATGGACACAAATTTTGTCACTTATGCACTTGTATTTATGGAAGACCCCAGACAAATAACTTGTACCAAGATTTCAACTAGTACTATGAGCTATCATCCATAACCCTCTATTCCCTCACTTGCTAAACACCATCCAACCTTCTTAAAGCTATCTAATGTATCAGCCTGTACAACTGATTCAGGAAGAGAATTCCACATCTTCACAGCTCTCACTGTAAAAAACCCCTTCCAAATATTTAGGTGGAACCTCTTTTCTTATGTATATATATGGGCAGCGCCGTTTGTTAGACAAGAGCTGCCCCTCTGCCCGCTTACCTTTTCCTAGCAACGCTAGTGCAGAAAGTGCAATAGCGCATTCTCGCACTAGTAAAGCTGAATTTCTGGTTCAAGAACCGGAAATTCGGCTCTAAAAGGCACCAGGAGCGGCTTTTTGCCGCCCCTGGAAACCTATATGGCGCTGCCACTTGAGGCGAGTCGCTCCACTCGCCTCATTGGAGGAGCGCCCTGTACATGGGTCAAATGCTCTGTATAAATATGTGCCACAAACCTCTGACCTGTCCTATGTATAACTTTTATAAATTAGCATTCAATTCCAAAGCCTTCAGGCTGGACCCCCTCATACATTGTTTTGCCCCCATATGGTTCACAATTTGCTAGCCTTTGCTTTTAGGTGTTTAGCATGAAAAGAAACTTAGACTTATACAGAGTTGTCTGTTTCTTGAGTAAGGAAGTTCTCCTGTAAAACCAGGCTTTGTACTTTTTTTTTCCAAAACAGCTGTTAACATTAATATAAAAGTATGTAGGTTTTCTTTTTAACCAAGCCACCCCTGCTAGCCAAAAATGGCAGTGTTATAGTCTATTTTAAGTGGCTAAATTTATGGGACTGATATGTGATGGCTAAACATTTTTTCAGCCAAAGATTACTTTCTGCAGCTTCTACACAACTCAGTGTACACGCTAGTTTCAGTTATGGTTCTCCACATCCATTTTAGTGTTTCATTGTGCCAAACCCCATACAATGTCAAGGTCATGATTATAGGTTTACCAAAATGAATGTCTATACAGGCTCTTAATTATTATCACCATATTGGTGGTTACGGTTATATAATAGTATTAGTGGTTAAGATTGCAGTTATTAAAGAGATTGACTGCAACTGAGAGGGAACGTACAGTATGGGGCACATTTACTCAGCTCGAGTGAAGGAATAGAAGAAAAAATACTTTGAATTTCGAATGTTTTTTTGGCTACTTGGACCTTCGACTACGACTTCGAATCGAATGATTCGAACTAAAATTCGTTTGACTATTCGATAGTTGTAGTACTGTCTCTTTAAAAAAAAGTTCGACCAAGTACTTCGCCACCTAAAACCTAACGAACATCTATATTAGCCTATGGGGAAGGTCCCCATAGGCTTCCTAACAATTTTCCGATCGAATGGAAAACCGTTCGGTCGATGAATTAAAATCCTTCGAATCGTTCGAACAATTTTTCCTTCGATCGTACAATTGTAGGAAATTCGGTAAATCCTTTGACTTCGATATTCGAAGTCGAAGGATTTTACTTCGACGGTCGAATATCGAGGGTTAATTAACCCTTGATATTTAACCCTAAGTAAATGTGCCCCTAAATGTATATTGTATTCTTTTCAAAGGGTTACCTTTGAACCCTGTATTACCTTATGTAGGTGTAATGCAATGATCCCCAACCAGTGGCTTGCGAGCAACATGTTGGTCTCCAACCCCTTGGATGTTGCTCCCAGTGGCCTCAAAGCAGGTGCTTATTTTTAAATTCCAGATTTGGAGGCAAGTTTTGGTTGTATAAAACCCAGCTGTACTGCCAAACAGAGTATCCTGTAGACTGGCAACATAGAGGCTACCAAATAGCCAATTACAGCCCTTATTTGACACACGCATACTTGTGTTGCTCCCCAACTCTTTCTGAATGTGGCTCATGGGTAAAAAAGGTTGGGGATTTACTAGTGATAGTGTAACAAAGTGCTTCTTAGGGAGTAGGGCATACACTTGGCTTTTAGCCATAAAATATGTTTTTGAATGTCAGTAGCTAGATTATTTTGGAGAACGTCAAAAGTGATGCTTGCTGGATTAAACCAGTTTTATGTGACCATGGACCTGCAAGCTGTGGCAATTTGTTTCTGACTTATTTAAATTGGGTGGAAGAAGTCACCTGAGCTGTTCAATCTATGAATTGTCTTAGTGGAGAGCTGCTTCATTTATTGTAGGTGTCACTGCCCTTAGTGACTGTAGCTGGAAATCTTCAACATTAACAATGCTCTATTGATCTAAGCCACAGTAGAAGCGAAAGAGTGAAAGCTGCATTAGAAACATAGCAAGTGTCACCAACAGGAGTATCAGTCCATTAAGTGGATGTCTCATGGGAACTGTTAACCTAGAGTCAGTGACCCAATCAACGGAAGTAATACAGAAACATCATAGGTGAACTACTCCTTTATCAAACATGATTTTTTTTTTGTATGGGTCTCTTGTTGCAAAAATCAGAAAAGGCATATTCTGGTTTGGGGTAACTGATTAATGATTTTGTGAGAAAATACTGCTGCATGCTGAGAATGGAAATAACATTACCTCATGTGGGAAATACTGAAATCAGTTGGGTGTGGTTCTCTCTTCGGAAAAATACATGGACAGCTTGACATTCTTTCTAGGTTGAGAAATGAATACAGTGTGGGACACAAGGGCATGTAATAGATAAATAAATATATATATATATATATATATATATATATATATATATATATATATATATATATATTGTCTACATTGCATACATTACATTTCAGAAACCTAAAATAGGCTGACGTGGATTCGACAAAGGCAAATGCCAATATTTTTTTATGTGTTAGCGCCTACTTAAAGGAGAACTAAAGCTTAACTAAAGAAGTAGCTAGAAATGTTGTATATTATGTTTTGTGCTTCTGTACCAGCCCAAGGGAACCACAGCCCTTTAGCAGTAAAGATCTGTGTCTCCAAAGATGCCCCAGTAGCTCCTCGTCTTCTATTCTGCAGATTCACTGCACATGCTCTGTGCTGCTGTCACTTACTGAGCTTAGGGACCCACTCACAATATACAGTACACATAGAATAGAAATGTCACAATATAAGGCTGATTTGTAAATATTTCAGATTATTGGTACACTTCAGCTCAGAAACCAGTGCAATTAGCATCAGAATTTAATATTCAGCCCTGTAGCATCAGCTTATATTACAGACCAACCTCATTTTCTGCTGGATAATTAGTGACGACCCCTAAGCTTAGCTTCTCAAAAGCTGCTCAGAGCCCACTGAGCATGTGAGTGTCACAGACACTTTCCAAGATGGTGACCCCCTGTGAGAGGTTTGAACTCCTGGATCATTGCTGCTATTGACAAGCTGAAACGTTAGGCTGGTAAAGTAAGTTCATTATATAAAATATGGCATTTTTAGCCATGTTCATTTTTAGGGTTTAGTTCACCTTTAAATGCCATTAAAAAGGGACGGCAAATAAGTTGCTGCTTGGGGATCTGGCAACCTCAATACAAATTATTTGAGAATTATTATTTTGGCAATATCCAGTATTGGAGAACTACTCCTCAGCAACCCCAGTGCTAAAAATTAAGCCTAATTAAGCATTTATTTGTGCATTTTGACAATTTTACAGCTTGCATGTATATATATATATTATTAATGTCATTGCCTTTATTAGAAAACAAGGGTTGCTTATCCACAGTACTGGATTCTCTCTAGAATCTTTTCTTTTTAGAACGTTATATTAAACTTCTGTAGATACTTTCCAGGTGTTGCCCTGTTATAGCAGAGGATCAATTTACATTTGACTGTATTAAAAGCTGACATATAATCATTGTATTCGCTAAGTGGAAAAATATTGTTTTTAGTGAAACCAATTAATCTAATTGTGGAATGTACACATTTATCAGTGTTAACATGATCAGCAAACTAATTTCAACATGAGTAATTTTGCTTAATATCTTTTGCTATGCCTATTTATGTAATGGTGACGACAGATGGGGTTTTGATTGACTTTGTAAGGAATAAAACTCATTAGGTCATTGTGATGGTAAAGTACAGAAGCCAATAATAAGGTAATAAACTATGCACTTTTCTTCAGACTAAGCTATTCTTAGGAGGGCCACATTGGTCCCCAGGTCAGTTTGAAAAAAACGTTCCATAATATTTAAAAATGTCTTCCAACTAAATATTATTTTCCTTTAGGGCAGAGACATGCTGAGATGTGGGGAGATTAGTCGCCCGGCTACAAATCTCCTCTTCTTCGGGGCGACTAATCTCTCCAAACTGCCTCCCCTTCCTTCCCGCTGGCTAGAATGTAAATTGACAGCGGGATGGCACTCGGAGCGCTTTGTTTTCCAAAGTCACTCAAAGTTGCCTTACGAGGAAACTTCGGACAACTTCGGAAATTGAAGAGCTCCTACACCGCTGATTTACATTCTAGCCAGCAGGAAGGCAGGGGAGGCAGTTCGGGGAGATTAGTCAACAAGAGGAGATCTCCCCGAATCGCAGCATGTCTCTGCCCTTAAGCTTTCATGTTGACTCAAGCCTGTGAATGGCAGGCTTACCACATGTAAGGAATACAAAGGGCAGTACTAAAAGTGTGGTTAGAGTTTCTCAAAATAGTTTATGTAGAAATTCAGAACTCTCACAAGTATTAAATGTGACATGTTGCAAAATGTTTGCGACCATTAGAATTTCAGAAAGAAAACAAAATAAATGAAACCTGAGACCCCCTAAAGACATAAAGCAAATAAACAAAGATTCTTAGCAGAACAAGTATTTTCCTGCGTTCTTGATCAGCAGTCTTAACTTCATCATGAAATGAATACGGACATGTAGAGTACAAAGGCAGTAATTTAATCTGGCACAAATACCCTGAAGTATGAAAAGGCTGAAATGCTGGAGGATGTCGGGAGTGATATTTTTATACATATAATCAATTTAGAATCATGTTACACGTGGACCAAGGAAAGTATTGCCATTTACCAAAATACAAATACATAAAACGCGGATGATTTTGGACAAACGCTCCCCAAACGGAACCTTGTCAATCATCGATATGAAATTAAAACAATACTGTTAGAGGCCAATACATGCATTGTTGAATTTAGAGTCAGCCATTTTGATCGTTTGATTTTTTGTTAGTGTGGAATTATCATTTTTGTAGAAAAATCTGTGATTGTTGTCAAGACGAAGTTCCCATTTATCTTTGTTGAATAGTTGTTCAGTTGTGTGCTTCCTAGAGAATGATAGCATTGCAGTTACATAGTTAGTTACATAGTTAAATTGGGTTGAAAAAAGACAAAGTCCATCAAGTTCAACCCCTCCAAATGAAAACCCAGCATCCATACACACACCCCTCCCTACTTTTAATTAAATTCTATATACCCATATCTATACTAACTATAGAGCTTAGTATCACAATAGCCTTTAATATTATGACTGTCCGAGAAATCATCCAAGCCGTTCTTAAAGGCATTAACTGAATCAGCCATCACAACATCACCCGGCAGTGCATTCCACAACCTCACTGTCCTGACTGTGAAGAACCCCCTACGTTGCTTCAAATGAAAGTTCGTTTCTTCTAGTCTAAAGGGGTGGCCTCTGGTACGGTGATCCAGTTTATGGGTAAAAAGGTCCCCTGCTATTTGTCTATAATGTCCTCTAATGTACTTGTAAAGTGTAACCATGTCCCCTCGCCTTTTTTCCAGAGAAAACAACCCCAACATTGACAGTCTACCCTCATAATTTAAGTCTTCCACACCTCTAACCAATTTAGTTGCAGTGACATCGGGACCTCTGATTTTGAGGTCTCCTCGTAACATGCCAATGCTTAGTGGCATTAAAGACTTTTTGTCAGCCATATTAAAATACGATTCACGTAGAGACTGAAATAATTTCTCATTTGAACTAAATAGGCTATTAATGAATACTTTTGAATTCAGGAGGTTGTAATTTATTTTAATTTATATTCTTTCCTGCTTGGGCCCATCAAAAACCACCTTCTGCTCACTACAAAACAAATACTGTTAATTGGTGAATTAAAGCCACACTTAACTGACACCATAGGAAAATGGCTTAGGGTCCCCCTGTGAAGGCTACTTTGAGACAGTGAGGATTATTCCAGTTCTCTGAAGTTCATGTGGAGCAAGGCCATGGGTGTAACAAGAAACTCCTGGATCTCCTTGCCAAATCCTTTCAGACTTTTCCATATAATTTCCCTTGCAACACCCTATCACCTTTCAAACCATTTTGCACACTTTATATATTGAATCACTGCAGAATTTGTTATTAATGAAAAAGCAATCCAGATTCAAATCAACATCATATTTAAAGGGATACTGTCATGGGAAAAAAATTTTTTTTCAAAACACATCAGTTAATAGTGCTGCTACAGCAGAATTCTGCACTGAAATCCATTTCTCAAAAGAGCAAACAGTTTTTTTTATATTCAATTTTGAAATCTGACATGGGGCTAGACATATTGTCAATTTCCCAGCTGCCCAAGTCATGTGACTTGTGCTCTGATAAACTTCAATCACTCTTTACTGCTGTACTGCAAGTTAGAGTGATATCACCCCCCCCCTTTTTCTCCACAGCAGCCAAACAAAAGAACAATGGGAAGGTAACCAGATAGCAGCTCCCTGACCTGTGACAATGTGTGAACTGTGACAATGTATATGTGTCTACTTGCTGTTTTATGGGAATTTGATTGCAAGCTTGCCTGAGATAGAGATTGATTGTTGATTGAGTGTTGTTTGTAAAACGCTTAATAAAATACAGGTATGGGGACCAGTTATCCAGAATGTGCGGGACCTGGGGTTTTCCGGATTATCGATCTTTCCGTAATTTGGATCTTCATACCTTAAATCTGCTAGAAAATCATGTAAACATTAATAGGGGCAGATTTATCAAGGGTCGAATTTCGAAGTGAAAAAAACGTCGAAATTCGACCATCGAATAGGGTAGTCCGACATTCGAAGTCGAAGGAGTTTTAAGATCGTACTTCGAATCGTATGACCGTATGATTTAATCGTACATTTTTACAAGAAAATGTCAACTTCTCAAAATTTAGCCAAACACTGGCTATAGGTTCTAAGAGGTCCCCATAGGCTAACATAGCAACTCGGCAGGTTTAAGGTGGTGAAGTGTCGAAGTTTTTTAAAGAGACAGTACTTCGATTTTCAATTGGTCCAATTTGTGAAGTATTTTCAATTCAAAGTCGAAGTCGAATTTGGCCTATTCGATGATCGAAGTACCCAAAAATTACTTTGAAATTAGACGTTTTTTAATTCGAAAATTCACTTCGACCTTTGATAAATCTGCCCCTAAATAAACCCAATAGTCTGGTTTTGCTTCCAATAAGGATTAATTATATCTTAGTTTGGATCAAGTACCAGGTACTGATTTATTATTACAGAGAAAAAGGAAATCATTTTTAAACATTTAGATTATTTCATTGTAATACAAAAAAGCAATGAATATCCTGTAAATTATATCCTTATAAACAGTGAGTTCTGATGTCATCAGTTATAAACGGTGAGTTCTGATGTCATTTCTGTCACATGACGCACTGAAACTTGTGTATTATAATAAATAAAGTACCCCCTGTTGCAAAATAAGAGGATATTAGAAGTTACCTCGGAGTTCCATGACCTCCTCAGGTAAATTATAATATTCTCTTAATTTACAAAAGGGGGTACTTTATTCACTATATATTTTACAATAGGGGGTACTTTATTCACTATATAATGGAGTATATGGGAGACAGCCATTCTGTAATTTGGAGCTTTCTGGATAACGGGTTTCCAGATAATGGATCCCATACCTGTGTTATCATTTTGCAACAAAATATTTTAGAAAATGATTAACTTATTGCAATTTTTAAATGGATAAATATGTGATATGTTGAGTTGATAGAACTGGTGTGCATAATCTAGGATGCAAGACAAAAGCTGAAGAAGAATGAGAGGAAATGAGCTGGAAATGGAGAGTCAGTGAATCATGGGGTACACAAAAGGGTAAGGAAAGTGAATAGGCCTTGCTGATAATGCTTTAATTGGAACCGGTCAGAGTATGGGGCCTAAAGTGAGTTTCTGGTTTTTGAGTTAAGCCAAATGTAACCCAGCTGTAACCATGATATCAGCTAATGTTATCTATGGTGATCTAAATTTCTAAAATATATTGCTTATGGTATTGGAATGTCTTAATACAATGTTTTAAATCTTTGTACTACGTCGTATATTTTATGTGTCTGAAATTCTCAGCGTTGACCCATGTGTTCTTAATAACCATGGCCACATTTAACTGTATGCAGACATAGTGGCTGCAACGTTTTTGACAATACACAGACTTGATGGGGTTAAAAAATGGATGTGGGTTACTAAATAGATGCAGGACAGAGAAAGTTGAAGTGAAATGTGGTATTTTAGGATGCCACGTTTAAATTCACTTTTAGTATGTTGTAAAGCAGGGATCCCCAACCTTTTTGTACCCGTGAACCACATTCAAATGTAAATAATGTTGGAGAGCAACATAAGAATGCAAAACGTTCCTTGGGCTTCCAAAGAAGGGCTCTGTTTGGCTATTTGTAGTCCTATATGGACTTGCAGACAACAGGAGGCTCTGTTTGGCAGCACACATGATTTTTGCAACTAAAGTTTGCTTTTAAGCCAAAAATTCAAAAAGAAGCACCTGCTTTGACCTGCTGTGGCAACATCCAAGAAATTGTAGAGCAACATGCTGCTTACAAGCCACTGGTTGGGGATCACTGTTGTAGAGAGTGATATTTGCAGTTGGTTTTCCTTTTTAATTATTTGCGTTTTTTTAAGTTACTTTTATTCAGCCACTCTCCAGATTAACAATCTGGCTGCTAGGGTCAAAATTACCCTAGTAACCATGCATTGATTTGAATAAGGGACTGGAATATGGATAGGCAAGGGTCTGATTAGAAAGATGAGCAATAAAAGTAACAAAAGCAATACATTTGTAGCCTTATGGAGCATTTGTTTTTTTAGATGGGATCAGTGACCCCCATTTGATGTCTGGAAAGAAAAAGGCAAATAAAATTTAAAAAAAGACCAATGGAAAAGTTGCTTAGAACTGGCAATTCTATAAACTATTAAAGGTGAACTTAAAGGGATTGTTCGGTATGAAAATAAAAACTGGGTAAATAGATAGGATTTGCAAATAAATAATGTTTCTAATATAGTTAATTAGCCAAAAATGTAATGCATAAAGGCTGGAGTGACTGGATGTGTAACACAATAGCCAGAACACTACTTCCTGCTTTGCAGCTTTCTTGGTTTCCACTCATTAGTAACCAGGCAGTAACCAATCAGTGACTTGAGGCAGGGGCAAATGGGTCATAACTGTTGCTTTTGAATCTGAGCTGAGAATCAATTACAAACGCACTGAACAGTTATGTCCCATGTGCCCCCCCCTTCAAGTCACTGACTAACTCAGAGTTAGAGAGCTGAAAAGCAGGAAGTAGTGTTCTGTTATGTTAGACATCCAGTCACTCCAGCCTTTCTACATTACATTTTTGGCTAACTAACTATATTAGAAACATTTTTTATTTTGAACAGTTTTTATTTTTACACTGAACTGTTCCTTTAAAGGTGTTCCTTTAAAGGTAAACCAGAGGCACAGAGCTACAGTATTTCTGTCCCTTTCAATAAGAGAGGCTGCAGCTATGTGCGGAGACCTTGTGTCCAGTATTCATCCGGTTAGACTGGTGCAATGAATAGGTTATCTACAGTACACTCCAGCCTATTACTCAATCACTGGGGTCGAAAAGTGCCAGTGAGATTTTTTGCAATTCATCAATATTTTGGAAATTAAAATAGCTCATACTAATTTCCAACAATTGTTAATTTCCAGCAGTTAAATGTTAGTTTGGCTGCAAATGTTTCAGATAGCCTAAGGGTCCTTTGCTTGAGTTAAACACCATTCAGACATTTCGCCTGTAAGCTACAGGAATGGTTATTTTCTTTCATGCTGATATGCCTTTTCATTGGAACTGAATTCCACTGAATTTGGAATGAGTCCATACAATCTAAATACATTAGAGCTCTTCTGAAACATTTGTAATGCTTGAACTCAGTCCTTGCCAAAAGCTGCTGTTCATTAAACGTGCTTAAAAAGATTATTTATTTAGCCCAAAATAGTATCGAACTGTGCAGCCATCATTTTGGCATACTTTGTCTAACTACATAGATAACCTTACACACAAGTGCTCCCACTGTATTTGAATAAAGTTGCAAGGAAAGCCCTGAATATAGTTAACAGTTTTTAAAGGAGAACTAAACCCTTAAAATGAATGACTAAAAATGCCATTTTTTATATAACGGACTTATTGCACCAGCCTAAAGTTTCAGCATCTCAATAACAGCAATGATCCAGGACTTCAGACTTGTCACAGGGGGTCACCATCTTGGAAAGTGTCTGTGACACTCACATGCTCAGTGGGCTCTGAGCAGCTGTTGAGAAGCTAAGCTTAGGGGTCGTCACTAATTATCCAGCAGAAAATGAGGTTGGCCTGTAATATAAGCTGATGCTACAGGGCTGATTATTAAATTCTTATGCTAGTTGCACTGTTTTCTGAGCTGCCATGTAGTAATTATATGTATTAATTACTAATCAGCCTTATATTGTGACATTTCTATTCTATGTGTACTGTATATTGTGAGTGGGTCCCTAAGCTCAGTAAGTGACAGAGCATGTGCAGTGAATCAGCAGAAAAGAAGATGAGTAGTGATGGGCGAATTTCTCCAGTTTCGCTCCACTGGAAAACGGCGAAAAATTTGTGAAACATGAACAAATCCGCCAGGCGACAATCCTGATGCCCATTAAATTTAATGGGTGCCTAGAATTGTTGCCGCTTTCATGCAACAATCCAAAAGTCGCAGTTTTGTCGATCCGTTTTTTGGTGATAAATAGGGTTAATGATAAATAGGGTTAAATCTTGGATTCTAGTTTGGTCAGATTTTTTTTTATTAACTAATCAGAAAAATTCAGATTTTTAGTAAATAATCCCCAACAGTACAAGATTTTATTTACACCTGACATGCACATATATCTGTTTAAGACAATTCATTTTCATGAAAGATCCATTAGACACCATTCTCTTTGGGAAAATCCCAAAAACGGTGTGTACTGGAATAAAAAGATGGTGACGTGACCTTGAAGAAGAATACAAGTATTAATTATTACAGTCATGTGACCTTGGGGAACTGATATGAAGAATCATCTCATTAGTGCAAACACAGTTCCTGTAGGCACATAGCTGATCTGTAATGCTTGAATGGCTCCATCAAAGATTGCCTAAATCTAAAACTGTGCTAATAATACTGCCAACGTTATACTTTTCCTATGCTGCACATTTAAAATATATCATTAACCTTCCCTATCCAGTTCAATGAATTAGTTGCCATCCACATGCACAAGCTTTGGTCCTCACCTCTCCCAGGCATCATGTGGCTTCTTGTTTTTACTTCCCTTCCATCCTCTGATGCTTTAAGTACCTTCTAGAAGCTTCTCTTTCTCCAGTACAATCTATGCATTTATTATTTGTTGTTTATTTATTTTTCCTAATTTACAATAAGCTCCAAAGTAGTCTTGCTTTGTATATTTGTTTAAATGGTTTTACTTTGTATTATGCCTCGGCAACTCCTGTCAACCAGAAAGCTCATTCATTGTAAGGCTAAAGTTTTATAGGGGAAATGTACAATTCACCAGGCAAAAGTGCAAGTGCTCATCTCACTTCTGTCTGGGGAAATGGTGTGCACTTGCAGCCAGCCCTGTCCTTAGCACCTGCCATAGGAATCCATTGGATCCTGTAGCTCCCTAACTAGTGTTGCCACCTGTCCGGATTTGACCTGTACAGCCTGGTTTTCAGAAGGGCTGCCCCAGTCAAGACAGTCTGCCCAGTTTTCCAAAAAAGGAAAAGTGGCAGGATCTCCCATGATTGACATGACGATCAGCCAATCGCCATGTCATAGCCCCGCCCATATGACAAAGCACACCCAATCTGCAGCATCGCTGACCCGCCTCTGGTGATGTCATGGCCCTGCCCCCTGCCCAGATCTTGAGCAGCACAAAGGTGGCAACTCTATCCCTAATGCATGCATTTGCGCTTATGTGCTTCCCATCCTTGTGCTCCTCATGAATATATCACTGATGAACACAGCCAGAACCAGTGCTATATGCTTTGTGGCATTCACGGGTATCTGAGCTTCACAACAGATAACACAGATCCAGTGGTAATTCTACCTCTAATGCAGGACAGTCCTTACCGGTAGGCAGGAGGGCACTGGACAAAGTGTATTGCTCCAGTTTTTGGACACCTAGAAGGTTATCAGTGTTCCATTATTTATTGTTTCATATGTTACATACATTTTCACAGTTATTTCCATCGATACCCTCCAGGTTGTTTTGTCTCACTCTTGCAAAAACAGATTTTTTTAACTGACACAATACCCTATCCTCCACGGCTGTGCTTCTCATTTGTTTTTGCAAACCCTGACAATTGATGATACAATAGTTCATGCTGCAAAAGGTTTTGCACTGTTTTTGTTTCCTGGTACAATATACATTAATGTTTCACTCCTTTATCTACTATTTTTCTACTATTTTTATTGACTTTTATTGACTCACCGGCAGTGGTGTAACTAGATGTTACTGGGCCCCACAGCAAATTATTTTTCAGGCCCCCAAAATGTCTAGAGATTGACATATTTTACCAACATGTATTGGAATTGTGAATTTCGAATTTGGGCCTCATGGGGCTTCTATAACTTTTGGGCCTCCCAGCATCCGCAGGGTCTGCTTCCTCTGTAGTTACGCCCCTGCTCACCGGCTTGATTCATTAGACCTTGTAATTGTATTTCCCATACTGAGAATTTTATTTTTATAATAAGAATTGTATTTCCTATACTGAGAATTGTATTCCTGTTCTGAGAATTGTATTTTTTATACTGAGAATTGTATTTCCTATACTGAGAATTGTATTTCCTATACTGAGAATTGTATTCCTGATCTGAGAATTGCATTTTTTATACTGAGAATTGTATTTCCTATACTGAGAATTGTACCGACTTGTGGCTGACTTCCATAGACTCCATTTTATCCAAATAATCTAAATCTTTATTAATGATTTCCTTTTTCTCCGTAATAATAAAACACTACTTTGTACTTGATCCAAACTAAGATATAATTAATCCTCATTAGAAGCAAAACCAGCCTATTGGGTATATTTAGCGTTTATATGATTTTCTAGTAGACTTAAGGTATGAAGATCCAAATTATGAAAAGAACTGTTATCCGGAAAGCCCCAGGTTCCGAGCATTCTGGATAACAGGTCCCATACCTGTACTGAGAATTGTATTTCCTATACTGAGAATTGTATTTCCTATACTGAGAGTTGTATTTTTTATACTGAGAATTGTATTTTTTGACATTTCACATTCCTGATATTCTCCTGTTTGTCATTTATGCTCTAAACCCTTTTGCTTATTCTCATTCTCTTTCCCTCATCTCCTGTCTGGAAAAAGTGACACTCTCCTCCTGCGCTGGATTCTTGCAATACTGCCTCATTTGCCATACATCTTCCTGAGTATCTCACAAAATATATCCACCCCACCCAGCATGTGTAATCTGGCCTTTAAAATCTTGTGCCAAACTGGAACTGTTGGATTTCATGTGTGTCCATGTGAAAATTTTAGTTGGACCCTTATTCTGCCAGCTCCTATTGCCATTCCTATGCTGTTCTTCCCTTTCTGTTGTAGAGTGCCTCCCTACAATGAATAGCAGCTCCTTGTAGGGTTTGCTTCTTGCCTGGGAAATTTTATGTCTCTTGCTTCCTTTGCAGTTTGGTCAATTAACATTGATACAACACCTTCTGCTTCTGGAAGCCATCTATGTAATCCGTTACTAAATATGGTCTATTTCTAGATGTCCATAGAGTCACTGAAAACGTTGATAGGAAGCAAAAAAAAAAAGACATTTGGAAGGTTTTCAGAAGGAAATGGGAGTCACTGATAAGAGGGAAGAGACAAGATACAGTAAAGATGTGTAGGCGTATTTGGATCTCATTCATGAGGGTGGTTTACTAACAGGAATAATTATACAAGTAAGAACCTTAACCTGTGGGTGAACTCGCTTCCTTTCATAGCTGATTATGTGTTCAGCAAATAAACTTCATTACAGTATTCAACTCTGCTTATGTATCTCTCCCTGCTGAACTGAAAAGGCTGTTGGGATATCAGACGGCTTTAATTTTTAAAAATATCGGAGGTGCATTTCAGCAGCCCAGATACACAGGAGTGGCAGCTGCCCAGCTATGGGCTCTAGCTTTAAAATGTCATAATTAGTCATAAATATGTATTAAATCATGAAAAATGTTGTTAAAATATACCAGACATTACCACGTGCAGTACACGGTGTACAATCTGGCATATTTACAGTTTAAAACCATAGTTTAAAAAACAGTTTAAAACGATGTTATAATATTGCATCACTGTTTACACCACAACTTCTTTGCTGCCTTAATTTGCCCTTTTTGTCTTCAAACATTTACACCAGGTCTGATTTAATGTCGATTAAAGGGGTGGTTCCCCTTTAAGTTTAATTAGAACAACCAATTCTAAGCAACTTTTCAATTGGTCTTCAGTTTTTCTTTTTTATAGTTGTTTTAATTGTTTGCCCTTTTCTTTTAATTCTACCTGTAAATGGAGGTCACTGACCACTTCTGCAAAACAAATGCATCTTAAAACTACAAACATATTGTTATTGCTACTTTTTATTACTTCTCTTTCTATTTAGGCCCTCTCCTATTCATATTCCAGTCTCTTATTCAAATCAGTGCATGGTTTCTAGGGTAATTTGGACCCTAGCAACCAGATTGCTGAAATTGCAAACTGGAGAGCTGCTGAATAAAAAGCTAAATAATACAAAAACCCCAAATAATAAAAAATGTAAATTGCTAATTGTCTCAGAATATCACTCGATACATCATATTAAAAGTTAACTCAAAGTGAACTGCCCCTTTAATAGCCTCTGAGTTTGGAAGGAGGGATACAAGTAGGGCTGAACACATGCTGTATTGCCCCAGGCCTCAAAACCTTTAAAGGATCAGTAACATCAACATTTTTTTAAAAAAAATTAGTTTGTATACTACGAAAAAAAACCACCAACACATATTAAACTTTAAAATCGCAAAGTCTTTATTTAGAAATAACTTACCGAATCTCCGCTTGCGCTCCTCTTCAGAAAAGGCGATCCAGATCCATCGTGCGGCTCTCGTTTTTTCCTCCCTGTCTTCCTTATAGGAGATCACCAGGGAGGAGAAATTGAGCAGTGCACGATGGATCGTTGCCCTGTCGCCTTTTCTGAAGAGGAGCGCAAGCGGAGATTCGTTAAGTTATTTCTAAATAAAGACTTTGCGTTTGTAAACTTTAATATGTGTCATGGTCATTCAAATTACTGAAAGACCTCTTGTTCGGAAAACCCCAGGGGCATTATTATATATCCTATACCTGTATCTCTATTATATATTTTTGCAAATAGCCAAGTCAGTTAAATATCAGACGAGAAGTAAAGGTCACTGTTATACTACAAGACCTGCAAAAAAAAAACTTTTGGAATATATATATATATATATATATATATATATATATATATATATATAGATAGATAGATAGATAGATAGATAGATATATATATATATATATATATATATAAAATATATGTTCCTGGTATTGTTCATTCCGGTCAGTGCATGCGCTGGCTATTTCCCTCATATCATGTCTTACATTAAAGTTAATATATACTTTATTTAACTTCATGGAAAATAGCTGAACACATTTGAAATCTTTTTTTTTTTTTTTTTTTTTTAAAGATCACATAATAGTAGCAGTTCTTTACATTTTCAAAACATAAATATGTAACTGAAACTCCCCCCTTCCTGTTCAGCTGAACAAAGAGCATTACGGCAACTAAGGAGAAGAAATGGAATAGTTAAATGGGCAGTTCACCTTTTAGGGGCAGATTTATCAAAGGGCAAGTTTAAAAGTTATGTGCATTTTTGTTTACTCTAATAAATTTGAATGTACTCGCAACTCGAATGGGAGGGTATTTATGAAAAAACTCGAACTCCTAATATTTGATGGAATACGAACGACCCGAAATTTCTAATTGAATTTGAATCGAGTTTTCCTCCGAAAAAAAAGTGTCAGGAAGGCAATTAACATCTTTAAACTGTTCAAGGGGCCTCTGCCATTAACTTGTAAATGAACTCAGCAGGTTTTAGGGTATGACTACACGGATGTTTTCGTTGCGATCCAACGGTCTGCGACAAAATGGCGGCATCACTTGCGTCAGATTTGACACGTGCGATTTGACTGTTTCCAGGTTTGAGATTTGATAAATCTCACATTCAAATTCAAGTTGGTGGTTTAAAATTCAAATTTGTGAGTTTTGACTAAAAAATAAATTCATTTTCAAGTTTACCAATCGAACCTTAATAAATCTGCCCCTAAATACTTTATGTTATAGGATGGCTAATTCTAAGAGCAACTTTTCTTCTATTCTTCTATTCATATTCCAGTATCTCGTTCCAATTAATGCATTATTGTAAGTGTAATAAGGACCCTAGCAACCAGATTATAACTCTAAAACCACATATAATAAAAAATTAAACCAATTGCAAATTAGCTGAGAATATATCTCTCTACATCAGGGGTCCCCAACCTTTTTAACTCCTGAGCCACATTTAAATGTAAAAAAGAGTTGGGGAGCAACAGAAGCATGAAAAAGTCCATGGGGATGTCAAATAAGGGCTGTGGTTGGCTATTTGGTAGCCCCTATGTGGAATGGTAGCCTACAGAAGGTTCTGTTTGGCAGTAACCCTGGTTTTTATGCAACTAAAACTTGCCTCCAAGCCAAGAATTCAAAAATAAGCACTGGCTTTGAGGCCACTGGGAGCAACATCCAAGGGGTTGAGGAGCAACATGTTGCTCGCGAGCTACTGGTTGAGGATCACTGCTCTACATCATACTGAAAGTTAATTTCAACCCCTTTAAATTATTTTCTTGGTATGCCTGGGACCTAAAGCACTGAGGCAAATAAGCAGTGCTATATAAAAATACAGATTATTTCTATTATTTTGTGCCAGTCTTGATTGTATAAAAATGCTTTGCCATCAGAATATATCATTAAAGGAGAAGTAAAGTCTAAAATAGAGGCTAGAAATGTTGTATATTGTATACTAAACATAAACATGAACCTCCTACACCACAAGCCTAATCAAACAAATAATTTGTGCTTTCAAAGTTGGCTACAGGGGGTCACCATCTTGTAACTTTGTTAACTATCTTTGCAAGACCAAGACTGTGCACATGCTCAGTGTGGTCTGGGCTGCTTAAAGGAACAGTAACTTCAAAAAATAAAAGTGTTTTAAAGTAATGAAAATATAATGCAGTGTTGCCCCGCACTAGTAAAACTGCTGTGTTTGCTTCAGAAACACTACTATTGTTTATATAAATAAGCTGTTGTGTAGCAATGGGGGCAGCCATTCAAAGGAGAAAAGGCTCAGGTTACACAGCAAATAGCAAATAAGCTCTGTCTGTCTAATGGTGTTATCTGTTATCCATTAGTTAAACTGTGCCATATAGCCGTTTTTCAATTTCCGCCATTGCTACACAGCAACTATAACGATCTGTTTACCTCGGATCCCGGAGGAAGGTAGCTGATCCAGGAGAACTGATGGTAACAGGAACCTCTCTACGGCTCCGGTATTCACCGACGCCCTTTTGGGGCCCGGGCTTTCTGCTGCGGAGGTGGTAGAGAAGCCAGGCAAGTTACCAGGAGCGAGGTAACAAGGGATCAGGCAAGGCGTAGTCAAGTGCAGGCAAAGGTCGTTTCCAGAAGACGGGTTTCAAAGAAGCGAAGTACCGAGGGGTCAGGCTAAGGCGTAGTAGATGCAGGCAGAGGTCGAATTCAGGCAGCGAAGGTTTGGAGGGCAATGTGAAGAGGAAGATGAAGGTATTTTAGGGAACAGGAACCAATCAGGAGCAGGCTGAGGAAGACAGACACATCAGGGACCAATAGGTATTTAAGGGAACAGGAACCAATCAGGAGCAGGCTGAGGAAGACAGACACATCAGGGACCAATAGGAAGCCAGGCGCCCAAATTAGAGGTCATTGCTCCTAAGTATGCGAGCATCCATTCCTGCGCAGGCTTCCAATTTGACGTGCGCAGGCGCCTCGACGCCGGCGCCCAAGTTGACGCGTGCCTGCGCTTATGCGCCGGCTCTCAAAACCAGTGGCGGGTGTTACAGTAACTCTGCAGAACCAGTGGCAAAATAATCCTCCAAATAGAATCCCAGTTTATCTGTTTAAATCTGGCTCCATGATCTTTGTCCCTGCAGCTGTAGTTGGATATAGTAAAGGGGATGTAAATGCAAAAATAAAATCCACTAAAATACAAATCTCTACACAGTCGCCAACTGCTCTTCAGGGATAAAAAACAAAGCTGCTTGAGTTCTGCATGGCTGGGAAGTAAGGCGGGGCTCCCCCTGCTGTTCATAAGTATGATTGTTTCCCTGCAGAGCAGTTAGGGATCGTCTGACAGTTCCTATCCACAGCAGTAAATGAAGGGAGAATTTCACTGCATACTGTCAGGTTTCTTATAAAAACAGTACACATTTTTTAATTAAAGTATATTAGTGATAGGTTTCTTTTTCATTAAAGAAAATAAAAATGGGATTTTATTTTTTTGCCTTTAAATTGTGCTGAAAAGAATTTCCATCAATGTTTTACAAATCACAGATCTACTCAAAAATCTATTAGTCTCATTTGAACAACATCTGGTTCCATTGCACTTCAGAAGCCCCCATTCTGCTATCAGCAGTAAAGCAAGATAATGGGAGGCTGCAGCCATGAAGCAATAAAAGCCAATACAGTGGCCTGGTGGTTGTTGATTTAGCAGCACTGGCTGGTAATAGGTTTTCTTGCTTCCCTTTATTAGTGTTAAAGGATACAGAGATGTAGCAGAAAGGGTGTAGTTAGTTATCACATCTAAGTATAAAAGTTTTTTTTTTTAAACACAAGTTATTGACATGAAATTGAATATTACGAGACCTTCGAGAGATGGATGATATCTTCATTGAACTGTGTTTTCCTGTTTGTCATTGTGTATAGTCCTAGGCAAACGATTACTGGCTTTTCTTTCTTACATACAATGGATCCTGCAAAAATCTTGCCACGTTTCTCCTGTGCATAAAACTTGTGAAGCTTTTACAGCCCACAAGTAACAGTCTGTTTATTTATACAAAGCTCCAGTGCAGATGGAACTAGTGCAAGACTGCCATCTAGTGCTGCGTGATGCACCGTGCAGCTTGTGCAAACTAGACTTGGGCACAATGCAAGACTCAATGCTCAGTCGCTGAATGTTTTCATAACCTCTTGGAGAATCTGTGCGTAAACATCCAAAGCAGAGGGAAATATGTTTAAGTTTTTTCAAGTAACGTAGTATTGGTCTTTTGTAGTCACAGTGTTTTATAATGAATAATATATTTTTGGAATGGCTGTAATACTGTTAAAGGGGTAGATCACCATTAAGTTGGCTTTTAATATGGTATATAAAAGGTTTTGTCCTTTTTATTTTTTGTTTTAATCACTCCCTATCCTCTTCTGCCTCTTTTCAGCTTGCAGTTTAAAATGCTATCTGGTCATTAAGGGTCATCAACCCCAGCAAAAAAGAAACTATTTTGGTGTGAGGCTACAGTTTTGTTTTTGTTACTTTTTATTTCTTATCTTTCCATTCAGGCCCTCTCCTATTCATCCTTCAGTCTGTCATTTAAACCACTACCTTGTTGTTGGGGTAAATTGAACCTTAGCAACCAGATAGCTACTGAAATTTGAAACTGGAGAACTGCTGAACAAATATCTAAATAATGAATAAGAAAATTAAAAAAATTATCAATTGTATATTGTCTCAGAATATCTCTGTCTACACCTACTCCATGCATACACATATCAAAAGCTATATTTAGGTTAAAGGTGAACCGATCCATTAAAGTAAGTATACAACACAAAATAATTTAATTTTGTTAATATTATTATTTTAAATGGATACTGTTATGAGATAACATTTTCTAAAACACATCAGTTAATAGTATTGCCCCAGCAGACTTCTGCACTGAAATCCATTTTTCAAAAGAGCAAACATATTTTTTTATATATCATTTTGAAATCTGACATGGAGCTAGACATATTGTCAGTTTTCCAGGTGCCCCAGTCATGTGCCTTGTGCTCTGATAAAGTTCAGTCACTCTTTACTGCTCTGCCAGTTGGAGTGATATCACCCCTCCTCTCCCTTCCAGCAGCCCTTCAGCAGAACAATTGCAAGGTAACACGATAACAACTCCCTGGTAGATCTAAGAACAGCACTCAATAGTAAAATCCAGGTCCCACTGCGACACATTCAGTTACATTGAGTAGGAGAAACAACAGTCCGCCAGAAAGCAGTTCAATCCTAAAGTGCTGGCTCTTTCTGAAAGCACATGACCAGGCAAAATGACCTGAGATGGCGCCTACACACCAATATTACAACTAAAATAAAAGACACTTGTTGGGTTAGGAATTAAATTTTACATGGTAAAATGAATTATTTGCAGTGTAAACAGTGTAATTTAGAAATGAAAACTACCATAAAAATCATGACAGCATCCATTTAAGCAACTTTGCAATATACATCCATGTCATTTTTGATGTTATTTGTATATATATATATATATATATATATATATATATATATACATACATATATATATATACATATATATATATACACATATATATATATATACATATATATATATATATATATATATATATATATATATATATATATATATATATATATATATATATATATATATATATATATATATATATATAAAACCATGGAGGAGCACACCCTAAACTTGTTTAGCAACTTGCCCGGGTGCTGGTAAATAAGGTAAATAAAGTGACATAGTACTGCACTCAACAGGAATACTTGTGAAAAATCAAAACTTATTGAAAAAAATCAAACGTTTCAAACAACTGTGCTCTTTCTTAAGGATAACAAAAAACACGTCTGAGTTTTTTCAATAAATCTTGATTTTTTCACAAGAATTCCCTTTGAGTGTGGTACTATGTCACTTATATATATATATATAGATCTGACACGCTGTGGCAAAACACAGGCGTCAAATCGGATGCGACACAACACGACAGCATGCAACTTCTGCATCTTACAGTTGTGTCTTGTCGGATGAACGCTGCAACAACATCCGACATTTGTATTTCCTACCTTATTTTTCGTTGCATCTGATTTGACGCCAGCTTCTTGTCGCATCCGCTTCCTCGCATCACGTTGGATCGGAACAAGCGGCACCATGGAGTTCAGCCCTAAAAGCAACATTGCTAATTATAGGAATAAGATAACAACCATTATAGATTTCTACAGTGGAACAGTACTGCTGAACTGGACTGGGGGACTGTTAAAGTTTTTACTTTTATTCTGCCAGTGGCTACAATTAAAGGTAGCACTAGCTGTGCGATTCTTATTTGTAGTATTATGTATTTATAAAATGCCAACATATTCTATAGTGTTGTACAATACATGGATGAATATATTAAACATACAATAAAACATATAACAACCAATAACCAAAACAAGAAGTAAATAGGGCACTGCCCAAAAGAGCTTAGAATCTTGTAATGTCTCATAATGGATGTGAGTTTTAGTGCTGCATGTTAGTCTAGGATATTGTGGAAGAGTAAATCCTGATCAATAGGCAGTAGTCAAATGTTTTGGAATAGCATATTCAGTAGTCAAATGGTTTGGAATATGTAAAGTGATGTTATCCTATATCCTAAACCATTGCGTCTCAGCCTGCCTGTGGAGTGTTGGGCATTATTCTCCATTTAACAAATAAAAGTTTAGGAAACTCTTCTGTAGAGCATAACACAAGCAGAAAGGAGTAGACATAACTGGGGATGGACTGTGACTAGATGGAACATGCACAGAGGTAGGGGTTCAGGGTGGGAAATCTTAAGGTGACACAGCTACCCATATGTAGAACTCTCCCCATATCTCACTCTAAAAATGGAAGCAGGTGCTCTGGGCTCATCAGTCAAGATTTGAAATATTTGGCAGGTTGTCCGCTGAAGGACTTGAGAGTGGTACATGGATCAGTGTCTGCAGACATCAGCATTTACGATGGAGATTCCCTGCAGGTCTGGGGATGCATTTCTGCCAATAAAGGTTATTTTGCCACATTCACTGCTGAGACGTACCAGCACATATCTCCCAACTGTCCTGCTTTTCACGGGACAGTCCCATTTTTGACAGCTCAACCCACAGTCCCGGATTGTTACTGAAATGTCCCAACTTTATCTTCGATCTCCTTCACTGAACAGCCAGAAAAAGATACAAGGTTCCTAACTTAATTGGCTTTTGGCAGAGAGCCTAGAATACATGGCAGGTACTTTTGTAACAATTTAAGATAAGCAACAAAACAATTATAACAATTTAAGAAAAGCAGATCTCATGGGGAAACTGTGACTTGCTGCTTCAAGGGCAATTCACCTTAATTAGCAAAACTGTAATAACACGTAAAAACCACAGAAATGTGTTCAAACTTTCATAACCTGCCAAATTTTGTAAAATGAACATGGTAATTAGGGGGTGTCTACAAAAACAGGTGTGGTCAAAAATTTTTTGCTGCGCTCCGCATGGTAAATCTTTTTGTCCCTCTTTCTATTTCCAAAATGTTGGGAGGCATGCCACCAAATTCTTATCCATAATACAATACCATGGTTGGTTCCAGATTCAGCATGGCAGCGACTTCATGTTCTTGTCCAAAATCATATAGAAGTAGCTTTAGTAAAAAGAGGAATAATGTACTGGGCACTATATGGTAAATCCTGATCTCAATATCATCCTATCAATCTGAAAATTACTTGCAGGGTACCTACATGCAAAATAACCTAATTTTGAGAAAATACTGTTACTCCAAGTATTGATTTAATTTGTTTTTATTTTCTGTTGAATGCACCTTATGAGAAATCTCGTGATTAATAAAAGTTATTCATGACATTCATTTTGAAGGGATTCTAACCTTACAGTATGTATTTACAAGTGCCTAAAACATTTGCTTGATGAGGCACAGATAATCCCCGTGCTGTATATATAATGTATAAGATATACATAGTAACATAGTAACATAGTAAGTAAGGTTGAAAAAAGACACATGTCCATTTTTTTTTTTATTAACTACCTATCTGCCAGTTGATCCAGAGGAAGGCAAAAAAACCCATCTGAAGCCTCTCCAATTTGCCTTAGAGGGGGAAAAATTCCTTCCTGACTCCAAAATGGCAATCGGACTAGTCCCTGGATCAACTTGGACTATGAGCTATTTCCCATAACCCTGTATTCCCTTACTTGCTAAAAAGCCATCCAACCCCTTCTTAAAGCTATCTAATGTATCAGCCTGTACAACTGATTCAGGTAGAGAATTCCACATCTTCACAGCAGAATTAAGGGATGCATATGACATTACCATTCCCAGCATTCTCCATACTACAGTCACATTATCATAATTAATAGATACTTATCCTTGTATAATGGAGATTGTCCCCACTTTACTTTTTTTTTTTTTGGATCTCACAATGATGAATTTTCTTAATTGTAATTTCAACATGTGGTTACATTTAGATTAAAATGTTATTTTCCTCCCTAATAATGTGTATGACTCAGTGAGAGGTAATAAGTATAAAGAACAAGTACAGGGGGTGGATGGCCATTAGCCTCTTATTGTGACTCACTATAATTAATGAGTGATATCCTGTGTCAGACAGTTTGTTCTGGTACATCTCAGGCTTCGTTAGAGAACAGTCCTGGCACAAGCGTACAGGTATTCTATCACCTAACGCAACCAAAGTAAACTAAGCTTTTCTGCATTTCATGTTGCTTCACAAAGTACAGAACTGAGATAACCTGCAAATGCCTTCTCTCTGGCTAGCATTTGCCCACACTGGAATCAGAGCTCATTTAAAAGGGAGTTATTGCAAAAATGAAAATTATTATAAGCTTCAGCATACTGAAATAAAAAGTTTTCTAAAAATAATCAATCAAAAATCATGTACCATTTGTGAAATAATCAAATGTATCTTCACTATCCCTCTCTCGGCATCTATTTCTCTTCATTCTTCATTCTTCTTTCTCTTCATTCTTCATGCAGCAGTTGAGTGTCAGATATTCATTGACAGTTAGATTTGATATATCTTATAAGGGGGGTCCTTTTGCCTAGAAGATGTATTAGAGCTCATTCTATTAAAATCACCAGAAAGCCTGTCTCTCTACATGCAGGATTTGTGCAAAAGGCAGTTATTTTGTTAGATTTAGTTTGTACTGGAATCAGTTATTTGAGTGAGCTCTAAGGGTAAGGGCACACCTGGCGATTTGGGTAGATTTAGTCGGCTGGCATCTAATCGCCTCCTCTCTTGGGGAGAATAATCTCCCCGAACGGCTTCCCCCTGTCTTCCGCAAGGCTTGGCTTACCGAAGTTGCCCGAGGTTGCCTCACTCATTATAGCCGGCGGAAGACAGAGGGAAGCCGTTCAGGGAGATTAGTCGCCCCGAAGAAGAGGCAATTAGTAGCCAGGTGACTAAATCTCCCCGAATCGCCAGGTGTGCCCTTACCCTAATACATCTGCTAGGAAAGAAAGCCCCCCTATAAGATATATTGGATGTAACGGTCAATTAATATCTAACTCACAACTGCTGCAAGAAGACACAATGAGGAGAAACAGATGCTGAGAGAGGGATAGTGAACATAAACTTGATTATTTTAGAAACAACGCAGAATATTTAATTGATTATATTCGAAATGATGATGAAGCTCATATTCAATTTTCATTTTTGCGATAGTTCCCCTTTAATGAGGAGCACTCACTCACATTGACGCTTGGGGTAAAAAAAAAAAAAAAAAAACAGAATCAAATCAAAATCCACTTAGCACTTGAATGATTGATCAAGTCAGCAGTAATCCTCTGTGTTAAATTCCCCCATAAAAGCAGGGAGAAGCCCAGTACATGCAAGGCAGCTCTAAATTAGTTCCAGCCTGTAAAGGGGGCTTTGCTTGCAGGGGCCAGCAGAAAGGAAACAGCCCGTATATTATCCAGTCTACTTCTCAAAGGCGCTGGGCTTGCTTTCAGACAACAGATTTATGTCTGCCGTTGTATAAACATTACATAGAGTATGTGGCCTGTAAGTACCAGACAAATCTTTATCACTATCTTTTCAAGTGCTTTTTACATAGTAAATAAAATGGCCATTATGTAAATCCAACTGAAGGTCAGCCAACAGTTTTACAGCTTCCAGGAGACCCAAGAGATAATTTGGCTTTCGTGAAAATTGTGAAAATATTTTTATCTCTTCAAATAGTCATTATTTTAACTCACCATGGATTGTAATAGTTATCTAGCGAGTCTAGTATCGTCACCGCTGAAGCAGACACATACATAGCAGTCAAAGAAATGATGTGTCTGCCTTTGTGTTCAAGGAGTGGCTATGGAAAAGTCATCTGTAGGCAAATCTATTCTATCTGGAATACAGGGATCCAATATCCAGAATGCTTGGAGCCTGGAGTTTTCAGGTAAAGAGAACTTTCTGTTATTTGGATCACTGTACATTAAGTCTGCTTAATAATAGTGAAACAATAAACTCAATAGGAAGGTTTTGCCACCAAATGGATTCATGCAGCTTTATTAACATCAAATACAAGATACAACTTAATTATTACAGGGTAAATGGAAATCATTTTGAAAATTTTCAAGTATTTGCTTAAAATAGACTCTATGGGAGATTCCTTCCTCTAATTCAGAGCTTTTTGGATAACAGGTTTCCGGATAAGAGATCCCATATCTGTACAAAACCAGGGTTATAAGAGTTGCCTTCTTCGAGCCTCGTAGACTTGAGACAAAATGTCCTAGGGTCCTTCAAGGGGATAGGTACTGGGCAGTGTTAGGTCACATGTCCCAACGGAATCTTTTTTTTACTGTTTTTTTTTTTAAACCTTGTTTTCCAACTCTACCTAGGGTTGCCATCTGTCCAGATTTAACCCGGACAGCACGTTTTTTTCGGCTGCCCGGATGAAAAGCTCCTGTCCAGATTTACTTATTAGGAAATTCGGACAGGACATTAAAGTGAATGACATAGATCAGCCAATCCCTGATCACCACGTCATCAGTCCCGCCTCCTGATGACAACACCCTCCCCCAACATCATTTGTTAATGGCCGCCACCTGCCCGTTTTCGCCTAAAAAAAAGGTGGCAACCCTAACTCCACACCCTTCTTCTAATGCCAATGCTCCACTATTTTATCCAACATGTGCTCATCGTTGTCATCACTATGCCCATGTACCAGACAGCTAATGGCATTTTGAGGTTTGTTAAGGCAGCCATAGATACACCGATCATATAATATTTTCTACAATATTCAGTACGTGCATAGCGGGAGACAAGCCTACCAATATCGTCAGAAGACTTGGATATCAGACGGTAGAATTCTATTGTTTCTTCCTGAATATCTGCCGATTCAGCTCCAACACGTCTGTATTGAAAACGATCCGATGATTTCAGGAAAGTCTGTAATCGTTACATCTATGGTCACCTAGTCTAGAACAAAAGAATACAGCAGGAGATTATACATTTCATCTATTATAAAGTACACAACTAAACTATATTAATTACTGGATAGATTTTTTTTTTTCAGCATAGAATATACCAGGAACTGACTACTTAGCTAGAGATTCGTTCTCTAGATACAGCTCTCCTAAGTATGGCTACTCTTCTAGAGATTAAAGGAGATCCATGTAAACATTTTACCAAATACCAAACAAAAAGAACTTTTTGATTTTATTGATTATTGGCCTAAACAAGGATAATGTATGTACAGTATCAATAGTTCTGCTCTTATGCATTATACATTTTCAGTCTTATATTGTCCTGTATAGGAAGTGGATTCCAAGTCTTGCAATAATAATGCAGAATCAGTTGAGTCCTCTACCAGATCAAGATCAGGCCCTGGCAACATTGATATCACATGCCAGGGTGCTTCATCAGTAGGAAATAAACAGAGACGGGTAGAAGACATGCTCACTGGGCTTTTACAATCCAAAAGGATTTTGTTACTTGCAGCATCAATGTTTAGATTGGAAGACCTTGAGAAAGTTTTCAACTGGTCTTAAAGGAGAAGGAAAGGCGCTCTTTACTTGGGGGTGCCAAAAGTTATGTACCCCAAGTGATTGTATCTACTTAGCCTCACTTTTGGCACCCCCAATTAAATATGCCTTTCCTTCTCCTTTAATTTTTAATATTTTTGAATCATTTGCCTTCCTCCTCTGCCTCTTTCCAGCTTTCAAATGGGGGTCACTGACCCTGGCGGGCAAAAACACCATACCTCTGTGTGGCCACAATTTAATTGTTGATTTATTGTTATTATTCGAGATTTATTAAGTGCAAAAACCATGAAAACCACTAATACAAAACTGCGCCAAGTAAAAGGTTTCAAGGTCCTATAGAAGTCAATGGGAGCTGCGCTGATCCTATTGGACCATTTTTAATCAATTTGGACATTTAAAGGTTCTCAGATTTTTTTCCTTAAGTAATTGTCTGAAAAGCTAAATTTTTAGAGGTTTTCGATGTATTTGTATTTTTTAGTGCGTCGTTCGGTTATTTTGTTAACGCTAGAGTAGAGTTTAAACTTAGTTTCAAAAACCCTCTATAGCCACTAAAATCTGACCTTTGATAAATGGACCTTCTCATTCCAGGTTCTGTAGTCACTGCTGTGTGTGGGATCTCAGGATTAAATGGCTAAAGTAAAACTGAAATGTCATAAAAACCAAAATAAATTAGTTTAGTTACATGAAAAAATTCATGTTGAACGTTTCAGGTTGGATGAGATGGAGTTGTGCTTGTAATGTGGTTCATGGCTGCATTACAGTCATTCTTTCAAGTGCTGATGCTTTGGGCTAAAGGTTGTGCAGGATGATACTCAAGCCCTAAGCTCAGCATTTAAGATAAACCTCTTTTGGCCTTAAATAAGGCACAATTACTTTTCAGGATGATTCACTTCCCGTGTTCATGAAGGGATTTAGCCAAATGTATTTGTAGGCTTCTTGGAATCAGCAAGGAACAGTCCAGATTCATTTTACATAACCCTTTAGTTTATACATCCTGCTGCTATTGGGTCCCATGAACCCATTAAAAGCAATAGATGACAGCTGTAAACTCACACCGTTCCCATAGCAATTAAGCTCAATGGGGCCAATGGATGATATAAAACTGTTCCAGTGCACATTAATCAATGAAAAGACTGTATTATTGCTCTATGTCAGTAAGCATTTTGCATCTTTTTTGCTTGTTTATACATTTTTGTCATAGTATTTGCTTATGGCAATGGTTTAGAGAAGAGAACATCTCCATGTAATTGGCTGTTATTCTGCAGCAAGTGAAAGGGGAGGATCTAATATCTCATTGCATTTCATTTGCTTTTCTCCCACACCCTTCTACCTGACCTTGATTCTTTGGGGCAGATTTACCAAAGGGCCGAAATGGTTAACACTAACGTCAATTCGCTAGCGTTACCGCCTGCAGGGACTTCAGCAATTCTTTAGCGAAAGAGACAGGAGCTAGCGTTCATTCGCACTCTATCACCAGGCAACAATTTGCTCTGGCGAATGGACGTTACTCCGCAAATTCTCAGATAACTGATAAATTCAAGTGCGTATTTTATTGAACGTTACCTCTTCCCGCCAGAGCTGCCCTTGCCAACTCAGACCAGTCGAAGTTCATTAAAGTAGCTAGATCTTCCTCAATCTTCTGGCACTTACATTATATTCTGTGAGCCGAAAATGCATCAAAGTCCAAAAAAGGCTGGCGTCTTTACTTTTTTTCAGCCTGATTGCCTGTAAAAGGCCTAACTTTTTTTGGGCAACCGGTTTTCCCCATACATTTGCAAACATATGGAACATTAACTATACAGTGAGCTCATGTGTAGGGCATTAGAATAACTCTATTGTCTTTATTAAGGTTTCCTGGACTTGTGTTTTAAAAACTGAAAAATTGTAAGTATATGCACCAACATTTAACATAAAGACTTCCTGAGCGTAAGATCCCTAGCGAAGTTAGGCAGAAATGAACGCTAGCGCATTTTCAAATGCTCGTATTGTCATAGAGACGTGAGCGAAAAGTCTCAGGCGTTTGGCGTCCATGACGAAACTCCACATTTTAGTGAATTTGCGTAGTCTGAATGCATTTGCACCTGGCAAAGTGGACACTGGCGACAATTTGCCCCTTAATAAATCTGCCCCTTAGTTTCTTAAATGCAACCTAAAGCACACTGAGCATGTGCAGAGTCATTGACTTTCTAAAGGTGGAATTACAGGATTCAATGGCAAGCTCCTACATACAATTTAAAAGGCATGAATTGTTACTTTTATAAGGCTACTGAACCTCTGACCTGGTACAGTAAGTCCAGTTTATGAAATATAGATTTGTTTAAGTATTAAACATTATTCAATTTCTTTGCCATTTAATTTCATTCTGGACTGTGTAACTTGGCTCCTCCCATAATTTCAACAAAGTCAGAGGCAAATATTTATTTGGCAGTTGGGGTGCTTCTGCTTAGCATGTATGTCTCTAAGTGGTTCTTTTCCCATAACATGTTCCAGTTATTAGGGTGTGGTCTGGTGTTTTGTTTAACTTGTAAAATCTGTGCCGTCTGTCCCCGTTCCAAAATGGCACCCATTCAAGAATTAACAAAGAAAACATTTTTACTTTTTATTAAATGTTACTGCTGCGTGATTTTTTTCCCTTCTTTTCCTTGTTCAGACAAAAGAAAAAAACACAGAGCTGAATTTCAATAAAAGAAAATGTTACTTTTATAAACAAATAAATAACTAAATAAATAAACAAATAAATACATTAAGTAGATGTAAGTGCTTGTAGATTATTCAAATTCTTTTGCAATGAGTCACTTTGTTTACTTATTACGGGTATGGGATTCGTTATCTGGAAACCCATTATCCAGAAAGCTCTGCATTAAGGTCACCTCCCATAGATATTTATCCAAATATTCCAGATTTTTTAAAATGATTTCCCTTTTTCTCTGTAATAATAAAACAGTACCCTGTACTTGATCCCAACTAAGATAGAATTAATCCTTATTGTTTTATTTAATATTTATATGATTTTCTAGTAGACTTAAGGTATAAAAATCCAAATTACAGAAAGATTCGTTATCCGGAAAACCCCAGGTCCTGAACATTCTGGAAAACAGTTCTCATACCTGTACTACAATTTAGCCATTGAAAACTTATCTATGTACTCCACTTCCAGTACCTAGCATACTGTTAGTTTACCCTTTAAGGCAGAGGCACAGGGGCCGGAGCGATACCCGCACTCTTTTTCACGTGTGGCTGGGGATTGCTCTTCTCCTGCTCTCCCTGCCCACCAGCTTCCGACTTCCCCTTTTATAGACGATATGCCTGCTCGCCTCGCCCATTTTGTGACATCATTGGTGGGGCGTGCGGCGCAAGCCTATAAAAGCCGAGGTGCGGGCCAAGGTGGGGTGGAATAGGGTTGGGGAAATCCCGAAACACATCACTACCTCTTTTCCATTTTTCAGAATTATGCCAAATTGCTACATGTAAAATGTGGTGATCCATAGCCCATATGGTATGAATTCTATGCTCCTTAAAGGGCATGTAAAGTCTAAAATAGAATAAGACTAGAAATGCTGTATTTTGTATACTAAATATAAACATGAACTTACTGCACCACAAGCCTAATCAAACAAATAGCTTATGCTTTCAAAGTTGGCTACAGGGGGTCACCATCTTGTAACTTTGTTAAACATCTTTGCAAGACTAAGACTGTGCACATGCTCAGTGTGGTCTGAGCTGCTTAGGGATCGTCATAAACAAAGCTGCTTGAGTTCTGCATGGCTGGGAAGTAAGGTGGGGGCTCCTGTTCATAAGTATTGTTTCCCTGCTTAGCAGTTAGGGACCATCTGACAGTTCCTATCCACAGCAGTAAATGAAGGGAGAATTTCACTGCATACAATCAGGTTTCTTATAAAAACGGTACACATTTTTTAATTAAAGTATATTGGAGATAGGTTTCTTTTTCATTAAAGAAAGTAAAAATGGGATATTATTTTTTTGCCTTTACATGTCCTTTAAATGTGCAAACACAAATATGTAGACTGAATCTGCACCTGCATAAAAAAAATATTTTTAAGGAATCATAAATCGAAAATAAACTCAATTTATCTTCCCCATAGTTTTACTTACTTGTTTTAGTTTTTCTTATGGCTGTTGTCTGCAGCCAATCCTAAATATCTCTTCCTTACTGAGATAAGACATGCTAACATTTGTCTTATTATGTTTGTGATATTCTTATGACACCAATATATATCAAAGTAAATCCCACAGGCTGATAGATAGAGAAGACGGCAGATGAAGGGTCATTTCTACAACATCCCAAAGAATATCCCTGATTCTTGCTGAGGTCAAAAAATATGGCATGAACACATCCTCTTGACATATGAAGCCTTGAATAGCTATGAACAAAGACCTGATATAAATACATGTCTCTGTGGTTTTCAGACGGTTTCTGTTCTTTCAGGGAAGCTTGACATAAGCTAAAGTAGAAGTCACATTTTGCTGGTATTTCTGTTATTTGTATCAAAATGCTTATTATCCATAATTTAAACCTAGATAGAATATCTTAAAACATATAAAAAATACCCATCCCCTAAAAAAATGAAAAAGATAATAGCTGCAGCTAAAGATTGTATTGTATGAGCATGGATCAGTCCCACACTGTAGTTTATAGTAAACATGGAAAATGTATACATTTATGGACCATTACTAAGCTATGTAAAAAATGATTCATGTGAACACACAACACAATGCCATCATATTTCTAAAGCTTTATTTTGTCAGTGTAAAGTCCAGTGTAAACTCCAGAGTAAAAAGCAGCTTTTGGCATGTTTTTTTTTTTTTTGATGCATCATATGGCAAACCTATACTGTATATTGTGGATTTTGAGAGCCCCTTGTTGTGATATATTTACCTATTGAGAACCTATCCCTTGCAAGAAGCTAAATTCCAGTAAGGGCAGGACTACACGGCCAATTTTGCCGCGATCCGATGTGCTGCACAAAATCGCAGGCGTCACGTCGGATGCAACGGAAATAAGGTAAGTAATTCAATTGACGCATCGTGTCGCATTGTTGATGCGACACGACTGTCAATACAGACGCTGCACGCTGCGTCTGCATCCGACAGTCATGTCGCTTCATCAATCCGACACGATCCGATACTGCCATTACTTACCTTGTTTCCGTCGCATCTGATGTGACGCCTGCGATTTTGCACAGCGCGTTGGATCGCAGTGAAATCGCCCTTGTAGTCCTGCCCTTAAGGATGCACATAGGCAACAAATAATTAAGAAAGACATATAATAATCATCCTTTCCCCTCCAGAGAAACCTTAGTACCTTTTTTTGCTGAAAAAACTTGTGTCTTTTGATCTATGCCAGTAATCATGTGCCACTGTGAGATCAAAAGTGCCCAACACTTGATGGTAAGATATTTTATTGCACTGATACACTTGCATAGCTAAAGTGTTCAAGTTTCAGGTTTCCACCTGAAAGTGAATTTCGTCACTAGGCAAGCATTTCTTTTTGTAAACAACGATTCTCAGCTATCTTGTATGCTGAGAGTTTAAATGAACAATAGTTTTATGGGTTTACAATATATATCCCTGCTTTTTGTATATTAGTTGTATTGTAGACCTCCTTTCTAAACCATTTTGTGCACGCCAGGGATAGATAACGCTTTCTTCTGAAACAGGATCTGGCCTGGGCCCTCTAAAACATTGAATGAGACTAGGGTTGCCACCCGGTAAAACACCTGCCAAGGCAAGGGCCGTTATTACAAATTTACCGGCAATGTAGTTGCCGGTAATTTGTAATACCCTTAAGAAAAAGCCCAATTCGCTCAGTACTTACCTTTTTTTTAAGGTTTCTGTCCATCGCGCGTGTTGCTCCACCCCCGTTTGCATCACGGTACATGACTCAGCCCCCTTTTACATCACAGCCCGCCCCTTTTTGTTCCCGCTCCCCCACCGGCTGGTAATTTTTTTTAGAAAAGGTGGCAACCCTAAATGAGACCCTGTCTGTGGCATGTCCCCATTTGATCACGGTCCTGTTTAGTTTTTTTGTCTACTTAAAACGAGCCAATAAAATACACAAAGCATAACGGAATCGTATTGTCAGTGTGCAGCGGTCTTATGGATGCTATATATGACTCTAACTCATGGCAGAGTTGGTCATTGACTGCTAAGCACCTGGTCCTAAGGGATAAGACACAGAGGTTGAGCACTTCACTATCGTGTAGCTCATAACATACAGACATAGTACAAAGAATATACAGGTTAACCTAAGTAGCCTTCAGACTGGGCCACCTTTCCCAGGCTCTGTGCTTCCCTAAGAAACCACTGCTTTAGACTATTTTCTGCAGAACTGCCCTAACCTGCTTGTTCATTAGCACTGGAAATAAATGTATAACCATCCCTCTTTTAAAGGAGAACTAAAGCCTAAAAAATGAATATGGCTAAAAATGCCATATTTTATATAGTAAATTTATTGCACCAGCCTAAAGTTTCAGCTTCTCAATAGAAGCAATGATCCAGGACTTCAAACTTGTCACAGGGGGTCACCATCTTGGAAAGTGTCTGCGACACTCATATGCTTGATTCAGCTCTAAATGAAAGAGACACACCTTATTGTTATTTTATACCAGTCTGGTTTCCTACAGTATTGTGATTTAATTTATCTATCCAAAAATCATACACTAGTGAAAATGGCAAATACAAGAAAGTGTTTTTAAAAGTGAATGTATAGTCATTTTAATTTTATTTTGCCCTAAAGATGCTTTAAAATGTTTGTTTTATAATAAAAAATCTGTTTAATCTCATGGCCCTTTGTTGCATATCCATATGATTCAGCTTTCTTCGTTTCTAGTGCGGCCTGCTTTTGTTTAATTTGACGGGGTTTTAGCAAACTCTTTTATAGTATGTTTTGAACTATATTGTCCTAAAGTGACTTTACACATTTGGAAACAGTTTGTTGATTGGAGCTTTGATGGGGCCTTTGCTTGCTAGCAGTGGTTACTGAGCTTTAAAATATCAACACACTGTTTAGATATAATGAACCATCAGTAAGTTTTAAATTAATTTACATCTGACTTCATTCCTTTTTATACTCATGTCTGAAATGTCATCAGAGACTTATAGGCTTCTTTTGATTAACGTTTCCATCAACATTCACCTTTTTTCTCCATTTTGTTTTCATTTTAATTGTATTAATTTGGTTTTACTTATTGTAGTTTTACAAATGTAAGCTACCTATGTGTTTGGTCTCTTATTATGGTGATCAGTCCTGCACATGACTCCTTTGTGAACTGGAAAATTATTTATCATCCTGACCACTAATATGGGATTTATTGAAAACCTTAGCACTCAAATAGAAAAAACATCCTTACACTGGGGCCACACAAACAGCTAGGACTTTGAGTAATCCAGTCTTTGTATGCGTTCACCTGTAAAATTATTTTTTATACTAGTGATCCCCTACCAGTGGCTTGCGAGCAACATGTTCACCAACCCCTGGTTCTTGCTCCCAGTGACTTCAAAGCAGGTGCTTATTTTTGGATTCCCGGCTTGGAGGCATGTTTTGGTTGCATAAAATCAGATGTACTGCCGTCTTTGAACTGCCTGTCCAAATAGGGGCTACCAAATAGCTAGAGAGAGACCAGATGTAACCAAATGGTGGGGCTGGCAGACCTATGAAATCCATATTAATGTATGTAAGAGAAAGACGTATTTAGACGCACATTTATCAACATTCGAATTTTAGTGGTTTTATAGTTTTTTTTAAAAACTAATATTAAACCCTATGGGGCAAATTACTTAAAGGGCGAAGTGACTAAAGGTGGCGTAACTTCGCTAGAGAAGGAGATAGACTCTAGTGCTACTTCGCACTCTAACGCCAGGCGAATTTTCGCTCAGGCGAATGGACGTAACTACACAAATTCACTAAGATGCAGATTTTACTGAACGTTACCTCTTGCATCAGACTTGCCTTCGCCACCTCAGACCAGGCGAAGTGCAATAGAGTAGATAGGACTTCCTCAAAAAAAAATGCTGACGACTTTTCAGTTTATCAGGGTGATAGGCTGAAAAAGATCCTAAATTCTTTTTAGGGTAACCGGCTTCCCCCTACATTTCCTTACATATGGCACATACACTATACACTGGGCTCATGTGTAGGGCAATATAACAACTCTATTTTATTTTATATTGAGTAGTTTAATGTATTTGCTGCAACATATATTTCAATATTAACATATTGTTATACAGCTTTCGTCAGGCTGGCATAACTATATGTTACTATTGAAATAATAGGCGTATTTATCAAAGGGTGAACTTTCACTTCACCCATTGATAAATACGCCTTTCAAAATCCCATAGAAATGAATTGAGAGCTGCGGAATTTCACTCTAGTGGCGGAACTTCACTCTTTGATAAATTTACCCCTATGGCTAATGGCTAATTCCCCAGTCATTCAAGGGAGCTTTGGGGTAACACTGCATATAGGCTCCTACCAGCTGGTCACTCAACAGTGGCCAGACCTCACAGATTGTCTCATGCCCTTACATTACCTACTGGTTTATATTTGCTTTGTTTACTGGTTTACAGCAATAGTCCATATAGTAACTTGTCTTCAAGAGGCAAAGAAGCTTAATTGTTTCCCTCCATTTGTAAAAATGCATCATATATTTAGATCACCGCCGGGCCTTATTATCATTGGCTAGGAATTCAGAGCTTTGATTTTGGAAAACGTTTTCTCTGGCAGGATATTCCATTTGCTGAAACTTGCTGTACTTGTATTCTCGGGAGGGATAGTGAATGTTTGTGTCTCCATTCAATAGAATATACTTGAGTGAACACAACAGCAATAAAAGAGCACAGCTGGAATGAATGTTTCTCAATTGGCCCAGGTTTACACAGTGAGAAATCTTACACGTATACATTGTTAAACTGAAATGTCATTTTAATGCTTCATTGTCCTCCCCAATGATAGAAGAAATTATAACAGAACCATGCGACTGGATTATATAGCCGCTTTACCCACTGCCAAGTCATTGTCAAACAAAATAACTATAAGATCTGTGGTTGTTAAATTCCTACACTTATTCGAAAAATTGTAGTTCATGCAGAGTCACTAACATCTGAGACTTCACACCAAGTGGTTAGAAATAAAGATTTTTTTTTCTTGAGGTCTACTAGTAATAAAAATTCCCTTAGTGTAAAATTTCATAATTTTACATTTCATGAGTTCTGCTAAATTTTAAATGGACTTTATGTACATTATGATTTAAACAGAGTTAATGACTTTACTATTGCTGGACAATGTAGGCTTTGATGTTTTTAAAATAATATTTTTATTGGAAGATTGGCATATTTTTTTCTGCAAAAATCTTGATTTATCAAGATTCTAATTTGAATTTTTGCCACGTTTCAAATTTTTTTTCACAAAAACTCACAAATTTGAATTATATTGTCAAAAACTCGAAAGATCTGTAAGTAGCTCATACCCCCCCTTTTTTTATTTATTTATTTATTCCTCTTTCCTTTCTTTCTCCCTTTTTTTTTCTTTTTGTTTGTTGGTATTTTTTAGAGCATACTGCTCTTGCTGTTTGTAAAACTTGAAAAATTAATAAAGCGATATATTGCAAAAACTCGAATGTCTGGTAATTATTAAGCAAAAAACCTCGAAAGCTGGAATATAAAAAAAAATTGGCATCTAAAAGCTGGCGAAGTCAATGGGAGTTGCCCTATTTTTTTTCACAAATTTGAATTTTTAAAGCCTATAAATGTGAAAAATATGAAGTAATCAAGTTTTTAAGCATATAAACCCCAAAAAATTTAGTTTTGTTACGATTGTTTTGAGATTTTTACATTCTTGTTTTCTAAATTGTGTTTATTCGAAGCAGAAAAAAAAACTCACAAATTCGATTTTTGATAAATCTGCCCCATAGTGTCTCAATATATATCACCTAAAGACTTTGCCTTAGTTCATTTATGTTGAACCCACCATGCTCCAAAAAATCATTGTATGTTGTTACATTCCCTTTTAATAACAATAAGAAAAAAACACTTGTGAATCTTTTTGGATCACTGAATTTATACAGGGGTCTGACTGGGTCAGTTTGTCACAGTAATTATTGTAAAAAGAGAAAAGAATACCCCATATATTCCCTTTTAATAGTGAACATGGTCAGTCCAGCCATCTAAAAAGAGAAACTGTAACACCATTAATGTTCATTGTGACAAAATTCCTCCCTTACACAATAAAAACTTGTAATGCATGGCTTAGATGATTTGTCTACCTCCTAGTCGTTTAAAATGTGCAGGACGTTATTATTCAAATAATTGAGCAATGGCCAAATCATTTAGTACAAAAACAGGATATGCACACCTATTAGTGGACTAATTATATATAATATAATAATATATTCCTTATATTTTCCAGTCTTGTTCCCAGTCCCAACAGTCACTGTAGGTTTATTTCAGCTAACAAAAAACAGGAATACAGGAAGGTGTAAGACATATAGCCATATTTATTTCAGAAAACAAGAGTTTTGGGGTAACAATGCTTCATGTGAAAAAAACGTTGTATTGCCCCATATTGCTGTATTTTTGTTGGCAAGGTAAAGGTAAATTCAGTACAGGTATGGGATCTGTTATCCAGAATGCTTGGGACCTGGAGTTTTCTGGATTATGTATATTTTCGTAATTTAGATCTTTACACCTTAAGTCTACTAGAAAATCATTTAAACACGAAATAAACCCAATAGGCTGGTTCTGCTACCATTAACGATGGATTATATCTTAGTTTGGATCAAGTACAAGGTACTGTTTTATTATTACAGATAAAAAGGAAATTATTATTAAATATTTGGGTAAAATGGAGTCTATAGGGGATGGCCTTTCCATAATTTGGAGCTTTTTAACAGATCCTATTGTCAGGAGAGCCTGATGGCGCTCTTGTCTCCAACGGCGTCCAATCCAAAATGGAGGCCTCCATGAACCACATGGGTTGACCAGGTGCGATGATGTCACATGTCTGGTGTGAAAATTGAAAATAAAAGGACTTCCAGGTCACGGGTTCAATGCCCGATTATAGCATTTGCTGAATTGGGTTCCTGGGTTTCCTAAATTCCTAATTTGTTGATTCCTGAATTCCTGACCCTTTGCTAGACCCTGATTCTGATTCTTGCTGCCTGCCTTATTGAACTCTTGCCTGAACTTGACTACGCTTACGTTTGATCCCTTTGGATACCGCAAACTTGGACTTTAACCCCTAAGCTTCCTCCTTGGTCCGGACTTCTCCTTTAGGAGCCAATAGGCCCCTGACACCTATACTTCTATTTGTTACTTTTTTTGTTTTGTTCTAGATATACCATATATATGTATCTATACAGGACACCAAAATGTGCATGATATATATAGTTATGTAGCTTAGTGATAAAATTGTCAGTTTATTAGCACCTGATGAGTAATAGAATTTAAAGCACATCTGCTCACTGATGTAAATCAATTTATACTCATGATTTTCTTAACAGTACAACCTCCCTAAAGAATCTAAAAATCCATTTGCAAATATGTTAGTCAAGTTTTTGTCTCATTGCTCCCCGAGGTCACTAAGAAAGATGAAAAGCAAATCATTATTTTATACAGAATGTTGTGGACCTGGGTATTTGCAGAGAAGAGATCTTTCTGTAATTTGGATCATCACACGAAAAGGGATTCATTTTTAAAAATGAAAATGATTTGCTTAAAATGGAATCCATGGAACATGACTTTCCCTTAATTTGGAGCTTCCTGGACAATCAGTTTCTAAATAACAGATCCCATACCTGTAAGGCAAAGTCGGTATGAAATAATCATTTGGAAAAATTAACAATCTTAATAGCTTACAAATCATTTATTAAAGTTGATGCTGAGTGCCAGTGCACTTCAAGGCTACACCGCTTAAATTAAGGGTACATAAAAGCCCAGTTGGGGCTTGGCTTGAATTCTTATCTGCAATTAATCGTTCATACATTAAATTATGTGCGGCCATTTCTTTTATCAAGCCTAACAAGCTTATTTTTCATAAATGACTATAAAGCTATTTAATATTCCTCCTTTAACTAATCCTTAAATGCCTATAGCATGGTTCTAATCAGTCTTTTGTTACTTCATTTTATTCAGCAATGTTCTGGCAGTGCGAGAATAGGACCATTTTACTGCTTTAGCTTCTGCTGATATTAAATACTTTCCCCTAATTCCAGAGGGCTTACTAAGTGCTCCCCCCCCCCCTGTATCAACAACACAATGATTTTCTTAAACATAAATGATTCTGTTCCCTATTACAGCACTAAGCAAGTGGATTATTCATTCCAATTAAAAATAAAAAAGACTTATTTATTTTCATATTAGACCACCTGTTCCCAATTCAGCATACTCCTAGCCAGTATGTGACTAGCCTCTATGCTACCTCATATAGTGCCACATACTTAGGCCATGGCCATCTACACAGACCTGCGTATAAACTGATACTGAACCAACTAGTTGGACTTCCAATACTTTTTGCATTATATATTCTTGCTTCTTTCTTCACTTGCCACAAAACTGATGTTCTGAGATTCCTTATCGTCTGTTCTTATTTATATTTCCAATATCTTTCAAAATGCAAAGGCTAAAATCTGTAAAGGGAAAGTGAGAGAACTTCCAGTTGGGTAGACTACCAGTGGGTCAGCCTGATAAATGTGTGCCAATTGTCTTGACGAAACTCAACCCGCACCTGACTCTATCCTGCAAAACCATAACACCCAAACCTAACCTGCAAAATGTTGCCGCCTGAAGGACCCAGCCCAACCCATACCCACCTCTTCTCGCTCTGTACTCTTTCTGCATGCACCAAGACAGGAAATGTTTTGCACAAGAGGAGTAATGTAGTTCCCCAGTTTCACCTGCACCAAACCAAAATAAGTGGTTGGCCAAATTTCAAACCAAACCCGTCTGACCTGTGGGTCAATCAGTGGGTTTCTGGTCAGCTGCTTTGGAGTGGGCATATCTCCTTACATGAAGGCATTAGGTCTTCACATTTTAATAACCATTCTGACTTTGCTAGTCTCACTGAGCAATTTTTACATGTCAATGTGGAGTGAACTGATATGTCCTTGTCCTATCAGTGCACGCCATTTAACTAGAAATTATGCTGTACTGTGATTGGGCAATACAAATCTAGCTTGTCTGACAAATGACTGCATGGCACAGCCATGGTAATAGTGAGCCACAATACCAAGTATAGATCAAGTGTAAAGTACTTTAACGTGAAAGTACTTCAGCACAATGATTAGAGGGGTAAAGGAAAAAAACAAGGGGATAAAACAGATCATGGTAAAATAAATTTAGTGCAGAAGAAAGATGGATGCATGTGGTGAGAGGAATAGTTGGGTAGTGAAAGAGAAAATGAGTAAAATAAATACAAGGTGAGTTAAAACGTGTGAAAGGAAACAACAGTGTCAATGTAGAAAAGAGAACTAACCATGGGAAGAAGCTGGTTAAAGTGAAGGTTATTACAGAAAGGGAAGGGGAAAATAAAGGAAAAATAATAATAGAGAGAAACTAAGTATATACCAACTCTATGGATAACTAAACCTGGGATTTTTTTTATTTAATTTACATATTGTAGATGTATATAATCTTGCATATGTTGCTGTGACTGCATTTGTAACTACAAACAAGTATTTATTTATTTTTTAGAACTCTGGAAAGACAGAGCTGCCATCATTCCTAAACCAGATATCCTCTTTTATTAAAGCTCACAGTAACAGAACAGATAATGACTACAGCATTTACCGTATATTTACTATGTGACTGGAGAGATCCATGTGAATAATGAACTGGAAAACAGAGAAGGCCAGCTGAATGTGATGAGCTGAGTACTTTAGTGCAGAAAATAACAGGTGAGTGTAACATCTTTTTAGGAAATAGTATTGCCTTGCAATTCAACATCATGCCATTGCAAACTACAATACCCATCTGCCAAGCTTACCTCACAAAAGAGAAAATACTATCACTGGCCTCCTAAACTGGTTAAAATTAAACACACCCGTGCACAATGCAATTCATTATAAGCAGCATCTAAGATAGAATTCTGTAACCTGATCTCACCTATGGCATATTAACTTTTTCTGCACGGATGATAAAGTCTCATCTTCCCCAGACCCAGACTGTCCCAAGGTATGATCAGGATATCACTTTTACACTGTATTTTAGTACAGGAATGTAATCTATTATGTGAAATGCTTCATTAGTATTACAAGTTCTAGGTTATTTGATAAAGGAAATATAGTCCTTTTAAGGCTGTTCATAACATTTAATAATTTATAAATAATAAAGAGAATAATTAAGGCAAAGCCAACCAAGGGTTACAGACAATTCCTATAAATGCTCAGTGTTGAAGGCTTGATATATATAAAATATTTGTATTGTGGCACAGTGTCTGGGAAAACACTAGAGGGAAGGTACATATCTTTCAGAATGTTCAATGAATCCCACCACATGAGGAAGATAATAGAAGCTGGGTGCAATCAGCATTTATTAACTAATGCAGCTTCTGTGAGTAATGTCAGCACTCTGGGGAGGGGAGCTCTCTGAAATAGTAAGTCTTGGACTGTGAGATACTTCTCTGAAGCATAGAGATTGGAAATACTCCTGTGCCAAGTCTGTTTGAAACGGAGGTATGGACTAATCACCTAAACGAGGCTAAAATTTTGCTGTAAAGAGCAACCCCTGTGGGGCCAGTCTGCCCATGGAACAGGCTGTTGTGGTTAATGAACAAGAATTCTAAGTTACTATAACTTTTGTTATACTGTTACAAGTTACTTCCCTCTTGAAAACTCCATTGTGAATAAAACAGATGGATTTCTGTATAAAGTTACCTGGATGCTGCTGCTGTTCTACTTTGACAAATTATTGCTAACTATGGTTGCTACCCTTTGGCCTGGTTAAATCTGGGCAGGGGCTGTGGCACAATGGGGTGGGGTTGTGATGCTGCGGTTCGTGGCGATCGTGTTTTGCCAATTGCCGCGTCAATTATAGGGAATCCTGCCAGGTTTCCTAATTTGGAAAACCAGGCAGGTAGTTTTGACCCAGGCAGCCCTTCAAAAAAAACGGGTGCTATCCGGGTCAAAAACGGACTGGTGGCAACCCTAAGGCTAACATTTGAGTGAATTCCCAGTGTGTGTTTGTGTGATTGTGTGTGTGAAGGGGTGTATTTAGTTTCTAAGAATTTCTCAATATCTATTGCTAAAGTGATCAGGGGAGCACTTGGAAGATTTTAAGAAGTAATTAAGACGTTTTTAATGCGGTTAAGTCCCGCTGAAGCAAAGCGGGACAGATTTGTTCATCACTAGCCAGCATTTACACTGGGCTCTTCAGCATTAGTGCTCTAAGCCAAAAAATTTTTTTAAGGTACACTGAATCTACATGCTTTTGTACTTCCTCTTCATCCACTTCTTTTGCTGTTCCCTCCCTGGAGCAAGTTTTGAATTATTCTCTTACTTCAACAAATGTCTATTAGTAAAGGTTGGCAGCCTTTTTCTTTAATAGTGGGGGAGAGGGGGGGAAGGTTGAAGTAAATTTACTAGTGTTATCGCTCAATACATAATACTTTTTCATACAAAAAGAGATCAGATTTCCAGTGTAAGTGATTTGTTTCCTATTGTTTTCACAATGAAGGCCAAATGCAAAGCTGAGCTGCAGAAATGCAAGTGTGACTCTCTGGAGGCTTTGATGAGCCTCTATATTTTATTATGACATGTTTGATGGATTTTAAATATGACATTCTTTGTTCAGGTTGATCCATTTATTCTTGCTGCATCTGGATTTGTACTTACTTTTGCTGAAGATAAATCTATATTTCCTTTATAATGTTTCCCTGTGGTCACGTTTAACCTGAAGTTTGTTTTTTTGTTTCCTTTACAGTTAAGTGTTACTTTTAACATATTGCATAGTTACTAAAATTCTTGGTTGTCTTTTCCTGTGTATTTCTTTTAAATAGATTATGTTTAGATAAATACACCAGTTTGTTTTCCCCATGCTGGGCCCCCATCTTATCTCCTTCTTTTGTGTCCTTTGCTAAGAACAAAGGACTACGTGAATGCATTCACATTAGTGTAAAATTGATAAATCTTCTGAAAAAGAAGCACCGCCTAGGGGAAAATACTGATTTATTTGATGATGACATTGGTGGGAAATTAATAATACAAGGAAATTTGTCTGAATTTTTGAGAATGCCATTTAAATTAGCATTTAGGGGGTTATTAATACCAAGAACTCAAAAAAATAATTTTACTATAAAATCCGAATTTGTAGTGAAAAAACTTTCAGGATTTATTATACCCCAAGGATGGAAAAAGTCAAAATCCAAAAAATCCGGCATCTCAGACCTGCCAGGGTTGCATATAAGTCAATGGAAAAAGTCCTGAAGATATCCTGATCTACGCTGATTTCCTTGCAATAATCTGAAGATTTTGTGATTTTCAGAAGGAAAATCCCAAAAAAATCGTATGATCCAAATTTTTCATGATTTTTTTCCCCGCACAGGAAATTTTCAGGAAAATGTATTAATTAATAAGGTGAAATAACCTGTGCCGATTTGGTCAGAGTAGATTTCAGAAATAAATAAGATAAATTCATATTTTGATAAATAACCCCCTTAGTATGCGGTAGACAATGATATTCTGAAACAGTTTGCAACTGGTGTTCAATTTTTATTTTTGGTGGTTTTTGAAGTACAGAAGCTCTTAATTACTGGAAGGCCATATCTGATAGACTCCATTTTTATAAAATAATTTAATTCTTTCCTTTTTCTCTATCATAATAAATCAGTGCCTAGTACTTATCCAAACTCAGATATAATAAATTCTTATTGGAGGCAAAACAATCCATTTGGGTTTACTTTTTTTTTTTTTTTAATGATTTTGTTTTTAGCCAACTTAAAGTATGGTGATCTAAATTATGGAGAGATCCCTTAGCCAGAAAACCCCAGGTTCCAAGCATTTGGACAATAGATCCCATATCTGTATAAGTACACAACATGGCTTTATGAAGGGCAGATCATATCAAACAAATTGAATTGCTTTGTATGATGAAGTAAGTAGGAAATTTGACAGTCGGGTTGCAGTATATATGGATTTCAAAATAGCTTTTGATACAGTGCCCCATAAACGTTTGCTTTTTAAGCTTAAGTTTGTTGGTTTTAGTAATGCTAGATTGATAGAAAACTGTCAATGGTCACTTTTATTCACTTTGTTTATTACAAACTTGGGGGAAGGCATTGTAAGTAATATATCTGTGTTTTGCCATGAACGAAAAAGATGCAGACTGATTCAGTTCATCCAGAAAGTGACATACTTGCAAGGGTTCTGAGCAAGCTAGTAGTCAGGGTGATGTGGCAGATAAGATATGTTGTTGATAAATGTATGGTTTTACATCTGGGACTTTAAAAATTTTTCAACCACTTACACACTTAATTGAACTCTATAGGGCAAATCTTTGATGGGACCTGGGGCTATTTGTGTATAATAAACTTAGCTGTCAGAAGCAACATCAGTCAGCAGTAGAAATGGCCTGCAACAGGCACTGTCAGGGTTGGACTGTGGGGCCCGGGGCCCCCCGAGACTGCTGTCCAGGGCCCCCCTACTCTGACGCGCCTCTTGCGCGCACGCATGGAGGCGCTCATGCGCATACATCTACATGCCAAAATGTCATTTTTCCGGAGAAGGGGTCTAGCCCATGAGGATCGGGGCCCACCGGGTTTTTTCATGTTGTCCCGCCGGGCCAGAAACTGGGCACTGTCCTGTATAAATTCACAGGATAATAAGTTTATACTCCTTTTTTACAAAGCACTGGTAGGGCCTCAATTATCCCAATCCAGTTTTAGACTTCAGTGCTTATAAGTAATATTAACAAAACTTATAAAGGTAAAATCAGGGTAGAACTATACGGACATTTTCAGCGCAAGCCGATGCACTGTGACAAAATACAGCCGTCAAATCGTATGCGACGTAAATAAGGTAAGTCAATGCATTGTCGGATGGTGTTGCAGCGCTGATCCGACGCAACACGACTGTTGGATGCAGACGCAGCGTGCAGCATCTGCATCCGACAGTCGTGTTGCGTCGGATCAACGCTGTGACACCATCTGACAATGCATTCAAGTACCTTATTTCTGTTGCATGTGCCGGTGTTTTGTCGCAGTGCGTCGGATAGCGCCGAAAATGTCCGTGTATTACTACCGTAAGAGCGATAAGGTTAAAAAATGATATGGAAGGTCTCAATTATGAGGAAAGGCTGGTCAGGATTGGGGTTGCCACCTGTCTGGTTTTCACCCGGAAAGCCCAGTTTTCCTAATTTGGAAATCCGGACAGGGCTTTAAAGTGAATGGTGTGAGGATCAGCCAATCGGTGATCTCCACTTCACCAGACCCGCCTAGTTTGCCACTCACCACATACATTAGTCGGGATTTATTACAATAGAAAAGAGGCCATGATAACTATGAATAAATATACTAGGGCACCATATAACAAATTGTCTCATACTTTATCTGTTGGTAGATCCTTGCACGGTAGCACCAGAATCCTCAGTTCATGGACCGTCTTATGCAAATGCATTTTTTTGGAGGTATGCGCTCTCATGTTTCAATTTTGTAGTGCTATATAGACACAATTTTATTTGGGGTAGCACGATGATCCCACATTGCAAGGTCTATACCTTCATAGCTCTTTGTGGGGATCACTTTGGACAAAGCAGGTTTGTTCTGTCATAGGCAGTCTCCCCATATATAAATGGCACCTTCCATTTTGACAGTCCCATTGGCTGGACTTTTTGCAATTTTAGCTACATTGGAAGCTTCCCTATTGCTCCCTCTTAGTAGAAAAATATTGTATATGGTGGACTATTTTAAACATTAAAATCATTCTTTTTTCTATGTAAAATTTATTGCAGGACTTTCATTCCAAGGCTTATGGTGTTATGGGCTTTTAAGGACCCATTTAAGTGCAAACCACTTTTTTTCTAGCTCTTTTTCTAACAGGACTATCCTGAGTTTTCATCTTCCACTACGTTTTACTTGACTGCCTTTTTTTTGAGGCCCAGAAAGGTAGGAAAGTTTCCTTGGAGATCACTTTGCACCTCTGTAACAAATCCTACCTTCACACAAATGGAGTATTAAAATTCTGGAGATCACGCTCTGGAGAAGCTTTTTACAAACCAAATGCTTAAATTGAACAACATATAGTATAATGTGACCGTGTAAAGCTCTTTTTGATTAAAGATTGGAGACATATCTCCAGTCCCGTTTAGACTGGGCCTTCTGCCTACATCTGTTCTCTTATTAAGTCAGCTTATAGCCTGTGGGAGCTGTATTCTCTGTACATACCATTTCTTCTCTTTGTCATTAGTAGAGAGCACAGTACAAGGTCTGACTAAGATTTATGGGAGGTGAAGTTCAACATCAGCCTGAGGGCCGCGTGTTAATTCCTGTTTTAGCTATACATCTGTTGTCGAACCATTGCAGAATATTTCAAACACCTTTCAAACACCAACTCTGCCTGATTCATATATGTTTGTAAAATCAGTAGATTTAGGGGACCAAGCAGCAATTAACTGATCCATTTGGCACTCAAACAGCATTTGTTTTTTTGGCCTCTTTCCAGTGTGAGGTTCTGGACTTCTCTGCATAATCTACGTATCAAATGAGGTCTCAATTCAGCATAGGGGGTATATCTCTTCATTTAGCACCTGGTCTGAATTGGCCATAAAGTGAATGGTAATTTTCATTGAAGTGTTTATAACATGCAGTCTTTCTTAACAGGAGACATATGCCTGGAGCTTTGCAGCCCCCTGTATTCTTGCCAACTTTATAAGTCAGCCAACTGGAACAGGAAATCATTATACTGCTACATTCATTAAACCTTTTTTTTTTTTTTTAATATGAAAATGTCATGGGGACATTTCTTCGGAACCAAATGATTCATCTTAGCAAAAATAATCGTTTTTTTGTTAATTTACTTTTACTAATTGCTTAACCTCTTAGACCTCAATGGAGTTTTTGAATTTTCCTCTATGGAATATATACAGTCATATGAAAATTTTGGGAACCCCTCTTAATTCTTTTTAGTTTTTGTATTAGCTGAGCTTTCAAAGTAGCAACTTCCTTTTAATATATAACATGCCTTATGGAAACAGTAGTATTTCAGCAGTGACATAAAGTTTATTGGATTAACATAAAATATGCAATATGAATCATAACTCAATTTGGGCACCCCAACAGAGATATTACATCAATACTTAGTTGAGCCTCCTTTTTCAAATGTAACAGCCTCCAGACGCCTCCTACAGCCTTTGATGAGTGTCTGGATTTTGGATGGCGGTAGTTCAGTTAAATTCGATGGCTGCCGAGCATGGACAGACTGCTTCAAATCATCCCATAGATTTCCGATAATATTCAAGTCAGGGGACTGTGCTGTGACGACCATTCCAGAATATTGTACTTCTCCCTCTGCATAAATGCCTATGTAGATTTCAAAGTGTTTAGGGTCATTGTCTTGTTAGAATATCCAACCTCCACGTAACTTTAATTTTGTGACTGATTCTTGAACATTTTCCTGAAGAATTTGTTGATATTAGGTTGAATTCATCCGACCATCGACTTTAACAAGGGCCCCAGTCCCTGAACTAGCCACACAGCCCCACAGCATGATGGAACCTCCACAAAATGTGACAGTAGGCAGCAGGTGTTTTTCTTGTAATGCGGTGTTCTTCTTCCACCATGCAGAGCGCTTTTTGTTATGACCAAATAACTAAATTTTTGTCTCATCAGTCCAAAGCACTTTGTTCCAAAATAACTGTGGCTTGTCTAAATGAGCTTTTTCATACAGCAAGTGACTGTTTGTGGCGTGAGTGAGGGCTTCTTTCTCATCACCCTGCCATACAGATGTACTTTGTGCAAAGTGCGCTGAATTGTAGAACGATGTACAGATAAACCATCTGCAGCAATATGTTCTTGCAGGTCTTTGGAGGTGATCTTTGAGTTGTCTGTAACCATTCTCACAATCCTCTGCATATGCCGCTCCTGTATTTTTCTTGGCCTGCCAGACCTGGGTTTTACGGCAACTGTGCCTGTGGCCTTCCATTTCCTGATTACATTCCTTACAGTTGAAACTGAAATAGCTTTTTGTAGCCTTGCCCTAAACCATGAAACTGAGCAATCTTTGTTTTCAGATCTTTTGAGAGTTGCTTTGAGGATCCCATCCTGTCACTCTTCAGAGGAGAGTCAAACAAAAGCACAACTTGCAATTGGTCACCTTAAATACCTTTTCTCATGATTGGACACACCTGCCTATGACGTTCAAGGCTTAACGAGCTAATGCAACCTATTTGGTGTCACCAGTAATCAGTAATGAGCAGTTACATACATTCAAATTAACAAAATTACAAGGGTAACCAAATTTTTGCACAGCCTGTTTTTCACATTTGATTTAATGTCATACAACTGAATACTGCTTCACTAAAATCTTTGTTCAGAACACAACCCAGTACTCAGATGTTCCTGGTAAATGAAAGACATACCACTGTTATCTTTTATGTTGAAAGTGGAGTAAATTATTATGCAGGCTGGGTTCCCAAACTTTTTCATATGACTGTAGATATTAAGATAATTTTACTAGATATCCTGCATGTACACATGATACTTTTACAAAGTGCCAACCTGCTCAAAACAAGTACTATTTTACATTCTCTATGCCTGGGTATCCAATCCTAAAGTACAGCTCTTTTTCAAGGTATATTTTATTGTAGCTTCCAGGAAACACAGCACTAGGCAATGCAGCACAAACATATATATTTTCTGACACCTATCATTTTTTGGCCTTCTCCAGCTTACCTTTATTTGACAGCAGTTTCTCCATGCTGATGGCACTACTAGTTTCTTGATGATCTAAAATACTAATGCTAAATGATCCTCGTAATAGTGATGGGCAAAATTTGTGATTTTCTTCGTTGAAAAATTTGCGAAACTATGAAAAAATTTGCGAAACAGCAAAAAACTAGCGAATCGCATTGAAGTCAATTGGCGTCAAAATAATTTTAAGCAATTTTTATAAGCGCGACTATTTTATCCAAATGCATTAAAGTCAACGGTTATCCGAATAATTTTGACGTGCTAATTTCCACACAGTTTCACGAAACATTCGCCAGCGGGGAAACTTAGAAATTAGCCGCAAATCTGTACCTGGTGAATTTATTCTCCCATCACTGCTTCTTAACACAAGGATCTGATGGCTTAGTTTATGTGACCTGTATATTAACAAGGATGTCTGTAAGGGCAGTGGCTGATGGAGAGATTCTCTGAAAATGCTTCTCCATTGGAAAAAACTGAAATCAGCAGTTGTAAAACCAACACATCTTCTGAAGTTGCCTCGGGAGGAAACTTCTCGCGACTTTGGGATGTGTAGGTTTTACCGCTGGTGATTTCAGTTATTGCCACTGCAGAAGCATTTTTCGGGAGATTTGCCGCCTGCAGTTGAGCATTTTTATCATGGGTTACAAACCTCCCCATCAGCCACTGCCCTTAAAGGGCATGTAAAGGCAAAAAATAAAATACAATTTTTACTTTCTTTAATGAAAAAGAAATCTATCTCCAATATTCTTTAATTAAAAAATGTGTACCGTTTTTATAAGAAACCTGACTTCTATGCAGTGAAATTCTCCCTTCATTTACTGCTGTGGATAGGAATTGTCAGATGGTCCCTAACTCCTGAGCAGGGAAACAATCATACTTATGAACAGCAGGGGGAGCCCCCGCCTTACTTCCCAGCCATGCAGAACTCAAGGGGGTAAATTTATCAAAGAGTGAAGTTCCGCCACTAGAGTGCAATTCCGCAGCTCTCAATTCATTTCTATGGGATTTTGAAAGGCGTATTTATCAATGGGTGAAGTGAAAGTTCACCCTTTGATAAATACGCCTATAAAATTCCCATAGAAATGAATTGAGAGCTGCGGAATTGCACTCTAGTGGCGGAACTTCACTATTAACTTCACTCTTTGATAAATATACCCCAAGCAGCTTTGTTTATGACGATCCCTAAGCAGCCCAGACCACACTGAGCATGTGCACAGAGGGGATAAAAAAAACTCCCAAGAGGGAGTATGGGAAATTAGCCCCTGATGAAGTATCATTGGATATGAAACGCGTTGGGCCTGTAACTGTTTTATGTGAATAAATTGAATTTCTAACAAGGCAAATACGTGCCCTGAATATCCTTTCCCAAGTATTATACTTAGTTCAAAAAATCCTATGGAGATAATTGAGGACATCGCCAAATCGCACTGAAACCGGAAAGCCAACCACGTGGGAGAGAACGCCGACATTGATATTTGGAAGAAAAAGCTTGACCGCTACCCGAAAGAAAAAATCCGCATTCCTGTCAGCGCAAGTGCACCAGCTTTGAAGGAACCGCTACCAGCCGCAGCCGCACTGACACTGAACCGGCCGGCTTGAAAGGACCGCTACCAGCTGCAGTCACACTGACACTGCCGTACGCTACGTTTACATTGACATCAGGTAAGCGCTCAACCGACAAAACTCCAAAACGGATTGTGAGGTCACTACACTATTCTGAACTCTTATCCAACAGGCGCACGATATACCTATAACAGATCCGACGAGCTCTCCGCTTCTGCGATATGATCTCTTCCCTAAGTGTGAGTAGATCTGATGTACAACAGTAGCCTTGTGTGCAAACAATATTACACCATAGAGGCTTTGTCTATTTTGTCCCCATAGGATTTTCCGTTGTACCTCCAGCGCACCTCCATCAACCTTTTTGAACTTATATGACACGTGGATAAGTGGATCCATTAACTGAATATTGGTGCAGCTCTCCTCTCTTGTTATATTTGGACTAAGCGCAGTTTTTACCCTATTGCTAAGTGCACAGTCTTAGTCTTGCAAAGATGTTTAACAAAGTTACAAGATGGTGACTCCCTGTGGCCAACTTTGAAAACATAAATCATTTGTTTGATTAGGCTTGTGGTGCAGTAAGTTCATGTTTATATTTAGTATATAACATTTCTAGCCTTATTCTGTTTTAGACTTTACATGCCCTTTAAAGAACAACTCGTGTATTATAAGGTTAAAAGGGTGGAAAGAGACTTCTTTTCTGGAAGTGTTTGTCTCATCACATCAAATTTGGCCTTTAATTTTATATCTGAAGAAATTCACGTGAATTGTTAAGAATTTGCTTATCAGCCCAGGAGTGCAGGCTGGTTTCTGCTAAGAAATAATTTAACTACAAAGAAGCTACCTTTTGCTTTACAGGTATCTCTGTAAAAATGTCTGTAAAGAAGAATTTTGAAAAATGCATTTTTGTGCATCTTTTGCCAGTTACTTATGTACCACACTACACCCAGTGTTTGTACAACATGGAGCAACAAAAAAAATAATACAGTGTGTAAGCACCTGATATTCTAATAAGTGTTTAGAGGAAAAAAGTATTTCAAGTTGGAACTGAGCTACATCACCTATCAGCACCCCTCTTATATCAAAGTATTTATGGCTTGCTAATGAATATGACCAGTAGCCATTTTATTTCAATATTTACATTGAATATTTCTACCCTCTGATCTGAGTAGAAGTCATTTGTGAAACCCACAAATCTATTCTGATCACCAGGACATATATGGTACAGGCATATTTAATAAGCTGTGATTTTAGGGTATAATAAGGTTTATTCTGCTCCTTGTGGAAAATTCCCATGCTGGAATCAAAACCACGGTGTTGTTTAATCTCTGCACATTAATAAACACTTCTATAATCTCATGTGATTCATTTAACAGGTTCGGACTGAGATTCAAAATAGGTTCTGACATTTCAAGTACACTAAGTCCGAAACAGGCCCTGCCATCCTAATAAATAGTGACAGCCCCAGAATCTACAGATTGGCAGTCTGAGTTTCATATAAAGATAGCAAGAAAATCCTTTAAAAAATAAATCATTTTTTAAAAACCGGTTTAAAGGAGATGCTGCTTCAGGGGGGAAAATTAGAACTAATTTGCTACTGCATGCCTTCTCTTGGCTTTCAAATGGGATTTAAGACCTCCCACTAGAAGTTTAGGCAAACAATATTTATTAGGGAGAAATCATGCCAGAATGTGACTAGACAGAATATGTTTATGATGTGGAAGCAGTCCTTAGAAGGGTACCGTCACCAAATCATTATGATATTAACACTGCTCCATAAAGTCTCAATAACCCCATGCCTGAGCTATACTCTTCTATCACATTTACGTTTAAAATTAAGGGGGTTATTTATCAAAATCCATTTTTTTCTGATTTTAAATAAATAAAAAAAAGCCCAACCAAACTAGAATTCACGACGAATTCCACGAATTGGGAAAAAACACAATTTTTTTGTGAAGAATCTGAATTTTGCCATTTGACGCCCAAAAAGTCCAAATTTTTCTTCAAATCGCCAGAGAAGCCAGAAATGTTTGGATTATTGTAGAAAACCCAGCGCAGACAATAATATATTCAAATTGCAAATAGGACCCCTGCCTTTGAGTTCTACAGAACCTGGACAGGTCGAAGATGGGGTATTTTCAGATTCTGACTTCTGCAGCCTTGGGGTATAATACATTTCAAAAAAAAAATCTATTTTTTTTTCTGCTAAAAATTCGGATTTTATAGTAAAAAAACTTACGTTTTTCTAGTTTTTAACATTAGCACTTCATTAAAAAAAACCCCTAGATTAATGAAAACCTTTACAAGTATGAGATAAAGAATGCTTGGGGCCTGATGGTTTTCCTTAATTTTGATCGCCATGCCTTACAAATGCAAAAACAAATTTAAATGCAAGGAAAATTCTAATTATTATAGGCAGGGTCCGGATTTGTGGCAAGGCCACAAAGGCCCTGGCCTAGGGCAGCAGAAATTCAGGGGCGGCATGCCGCCCAGATGCATTGAAGTCAGTTACACATGCTCATTTACGCGAACGGGGAGCGGAAGGGGAGAGAGACATGGATACGCAGGGGGAAGCGGTAGCGGAGGGGGAAGCAGAAAGTTAGGGGGATGCGGACGGAGAGGGGGACTCAGAAGGGGATGCGGAGGCGATGTGGAGGGGCATGGCTAGGGGGAGGGTGGCGATGAGCAGAGACAGCCTAGGGGTGCCCCTTTTATAAATCCGGGCCTGATTATAGGCAAAAAGGCAAATCCTTAATAATTAAATAATTGCTTGTTAAAACATGGCTCAATGGGATATGGCATTGCTATAAAATGTGAAGCTTTCTGGTTAATGGGCTTCCCTTATTATGTATATGTGTGTGCCTATACCATAGTTTATGTATGATAAGTATTAAGCAGCCCCTTTTTAGCTTTGTAGAAGGTCCTTCACCCCTGCACTGGGCAGCCACTCCAGTGAGCAACGTTGTTGGAATAACATTACTCTGCTTTTCTCTGCACTAACAACAAGGCTGTTGTAGAGGAACCTGCAGCTGCTCATGTCCCTTTCACTCATTCGGATCAATGCTTTACATTGTAAGTGCAATTTGCATATGGGAGATAGGTCTTCCTGAGGAAACAGATGCTTTTTAAACGTGCGTGGGGGAACTTTGCTAATTAATGGGATTGAAATAAAACCGCCTTCAGCAGGTGGGAATTGATGGGCAGGAGGGACAAATCCAATGCAAATCAGGGGAAAGAGAAAGGTGATCTGAACAGTAACCCACAGAGAAATCTAGTAAATAACTGCTGCCCATGGACATGCCACAAATAGTGATGTTATAATTACAGCTGGACACTAACAGCGCTGATTGTGAATAAATCATTACACTTGCACCCAGGCCTGAATACACTTCCTATGTACTGTACCTAGCCAGTATATATCAGTACATTGCACTCGGGTAATTATGCAAGATTTAACCCTCACGCTATAATTTTAGGGATTTAGCCCTTCACTATATATAGAATTATACTGTGTCTGCACAGAGCAAGCTCATTTTTTTTAAAAACAATGTGTTTAGGTTTGACCTATTTTGTAACATGTATTGTGTGTTTTCATGGGTGAATTCATTCACAACACAGGTTTGATTGTTCCTATATAAAAGCTTCACACTTGATTCATTTCTGACAAAGTGGTCTTTGTTGCAAGAAACACGCGAGGTGTTATTTCTTCGGCACCCCCATGCACCTTTCCTGTTTTTAATGAAGCTGCAATAAAGATTTGATTTTACACCAATCCTGTGTGAATTCTCTTATACTCAGCCACTGCTGCTTTTATTCCTATTTGATCCAAACTGTTTTGCTTTCATGCATTAAGGGGCAAATTCATCAAGGGTCGAATATCGAGGGTTAATTAACCCTCGATATTGACTAGGGAATGAAAATCCTTCGACTTCGAATATCGAAGTCGAAGAATTTTGCGCAAATACTTCGATCGAACGATCGAAGGAATAATCGTTCGATCGAACGATTAAATCCTTTGAATCGAACGATTCGAAGGATTTGAATCCAACGATCGAAGGAATATCCTTCGACCAAAAAAAGTTAGGCAAGCCTATGGGGACCTTCCCCATAGGCTAACATTGAGCTCGGTATCTTTTAGGTGGCGAACTAGGGGGTGGAAGTTTTTTCTTAAAGAGACAGTACTTCGACTATCGAATGGTAGAATAGTCAAACAATTTTTAGTTTTAATCGTTCGATTCGAAGTCGCAGTCGAAGGTTGAAGTAGCCGATTCGATGGTCGAAGTAGCCAAAAAAACACTTCGAAATTCGAAGTTTTTTTTCTTCTTTTCCTTCACTCGAACTTAATGAATGGGCCCCTAACTGTTGGTAGGAAGGTTCATAGCAAAATGAACTAATTCTCTCTATTGCCTTATGGAGCTTTAGTGTAAGTAGTAGTACAGTAGTAGGCATGGGATCCGTCATCTGGAAACCTGTTACCCAGAAATTTCCAATTATGGAAAGGCTGTCTCCCATATGAATGAATTCCTTTTCTCCGTAATAATAAAACAGTATCTTCTACTTGTTTCAGACTAAGATATAATTCATTTTCATTAGAAGTAAAACCAGCCAATTGGGTTTATTTAATACTTACATGTTTTTCTTGTAGACTTAAGGTATGATGACCCAAATTATAGAAAGATCTGTTATCTGGAAAACCTCAGGTCCCAAGCTTTCTGGATAACAGATCCCATACCTGTAGTATGGGCTTACATATAATTGGGATTGTAATTAGGATCACTCATGGTAGTTCCAAACCTATATTCTCCGTTCCATAGTATGTACATAGATAGGCATTACTTGATGAGCACTACTTGCCCCAAAACCACTTAGTATATTTAACTTACCTGTAAAAATAACTGGTTTGATAATGCTCAGGGACAGATCTGAAATAAAATTATATCCTCGACCAAAGAAGTCAATGAAGCACTGGGACTATGGGAACGTAATCCCTTTGATAACTGCATCTGGACCACGGGTTTGTGCTACCAGTTCTTTGTATTTATTAATAATTAACTTTGGTTTCACCTTTGATATTGTACCTTTGCCATTAATCATGTTCATGTCTGGCTTAATTCCATTTTAACTTATTCATTAGGTTTGTGATTTATCCCCATTGGAAACTCAGCACCAACAAGCCGTCTTTCCTGACGCTATTCTCTATTTACCACTAAGTCCAACAAATGTCCCATGTAATCATCTTCCTTATGAATCTAATATCAAGAAGTGTAATACAATAATTGGTCTTCTAAAGTCCAGCAGTAGTTATTAATCATGTGTCAGTCGCCAGCTGGTGGTAAAGACAAACAAATGTTTCCTTTCCAACAATAAAACCTCTCCCTTAAAGGACAAGGAAAGTCTAAAATAGAATAAGGCTAGAATTGCTGTATTTTGTATACTAAATATAAACATGAACTTACTGCACAACAAGCCTAATCAAACAAATGATTTACGCTTTCAAAGTTGGCCACAAGGGGCTGTCATCTTGTAAATTTGTTAAACATCTTTGCCTGACCCTGACTCTGCACATGCTCAGTGTGGTCTGAGCTGCTTAGGGATCATCATAAACAAAGCTCCGTGAGTTCTGCATCGCTGGTAAGTAAGGCGGGGGCTCCCCCTACTGTTCATAAGTATGATTGTTTCCCTGCCCAGCAGTTAGGGACCATCTGACAATTCCTATCCACAGCAGTAAATGAAGGGAGAATTTCACTGCATACAGTCAGGTTTCTTATAAGAACAGTACACATTTTTTAATTAAAGTATATTGGAGATAGGTTTCTTTTTCATTAAAGAAAGTAAAAATGGGATTTTATTTTTTTGATTTTCCTTGTCCTTTAAAGGGATACTGTCATGGGAAAAAATTTATTTTTCAAAATGCATCAGTTAATAGTGCTGCTCCAGCAGAATTCTGCACTGAAATCCATTTCTCAAAAGAGCAAACAGATTTTTTTATATTTAATTTTGAAATCTGACATGGGGCTAGACATATTGTCAATTTCCCAGCTGCACCCAGTCATGTGACTAGTGCTCTGATAAACTTCAGTCACTCTTTTTTTTTTACGTTGCGTTTTTAAAAATGAACAGCCAGGCGTAAATACGCATAAACTGCACTATCACTGAAACTAATGGAAAACGCACTATTTACACAGGGCGTTTGCAAGCTGAAATCCGCCACAGGACGCCAGTATTGGCGTTTTTTAGCAGAAACGCCAGAAACGCCAATACGTCAAGAAACTACCAAATCAATAAACTCTATGGGATCTGCACGTTTGAAACCAAACTGTACGTAAATACGCAGCTTATTTTAAATATGGTGTCCAAATTCAATGAGAACAATGAGAAGTGCATGTTGGGAAAATAATCATACGTGCTGAAAAACGCATGAAAAACGCATGTTGGCGGTCGTGTGTTGTTTCAGTAGCGTATTTAGGCCTGGCTGTTCTTTTTTAAAAACGGCGCAAAAACGCCACGTCTGGCCTTACTCTTACTGCTGTACTGCAAGTTGGAGCGATATCATCCCCTCCATTACCCCCTCCCCCAGCAGCCTAGCAACAGAACAATGAGAAGGTAACCAGATAGCAGCTCCCTAACACAAGATAACAGCTGCCTGGTAGATATAAGAAAAGCACTTAATAGTAAAATCCAGGTCCCACTGCAACACATTCCGTTACATTGAGTAGGAGAAACAACGGCCAAATGACCTGAGATGCACCTACACACCAATATTACAACTAAAAAAATACACTTGCTGGTTCAGGAAGGAAACTTTATATTGTAGCGTGAATTATTTGCTGTGTAAACAGTGTATTTTAGAAATAAAAATTACATCATAAAAATTAAGACAGAATCCCTTTAAGTGGTGTTTGTTGGCAGGGTAATGCAAACTACCTGCAGAAGCTGATCAGCAATACACTGCTTTATTTAGGATCAGTAAAACAACAAGCTATTTTTGACCTTACCCAGCAGTGTTGCCATGCAAATCCCAAGGGGTGGTTTACCTTTAAGTTAACGTTTGGTATGTTATAGAATGGCCAAATCTAAGTAACGTTTCAATCGGTTTTTATATTTTATAGTTTTTGAATTATTTGCTTTCTTCTTCTGACTCTTTCCAGCCTTGAAATGGGGGGCCCTGACCCCATCTAAAAACTAATACTCTGTAAAGCTATACATGTATTGTAAGTGCTACTTTTAAACTACTCCTCTTTCTATGCAGACCCTTTCCTATTCATATTCCAGTCTCTTAATCATAGCAATGCATGGTTGCTAGGGTCATTTACACCCTAGCAAACAGATTGCTAAAAACTGGAGACCTGCTTGATAAGACACTAGAGGGCATATTTATCAAGGGTCGAATTTCGAATTAAAAAAACTTCGGAATTCAAATTCACAAAGACCAACCGAAATGAAGTCGAAGTTTTTTTGTTTGGATAGGTACGAATCGTACGAATCGAAGGAAATGCACATTCGATCGAATTTTCGATTTTTCAAAATCCACCAATTGACTCCAAATAGGTTCTAGGAGGTCCCCCATAAGCTAAAACAGCAATTCGGCAGGTTTTAGATGGCGAATTGTGGAAGTCGAATTTTTAAAGAGACAGTACATGATAAATTTCGATATTTGAATTTTCGATTTTATATCAAATTCGATTCAAATTTGGACTATTTCCTAGTCAAAATACACAAAAAATAGCTCTAAATTCAAATTCACCTTGACTTTTGATAAATCTGCCCCTAAATAACTCAGAAGCCTAAATAATAGAGAAATTAAAACCAATTGAAAATTGTCTCGGGAATATCACTCTCTACATCATACTAAAAGTTAACTCAAAGGTGTACAACCCATTTAAATAGTATACATATCATAGCCACAAACAGTCGCCCTGCAAGGCCACCACTGAACACCTCTCAAGCACTACCCCTAAACCACTCCTAGGAAGAGCAATGCAAACAGAGTCACCTATGAGAACTTTTTATTTAAGGGAGGTTCTTCCATGTCCCCATAGCTTAACATATTGACTAGCTGCATTTGTTCAACCTCACACAAGTTGGGTCATGAGGTCAGAAAAATTAAAGATTTGTTTTTTGCAAAAAAAAAAAGGAAAAGTGTATTTTTTATGAATTGTCAGGATAGGATTGTAAAAGTAATGACTATATGAAATATCACTTGTGTATTACTATAGAGAATTGCACATCTTGACTTAATTTACAGACATTAGAGGCACATTTTTATGTCTCTTGCTCTGTGTATGTGATAAATGCTTTGCAGTACAATTAGCACTAGCAGATCTGAACCTTTCTATTTACATCACTTTTCTAAAACTGCACCTTTTCTCAATATGGAAGCAGCCATTCATCATTATGACTATATTAAACATAATAACGGTATGGGATTCATTATCCAGAAACCTGTTAGTTCAGAATTACAGAAAGGCCATCTCCCATAGACTCCATAATAATAATAATAAATCAACATTTTAAAAAATGATTTATTTTTTCTCTGTAATAATAAAACATCTTGTACTTGATCCAAACTAATTAACCAGCCTATTGGGTTTATGTAAAGTTTACATGATTTTCTAGTAGACTTAAGGTATGAAGATCCAAATTACGGAAAGGTCCTGAGCATTCTGGATAACAGGTCCCATAACTGTCATAGCAATTCGGAAACATTGACATATAGCAGCAAAATTGCCAGTATGTCAACCATGCACTGGCCTAACATATTCAAACAAAATATGATGCTATAAATTTTAATACCAGGGTACATGAAATTAAACTCACATATGCAACTGGAAACTTATGGTTTGGAACGCTCCATCATATTATTGCTTGGTAAAGCACCGATCTAAAAAAAAGTAGTTCGTTTTTATTTTGTATTATTTGTGGTTTTTGAGTTTTTTAGCTTTTCATTCAATAGCTCTCCAGTTTGCAGTGTCTGAATTTAGACCCTAGTAACCTAACTTTGAATTAGAGATTGGAATATGAGTAGGAGAGACTCTGAATAGAAAAAAGAGTAATAAAAAGTAGCAACAGCAATAGTTTTCTCATTTTACAGAGCATTTTTTAAATGGGGTCAGTGGCCCCGCTGGAAAGATGGAAAGAGTCAGAAGAAGACAAATAATTCAAAAAACTATAAAAAAGAAAAAATGAAGGCCAATTGAAAAGTTGGTTAGAATTTGCCATTCTATAACATATTAAAACTTGAAGGTGAAGTATTCCTTTAAAACAAGTGAGTACAACAGGTACAGTATGTCTAGTTATCGGTGGTTGCAAATTCTCTTAAAAATAAAGTCTGGGGCAGCAGGTAAGAAGCAGCCAGCACTTAGTTTTGTATATTTCTTTTATTGCAGTGTACAGATTACCAGGTTGCACCAAAGTTTTGCCTTCCCAAGCCTTGGTATTAACCTTGACGTTAACCTTGACATTAGTTAAAGTGCTTAACAGAGAGATGCAGTTTGGAGATTGAGTCAGTACAGGTATTGGAGCTGTTATCCAGAATGCTTGGGACCTTAGGTTTTCCAGATAACAGATCTTTCCGTAATTTGGATCTTCATACCTTAAGTTTACTAGAAAAGCATTTAAACATTAATAATTATATCTTAGTTGGGATCAAGTACAAGCTACTGTTTTATTATTACAGAGAAAAAGGAAATTATTTTTAAAGATTTGGATTATTTGGAAAAAATGGAGTCTAAGGGGCCAATTCACTAATATCCAAAGTTGCGCCAGCGACAGCTTCGCCGCACTTCGTCAGGCGTATTTTCGCCAGCGCTAAGCAAATTCACTAAAAAGGGAGGCGAATGGTAGTGAAGTTGCGCTAGCGTTAATTCGTCAAGCAAAGCGAATTTACGCTAGCGATGCCTCATTTGAATATGGCGCCAAGTTAAAGTACAATGAACATATATGTAGCAACAAATCCATTGAACTACACAAGGCTGGGAAAGCTTCATAAAATAAAATAGAGTTTTTTTTTTGCCCTATAAATGTGCCCATTGTATAGTTTTGATGCCATATGTTAGGAAATGTAGGGGGGAAGGAGGGTGCCCCCCCAAAAAATGTATGATTTTTTTCAGCCTATCACCCTTAAAAAAGGAAAAGACACCAGCGTTTTTTTGGGAATTTTTTTTAACAACTCCTATCTACTCTATTGCACTTCGCCTGCTCTAACCTGGCGAAGTTAACTCTGGCGAAGGAGGTCACATTGAGAAAAAGACCAATTTTAGTAAATTTGCGTATTTTCGCCCCCTTCGCCAGAGTGCAACTTTGCCAGCATTAGGGTGCGAAGTTGCACTAGGCTATCATCATTGCTGGCGAATTTTCGCCAGGGTGACTGATAGTAAATTTGCTAAGTTACAAAATGACTTCACGCTAGCGAATTTTCGCCAGCGTTAGTCACTTCGCCCTTTAGTGAATTTGCCCCTATGGGAGAGGGCCTTTCCGTAATTTCAATGCTTTCTGGATAAGGGGTTTCCGGATAACGGATCCTATACGTGTATCAAATTAGGCACAGCAAAGACAATAAAGGTTACTCAACCCCCCGAACTGGAGAAGTTCTCCTATTATTACTACCCCACTGGGCCCTTCTGCAGTCAGAAAAGGGTTATCAGTTGGCAGATTGAGGAGTCACTTTGTATAGTTGGGCACAAAAAAAACTGTTCTGTTTTTCTAAACAAGATATCTGTGAGCTGCTAGCAATTAGCTGTCTTTGTTGCTGGGTTCAGTAACAGTTGGGTCATAGTTCTAAGGTTCTAGAATAAAAGAAGTCTACGGAATGAAATTTAAACGGGTTCTGTCACCCTAATGATTTTCCAGCTGTTGTAGAAAGTCTTTCTGGCAGAACTGGAATGCCGCATCTTCATCTACTCTAGAGAAACTTCTCGCCCCATAGGATATCACTGTACTTTGTGTGCTGACTGCTTTCCTGCAGGAACACTTATTGGGAAACGTGTGTACTCATTATTTAGAAACATGACATTGCACAGGGAGACAATATAAATGAGAATATTCCTGTGGTGGTGTATACAACGCCGCACATCATTTTACTCGGTGAAAATCCCGTTTTGGTTAGATTAGCTTGGCTCTGCTTGAAGGTGTTTTTAATTTCAAAAGGATCTCTGGGAATAAAAACAGATGTTCTACATTTTTTTTATGTTTTCTTCAGGGGCCGTTTTTTGCCAAGATTTCATTGTGATTTTTCTTAAACCTTTACGACGACAACTTTGCATATAAGGTACCATAGACAACATTAATGATTTTCTCCCTGTGAGATATAGAAGTAATTCTTTTTTTTTTTTTTTAATTGAACTTTTCTTTGCATTTACTTGTTTTAATATATGTGTGCAAATACAATGATAAAAACACATGCCTAGCAGTAACAACATGTACTAGATGAAATCAAATCCACTAGTAATATGAACGGCACAGCTAGAATTTTCCATCCATGTAATTAATAAATATCTTCTGTGAAATCTAGGGGCTCATTTATTTGCAAAATACCTACCTGATTGCTAACTGTTTCGGTCTGTTCTCTTTTGCATCCATCAGAATGAATGGGGATCTGAAAGAGAAGAGTTCTTTTCATTAAGCCTTTTTGTTGTCGGCTTTCCCTTTAAGTAATATAAGACTAATGTAATAAGCCAAAATAATTGCATCTCCTTGTTTGTTTTTCATTCCCTTTCCCCCATACAAGCTGTAATAACTGCACTATTCATCTACCTTGGCCTTGAACTGAATGTAGGATAAAGACTTTAAATCCACGGATATTAATATTTTTGTTAGTAGATTTGTCATAGCAGCAAAGTAATGGGATGTTTGGGCCTAGTAATAGTAAATGGAATTGAGTCATCTTTTGTAAAAGCAAAGCAACAACCAGTATATGTAAAGTTAGTGAGGATCAGTGATGGGCGAATAAATTCGCCTGGCACAAATTTGTGGCAAATCTCCCCCAAAAATTCGCCAATTTGTCAATTTCTGATTTCTTTCGTGAAAACTTTCAAATTGCTTGATTTTTCCATGAAAACTTTTGACTTGCTTGATTTTTTTAGTGAAAACGTTTGAAATGCTCGATTTTTTGTGAAAACGTTTGAATTGCTCGATTTTAGTGAAACCCTTCGAATTGCTTGATTTTTTTGTAAAACGTTCAAATTTGCTCGAATTTTTAGTGAAACCGTTCGAGTTGCTAGATTTTTAGTGAAAAAGTTCAAATTGCATTATTTTTGTGAAAACGGTCGAATTTCATGATTATTTTGTGAAAACGTTCGAATTTCACGTTTTTTTTGTGAACCTTCCAATTTCACGATTTTTCGTGATATTTTCGCCGTTTCGCTGGAGAATGCATTTTTAAAACGTTATTTGTAATTGCAATTGAAAGTATTATTTGTTTATGGGTTTTTTTTGTTCTCTGCACTCACTTCTGGTTCTGACTCCTCAAACAATGTAGCAGAAGGCAGTCTACAAGGTATTTTGTTTCAGGAGTCAGTGCAGAGAATATACACAGACTGATACCGATTTATTGGTGCTTATAGCATCATGATAATACAATGTCAATGTCTATTTTTACAATAAAATAGAAGGATAGGTGAATGTTGCAATACAGGGAGCTCCTGCAAGAAAATGTTTCACTTTGCTAAGAAATGAAAACTTGGACAAAAAGTTCATCTTTCTGCCGGACAATGATCCTAAACAGAAGGAGTAAGATTAAGGGGGCTGATTCACGAATTTCGGGTGAAGGATTCGAATAAAAAAAAATTCGAATTTCGAAGTATTTTTTGGGTACTTCGACCATCGAATTGGTTAAATTCGATCGAATTCGATCGAATTCGATCGAATTCGATCGAATTCGAACGATTCGAACGATTAGAAGTAAAAATCGTTCGACTATTCGACCATTCGATAGTCGAAGTACTGTCCCTTTAAAAAAAACTTTGCCCCCCTACTTCGGCAGCTAAAAGCTACCGAAGTCAATGTTAGCCTATGGGGAAGGTCCCCATAGGCTTGCCTGTGATTTTTTGATCGAAGGATTTTCGTTCGATCGTTGGATTAAAATCCTTCGAATCGTTCGATTCGAAGGATTTAATCGTTCGATCCAACGAAAAATCCTTTGATCGATCAATCGCAGGATTTGCGCAAAATCGTTCGACTTCGATATTCGAAGTCGTACGATTTTAGTTCCCAGTCGAATATCGAGGGTTAATTAACCATCGATATTCGACCCTTCGTGAATCGGCCCCTTACAGTAGGAGTAGCAGTGAATTCACTTAATATGTGAATGACCTACACTGGTGCAGTCAAAAATAATTGATAGTTATGGAAATAAAGATGGCTGTTCATAAGAGCCAATTAAAGGAGAAGTAACTGCTGTACATGCACCTGCCCAGTGGGCGCAAGGGATACATGGGTAATTGGCAGCAAAGTTGCAACAAAACACTTTAACAACGGACCCCAGGCCAGTGCCATTTATATGGAAAATGTAAACCAGCACAAGGGCACAAGTTCAGCTATTTCACTATCTGGGTACCCAACATATTGGCACTCTCCATTGGTTTAATCTTTACTTAATTTTAGTACAGCCATTTTGGGGAACAAAAACCCAGTTGGGCATGTGGAGGTTACTGTTATGTGGGTCTCAAGCACATTCCTGATAAAAGAAAAAAAAATCTCAATTGCCGTTAAACGACATACTTTTAAATGGGTTGTTCACCTTTAAATCAACTTTAAATATGACGTAGAGAGTGATATTCTGAGACAGTTAATAATTAAAAAAAAAAATTTTATTATTTGTGGTTTTTCCGCAGCTCTCCAGTTTGCAATTTCAGCTGGTTGCTAGGGTCCAAATTACTCTAGCAACCATGCATTGATTTTAATAATAGACTGGAATATGCATTGGATAGGCCTGAATAGAAAGAGGAGCAGTAACAAGTAGCAATAACAATAAATCTGTAGTCTTAGGGCATTTGTTTTCAGATATGGCCATTGACGCCCATTTGAAAGTTGGGAAGAAAAAGGCAAATAACTATAAAACTATAAAAAAAAAAATAATGAAGACCAATTCAAAATTTGCTTAGAATTGGCCAGTCTATAACATACTAAGGGGCAGATTTACATAGGGTCGAATATCAAGGGTTAATTAACCCTCGATATTCGACCATCGAAGTTAAATCCTTCAACTTCGAATATCGATGTCGAAGGATTTAGCGCGTTCGATACGAATGATTTTAATCCATCGATCGAACGATTTTTCTTCAACCAAAAAAAGCTACCAAAGCCTATGGGGACCTTCCCCATAGGATAACATTGACTTCGGTAGCTTTTAGGTGGCGAACTAGAGGGTCAAAGTTTTTTCTTAAAGAGACAGCACTTCGACTATTGAATGGTCGAATAGTCGAACGATTTTTAGTTCGAATCGTTCGAAGCTGAAGGTCGAAGTAGCCCATTCGATGGTCGAAGTAGCCAAAAAAACCATTCGAAATTTTTTTCCTCTATTCCTTCACTCGAGTAAATGGGCCCCTGAAAGTTACCTTAAAAGTGAACCAGCCCTTTAACAGAATCCACTTGCAAAACTGAAAAAGACAGTGTTTTGCCGTTAAAATAGAAAGAAAGTGAGAAAAGGGATCTATTTATGTGTTTGTGTTCAGTTAGAATATTCATTAGCCTGTGGCCATTGAAGAGAGTGAGGTCAGCTAATCAGGAACTGAAGTCAGGAATCACTAGGTCTTTGTCCACACTCCCTCGCTGAATAAGCCATTGACTTTAAATGAAAATATGGGCTTCTCTGTATGGAGATTTCCCCCTGAATTCCTGCAATAAAAGGCCCGCGAATGATCTGTTCATTTCCCTAATTAACCTAAACTAAAATGTGTGGATTGTTAGCTCCTGTTTATCAGTTTCTTGCATATTAGGATGACTGTAAATGAATCTGAGCTTGATTAAATTGTATCTAGGTTTTTATTTGAATAACATTTTCAGTTGACAGGCGCTGGGCAGTGAGACTCCCTCTAAAAAAGATGCAAAGAGAATATTAGAACAACATGTGGAATGTGACTTTATGGCGCTTCCAGTAGGCTTCCAACTACTAATTGTGGAAAACAATCATTTTACACAAGGCAAATTGTGTTCTTTTTCATTCTGTCTTTTTTCCACTTTACTTAGCTGTCTTTCAAGTGTTAAATACCCTAAAATTATATTTAAATGATCTCTTTATATTTAAAAAAAAAAAAAATCATTAACGTGTTACTGAACATGGCCTTTACATAGACTTAATAGTTTATTGTATTACATATATTTGTTTTAAAGCAAACACCAAGTCATAGTCCTAGACAGAGGAATATACACCACTGTCTAGGATTCAGTGGTCGCGGGGGGTTCCCGAAGGGACAGGGGGTCCACACCACAGCCCCCTCTCCTTCCTCAAAGTTCTCAAAATAACAGCAGCAGAGAGGCAGCACCAGAGGGCTGTAGTTAAGGGGGCAGGTTAGGGGTTAATGTCAGGCAGGCCCCCCGAAGTTTTTTCTTCACGGGGCACAGCACTGACAAGTTATACTGGTAACTAGATGGATATGTGGCACACAATTCTATAGTTATTGTCATATGTATAGTACAGGTATGGAATCCATTATCCGGAAACCCGTTATCCAGAAAGCACTGAATTACAGAATGACCATCTCCATTTTATCCAAATAATCCAAATTTGTAAACAAAATGATTTCCTTTTCCTCTGTAGTAATAATATAGTACCTTGTACTTGATCCCAACTAAGATATAATTAATCCTTATTACTAACAAAAATCAGCCTATTGGGTTTATTTCATGTTTTCATTATTTTATAGTAGACTTAAGGAATAAAGATCCAAATCACAGAAAGATCCGTTATCCGAAAAACAGCAGGTCCCGAGCATTCTGGATAACAGGTCCCATACCTGTGCATATATAACTATAAATATATTATTTTATTACCTGGTATTTAAATTGGACCTGTTACCCACATACAAAAAGCTGTATAATAAAAGTCCTTTTCAAATTAAACATGAAATCCAATTTCTATTTTTTATTAAAACATTCATACGTAGCTATTGTAAACTCATTTAAAAATCTCAGCTGTCAATCAAATATTGTCTGCCCCCCTCTATACCTTACGCATAGAAATATTGCATTCAAATCTAATGTAATTCTTGCATCTACATTTTAATTAAAGGTGAACTAAACCCTCTACTATTTATTTACACAATTACCATGTATAAATAGTATAGGTATGCCCAAGCTGACCCTTCACATCGACAGTAGCCAAAATGTCCCTCAAACCCTCAGGTTTGTAATAAAATTGGAGGAGTGTTGATCAGGTACTGTATGGGGACTTATTCTAGGAACGACTTTTCTTTCCCATAAATTCTAATGCTGCTGTGTGGGAGTGATAGCAGAAGGGGCACATACATGTCCAGCAGCTGCTACATTTCCTCTGGCTGTCACAGGATGACAGATAAGGATGACAGATAACGGAGCTGAGTACAAGCAAGATGTATGTTGCAGCGTGTGAAGAGTGTTGGTTAGATGTCTGGACTCTGGACGTTACATTAACTGAGTAGAATGTCCTACAAGTTACGTTTGTGATGTTTACACATTTTAGAGCCCTTTCTCTGCAACAAGGACTGTGGCAAAAAAATACTGACTTTTTGTACAGAATGTGGTTGAAATAAGTGTATTGTGATTTCATTTTTGCATAGTGTTACAGTGTTACTGATTATGAGGATACAACTCATGCACTCAAGCATATTTGTTCCCTGTATTGTAGAGTAGTTTTCATAATGACTTGGTAGTGATGTGCGGGTCATGATTTTCCCGACCTGCACCCGCCACCCACCCTCCCTCAGCCTGCGCCTGACTTCCAGGTACATTTTATAGACCCGCCCCGCTGATGACGTTACAAAAGGGGCAGGGCGCACAGGTGCGCGTCTATAAAAGTTCAACCCGGAAGTGTGAAGGTGCCATTTGTAAGGTTGCGGGCGGTTAGAAGACCTCAACCCGTCCCACGACCCTGAGAGGTAAACCTGCGGGTATCGGTCCAGCCCCCACATCACTACTTTGTAGGTAGCCATGGCATGTAAATTTTTAAGATTATTGATGCTTTGCATTTCCACATTGTGGAGTCAGGTGCCTGTCATTTTTATGACTTATTTACCTTGTTACTGCGTCTAGTCTCTACGGAGTTTAGCTTACCCCAGATTCCTACACAATAAGGACTGCTAATGCTAAACCTTGCACAGCACCAAAAGAATATACTTGTGCATTTCTAATCTTGAGAAAATTAAAGTGACAAATGCAAGATTTGAAGCAGTGATCTACAATTTAGTATGCAGTCCACAGTACCTCTGATCTATATGTGCAGATAATTCCTGGTTCAGCACTTTATCATTATTACGTTTTTTTAAGAGCTCTTACACATCAACATCAACTCACAAGTTCCCCTGATTTTTCCAACATATTTTCTTTATTGGCCCCTAATGACACCGCTGATTTGAAGCACAGAACGAGGATGGAATGCAACATCTTGAGTAATGACCTTCCCATTGTAGGTCAACAGCTTGTTCCTTTGTGCTGTGATTCCTGAATCTGCTACATTCTGGTTCATGATTTCTACCCTGGTCCTGGTTACAAATTTGTCTCACAATTATTTGGTGGTTCTTATGGGGTCTGAACTACACCTTGTTCAGTCTGTACTGGTCCATACATTTTTCTCACTCTCCTGTCCCAGTGGGAATCTCTGCATTCTTGTTTGGTAAGACCTGGTAGCACTTGAGTAGATGAAGGCCAGGCCCAGCTAAAGGTTGCTTTTAAAGATGGATCAGCGGCTAGACCAAAAACCAGTAACTTCCCCAGGGTTTGGGTTTGCCCAAATTTAAATGCCTGAGAACAAAAAACTCTGTGCTCCACATTATCTCTCACTTGCAAAATTCAAGAAACATCAAGAATATAACATTTTGTCAAATCTGTGTTTCTGTTGTCTTTTTTCATTTGGTAGCTTTAATTAGCCAAGACAATGTCACCAGCCAAGAATATGAGGGGCATAGAACCTACCATATCTGATTTAGTGTTTCACATTGTCTCTCTTTATTGAGTTTAGGGGAAAATATTTACTTGCTCCAGCAAAGTCTGTGGTGCTTAGCCCTAAGAGCTTTCATTTAAAGGGCAATATGTTCATAATAAATACAGCATGTCATACTTGACCTTCTCTTGATGAAAAACCACTGTCCAGTCCTGCTAGGTTCCACATTTGATTAAAGTGCTACTCTGAGCATCTGAGGGCCTCCATATGATATAATGCAAAACATAATTTGTTGGTGAGCAACTGGGTACTCACAAGATTAAATTTTTACAATACATTTGTATTGCTCCCTTTCGCTTTAAACAAGTATAACGTCTGCCGCTTGCATGTGTCATGTTCTTAGTCACATTTGGTCCGCAGTCTTTTCTTTCAAATAAATAAAGTCAATAAATAAATCCGGGAAGTGCACTGCTTTTCTCTGAATCCTGTTCCTGACAAAACTCTGACTCCAGGACATTACTTTATGCTGCTCCATGTTTGTACAAAATAATGGAATGCTTTAAAATAATTGGAGTTGATTACAATCGTAGAGGAAGAGGGATAATGAAAACCAGATACCCAAAATGCTCCAGGGCACATGGAAATATGTAGAACTACATCTTCTACTGATTCTTATTCATTCTGTCCAAACATACTCCTATCAGTCTGGGTAGTATTTTTACTTTTTTAGAGTACATTTGGAGTAATGCTTTATAGAAAAGAACATTTTTTGAGCACATGGTAATACCTTTGCAAGTCTAGTTTATTGTATCTCAGTTTTCTTCGCTGTACCATGAGCAGCCAAAGTCTGCCAGTCCAATAATTCTTATTTATACAGTAACAGCAAACCTTGCTCAACAGATATTGGCACCGCATGTGAGGCTGACTTAGTCATGTTACAAATGTCTAGTTAAATTTAGACCCATAGTATCAGTTTCCATCTTAATATAGTTGCCATGACGCACCCATTACATTACAGATCTTGCTTTTTTTTTTTAATGCTTTGCATTTCTTTTAAATTTGAAAAGTATGTCTTAAAGCAAACCATCTGGAAGTTATCAAATCCTTTGCTTAGAAATTTCAGTGTCCTTAAGTTATTTAGAAAATAGTGATGGGTGAATCTAACCGATTTCGCTATTGCTGAAAATTCACAAAACAGCTACGGCCGCCACTTTTTTTTTGACGTGCGACAATTTTATTCACCCATTCTAGCAGATTACAGTGTTGTAATAGTAGTGGAATAGTAATGGTTATAGTAGCTTCTTCCAGTTTTCCCTTCCAACCCAGAGTAGGTGAGAGTTTCAACTGTAAAATTCTGTTTGGCAAACCTTGTGTCCTATAAACTTCAGTTAAAGGGTATCATACCTATATTGTTCTGCTCTCCTTTTACTGTACTCAGCAATAGTGATGGATGAATATAACCCGTTATGGTGAAAAATTCGCCAAATGCATTGAAGTGAATGGGCAACAATTTTTTTCACCCATTGGAATCTTTTTCCTGGGGAAACCTGGTGAAAAATTTCGCTCATCACTACTCTGCAGCGCTGGCAATGTTGGCTTTGTAAAAATATTTGATGATAATATTCAGAGCCCCACTATGCACTTGAACCTACATGTTTTTTGGTGTGACGCATAGACATGGCTTCAAGCTTTGGAACTGAGAAGGCAAGCAGAGTTTGGTCAGATTGGGGCGTGGTTGCATGTAACTGAGGCCAGAGCTGAGTAGGGTTTGGGCTTAATATACAGTTGGAAATGTTGGATGGTATGCAAGTGCAGTTTATCTATCCATACCAGCTAGTTAAATAAAACCATCACGATCTGCCATTGAGGACAGATAGAAGGGAGTCTGTATACTGGATAACCCTGGGTATAACCATAAATAGGAGAACGGAGTTTAGAAGCCATGAAAAAGTAAAGATTTAATGAAACAAGGTACAAAACAGTAACCAGTGAAAAAACAGAATAACCGGGGATACCGGAAGGCAAAACAAAGTTCAGTCCAAGTGTTGGGACAGGCAGCTTACAGCGAAGGTCCGATAAAAAAAAAAAACTGAGGTTGAGACAGGCAGAAATCCAGAGGGAAAGTCCAGAGAGCAATCCTAGGTCAGTACAGGGAGATCCACACAAAGTGAGAATGTCCAGAGAACAGGCTGAGGTCAGTACCTGGGGATCCACATAGGGTTCACCGGCACACAGGTATTGCTGGCAGGGTGAAAGCCCTTGCTTTAAAGTTTAATAGTGCGACATGCAACGTTTTTTCCTAAACAATTTTTGGATATCGATTATTGGGACACTGTACTACAAGTAATATTTTCTCGGGTGTTTAATATTTACTTTTTCTTGTCTTTTTTTCTTTGGAAACATTTTTTTTCTATGTGATGGTAATTTATTATGTTAATTCATTATGTTAATTATATGCACACATATGTAATTGTTACGTCACTAACCTATGCTTTAAATGGCTGCGTGCATTCTGTTTCAGTATGCTTGATAAAGGGGTTGTCCCCGAAACGTTGCATGTCGCACTATTAAACTTTAAAGCAAGGGCTTTCACCCTGCCAGCAATACCTGTGTGCCGGTGAATTCTTTTCTTCATATTGTCGTGGGTTTGCCGAAGCCCTTTTCCCCGAGCACCAGGGTTAGTATTCTACTGGGTGTGCGTGAGCAGCTACAATTTCTTCCACAAGGATCCACATAGGGTTGCCACCTTTCCTGGAAAAAAATACCGGCCTACCTTTACATTTATCTTTTTTCCCTATTAATAACATTGGGATCAACCATCATTTTTACTGGCCAGGCCAGTAAAATACCAGCCAGGCAAGTAAAATACAGGCCAGGTGGCAACCCTAGATCCACACGAAGCAGGAACGGAACCAGGGTACAGGAACAAGGAGAGAACTCAGAGGCTAGGAACAAGGCAAGGAACAAGGAATCGCAGGGTAGATCATAATAATAAACCCATACTGACTCCAAGGAACCCTAGTGGCTCAGGAAAATGGAGCAGGTATGGTTAAACAAATAGACAAGGGTTTGATTCCTGGCATTTCCGGACAAAGAATTTCTGATGTAATTGTTTAAACTATCAGGGCTGTGATCAGACTAAAAGCACAAATAAGGGCCATCTTTGTCCTGCAATATAAGTGGGGCTGATTATTCCATCAATCGTTTGCTGCATCAGTATTGCTTTAAATAAATGTGCAACTTGTGTTTAGTTCGGTACTGAAAATGCACAATAAAACTGGACCTTATATATTTTAGGCCTCATTGTTTTAACCATCTGCGGTGTCAGAGGAAATAACTAACACAATATCCTTTGCTCATAGGAGAATTGGAAAAGTCCATAAAAATTTGCCAAATGATATGTCTCTGGGCTTATTAATGACACCAGGGAGACATAAACTGTTTGCACATTGACAAATATCATGTGTGAGGGACACAAATGAGATACTGATTTTCCAGTATGTCTCCTTTAAATAAACAAATTAAACACTAAGGACTTTTTGGGTTTTTTTTTTTTTTAATATAGCTCAACATACAGAAAAAGCATTTTTCTTGGCTGTGTGTGGCTTCCCATTGCAGAAGTAATTATGTACAAATCATTCTAGTTTAAATCAGGCACTAGATATCTGCAATAAAACCCCAACCTTGCTGGGTTCATCTTCTTGAAACCTGATCTTTGGTGTTTGTAATGATTTGTTATATTAGGCAATAGCAAATATTCCCATTGTTATTCCTGATAATTTAATTTACTGTTCTAAAGTATTTGGCTGTATAGCATGGAATGCAGTCCTAAGCTAGGAACTCATCTTGGAAAAAGGGATTCTTTTTTCTTTCTTCTTTTTGGATACGAGAACTTTTTCTATTGTGGGATTGAGCTTTTTTTTTGATGAATCTGTTTGGGATGTGATGGCTAATTACTTACAGTATATATCAAGCAATTAGCAATACTTTTGAGCAATCTACTATGTAGAACAGTCCTCCTTTGAAGGATTCAAATATAAAAAACTTAGAATTTTTTACTACGACCTTCGACTTCGATTCGAACGATTCGAACTAAAAATCGTTTCACTATTCGACCATTTCGATAGTTGAAGTACTGTCTCTTTAAAAAGAACTTCGACTACATACTTCGGTAGTTTAAACCTACCAAGGTACATTGTTAGCCTATGGGGACCTTCCCCATCACTTTTCTAAGCTTTTTTGGATCGAAGAAAAATCCTTCGATCGATCGATTAAAATCATTCGATTTTACTTTGATCGATCGTTCGAATCTTCGAACTTCGAGGGTCGAATTCGAGGGTTAATTAACTCTCGATATTCTACCCTTGATAAATGTGCCCCCTAAAGTCTAATGTGGTTTTTAGCTGTGCTCGTTTTTTCTTTTCATCCGTATGTTGCATAACTTAAATTATATCTATCCATGTATATAGTTTTTGCTTCTAAATTCATAACTTGTCATTATATTAAAGGGGATCTAATGGCACATGGGGTGTTTTCAATATATTTTCACCTGGCACTTTTTAGCTCCATGGGGGGGTCAAAACATTCCAAATCGCCCTTTCCTTGAATTAATTTACTGGAAGTGTTGAGTGCAGTTTTAAATGGGCCACTATCACTCTTAAAGGCAGAACTAATCATTTCTGAGTGATATCGCCAGCCTGATACTACACTTGGCTCATTCAGTCATTTTCAAGTTAAGGGTGAGCAATGTGGAGCATTTCTTGTCTATATTGTCTTATGTATAAAAATTCTCCCCAAGCAATGGAGATATTATCCTATAAGAAGTTAGCCGTAGGGCGATAGCGTAACATCTGTAGAATCTCATGTTGCCTTTAAGGGGAGCCCAGAATTAGTGCAGATGTAAGCCAGTAAATTGCATACAGGGTTCTTGTAATTGAAGCTATTTTGCTGAATTATTTATAATTATTTGTGACCTTTAGAATTAACCTATTGACTGATTGTTACAAAGCACATGCAGGTTTCATGACTCAGGGGCAGATTTATCAAGGGTCGAATTTCGAGGGTTAATAAACCCTCGAATTCGACCCTCGAAGTAAAATCCTTAGAATTCGAATATCGAAGTCGAAGGATTTTAGCGCAAATGCTTCGATCGAACGATTCGAACGATTTTAAGCGATCGATCAAAGGATTTTTTTTTTTCCGAACAAAAAAAGCTTAGAAAAGTTCTGGGGAAGGTCCCCATAGGCTAACATTGCACCTCAGTAGGTTTAAAGTGGCGAAGTATGAAGTCGAAGTATTTTTTAAAGAGACAGTACTTCGACTACCGAATGGTCGAATAGTCGAACGATTTTTACTTCGAATCATTCGAATCATTCGATTCGATCGACTTTGATTGAATTTGACCAATTTGATGGTCGAAGTACCCAAAAAAATACTTCAAAATTCGAATTTTTTTTCATTCAAATTCTTCACTCGAGCTTAGTAAATCTGCCCCTTAGTGTCAAAGTAATTAGCAGCACTCTGCAAATAAATTGTTTTCGTTTATCCTAATGGACCTCTCATATAGGTGAAGAATATCAACTAGTAATCAAAATTTAATAGGAGTGTGCTGGGCTCACCATTAAAGGAGAATAAAACCCTAAAGAATAATATGGCTAAAAATGCCTAATGTTTCAGCTTCTCAATAGCAGCAATGATCCAGGACTTCTCATACGTGAGAAGCATGTTCTACCCATATACTGGAGCCTGGCACTGGGTAGATGCCCCTGTAACCGAGGAACCTCCTTTTCTCAGGGCTGAGCTGTGCTTATGGATGTTAAGATTCTCTTTAAATTCTCTAAATCCTCTGCATCTTTGCATTATTTTGGGTTTCGAATTTGCAGGTGCTTCCACAAAACCAGAACTTATATGCACAAATAATATTCATTAGTTTTGCACTTGTCTTCCTCTCAGAAATAAACTATTGTTATAATAAATGATTATTCTGCAGCGACATAAGAAAAACATTAATAGAAACTGATGCTAATTGCCTTATTATTGCCAAGCAGCAAACACATAGTAGCACATCCAGTGCAATTCCTCAATCAACACTGTGGAGTCAAGAGTGATATTAACATGATTATAAATAAATCATATAGCACGGACGCCATTGCTCATGAGCCAGCTATTTCAGTTTGATCAAATTAATAAATATACATTTTAGTTAGATGGGCGATGAGCCACCGCTTCAGTGCTCAGCCGCATTTTAAGTCCAAGACAGCTGTGAATAAACCACACCTAGATGTTCCCCAGAAGGACATGCAGCTGCATTGAGCAGAAGGTCTAAAGCTGGGAAGCATGCACAGAGGGACACTTATCCATGGAACGCATGTTCCAAACAGCATTTCCATGTGTACTTTTTGTGTTTTGCTTGGAAATACCCCTTGAGCCTAAATTACAGTCAGGGAGATTCCTTCTGCTCTGAACAGCACACTCATATGTAATACAGGTATGGGACCTGTTATCCAGAATGCTGGGGTTTTCCAGATAACGGATCTGTAATTTTGATCTTCATACCTTAAGTCTACTAGAAAATCATGTAAACATTAAATAAACCCAATAGGCTGGCTGTGCTTCCAATAAGGATTAATTATATCTTAGTTGTGATCAACTACAAGCTACTGTTTTATTATTACAGAGAAAAAGGGAATCATTTGGAAGAATTTGGATTATTTTGATAAAATTGAGTCTATGGCAGATGGCCATTCCTTAATTCAGAGCTTTCTGTATAACGGGTTTCCGGATAATGGATCCCATACCTGTACCACTTTATGGCAATTGAAGGGGTTGTTCACCTTCAAACACTTTCTTTCCAGTTCAGTTGGTATCAGAGTGACTGGATATCTAATATAATAGCCAGAACACTACTTTTCAGGTCTCTTTCTTTCCACTGATTGGTTACCAGGCTTGAGGGGAGGCCACATGGGTCATAACTGTTGCTTTTGAATCAGAGTTGACTGCTGAGGATCAATTGCAAACTCACTGAACAGAAATGTCCCATGTGGCCCCCCTTCAAGTCGCTGACTAACTCAGAGTTAGAGAGCTGAAAAGCGGGAAATTCTGTTCTGTTATGTTACACATCCAGTCACTCCAGTCTTTATACATTACATTTTTGGCTAACTAACTATATTAGAAACATTTATTATTTTGCACAGCCTATCTATTTACCCAGTTTTTAACTTTACACTGAACTGTTCCTTTGGAAGGGTTGTTCACCTTTGAGACAGTTTGCAATTGGTTTTCATTTTTTATTTTTTGTGGTTTTTGAAATACAGTAGACCAGGAAAAAATTATGAAAAAATCCGGGAAAATGTAAAATCAGGGAAATGTGTTAAAGTAACTTTTTATTCAAGTACTGAAAGGATATAAGCACAGTCCGTTATACTTTGAGATACAATATTTACTGTGTTACTAACAAGGGTTAAACATTGCAGTATTAATGTTACACTATAGGGGACATGTGCAATTCCGGTTGTTAGGGATCTAATTTATCCTAGCAACCATTTATTGATTTGAAGATCAAGAAGAGACTGGAATATGAATAGGGGAGGGTCTGAATAGAAAGATTAGCAATAAAAAGTAGCAATAACAATACATTTGTAGCCTAAGGGCAGAGAGACGCTGCTATTTCAGGAGATTAATTGCCCAGCCACAAAAGGCTTTTTCTTCGGGCAACTAATCTCCCTGAACTGCCTTCCCACCAGCTAGAATGTAAATCGCCAGCATGGTGGCACTTGGAATGGTTCATTTTCCGAAGTCACCCCAAAAGGAAACCTTGGGCGACTTCGGAAAACGAAGCATTCCGAGTGCCATCCCACTGGTGATTTACACTCCCAAAATAGCAGCGTGTGTCCCTGCCCTAACAGAGCATCTGTGTTTTAGATGGGGTCAGTGACCCCCATTTGAAAGCTGGAAAGAGTCAGAAGAAGAAGACATTAATTAAAAAAAAGAATTGGCCATTCTATAACATACTAAAAATTAACTTAAAGGTGAACACCCAGCTATTAGAATTGATACAATAGTTGCTAATATTTCACAGATACTGCTGAGAAATGTATCAACTAATTGTATCAACTAATTGTATCAACTAAATGTAGCAAATTGTAACAGTTTAGATGCTTCTAGATCACTGAGCTGCCAGACTGAAACACTAGAGACAACAACATTAAACTTTTAACTTAAATTTTGAGAAAAAGGTAAAAAATAAAAGATGGAAAGCAATTAAAAAAAATCTGAAAACAACATAACTGACAAAAATGTTTGGAAGGCGAACAACCCCTTTAAAACAGGGTTCCATTTAACACCCTCCCTTGCAGTTTTATTCCACCTCCCGAAAATGCTGCAGCATGAGGTCATATAGAGGAAATGGCAGCCACCTATTGCACTCCACCCAGTCCCAGATTTTTAGTATCCGATATAGGAGAGAAAGTTAATCGCCTGTGTCTTAAGCATTAAACAGTTCAATGAATGGTGACTAACAAAAACATATGATACTTCAGAAGGAAATTCCATGAGTGGCAGTTTTATCCATCTCATTATATTCCGACAGAGGAATATCCCAAAAAGAGAAAGACGCCTTTTCTTTTTTTTTATCCTTTGCTGTGCTTTTATTGTATGTTTGTTCTTTCTAAAATTACAGCAAAGAACTTTATTTAATATGATTTTTTTTTTAAATTGAGTTATAAGAATAAACGACACAAATCACTGTAAAGATTATAAAAATATGTTGCTGTTTTGTTTTTGCACCCATTCCTATTCATCAAGTTCCTGTTCTGGAGCATTGAATTGTACATGTACCTGTACTAGGGATGCACCGAATCCAGGATTCAGTTTGGGATTTGGCCAGGATTCAGCCTTTTTCAGCAGGATTCGGATTAGGACAAATCCCTCTGCCCGGCCAAACCGAATCCGAATCCTAATTTGCAAATGCAAATTAGGGTGGGGAGGGAAATCGTGTGACTTTTCATCACAAAACAAGGACATTTTTCCCCTTCCCACCCCTAATTTGCATATGCAAATTAGGGTTTGGATTCGGTTCGGTATTCGCCCGAATCTTTCACGAAGGATTCGGGGGTTCGGCCAAATCCAAAATAGTGGATTCGGTGCATCCCTAACCTGTACACTAAAAACTGTTAAAGGAGAACTAGACCCTAAAAATTAATATGGCTAAAAATGACATATTTTATATACTGAACTTGTTGCACCAGCCTAAAGTTTCAGCTTGTCAATAGCAGCAATGATCCAGGACTTCAAACTTGTCACAGGGGGTCACCATCTTGGAAAGTGTCTGCGACACTCACATGCTCAGTGGGCTCTGAAACGCTGTTAAGAAACTAAGATAAGTGACAGCATCACAGATCATGTGCAGTGAATCAGCAGAAAATAAGATGGGGAGCTACTAGGGCATCTTTGGAGACAGATCTTTGGATGCCTTGATCTGGTACAGAAAATCTAAAATATAATGTGCAACATTTCTAGCCTACTTCTTAATAAGGCTTTAATTGCAATTAGATCATGTAGGTGTGTGGCCAGTAAATGGGACTATATGTAATGCTCCTCAACTCAGGTCCTATATTGTTTCTGCTTGCATGGGACGGAGCATTCAAATATTTCCCTCAGCCATGGGGACAATATGTAAAGCTGCTTTATATGGGATGTGGCCCAAACTTCCATTTCCTTTATGTATCATTTTCCTGCATCATTGACCTGTAGCAGTAACCTATACCATAATCAGATTTTTAAGCAGGTGACCTGTAAATGCTACCTGCTGATCGGTTGCCATGGGTTACCATCCAAGTGCAAATTATTCCAGTTTTTATGAATGAGCCCAATTGCTTTAATTTCACAAATTCCCAGCTTTATACAGCTTGTCAGTGGACTGCTCATTTGTTTGACTTTGTTCTTTGTGATCTGTAAGCAGAATGGGACTTTAGATTCGTTTTTAGTGATGGGCGAATTTATTCACCAGGCGCGAATTTGCGAGATTCGCCGCCAGCGAATAAATTCAGATGCCGGCGTCAAAAACGGGCGCTGGCGTCAAAAAAATGGGCGCTGGCATCAAAAACGAGACGCCGGCACCATTTTGCGAAATTCGCTAATTTTCCGGCAAAGCGAAACGGGGCAAATTCGCCCATCACTATTCATTTTCAAAATATGCCCCGTTTTAGTGCAAGATTTCTATACAGTAGACCACGGGGTCTGCTACCTCTTTAGCTACGTTTAGTAAAAAGTCAAGGGGGCAAATTTACTTAAGGGCGAAGCTGAGAAAAGTCGCTTTAAGAAAAAAACGCCCATTGACTTTAATGCATTTTGAGTGAAAAAAAACTGTTGCGAGGAATTTTTCTTTTTACGTCAATGAGTTTCGCAAATTTTTTAATCATCACTACTATATAGACCTAGATTGTGTTGCTAAAATAAAAATTACGCTGCCAGTATATATTTTATATACTTTTTCCAACCTTCATTTTTTCAGTGGGCGTCTTCTGTCCTGTAAACACAAATTACTGAAATAATGTCATTTAGGAATATAAGTATATATCATATTTGTAGTAAGTGTGTGTAGGTAGGTATATATTACATTTATACATGACATATTTATGAAGTGTCACACCATGACACACACCATGTTGCTTATATTTCCTTTACATTTCATTTAAGCTTTATTTATGATCTACGGAACAGATTTTGCAGACACAAATTTACAGGAAATTGCTGTGGTATAGTTAAGGGAATAGAAAAATATAAACGTTATTGACTCTGTGTAGCTAAAGTTCTAAGGACAGTTTTTTCAATATCTAACTGTTGCTAAAATGACACAGTACTTAGGGAAAAAAACTCACTAATTCTATTTTATTACCCTGTATTGCAGCCCTTTCTGTTGTTTGAGATGTGCCCTCTGTCCAATTGCATTACAATATATTCTATTTTCCTGCAACCACAATCAAAAACAACAAGTTTATAAGATGATCCCATTATCTAGTTTTCTTTTGTGTTCGCTTATTGTTGCAAAATGTCATTTAAATGATTATATGATGCTGATGTTTGATGATTATATACTGTAAGTGACATACAAAGTGAGTGACAGGTTGGTTGGTGTTTTTGAATAAGTTACTGCAGTAAAGATTAGACTGGCCTAGAATTACGTTGAAAACAAGTTATTACATCTTTGTGGACAGACCTTTTTACATGATGGAAATACTTTGCACAAACTGGATTCCTTGAGGGCTGGCTCGATGTATAGAGATTGGCGAATTGTAAATATAATGGCAAGTTTTAAAAAGGGATCCCGTTATCAGCCTGAAAACTATTGGCCTGTTAGTCTGACATCAGTAATAGGAAAGCTTTTAGAAGAGGGAATAATAGAATACATTGCAAATTACAGTAGTATGAGTTTGTGCCAGCATGGTGTTATGTATAATAGATCAATTTAATTGCCGTTTATGAGGAAGTGGACAGGAACCTCAACACTGGGATCTACTTAGACTTTGATGACTTTGTTTAAGCATTTGCTACAGTACCACACAGAAGGTTATTGGTTACATTGAGAATTATTGATCTGGAACATTATATTTGGATGTGGATAGAAAACTGTCTGAATGATTGAATACAGACTACAGTGTGATGTTAAATGGAGCATTTTCTAATTGGACAAGTGTTAGTGAAGTCCCGCAGGGGTCTGTCTCTTAGGGGCAGATTTGCTAAAGGGAGAAGCGAGTACCACTGGTGACAATTCGCTTTCAGGCACTTTGCTGATTTACTAACGGGTGCAGGCGTAACTTCGCTAGTAAAAGAGACAGATGCTAGCGACCATTCGCACTCTATCGGCAAATTATTGCTCTGGTGAATGGACGATACTCCGCAAATCCACTAAGATGAGGAACTTACTGAACCTCTTTCGCCAGACTTGCCTTCGCCAGCTCAGACCAGGCGATGTGCATTGGAGTGCATAGATCTTCCTCAATCTTCTGTTACTTACATCATATTTTTAGTGGAAAAAGTTTCAAAAAACGCTGGCGTCTTTTCCTTTTTTCAGAGTAATACCAAGTCCTTAAAAATTTTTTTGGGTAACCGGGTTCCCCCATACATTTTCTAACATATGTCACATAAACTATACAGTGGGCTCATGTGTAGGGCATTATAACAACTCTATTTTCTTTATTACGGTTCCCTGGACTTGTGTAATGTAATGTATTTGCTGCAACATATACGTCCATTCAACTTTATAATTTCCCGCTATATGCAAATAAGCCTCTAACAAAAGTTGTGCTAGTCATAATTGAATGCTTTGATTGCTGAAGTAACACTAGCGGAAATTTGCCAGCGTTCGGTGCCCTGGACGCAACTTTGCAGTTTAGTAAATTAGCATTGTCTGAGCGAATTTTCACCTGGCGAAGTGTTGCGATGGCTGCGAAGCCGTCGTTGGCGCATTTTTGCTGCTTAGTAAATTTACCCCTTATTCTCTTATTTCCCATGCTTGGCAAGTGCATCTCTGTTGCTTTTTCTGTATACGAGTAAAGGTAGTTAAAACATTAATAGTTTTACTACATTGGACATAACAATTTGCATGAATCACCTACATTCTCAGAGAAATTGGGATTTTCTATTAGCGTTTTATAATAGGTTTTGTGAAAGTCACCTTTAATGACACTTAAATGGAACAGGAACACAGCAAGGAGTGAAATCCACAACCCAGGCAAAGAAAAGGACTGTAGTCCGTGTGCCAGATGCAAAGTTTGGGAACAAACTGCAAAGTGAGATCTGATAACCAGGGGTGCTTCGCCAATGAGGCGAGTTGAGGCTGTCGCAGCGCCCCACTAGGTACCAGGGGCAGCAAAAATGCTGCTCCTGGTACTTTAAGAGCGAATTTCCGGGGGAGGGGAGCAGCAGCAACTGCTGCTGCCTCAGGCGCAGAGGGGCCAGGATCGCCCCTGCTGAGAACATTAGGGAAACTGGGGATGTGATTGACTATAATCTGAAGAGACAGCCAACTGCAATTTCTAGGAAACTGTCAACTGCAACTAGGCCTGAGACAAGGAGAGGAAAGCATTTTGATATGTGTTATAGGATTTCAAGATACCATGCCAGTGGCTAAATTTTGCAGATGAGATGAGAAATTTAGCACAGCCTAGATAAGAGCATTTATAAAGCAGTTTCAGTTCAAGAGAAAATTCATTATATCTTCCAGAGAGGCAATGCTTATTGATTCAAGGCTTGGAAAGACAAGAGGGCTGTTTTAGAATCATTAAGCAAAATACTGCCGTACCCTGATTGATGCACCCAAAACTTGATTTAGCAAATACATGCAAGTACAGGTATGAGATCAGTTATCCGGAAACCCATTATCCACAATTCTCCAAATTACAGAAAAGCTGTCTCCCATAGACTCCATTTTATCAAAATAATCCACATTTTTTTAAAATTATTTCCTTTTTCTCTGTAATAATAAAACAGTACTTTGTACTTGATCCCAACTAAGAAATAATTAACCCTTATTGGAAGCAAAACCAGCCAATCAGATTTATTTAATGTTTACATGAGCTTCTAGTAGCTTAAGGAATGAAGATCCAAATTACGGAAGTATCCATTATCCGCAAAACCCTAGGCCTCGGCATTCTGGATAACAGGTCCCATACATGTAGTAAGTTGCACTAGAATCATGTAAAAGAATTGTAAGATGTGGGTTAAAACATAGTGGATGGCATCATTTTCTTTTTAATTTCAGCATTCCTGCCTGTGCTTAAAATACCAAAGTTGCTTAAAAATCTGCAGGAACCTGGGAGGATTCCTTCCAAAATATATTTCTATTCTTCCTTAATTTGCACAGTAGGTGGTGGTGGATTGATATGGTTGGTGTACACAGTATGCTCCTGCCAACTCTAATAAGAGTTCTGCCAGCAGTTATTCTTGTCTTTTAGTTATGGTGTTTATACTTGACCACTGATCACTCTTTATAATGGACACTAACATGTTTTCGTTATAATTCTGCATTCTTTTGCTTCCTGCAGATCTTATTCAGATTAGGCAATGTCAGGACACAATATTACAGAGTTTAAATGCCAAGATGTAAATATTTTAATAAATCCTGTACAATGGCTTCCTATCTACTACTAGTAGAATTTCTTATCTGCAATTGTTTTATTGCTCTCAAAAGAAACACGTCTGTTTGAACATTATCTTGATTATACTATGATGTTGTAAATGCATCTACCGAAAAAAATCCCGTCGGGGCAAGGAACACATCAGCTGATGATGCAATCCTAGCCCTGAGAGCCTACTTGTCTAGCATTGTGATGCAATTGTTTGGCCTTATCCATACCTCCCAACTGCCCTATTTTTTATGGGATAATCCCACTTTTGACAGGTCCACCCGCAGTTCCGATTTATTATTGAAATGTCCCGACTTTCTCTTTGATCTCCTGCACTGAAGAGCCAGAAAAAGATACAATGTTTCTAACTTAATTGGCTATTGGCAAAGAGCCCAGAACTCTCTCCAGGTGCATGTTGATACTTTTGTAACAATTTAAGATAAGCAAAGAAGCAAGTGTATCAATTTAAGATAAGTGGGTCTCTTGGGGAAACTGTGACTTGCAGCTTAAAGGGCAATTCACCTTCATTAGCAAAAACTGTAATAACACAGAAAAACCACAGAAATGTGTTCAAACTTTCATAACCTGCCACATTTGGTAAAATGAACATGGCAATTAGGGGGTGAGGCTACAAAAATGGGTATGGTCACAAAAGTTAGCGACGTTATGCGCAGCAAAACTTTTTGTCCCTCTTTCTATTTCTAGAATGCTTATCACCAACCTCAAGGAGGGCATACCATTAAAAGATCAGTCCTAAGTGTCATTATTTGCAGTTATGGGACATATAGTAGAAAATTCACAGTACCAAAGCCAACCAAAGTCAGAAAGGTTAAAGTACTTGAGCTGTGGCAAGAAATACACTTACTATATGTTGTGGCCAGACTGGTCATTACGTTGCAGTTGTAGCTGTTTCCACACTTGGGTTATTGGTTGCCATATTAATGTTTTGCAGGACAGTTCTGCAGCTGATGGTGACAGGAAATTAACTGGAAATGGTGTTTGTTATATTGTTGAAAAGTCTGGGGTGTCGAATAAAATGAGAGTATAAAATGAAACCAAATGAAAATAAGTTTCTCTTGCCAATTAATAGCTTTTATTGCATACATTGCCACACACTTTGTATCCTAAAAGGAGAAAAAAATTACTTTTAGAGCCAATTTCTTAGCTTCTTGCTGTTCCAGAGGAAGGCAAAAAAAAACATAAAAAAAAAAATATATATATATATAAACACACACATTTGAGACTGTCTCCATGTTGTATGTATATATATATGTATGTGTATATTTATATATATAAATATATATATATAAGTGCCAGGGTTGGACCAGACACTGTATTAGTGCTCCAAGAGGTAGGACTGCAGTTTAGTTTTGAGGAGACACAGCAGGGGTGCTTCGCCAATGAGGCGAGTTGAGGCTGTTGCCTCAGGCGGCAGCGCCCCACTAGGTACCAGGGGCAGCAAAAATGCTGCTCCTGGTACTTTAAGAGCAAATTTCTGGGGGAGGGGGGGCAGCAGCAACTGCTGCTGCCTCAGGCGGCGGAGGGGCCAGGATTGCCCCTGAGGCACAGGATGAGTTCCTTTAGGAGTAATTTAGGGATGGTATTTCCTATAAAAGAGTAGCAAGCAAGGATTGAGACTGGATATGGTATTAGATGTGTGCAGTGTGAAGAGACAGTGGCTCTGAGAAGAAGGAGATGTTGGGGCAAGTTGATGGGTGCAAGACAAGAGATGCAGTGACAAAGGTCAGAATGGCAGTGAAGTTTAGCAGTAGAATTTTTCAATCTGTCCTTTGTCTTTTTGAATGAGAGGAGTTCATTTTACCTCAGATGAAACAGGAGGGTTCTAGCAGCAGAGTTTCAAATGGGAGTGATGTCGAATGATGTCGAGTTGCGTAACTGGTGACATCAGAGGCAGGGTTGTGACATCGCTGATCTCCACACAATTAACTATAATGTCCTGTCTATTATTTACTAATTTGGAAATCCGGACAGACAGCCCTTCCAAATACCGTGTTGTCCGGGTGACAGCCCAGCTAGTGTTTTCCATTTTGCCTCCGTAGTGTGCCATTTAGGTAACTATATGACCAGATAAGGGTGGGTTTATGTAAAGGGGCAGGAGGGAACCAGTTTCAGCAGAGGGTCTGAGCAGACTTTTCTTAGCATGTACAACCCCCTGAGGCACACTGCAATTCTTTTATATCTTCTAACTAAGCTCATATTACTTCAGGTATTGTTTTTATTAATATTAAATTTAGTCTTCCTGTTAGAAATAGCATCATGAAAATGGTCATTTCTTTTTTTTTTTATATACATCTGAAAACTCTAACAGTAAATGACCAAGATATCTACTTATTTCAGTAAACTTGTGCATCATTTGCATTCCTTATCTCTCCACCATGGTCAGGTCTGTATCTTGACTGGTGGACAAACATCTGCGTTCCAGGCTCCAGCTGCAGCAGCCGTCCTGTTTAGCTGTGGCTAAAGTACACATTGTACAAGGCCCTAACAATGTTCTCCGCAGTAAACAAACATTTTTCTGCTTCTTATGGTTCCAGAGTGACATCTTGTGGCAAACCAGTTCCACTCACTGGTCTCAAAGGTTTGCTATAGCAGCCTTGATCCCATAATTCATTTTCTGCTATTGTTTAGCAAGGGGCACTACTCATTTTAAAATTCTTGGGATATAGGACACACTTGCTACCCACGAGTAGTACAATAGAGCTACAATATGACTAAGGATGCACCAAATCCATGATTCGGTTCGCGATTCCGCCTTCAGCAGGATTTGGATTCGTCTGAATCGGCTGAACAGAGTCCTAATTTGCATATGCAAATTAGGGCCAGGGAGGGAAATCACTGGACTTTTTGTCACAAAACAAAGAAGTAAAAAAAAAGTAAAAAAAACTTTCCCCTTCCCACCCCTGGGAAATTTGCATATGCAAATTAGGATTCGGATTAGTTTTGGTATTCAGCCGAATAGTGGATTCGGTGCGTCCCTACTAAAAGGTACATATATGTTATTATTAGGGTATTGTTTCCTAAATTTTGATTACTTGGGGCAGGGGAATGCAGTGGAAGGTTCTGTGATATTTTGGGATGAGTGGATATTGTCTATGGTATCCCTTCAACTGGAGCAGAGGGCTTGTTGTAGTTTCATTTTGTAACATGGCTTTAACCTGGTTATAAAGAAAATGTGGCCTTGAGGTGCCCTAATCCAAGATTTATGTGGTGGCTGAATGCTTTTCTTCTCTCTTTAGGACTTATTTACTAAGGACAGGACATGGTGCAAAATGCAATAAATGGGCACAAATGGCCATGATTTTTGCACTTTTCCACCCTGCCCCACACTTAAATATTAAAGAGGACACAATCACTTCAGGGGTGCCCGGGTCAGATTTAAACCGGTGTGCCCGTAGGTCACTCACACTCTGCTAGTGCCATACCCCACACTGCTGACCCAGGGTATCAGACAAGTTATTACAATCACTTGTGTTTTTGCACACACACCCCCCCTCCCTGACCAGATTTGTGGTCAGGCCACAAAGACCTGATCCTGTGGCGAATCCCCTGCTGGCAAAATACAACCCCCAGATCAGGCCTGGGATTTTGTGGCCTGCCCACAAATCTGGGCATGGGGGTTGCCAAAAATTAGGCACCCCTGAATGATTGTAGTCAATTACCTGATACCCTGGGCCAGTGCTTTTGTTAGCAGAAAACTTCCCTGGCCTGGGGTTCTTCTTGTCGATTTTCATCTTTCATCGAGTTTTCATCATCTTTCGCTTCTTCTTACTTCAAAATCCTGGGGCTGACGCATAAGCAGTAGAATGAAAAAGTTTGGCTTTTCATTGTATTGTGCATGCAGGGCCGGAACTAGGGGTAGGCAGAGAGGGCACGTGCCTAGGGCGCAAAGCTGAGGGGGCCCAGGCACGTACCTGCTCTGTCACCTACCCCATGTCCGATCCCGTCTCTCCTCGACTGCCGCTGGTATATTTTGCGTAAATGCGGCACGGCACTCAGTCGGTGCCGTGGCCGGCCAGGTTGCCTAGGGCGCCTGGCCGGGTTGGCCCAGCTCTGTGTTCATGCATAGCCACACAAAGTAGAGGATAGCACTGTGGCATAGGCAGAGAAGAACCCTAGGCTGGGACAGGTTTTTTGCTAACAAGAGCACCAGCTCGGGGTATCAGGGAAGTGAATACAATCAATGGGGGGCGGTCATTTTTGGTACTCCCGGTGATTGTTGCCTTTCCTTCTTCTTTAAGTGGTGAATGTTATTCATTTTCCCTTTTATCCCCCCCCCATTCTATTTATTGATAAGAAATTTCGGTTTTGGGACTGCCTGGGACTGCCTAGGGTTGCCATGGTGGCTTGGCTGGCTAGCCACAGTGTTTATCATTACTTACAATTATAATCTCAATATAACCCCAATATAAGAAGTCTGGAGTAAATGTGACGGTGGGATGTGTGGAAGCTTTTGTGCCTATTAATGCTCTTGCATATGCGTCCAGGGTCTATGTAAATACTATAATACATTTCTGCAAGCCTTTGTACAAGTTAATGCATCTTCATAGTACTTACCTTTACAAGGACGGGTACAATAAAGGTTGGTGTGTTGGCTGTGGCACCTTATTATAATTAACAAGTATTTCTAAAGAGCCAACAAATTCTGTAGTGTTGTCTAACAGAAGGATATACACACTAAATGTAGAAGGGGGTATGAGGTACAGAATTGTTATTTGATATAATGTTTTTAACTGAAACATTTCGGGGAGCTTAGTTTGTCAGCCCTTTGATATCAGTCTGAATGTGTTGGATATCAGGGCAGAGTAGGCCTCTTCCTGCACCAAATAAGATTACTTGCAGTTGACTTGTGTGTTATACTATTCCTCTGGGGGAGTCATGAATTTCCTCTGTGCCTCTCACTAGATAAATGTGGTTCTGATTAAAGCCTTTCCCCGCCACTCGCTGGCAGTCAGATTTCTAAGTAGGCTGTTAACTCTGTGAATCCATGTGGGTTTTGAACGTTATGTCCAAGTCTGATGGCGTGTGCCTGACCAGCGAAACACAAACAGACATCACAGCGGATAACCACAGCTTTTTCCCCAGAGAGTGCTTTACACAGAAAAACATAAAGAAACTATTCGCATGGGACAAATATCTAACTGATGGGAGTGTGTGTGTGCGTGTGTCTACCCAGTTATAAACAGAGGCAAATATGGGTCTTCTCCATCACAGAGTGAGAACAAAATGGATATTAACAAGACATTATAAGGCCAGATCGATATAAAATATAGATCAAGCCACAGGCTATGGCACTGATCGATATTTTACCTTGATTTGGTCAACCAGTGGAGAAACGGCAAAAAAATCATCACCAGTGGAGGAAGTGCAAAAAAAGTAAAGACAACGTTTATTTTGCAAATTGTCTATAGTTGTCCAATTTTATAATGCATGTGCTTTGTGCATCATGCACTAGTTGTGGCAAACACTTTAAAGGAACAGTTCAGGATAAAAATGAAAACTGGGTAGATAGATAGGCTGTGCAAAATAAAAAATGTTTCTAATATAGTTAGTTAGCCAAACATGTTATGTATAAAGACTGGAGTGACTGGATGTCTAACATAATAGCCAGTGCAATATGTATGTAGAGTTTTAAGAGAGTCGCACAGACACCATATTGAGACTCTCTTAAAGCATTCATATTGCATTGACGAGTGCCGACCGTCTAGGGAGATCAGCACCACCAAAGCAGGGGAATCATAGGAGAGTTGAGAAGTGCGGCATCTACACATTCTTAACATAATAGACAGAACACTACTTCCTGTTTTACAGCTCTTTTGGTTTCCACTGATTGGTTACCAGACAGTAACCAATCAGTGACTTGAGGGGGGGCACATGGGACATAACTGTTGAATGCTGAGGATCAATGAACAGTTATGTCCCATGTGCCCCCCCCCCCCTTAAAGTCACTGACTATCTCAGAGTTAGAGAGCTGAAAAGCAGGAAGTAGTGTTCTGTTCTGTCACATCCAGTCACTCCAGACTCTATACGAACAGAATCCTTCGGATTCTTCCAGGATTCGGTTCGGTGTTCAGAAAGGATTCAGCCTTTTTCAGCAGGATTCAGCCGAACCGAATCCGAATCCTAATTTGCATATGGACTTTTTGTCACAAAACAAGGAAGTTAAAAATGATTTCCCCTTCCCAATTAGGATTCGGTATTCGACCGAATCTTTTGTGAAGGTTTCTGGGGTTCAGCCGAATCCAAAATAGAAGATCAGGAAGTTTAGGGAATTAATGCCATAGGTGCATCCCTACTTTATAGATTACATTTTTGGCTGACTAACTATATTTGAAAAGTAGGGACCCATAGGGTTAACGTGTCCCTATGGCTTTAATTCCCTACACTTCCTGATCCTTCCTAGTTGCTGGACAGATGCCATGTAGCTAGATGTGATTTGCATAGTTGTGCTATTGGCCAGGAGGTACTGTGACCACATCCTGTCACACTCTGGTATAGTGAGTGAGAAGGGGTGGATCTTCCTCTTTGGCTTCTGGATGCTGATCCAGCTGGGTGTGCTCAGGGGAGCCTGGGTACAGCAAGGCCCAGAAAAGCCATGTGCTCCAGGGACCCCGTGAATGATGCTAGTGAGTGGCAGGAATATAATTGTTATAGACTCTCTAGGAGAGTAAGACAGTGAGGGAATATATAAAGAGGTGTAGCAAGGAGTAACTTCCCAGGCTGTAAGATTTGCCGACAGTGAAGGGACTAGAGTGGATTCGCCTCCCTGACCACTCCACTGGGTGAGTTTTAGACCACATGTGAGGTATTTCTGCCTGGAGGTGCTGTACTGCCTTGACTACATCCTCAGGGAATGCACTTGCATCTATCTCTGAAGCTCTGTGTGAGCTATGTGTGTGCTTATATATTCTGCAAATGCCTCTTTACCCTACAGTACCCTGTAGATCATTTGTCTCTGACAAATAAAAGTTTAATCTGTTCAATTGCAAGAACCTCCTGGCGCCCATACTTTTCCTGTTTTATTGCTCAGTAGCCTGTGGGAGTTGTAGTTACACTACACCACATCTTTAATCTTCCATGTAACGATGGGCCTAGCATGAAGTGTTAGAGTCACTTGTAACCCATGATCTAGTGCACTAACTGGTAATTAACCCGGGTGGCCCGTATAGCCCAAGATAGTTTCACAGAAACATGTTTTATTTTGCACAGCCTATCTGTTTAACCAGTTTTTATTTTTACACTGAATTTTTACATTGACATTGTCACTTCTGGTGCATCACAACATGCAACATTAGCATCAGTCCCTCGTTAATGCCAGTCAGTAGCCGCTAGGGTTGCCACATTTTCGCCCGATGCAATCCGGGCAAGGGACGGGGCCGTGACGTGGCAGGGGAGGGCCGTTATACAGTGGAGGCGGGACAGCGATGTCAGGGGCGGGGCTATGACTCAGCAACCGGCAATTGGCCAGGCGCCGCATCAATCTTATGAAAGTTTGACCCGGGCTGTCTGGGTCAAAACCGGGCAGGTGGCAACCCTAGTAGCTGCTAGTGAAACCCAAAAACTAGCCCCATGTTCAAGCAGGTGGTATTAGAAGGCATGGCATTACTTCTACATAGAACCACAATGCTCTTGAGTTGATTACTATTATTGTGCTTTAGGATCAGGTACAAATTTGCAACAGTTATTCCTGTCCAGGGCCGCCATTAGAAATCACGGGGCCCCGTACAACAAAATTTTTGGGGCCCCCTGGGCCCCGCCCACACTGACGACCAAGCTCCACCCCATTTCCCGCCCACTCCACATCGCAGTTAAAAAACCACACAGACATCAGCGCTAAAAAAGTAACCCCCCCGACACAAGTTGTAAAAAGCTATTGATGGTCAGGGCCCCCATATAAAAAATTGGGGCCCCAAAAAAAACATTGGTGGCAGGGGCCCCCTTATAAGTTAAAAAAAACTTGGGGCCCCAACAAAAAAAAATGTAAAAAAAACTAAAAAATAAACAAACATTGGTGGCAGGGGCCCCCTTATAAGTTAAAAACAAATTGGGGCCCCAAAAAAAAAATTTGAAAAAAAAAAAAAACTGGTGGCAGGGGCCCCCTTACAAGTTAAAAACAAATTGGGGCCCTAAAAAAAAATTTTGAAAAAAAAAAAAAATTTTTTTTGAAAAAAAAAAAAACATTGGCGGCAGGGGCCCCCTTACAAGTTAAAAACAAATTGGGGACCCAAAAAAAAATTTAAAAAAAAAAAAAAAAATTTTTTGAAAAAAAAAAAAAAAACATTGGCGTCAGGGGCCCCCTTATATGTTAAAAACAAATTGGGGCCCCAAAAAAAAATTTTTTTTGAAAAAAAAAAAACATTGGCCGCAGGGGCCCCCTTATAAGTTAAAAACAAATTGGGGCTCCGAAAAAAAATTTGAAAAAAAAAAAAACTGGTGGCAGGGGCCCCCTTACAAGTTAAAAACAAATTGGGGCCCTAAAAAAAAATTTGAAAAAAAAAAAAAATTTTTTTGAAAAAAAAAAAACATTGGCGGCAGGGGCCCCCTTACAAGTTAAAAACAAATTGGGGACCCAAAAAAAAATTTTTTGAAAAAAAAAAAAAAACATTGGCGTCAGGGGCCCCTTTATATGTTAAAAACAAATTGGGGCCCCAAAAAAAAATTTAAAAAAAAAAAAAAAATTTTTTTGAAAAAAAAAAATACATTGGCCGCAGGGGCCCCCTTATAAGTTAAAAACAAATTGGGGCCCCGAAAAAAAATTTGAAAAAAAAAATTTTTTTGAAAAAAAAAAAAAACATTGGCGGCAGGGGCCTATAGAATATTAAAATAATACATTGGTGGCCAGGAGATTAAAAAAAAAATACACAAACTGGTGTTCAGTAGAATTGAACTCACGGCTTCAGTACTTCAACTTCACCTCCTTTCGTGACTTCGGGTCTTTTCACTGCTTCAGGACTTCGGCTTCGGCTGTTTTCGTGACTTCGGGTCTTTGCGCTGATTCAGGACTTCGGCTGTTTTCGTGACTTCGGGTCTTTTCGGCGCTTCGTGACTTCGGCTTTTTCCGTGACTTCGGGTCTTTTCGGTGCATCGGCTTCGGCTTTTCGGCACTTCCGCATTCGGCAGCACAGAGGCAAGACGTACGGCTCGGGCGCTCGTAAGGGGGGCCCGGATCTTCAAAAAATGCAGCGCTGCCGGGCCCCCCTTCATGCCCGGGCCCGGTACGCTTGTCCCCCCTGTCCCCCCCTGATGGCGGCCCTGTTCCTGTCTTATATGTAATTGACTAATGCACTCCCCATTGCAGGAACTGGATTTACTTGTGGATTATCTGTTCTTGGTCCTGTGGAATTTTTTGATGTTAGGAGAACATACAGTAGTGCTATTTGCTGCTTCAATGGCCACCTGCCGATGTATACTGTAGGTTCTTTCTTAAATAGAAGTATGGAATCTGTTATCCTGAAAATCATTATCCAGAAAGATCTGAATTACGGAAAGCCATCTTCCACAGATTTTAATCAAATTATTTAATTTTTAAAATATATATTTTTCCTTTTTCTCTATAAGAATGAACCAGTACCTTGTACTTGATCCATTTAAGATGTAATTAATTTGTATTGGTGGCAAAACAATCATGTTGGTTTTAATTCACATTTTATTTATTTATTTATTTATCTAAATTACAGAAAGACCCCTTAACCGGAAACCCCATGGCCCTGAGTATTCTGGATAACAGATCCCACACCTGTACTAGCATAATTATCATTGATGCATTATTTTTGTAAGCTAATTATTGTTCAGCCACTGGGTCAAAATACAAACAGCTGATGTTACAGAAGCAAAATGTTGATACATGCATTCAATGTCAGATGAATGAGATGTGAGGTCCATGGGCTACACTTTTCAAGCATGAGTGCTCTTTTTCCTGGGTCGGGTTCAGCGCACTCCAAACTGACTTAGCATAGAGAGTTCAGGTGCACACGTGGCTGGATCTGCATGCATCTGGGCGCATGTATATGCCTTGCCTGCCTTCTTCACCCAGGTGCACCTGACCAGACCCAACACAAAAAAAAATTAGGGATGCACCGAATCCACTTTTTTGGATTCGGCCGAACCCCCGAATCCTTCGTGAAAGATTCGGCCGAATACCGAACCGAATCTGAACCCAAATTTGCATATGCAAATTAGGGGCGGGAAGGGGAAAACATTTTTTACTTCCTTGTTCTCTGACAAAAAGTCACGCAATTTCCCCTCCCCGCTCCTAATTTGCATATGCAATTAGGATTCGGATTTGGTTCGGCTGGGTAGAAGGATTCGGCCGAATCCTAATCCTGCTGAAAAAGGCCGAATCCTGGCCGAATCCGGTGCATCCTGACCGAATTCGGTGCATCCCTAATAAAAACAAATATTAAAAGATTCGGAGAGTAATAATAATTTTAAAAATAGCTAGATGGGCCCCTGATCACTCTCAGGCCCAAATTTCCTTTTGCGGCGCCTCTAGACCACATGGTCCTAGTGCCAGGTCGGGCTGGGTGCCTCAGGGGCCCCCTCCGATGGCTCGTGTGTTTTTCCTGCTACTGGACAGTCGCGGCAGGAAGAGAGGCAGAGACACAGGGAGCGGATCTGGCCCAGTGGGGCCCTCAAGGCTGGGGGGTCACCGGGTTTTTTCCTGGTGTCCCGATGGCCCAGTCTGACCCTGCCTAGCTCCCGCCGACCACTTCTCGTGCACATTGCCCCCCACCAGAAGCGCTCGATCGCATGCGCCAGAGAATTTCCTGCAAAACGTTTTTGTGGCAAAGAAAGACAATAAGCATTGCATTTTACTAAATACTTACACAATTCGCTGTTTGGGGAAGATTTGAATTTGAAACAAGTTAGGCTACCTTGGACATATCCTGTATAAAGTTCTGGGCCCCCCTTGCCACCCATCCCTCACCCATCACTACGAAGGCCACACAAGCGGTAAACCATTATGTGCCCCCCTACAAGTTAAAAAAGAACTTTGGTGCCCAGGGAGGCCCCCTAAAGGTTTTGGTGATCAGGGCCCCCATCAAGATAAAGAAAACAAAATTTTGGCCATTGGATATCGGTCGGCTCGTCGATCGGGCTGGACTAAAAAATTATGATCTGTGCCTTTGAAGGAACCCAAACATTGCCCATTGTTAGCGCTGAATCATCAGATACAGGTAGACTTCTATTGTTTGTACTTGTATATCTGACGATTCAGCTCTACACTTGTGTATTGAAATGAACGATCTTTCTTGGAAAGATAGTTTCCAAGAAAGATCGTAATTGAAACGTCTATGGCCACCTTTAGTCTTTAGCTCACTGACAGCAGGGGCCCAGCTATGCAAGTAAGTGCAGCACAGTCAGGCCCCCCGTAACAACCCAAAACCATCTGGGCCCGGTACAGCAGTACCCCCTTTCCCCCCTCATGGCTGCCCTGCTGACCATTAACCAGCTAGTTAAAGAAACAAAATAAACTAGTTTACGTACAAATACGATTTGATGACACATTTTTAAGATTGTAACATACATTTATATATTTATTTTTATAATTTTGCTAACATGTGCTAACAACATATACTTCTGCTGTGGGAAGCAAACTCTGCCCTTCAACCAGTGTGGAGATTCAGTTATGTATAATTAGCTGTCAGTCATTTCTTCTTACTATGCCTTCTTTTTATTTCTGAGGGCACTGGATTTTATTGAGATAAATGGTGGCAGTTCTCGTTTACAGGTCTGCTCCTATTGCCATGTCACTAGAGAATAAAAAGCCGAATTCCTTGGTTTGTAAGGTACAGATGGGCTCTTTCATTCAAATGCTGAACAGAAGAAGTTTCTTGGGAGAAATTAACAGATGCAAATTTTACACAGACAAAAATAACAAATCACGGAGGTTTACGAGCCTTTTGTACTGCACTTGGCTTCATTCTCTTTTGAGGAGTTGATTCATGCCATCAGATCAGTTACTCTCAGAGGGGAGCAACTCATAAAAGCTGCATGTAATTTTGTCTGCAAGTTATAAAAATGTAATTTCAAGAAAGAAATGTTGAAATCCTACACAAGCCAAATAGCTAATAGTAGTCTAAATGGACAATTATTTCTACATCTATTTAATAGCATAAGCATGTGTTGTTAATATTCTGTGGTGCTTTACTATTTTAGATATTCCAGAGATTGTTATGGCAATGCTTAAAGGGAAAATCATGATGGGATCAAAATCCACCAAATCTGTTTACCAATAATCTTTAATGTTTAACTGTATGTGTTCATGTTTATAAGCGCTTATTTAGTAAGCTTGTGCAGTGTGCAGAGTATCGGAGCAGTTTACCATGTTTTTTAACCACAAGGCAATAATTGAATTTGCAAATATTGATGCAAATATTGCCATTGTCATACCCGATTTTGAGAGCTCAACCCCCAGTCCCAGATTGTTACTGAAATGTCCCAACTTTCTTTGATCTCCTGCACTGAGCAGCCAGAAAAAGATACAAAGTTTCTAAAACTGAATTGGCTTTTGGCAGAGAGCCCAGACTATGTGGCAGGTGTACTAAGATACATTTGTAACAATTTAAGATAAGCAAAGGAACAATGGTTACAATTCAAGATAAGCGGGTCTCTTGGGGAAACTGTGACTTGCAGCTTAAAGGACAATTCGCCTTCATTAGCAAAACTGTAAGAACACATAAAACATTGCCCTAAAACTCACAGAATTCTGTTCAAACTTTGATAAGGTGCCAAATTTTGGAAAATTAACATGATAATTAGGGGGTGTGGTCAGAAAATAGACCTGGTCAAAAAATTTGCCACGCTATGCGCAGCAAATCTTTTTGTCCCTCTTTCTATTTCGAAAATGTTGGGAGTTATGCATTTTGTATTAATGTGTCAAAATCGGTGCTCCTTTCAAGTGATGAGTGGATATATTCCTTTGAGAATTCCTTTTTTTCAGGCACAATTTTGTATCCATTTGGGCAATTCCCTCCTGCTGTATCAGACTAAGGACATTTTGATTTGACAGACTCACTCAGCCTAACAATATGACTGGGCTGCGAGTAGGAGCAGGAGATGGGGTTAGTTTGGAATTCCTATTAGCCCTATTCTATCCCTATTCTATTAATATTAGGAACCCCGTAATTACTGCCAACCTTTACATGATGATAATTCCAGGGTTCCCACAATGAATTGCATCGATAGCTGTTATAGACTTGCACAATGAGTAGATCGCATGCCATTTGTTGCCACCACTCTGAGAACATTAGGCACAAATTGCACTTGATTTGTGAAAATGCACATTTGCAATAATATTTGTTTTGTTGCATTGGGTACAATTATGATGGATATTACTTGTCCAGGGCCGCAGTGACCTTTGTTTTATGTGTCAGTGGTGTAAACTAAAGCCAGTGTTCAAGTGCTTGATATTTATGCACAGTAAACCTGAAGGACCCTGCATGGACTTCTTTGTATGAAATCATAACTTTAATACAATTCAACTAGTGTTATATGAGTGCAACACCTTTTTACCTGGCGATGCGCTGAAATCTGTCCATGGCTCCACCATACCTGTGACACCAGGACTTACAAAAAGTACCTTTCTGAAAGTTAAGGATATTTTAATTTTGGGGTTACTTACAGGAGAACTAAACCCTAAAAATTAATATGGCTAAAAATGCCATAGTTTATATACTGAACTTGTTGTACCAGCCTAAAGTTTCAGCTTGTCAATAGCAGCAATGATCCAGGACTTCAAACTTGTCACAGGGGGTCACCATCTTGGAAAGTGTCTGTGACACTCACATGCTCAGTGGGCTCTGAGCAGCTGTTGAGAAGCTGAGCTTAGGGGTTGTCACTAATTATCCAGCAGAAAATGAGGTTGGTCTGTAATATAATCTGATGCTACAGGGCTGATTATTAAATTCTGATGCTAATTGTACTGGTTTCTGTGCTGCCATGTAGTAATTATCTGTATTAATTACTAATCAGTCTTATATTGTGACATTTCTATTCGATGTGTACTGTATATTGTGAGTGGGTCCCTAAGCTCAGTAAGTGACAGCAGCACAGAGCATGTGCAGTGAATCAGCAGAAAAGAATACGAGGAGCTACTTTGGCATCTTTGGAGACACAGATCTTTACTGCTAAAGGGCTGTGGTTGCCTTGGGCTGGTACAGAAACCCAAAATATAATGTACAACATTTCTAGCTACTTTTTTAGCTAAGCTAAAGTTTTCCTTTATATCTGTAAGCTGAGCTATTAACTCCTTTTTAGATGTTAAAAAAATCTATATTGTTCATTCTTATTCATAGTTTTATGAATAATAGTCTAAATTTAAGTTTCATATTGGCTATTTTTTTCTTTATTACTTTTGAGCATTTTGTAAGCAAAGGTATAGGCAGTTGATGCAACCCATTTCTCTACTAAACAGGGGGTACTTGTGCCAGACTTAGAGGCAGATTTACTAAAGGGCGAAGTGGGCTTCGCTAGCAAAAATTCACCAGAAATCCCATCCACAGGGACATCGGCCAATTTACTAACAGGCACATACCTCCCAACATTTTGGAAGTAAAAAGAGGGACAAAAATTTTTTTTCCGCACGTAGCGCAGCAATTTCTTTGACCACACCCTTTATGTGGCCACACCCCCTAATTACCATGTTTGTTTTACAAAATTTGGCAGGTTATGAAAATTTTAAAATATTTCTCCTTATCTAAACTGTGTTATTGTGTCTCAAAATTGTTACAAAGTATCTTATTTGCACCTGTTAGCTGTTCTGGGCTCTCTGCTAAAAGCCAATTAAGTGAGAAACTTTGTTTCTTTTTCTGGCTGTTCAGTGCAGAGAAAAGAGGGACTTTCCAGTACAAATGAGGGACTGCGGGTTGAGCTGTCAAAAGAGGGACTGTCCCTCCGAAAAAGGGACAGTTGGGAGGTATGCAGGCATAGAGGACAATTCGCTGACGAAAGAGCCCATCGCTAGTGCAGTTTCGCGCCCTATCACCAGGCGCTCAGGCGAACAATCGTTACTCCGTAAATTCTAAAAGTGCAAACTTTACAGAACGTTACCTCTTTTACCAGAGTTTCCTTCGCCACCTTAAACCTGGCAAACTGATAAAATGAAGTATCATCCTCCTCAATCTTATGTCAGTAACATCATATACTGTGTGTTGAAAAGTCATAAAAGTTTTTTCATATTTTAAAGCAGGATTGCTTTCAAAAGTACTAAATATTAAAGATTTTTGTGTTAACAATTTTTTTAACCAATTTGAGGGGCATGCCACATTTGTTCTAGGGTGGGCTCATGTCTAGGGCATTAGAGGATCTCTTTTGTCTTTATTTTGCTTCCTTGGACATTTGTAATAATAAGTGGCCACTTCAAGCATTTTAACCAACATCTCTAATAAAGACGTCTATATGACTTAAGCTTAAGAGTATTAACGAAGTTTCGCTAGGCAGAATTGAATGCTAGAGAAAGATCGCTAAGAAATCCTGACGCTGATGAATGAACGCTAGCAAAACTTCGCCATCGTTCGGATGCTGAGATGCACCTTCGCATTTTAGTGAATTAGCGTAGTGGTAACAAATTTACACCTGTAGAAGTGGTGCAAAGTGTGGTGGAGCGTTTGCTGCCGAAAATTTGCCCTTTAGTGAATTTGCCCCTTAGACTGCTAAGGAAAGCTGCCTTACAGAGAGAGCTTTATTGCTGTATATTGTTTCCAGTATATTTGTTGTGCTCCAGCGGCTGGAATTGTGGCCAAGATGCTCCCCCTGGCCTGTGTGGAGGGGTCTGGCAGCTTTCCTTATGCTGGTTACACGAACTGGGGCTCAGGGAGGGCAGGAGTTTCGTTTTGACTTTATTATTTTTAGACTCTCAAGATATCTTTTGTTCATTGTACTGTTCTTTTGCTGAAGCAGGCTCGCCTGTGTCTCTTGTCGACTATATCACTATTTTGATTGGAACCAGCTCTCTCGAAATCCCTCGACATCGACAGCTTAGAATCCTGCAGCTGCAAAAAAGCTGGAACCATTTGCTTGCCTTCCTTAAAGAAATCTGACATTTTATGTTTGTGTTGTAATCCTATAATGTAATTCATCAGGTCTACAGAGACTCGATGTGAAGTTTTTATTACTAGCATGTCTATATACAGGGCTGCACTATTAAAAGGAATCTCATTCGTTCAAATGAAAGAAGCAGTTTTATTCGTAATGTTTAGTGTGTGTAGATGACAAAGGCACTGGAAATGCACAGCTAGGCTTTTATACAATATGTGTGTAGGGATCACAATTTGGTTTGATTCCACTGTTTGGTATTTAAAGGACTTAAGGTGCAGATACTTAAACCTGTCCCGTTGGCTAGTGGTAAAAAAACAGGTCCAGAACTAAAGAAGATGTTGGTGCTTTAGACATTACAGAAAGTCTCAATCCAAGTTGTTGTCGGATGTCCAACCTGTAACCCAACAAATCACAGATTCCACAAAGGGCCTTTAGTTCTGTCGCTTTAAAAGATGTGGTCCAGGCACTTTCCTCCCATCCCTGGTACAATACAGAAATTCTCCCTGCTCCTCTTCCCATAAAAGAATGGCCTCCCCCTTATGAAAATACAGCCAAACCATTATCTTCTCCAAGCCCTGTTTAAAAACCACCCTGGCCTGGTTCAGAAATTCTCTGCACTCCTATTTCCCAACCAATTCCTGTGTCTGCAGCTACAATTTTTTTATTTGTTCAAGGCCATCCAGGTATAAGATTTATGTGGACAACTGTATTACTGCAATGAGCCAAAGTCAGTAGCAGGAGTATAACAATACCAGAGCCAGACCCAGCTACTGCTGGTGTAGATGTTTGGATGACCAGTAGGCTCGGAGTATTGTCAGTATATGCTGTACAAGTTACACGGGTGTAGATCCCCAGGCCCGTAAACCAAAAAATATTTTCCTCTGCAACTTGGCTACCTGTGATTTCCCAACCCGTGTATTTTTGGATACTTCAAATTCCTCCCTAAATTTAAGGGGGTTGGGTGATAAGTCCCAACTGGGCTAGGTCCACTTATGATTCTCAAAGGAAAAACTGCAAAAATTACCCTTAGCTGAACTCCCTTACCTTTTTGTTTTTTGCTAGCTTCAGTAAAAGTTAGGCTCTCTTGAAAATTCCAGGACATGTGGACAGGGCACATACAGGATTTGCTCTACCAGAGGGACCCAGGGTTTGAACTAGGGGTAGGCATGTGCCTAGGGCACAAAGCTGGGGGAGCCAGGCACAATTCTTCTCCGTTGCCTACCCTTTCTGCTGCCTACCTTTAGTCTGGTCCAGGTTGGCCTGGCCCAGCACTGGAGGGACACATACATCAGAATTGTTAATGGTAAAAGTAAAAAATAAGCTCATATGTGTGACCAGGTTTAGTCTAATTGCTTCTTCATACCAACAGTTCTTGTAGGTCCCACTGTGTCAGCACAGATTTTCTCCCTCTTTCCCCTGTTCACACTGTGTGCAATTTAGACGTAATTGTGAGCAATTATATTGAGAATTTGCAAAATGAAACCATATGTGTGTGTGTATAAAGCAATCTGCATAATAATGTGTGGGAATATGTACTAGGCTGTGAGTGACTGTATAGCTCCCAGGAGTTCAAAACATTCAGGCAAGTGTAGGCATTCAGTAGGTATATTAGATATTTTAGAACTTGCAGTGTTCTCTTTTGCAGTTTAAGAATTGTCTGGTTCAGCTGCTTCAGCCATAGAAACCTTAAAAAAGTTCCTATTGCCTCTGATGAGCTTTCCAGTCCTTCTCATGCCAACATCTGCTTAGCACAATGTGCCTTTAAGGAGCAACAGCTCTAAGCCTAAAACACCATGGGGCCCAACCATGAAACTGTAGACCTTTCAGATGAGAATCAGTGCAGATAATGAAAGGTTGTACATTTGAGTCTGAACTCTTCAAGTTCCAGCCATGAAGAACATGACCAGCTCCATGCATTACTAGGCAACATGCTAGTTCCTTAGGCTCACATGTAACCTAGAAATAGAATCTACTGGCACACTGGTAGGTACTTCCAGGCCATTGCTGTAGATTTTATGATCTAGGGCAATTAGGGTAGGACTACACAGGCATTTTCGGCGAGATCCGTGTCAGATGCGACAGAAATAAGGCAAGTAATGGAAATGTTGGATGAAGTTGCAGCGTTGATCTGACGCAACGCCACTGTCGGATGCAGACGCAGCGCCTGCATCCAACTGTCGTGGCGCGTCAGATCAACGCTGCAACACCATCTGACAATGCACTTACCTAACTTCCATTGCATCAGACTTGATGCCTGCGTTTTTGCGCAGCGTGTTGGATCGCGCTGAAAACACCCGTGTAGTCCTACCCTTAAAGGGGGTGAAAGTGTGCATGCTTCTAATACCTTTAATAGGGCAAGGTAAATAGAACACTTCATGGGTATGGCAGTGCAGGGACCTTGCAATGGATGCAGTGTGATTTTTTTGGAGGCATAGTGGGGTCTCTAATAGGGCACAACAAATGCTCAGGTATGGGACCGGTTATCCAGAATGCTTGGGACCTTGGGCTTTTCTCAGTAAGGGATCTTTCCATAATTTGGATCTCCATAAATTAAGTTTACAAAAAAAATAACTTCAACACTAAATAATCCCAATTATATGGTTTTGCCTCAAGGATTAATTATATCTTAGTTGGGATCGAGTACAAGGTTCTGCTTCATCATTACAAGGAAAAGGGAAATTATTTTTAAAAACTTGAATTAATTGAATAATAGGGCAACCCACCTTTAAGTTAACCTTTGCTATATTATACAATAGTCAATTCTAAAAAAGCTTTTCAGTTGATCTTCAAATGGGGGTCACTGACCCCATCTAAAAACAAATGCTCTGTAAAGCTACAAATGTAATGTTATTGCTACTTTTACTCATTACTTATCTTTCTCTTCAGGCCTCTCCTATTCATAATCCAGTCTCTTATTCAAATCAGTGCATGGTTGTGGGGTAATTGGGACCCTAACAACCAGATTGCTGAAATGGCTGAATAAGAGAGCTGAGAGCTGCTGACTAATTTAAAAATGCTTTCTGGATCATGGGTTTCTTGACAGAGGAAGGATCCCATACCTGTATGAATAACATAATACACACACCAATCAAATTCACTGTTTATTGTGCTTGTTGGTCTTTGCTTTGGGTATTCCATATGTGATAATGCCGCTGCCATGTTATGTGCATCCATGTGCAGTTTTTTGGGATTAGTGCCAAAGAGGACAAACAGACAGCAGACAGATGTTAAGCTGGCCATAGATGTTGAGATTTTTAAAAGATCAGATCCTGATCGTGAGACCACGATTTTCTCGGAACATTCGTACGAATTGACCATCAACTAAAAAGACCAATTTGCCAGGAAAACAAAGGGGAGCTGCCTGCTTGGCCCTGCAAACATAGATAGATTGCACTGGGACCGACTGGCCGATCAATTTCCTGACGATGTACGATCGTTCAAATCCCACTAACCGCACGATAATTTCGAAGGATTGGTCGGACTTCCCTAAAATCGGTCGTTCGGCAAGAAGAATCGTTGCGTCTATGGGAAGCTTAAGAGGAGAGGGGCATATCCAGTTGGGCAATTTAGTTTAAAACAACTATAAAACATTATAGACCTTGTGACTATGCACTTGCTGGCTATGGGCCCTGTAAGAGAACGATGATCATTGCCTCTAGTCTTTCTATAGCCTGACCAGGTCGAGCAATAGATATAGGGCATGTTGTTATCATTTCTCCAATAATTTTGTTATGGATATGACTGTGCTCAGGAAATATACTTGTGAATTTCAGTGGGATACCCTGAATAACCAGACTGCACTTATATACAGGTATGGGATCCCTTATTCAGAAAGTTCCGAAGTATGGAAAGGCCGTCTCCCATAGACTCCATTATAATCAAATAATCCACATTTTTCAAAATAATTTCCCTTTTCTCTGTAATAATAAAACATTACCTTGTACTTGATCCAAACAAAGATATAATTAATCCTTATTGGAAGCAAAATCAGCCTATTGGGTTTATTTAATGTTTACCTGATTTTCTAATAGACTTATGGTATGAAGATCCAAATTACGGAAAGATCCATTATCCGGCAAACCACAGGTCCCGAGCATTCTGTATAACGGGTCCCATACCTGTACTATGGGATCATTATTTCCTGTCTGCTATTATATCTTCTGAAAGCTGTCCATTGGCAGGGAAGGGCATATCCCGAGCCCTGTAATTAATAACTGCAGATATAATACAAGGCTTTCTTGCAATTTGTACTGCACATTGCGCTGTATGTAATGAAAGGTGCAAAGCCATTGGTCATCATTATTGATCGGCGAATAAATTTGCTGCAATCCTCTGCGTTTTGGAGCAGGCACATAAATAATAATAATTCGCCAACGAAAAATCAGTTTGGGCATGCGTCAGAATAGTCTTGCGCATAATAAATTCTGCTCATCAAAATTATTCGGACGCCCATTGCATTTGGACAAAATAATTTTGACGCCCATTGACTTAAATATGTTTTGCTAATTTTTCACCAGATCATGAATTTTGTGGGAAATTCGCTAATTTTTTGGCGAATCGGAAAGGGGACAAATTCTCCAATCACTAGTCATCATGTGTAACTTTTTGCTGTGGGTTACTGGCTAATCTACATCATTATGCTGTTGGCCTTACTACAGACAGTGCTCATTACTCTACATTAGTATAGGTAGTAAGGGCAACAAATTAAATATATGTGCACAATAGTTGGGAAGTATATATATCAGTCCTTCCTTGATATGTCATGCAGCAATGTATATTCTTCTTCTATGTTTATCTTGACATACTTAATATGTGAATTATAATCTGTTGTGTTTATGAAAACCCAATAAAAATTGTTGTAATATATATATCAGTCCCTCTATTTTTCTCTTTATGGGGCAAATTCACTAAGATGCGAAGTTGCACACAGAGGTAGCGTAAGTTTGCGAAGTTGCGCTAGCGTTAATTCGCCAAGCGAAGCGAAGTTTCGCTAGCGATGGTTCATTTGCATACAGCGCGAAATTCAAATTTCAATGGAGGAACATGTATCACCACTTCAAATGCCTAGAAAACCTTCAAATCAGCAAATATAAATTTTATTTTGCCCTACACATGTGCCCACTGTCTAGGTAAGTTGCCATGAGTCAGGAAATGTAGGGGGGAAGGAGGGGAGCCCCAAAAAATTTTTCGATCTTTTTCAGCCTATCACCCATCATGTAGAAAACACGCCAGCGTTTTTTGGGACTATCTACTCTATTGCGCTTCGCCAGGTCTGAGGTGGCGAAGGAAGTCTAGCGTAAAAGGTAGCGTTCAGTACACTGCGCAAGTTAGTGAATTTGCGTAGTTACATCGCTAGCGAAAATTCGCCTGGCGTAAGTGTGCGAAGTAACACTAGCGAATTTACGCCAGCGTTCGTGAATTTGCGAAGTACCGAAAATGCCAAACGCTAGCGAATTGACGCTAGCGTTCGGCGCTTCGGCGCTTAGTGAATTTGCGCCATGTTTCTCTATGTATAGTAGGCTGCATTGCACTATAGCTACCAGCAGGTGGAGCTCTTTCTACATAAATGAGGAAGACTAAAGTCTTGGTTAGACTTTGTGCAAGGACTGTTACCAGTTTATTAGTCCTGTAATCTGTAGCTGTAATTAGTAAATAAAGAAAAAGAATGGAGTAGGCAGGTGTGCATGGGAAGGTTTTGCAGCTTGAAATCAAAATGATCTCGGTGTGATTGTAAAAAGTGTTTGTTTTATTCCATCTTCTTTGTAACAAGAATTTAGAATAATGTACCACTGGAGAGCAGCAGAGTAGCATAGAAAAATCTAAGGACATGCATGATATAGTTATGCTAGATCAAGTATGGGACCTGTTACTCAGAATGCTCAGAACCTGGGGCTTTCCGGATAATGGATCTTTCCTTAATTTGGATCTTTATACCATAAATCTACTAGAAAACCATGTAAACATTAAATAAACCCAATAGGCTGCTTTTGCTTCCAATAAGGATTAATTATAGCTTAGTTTGGATCAAGTACAAGGTATTGCTTTATTATTGCAGAGAAAAAGCAAATCATTTTTAAAAATTTGGATTATTTGGATAAAATTGAGTGTTACGGGAATCCCATCTCCCACAGACTCCAATTTAATCAAATAATTCAACCTTTTAAAAATGATTTCCTTTTTCTCTGTACTTATAAAATAGCACCATGTACTTGATTCTAAATAACAAATAATCAATCCACACTGGGGGCAAAACAATCCTACTGGGTTTATTTTAATATGTAATTTTATTAAACTTAAGGAATGCCTTCTTATCTGGAAAACATCAGGCCCTGAGCATTTTGGATTACAGGTCCCCATACCTGTTTAACAATTCAAAAGTACATTTGATAAATAAATAAACCCAATAGGCTGGTTTTGCTTCCAATAAGGATTTATTATATCTCAGTTTGGATCAAGTACAAGCTACTGTTTTATTATTACAGAGAAACAGGAAATCATTTTTAAAAAATTTGGATTATTTGGATAAAATTGAGTCTATGGGAGATGGCCTTTCCGTAATTCGGAGCATTCTGGATAACGGGTTTCTGGATAATGGATCCCATACCTGTACTGCCATGCAGAATGCTGGAAGACTGGAATTAACTATCAATGTTTACAGAAGCAACAGCCAAAGTAAGCACAAATCACCTTGCTCATTCACTGAGAACTACACGACTGGATCTCTCCACTACACTACACAGATACACTTTCATGGTGAATGTCCCCTATAGAGCAAGAATTTGCACCCCTTAGTGCTTATGTACTTGTGTCTGGGGAATGTTTAAATCAACTCTTTTATCTCCAGCAATTATTGATCTATATATCACAGTACAGGGGAACAACGGTGTATCACTGCTACCATGCAACACTCGGGTTCTAGGTTGAATTCCAGCCAAGAAAAGAGTGAAGTGTTCTTCCAGGTACCCCAGTTTCCTCTCTCATGCAAAAGATTTACCGGCAGGTTTACTGGCTCCTGATAAATTGCCCATAGTGTGTGTGAATGTGATAGGGATCTTAGACTGTAAGCTCCACTGGGCCAGAGACTGAAATGAAAAATAAAATCCCTGCACATATACAAAGCTTTTGGGAGAGGTACAGTTAATAGTAATTTAACATCATCTGGAGGGCTGCCAGGGTGCAAGATCATACCCACCATTGATTTTGGGTTATTACTGCACTCTGCACTTCTTGCCAGACTAAAAAGACACAGGGGCAAACTCACTAAAGTGCGAAGTGGGTAACTCTGGCGAAATGCGCCATTGTGATGTAATTTTGCAACTTCGCCAATTTACTAAGGGGTAAATTCGCTAGTGAAGTCGATAGACTCTAGCGGTACTTCGCTTCCTAACGCCAGACGAAGTTGCACTCTGGCGAATGGACGTAACTAAGCTAATTCACTAAGATGCGGATTTTTCTGAACATTACCTCTTGCGCCAGAGTTTACCTCTCCAGCTCAGACCAGCTGAAGTGCAATAGAATAGACAGGAGTTTGCACAAAAATAGTTGAAAAATTTTCTGTCCCAAAAAACGCTGGCGTCTTTTACTTTTTACGGGGTGATAGGCTAAAAAAGATCATAAATTTTTTTTGGGGGTACCCTCCTTCCCCCCTACATTTCCTAACTCATGGCACATAAACTATACCCTGGGCTCATGTGTAGGGCAAAATATCAACTCTATTTTATTAAGGTTACCTGGGCTTGAGTAGTGTAATGTATTTGCTGCAACATATACGTCCATTGTACTTTAACTTCCCGCCATATGCAAATTAGGCATTGCTAGCGTAACTTCGAACTGCTTATTGTATTATCGATAGCCAACTTCGCAATTGTTCGGTACCCTGGACGCAACTTCGGATATTCGTGAATTAGCTTTGTCCTGGCGAATCTATGCCTGGCGAAGTGTTGCGATGTCAGCAAAGCTGCCGCTGGTGCAATTTCGGAGGTAAGTAAATTTGCCCCACAGAGTGTAGCACTGGTAGTCATTGTACTTAAAGGGGAACTAAACCCTAGAAATTACTATGGCTAGAAATGCCACATTTTATATACTGAATTTATTGAACCAGCCTAAAGGTCCAGCATCTCTATAGTAGTAATGATCCAGGACTTCAGAGTTGTCCCAGGAGTCCCAGGACTTGGATTTTGTTAGGAGTGTCTGTGGCAGCTGTTGAGAAGCTAAGCTTAGGGGTCGTCACTAATTACCAAGCAGAAAATGAGGTTTGTCTATAATGTAAGCTGATGCTACAGGGCTGATTATTAAATTATGATGCTCATTATGTTGGTTTCTGAGATGATGTGTGCCAATAATCTGAATTATTTACTAATTAAAAAAGTCTTATATTGTGACATTTCTATTCTATGTGTACTGAATATTGTGAGTGGGTCCCTAAGCTCAGTAAGTGACAGCAGCACAGAGCATGTGCAGTGAATCCGCAGAACAGAAGATGGGGAGCTACAAACATATCTTTGGAAGCACAGATCTCTAGTACTGTGATTGTGGTTGCCTTGGGCTGTAGAAATGTACAAAATTTCTGACCTACTTTTTTAGTTAAGCTTTAGTTCTCCTTTAATGACTGCCACGCAGGATGCACAGTGCAAAAAAACATGTTTTTTTTTTCACTTTGTGAAGTGCTCTTCTGTTTTTGTACGTGACCCTTTATTACCGTATATACTCGAGTATAAGCCGAGTTTTTCAGCCCCCAAAATATGCTGAAAAATTCTACCTTGGCTTATACTCGGGTCAAGCGCAAAAATGGTCGCCGGCATCTAAGAATAGTCGCCGGCGTCTAAGAATAGTCGCCGGCGCCTAAGAATAGTCGCCGGTGTCCAAGAAAAGTTGCCGTCGTCCAAGAATATTCGCCGTCGTCCAAGAATAGTCTCCAAGAATATTCGCCGGCGTCCAGGAATGGTCGCCGTCATCCAAAAACGAGACGCAGGCACCTCCAATGGAAGCAGAAACCCTCAATTTTTTGATTGAAACTTACCAGAAGCGGCTGCATTTCTCACCCTAGGCTTATACTCGAGTCAATAAGCTTTCCCAGTTTTTGGAGGTAAAATTAGGTACCTCGGCTTATACTCGGGACGGCTTATACTCGAGTATATACGGTAAGCACCATATTAATACAATTTGTTTGATTATGTTGCCGGAATATTAGGTAGACTAAACAAATTAGCAGTTTAAGGCAACAGGCTATAAACTACAGAAAGCACATTAGTGTAATGCTGTCAGCTATGGGCAGGTCCTTACAGGCAAGTTTATGTTCTGACATGATTTTGGAACAAGTTGTACTGATGCTGCATTGCTGACAACACTGCAATAGTACAGATATTTTCATAAAAAGTACTCTGTGTATATGCACCTACCAGAGCTTATTAACCTGAGGCACAGGCCTGAGGAAGAAACAGAAGCAGATTTTTGCATAAGCCACTCACTTGATGGGATGTGGCAGTTGTGTTATATTCCTTTATAATATACTATAATCACATAATAAGTCATTATTAATTAGATGTTAATTAAGTTAATGCTATTTTATAAAGAATACCTCTAACTATAAGGGTCAGGGAGATTAGTCGCCCCGGGGACAAATATCCTCATCTTCAGGGCGACCAACCCCCCCTCCTCCCGAACTGCCTCCCCTACCTTTCCGGCGACTAAAATTCAATTCGCCAGCAGAATGGCACTCGGCACGATTAGTTTTCCCAAGTCATCTGAAGTAGGCCATCCCGCCGGTGATTTGCATTTTAGCCGGCAAGAATGTAGGAGATGGCAGATTGGGGAGATTGACGCCCCAAAGAAGAGAAGATTTGTTGCCTTGGCGACTAATCTCCCCGAATCTGCCCGTGTGCCCTTACCCTAAAGCTGGCCACAGATGCAAAGATCCGATCGTACGAATCAATGTACAATCGGACTTTCCCATCTCCCAACCTGCCACTAACCATTCGGATCAAAGTCTTACCATTCCGACCAAATAAAGTAGTTAAAGAACAGATCAGCCAATGTTCTGCCCCTGACATCAATGGTCCGATAGACAAAAGTATGACAGTCTCCCACTCAAAATCGTACGATCGGCAATACACGCAGAGATATTACCCGCAGCCGACAGACATTTTCAAACCTGTCCGAACGACCAAGCGACCGATCTCCGCCGGATGAAAAATGTCATCCGGCGGACACACACGTTCTGAAATTCTCGATTTGTACGATGAGATCTTTGCGTCTATGGCCATCTTAAGTCTGCCACATTAAAGCCAGACAAGGTAGAAATGGAGGCACAGCCCAAAGTAAATCACCTAGAATTGCCAAGATATTCTGTAGAAAGCTGATGTTAAATACAAATTATGTAGCAGAACAGTTGACCTGTATTTATCAGCAGGTATCATGAAATAAAGCTGGCCCAGGCTACAATTCAAACTAGACATGAATGGTACCACGTGTTATACATTATATATTTCCAGGCAGCGCTATTAAAGCTTATGTAACTAAATAACAGCAGACAACACTTGACAGGTCATTTACATGAAATTGCTGTTCTGCGAACCTCACATTCTCCTTAGCTGATGTTAAGTGAGTTTTGTTTATTGTAGATCATTAGGCTTACACCCACGTATGGCAGAGAATCTACTATAACATGTTTCAAAAATGATTCTTTCTACAAATACTACTAAATGCCACAATTTAACCAGGGTAAGGTGGCTGACATTATTTTGATGCCTTTGCTAGAATTTCTGGGCCCTTGGCTTCATAATCATTGATAATGCCACGAAAGTAAGAGAATTAATAGGCAACTATTAAAAGAGAAGGAAAGCTCAATCCAAGGGAAGGGGGCATGCTAAATGATAGGGCACTTGCCAAGAATTGCATACCCTTGAACAGTTTGGAAATTAAAAGAGGGAAGAAAAAAATTTGCTGCGCGTAGTGAGGCAAATTTTTTTGACTACGCCCCTTTTTGGTGGCCACATCCCCTAATTACCATGTTCATTTTACAAAATTTTGAAAGTTTGAACATATTTCTGTGTTTTTTTCAGTTAAAACAGTTTTGTTAGTGAAGGTGAATTGCCCTTTAAGCTATGAGCCTAACTTTTCCCAAGGGACCTCCTTTTCTAAATTGTTACTTATTTGCTTATCTCAAAATTGTTCCAAACTATCTTAGTTGCACCTACTGGCTGTTCTGGGCTCTGTACCAAAAGCCAGTTAAGTTAGAAACTGTTTCTTTTTCTGGCTGTTCCGTGTAGAGTAAGTCAGGACTTTTCAATACAAACGCTGGGACTGCGGGTTGAGTCAAAAGTGGGACTGTCCCGCTGAAAATGGGCAGGGCCGGATTTATATAGAGGGCACCCATAGGCCCACTGCTGTTTGTTGCCCCTGTCCTCTCCCCTTTTTTCCTGCAAATTTTCATCATCTGGACCAATGCGGGTGTGGTTGGGCAGCATGCCGCCCCCCTAAAATCCTGCCGCCCAAGGCCCGTGCCTAGATGGCCTTTCCACAAATCTGGGCCTGAAAACGGGACAGTTGGGAGTTATGGGATTGTATTGACTTACTTGATACCCCAGGCCGGTGATCCTGTTAGCAAAAAACTGCACCGTCCTGGGGAAACTTGCAAGTTAACAAGCAATCCCTTCTTCTTTCTTCAAAATCCAGCGGCTGAAGCATGCACTGTAGAGATGAAAAGCCGGCTTTTTGTTAAAGTCTGGCTTTTAACTCTTTTCTGCCTGCTCATCCATTCAAAGAAGAAGGAAGAGGATCACTTCTTAGCAAGTGCCCTGGGCCAGTGCTCATGTTATCAGAAAACTGCACTGTATGTCAATACAATCCTTGGGGTGTCCTATCATTTGCCACACACAGCCTTGGATTGGAGCTTTTGTTCTCCCTAAACTTCTCATTTTTTCTTTCTTGCCGTTATAAAAAATTGTGATCCCGTTTTTTGAAGTCAACAATTGGCAGAGAAATCACACCTTCTCCATTCCTCTTTCTCCTCTGCTCCCCCATACTCTCCTTCTCATACCCTTTTCTCTTTTCTTATCATTCTTTCCTTTTTTGGTCATGCTTTCCTTTTCTTATCTCTCCTTTCCACTTTTCCACCATTCTCCTGGTTGGCTATAAAACTTCCCTTCTATTTTCAGCATCAGGACCCTTACATGAAAGCCTTGCACTAAGGCTACAGTGTCCAGCAGCTCCCCTGTGTATGGAAGAGATGTGTGTAAATATTGCACCTTGCACTTCATAAATGAGCCCTTACAATAAATGTACTACTATTACACATTGGATAGTTTCAACGACATAAGGGTAGAATTGGTAACTAGATGTTGGGAGTAATTGCTGTTTATTGCTCCCTTTTAGTGGCATGAATGGAAAATACCACAAAAAGTCCAAACTTGATCTCTTTGCACTAGCAGTGTGCCCCCCTCAACCCACTCCAATACAAAAGAAGAGGGTGCAGCATTGGGGCTGCTGCCTCATGATTCAATTGTGCATGCTCTCATATTTATACAGAACAAAACAGCACAGATCATGTTTATTAAGCTTCATACACTATCCCCATAAAATAAACTCATTTAATTCAGCCTGACAGGTGCACTTTCATTCTCCACTAAAATCCAAGTTTGGTAATTATCCTGCATGCTACACTGATTGCTGATTAATGCCTCTAAGTCATTTGAAATAAGTCTTGTATATTGGTTTGACTAATTGGAGTAATTCTATCCATCTAAAACAAAGCCATTGAAAACAAAGTATTTCTGACCAAATAATGCATAACTGCTCATTACAAAAGGGCCTCTGTCCTTGCAAGGAGTCTTTTAACTGTAATTTTTTTTTTTAAGTAAGAAAGTTACGTTTTAACAGGAAAAAAAAGGGTAGGAACCTCATTTTCAATTAGGTATCATTGTATTGCCGTATGTAATCTAAATTATGTTTTTTTTACAATCTTTGGCTTTCTGGCTTTTAAATTTTTCTCTTTTTATGCATTCCCCCTCTTGCAGCACAGAGACAGGATATATTATCTAGAAGGCTTGGGAACTGGGATAAGAGATTTTTTCACTAATTTGGATCACCATACCTTAAAGGACCAGTAACATCAAAAAAAAATTAAAAAAAAATTCGTTAGTACACAACAACAAAAAAAACACATACACAAATTATACTTTAAAATAGCAAAGTCTTTATCAAGAAATAACTTACAGAAACTCTGCTTCCTGTCTTCTACAGAAACGGCGAAAGGGCGACCATCCATTGAGCGGTGCTTGATTTCTCCTCCCTGGCTCTCTGCTGCTGGATCCTTCAGCTGCCACATTCTGTGTTTTCTGTAGTGCAGCGGCGCTTCCAGCAGGAACTTGAGGCAGATCTGCGGTGCCGGTGTTCCTATGGGCCATGAAATTCAGAGTTTCCTGGATAATGAGTTTCTGGATATAAGATTCCCTAACTGTATAACTGTATATGCAATCCTGTTTCTTTGGAGTCTAAGGATGGTCATGCACAAAGCATGCTTAAAACCCCTTTCCCATAAGCAGTGACTACCCATTCAATTCAATAATAACATGCTGCCTATTACACTAGTGATGTTATGCAGGAATGGTGCCCACCTGACACCTCTAGCATTTGCTGCTCTCTCTTTTAAAGCAACATCTGTGTGCCTTGGACCTAAAGATGGCTTCAGTTGGCCAGATAAAATTGGCTTATATGAACATCTTCAACCAAACTGGCTACCCTCTGAAGCTGAGTTTGTCTTGAATGAGCCAGCTCTTTAAATTGAGTGTACATGTAATTGGGCTCATTGGCAATTCCATTTGCCTGAAGGTCATAAATGTTTAGTAGTCTGATTATAAACTTGATCTTATGCATGGTAAATATTTGATGCAGAAAAAAACTCAATACTTTGGTAGAGTAGCACATGAATGTTGACCCTTGTGTAAATTGTTCTCTAATTTTTTTTTTTCAAATAAACTTGTGAACAATCCTCACTCTTTTAGCTCACACAACATAGCACTTATGGGCTTATTTATCAAAAATTTAATTTGTGAGGTTTTAGAGCTTTTTTCTACAAATAAACTCACAATTTAAAAAAATACACAAAACTCTGTTTATGTATTAGAAAATCCAGATATAAAAACCTCAATTGAATGTAATTGTGGGGACAAAAACTCGAATTTTTTTTAATTTATGAGTTTACATGATCAAAAAAGTTGAAAAACTCAAATTTATTGACTTTTACATGAACTCACAAGCTTTTACATGCCAAAGTTTTACATCCGAGATTTTCTAGTTTTTGGTGCTGAATAAATACCAGAGAGAAGTAGTGGCACCCATAATACATTGAATACAATGAGACACAGTAGGATGTTTAGGCCCAAATGCATTAAATACAATTTAATGGTATTTCGCACCCTTACGCCTGGCGAATTTTCGCTACGGACGTAACTACGCAAATTCACTAACGCGCGCAGTGTACTGAACGCTACCTTTTATCCTAGACTTCCTTCGCCACCTCAGACCAGGTGAAGCGCAATAGAGTAGATAGGGATTGCTTCAAAAAAAGTTCACATTTTTTCTAAGTCCCAAAAAACGCTGGCGTTTTTTCTATATTATGGGTGATAGGCTGAAAAAGATCGAAAACATTTTTGGGGCTCCCCTCCTTCCCCCCTACATTTCCTAACTCATGGCAACTTAACTATACAGTGGGCACATGTGTAGGGCAAAAAAAAAATTATTTGATGTTTTGAAGGTTTCCCAGGCATTTGTAGTGATTCTACGTATTCCTCCATTGAAATTTGAATTTGGCGCCGTATGCAAATTAACCATCGCTAGTGTAACTTCGCTTCGCTTAGCGAATCAACGCTGAGCGCAACTTCGCAACCTTACGCTACCCCTGTGGGCAACTTCGTATTTTTGTGAATTTGCGGAGCGCTGGCGAAACGACGCCTGGCGAAGTGTGGCAAAGTGCGGCGAAGTTGCGCATGGTGCAACTGCGAATCTTAGTGAATTTGCCCCAATGAGAGGCAATGATTTCTGATACCCCCTTAACCTTCCAAAAAGCAGGTTTCTTGATGACTGGAGAAGATTTCAGCATTGTGGTGATCAAAATCAAGTGAGAAACCATTGCATTAAAAGTGCTCCCTCAACATGAGAATAGCATCCAAGCAGGAGAAACCCCTACTTTTCTATTACATGACTTGGGTTGTGTTGACAGTACATTGAGTAGGAGAAACAACTATTTATTGCAAAGCAATTCTATTGTATAATGCTGGCTCCTTCTTTAGGCTAGGGCCAGGTCATTGCAGATTCTTTACTGCCCTGCTGCCCCCGTTCTTTTCTTCAGGCAGGGCAGATTTTGGCGCAAAATGACGAGTTTTGCTGCCGAAAATCTGCCACGTCTGCCTGTACCTGAATGGAGACAATGGTTCAGGATGCAGGTAGAGCAAGAACGGATTCTCACAATGTGTTTCTCTCCGCAGGCCAAGATCTGCAGTTGTCTGCCCCAAGCCTAAAGGTCACCATACATTGGCCCGTGTATGGGGCCCCCCGACGGGCTTTCCCGATCGAGATCTGGCCGAAAGTCAGGCAGATCTCGATCGGATGGGACAAAAAATCCCGTCAGATCGCGGCCGCATCTGTTCGTTGTTCATCTGTTCGCTGTTCGATGCAATCCGACCGCCCGTTTCCCATGCGTGAGGATCCGATTGTTGGGCGCTAGGGCCCATGATCGGATCAGCCCGATATTGCCCACCTCAAGGTGGGCATATCGGAGAGAGATCCGCTAGTTTGGTGACATCGCCAAATGAGCGGATCTCTCAGTGTATGGTCACCTTAAAAGTGGTCATACACGCACAGATATTATCCTACAAAACGAGTTTTCGTACGATATTCAGTGCGTGTATGGCAGGAGATTAGCTGATCAATTTTGACTTGACTATCGGTTGGACTTGGTATCTTTTTTTTTTTTTTTTTAATATATTTTTATTAGAATTGTCATGTTTGTTACAGACACTGTAATAAAATCTTTCTGACATTTTCATATTGTACACAAACAAGTACAACAAAAAATTAACATAAGAGAAAAATTTGAAATGAAAGAGTTATGTTCACCTTTGTTCATTCAAATAAAATAAACTTTTAAAACAAACTTGTTGCCCAATTTTCTTTACCTTAATCGAGTTCTGTCAATATTTTTTATTAAATAGCCCCAACCTAATATACATTAGTGGTTAGCATGTAATAGAAAAGGTTGTGTGATCCAGTTTTGCCATAGCCTTACAAGCAAATAAATAAAAATTAACTAGGGCTATCAACCCTATGCCGAAATGGAGGATAAATCAAGACCCGAGCTGGTAGCCCGAGGAGCCAAGGGTTGCCATATTTGTAAAAATCTGCTATGATTCCCTGCTAAAAAAATTCATTCAATCATAATAGCCGTTATGTGGGTTTTTAATTTCGGTATTGAAAGTTGTGGACTCCTCCATGATTTAGCAATTAGTTGTTTGGCTGCTGTGAAAATAGTTTTCTAGAATTGCCATTAATATTGGGTATCCAATTATTAAATAAAGCTATCCACGGGTCTTTCCGAAAGTTAATCTGAGTAATAGAGTCAATTATTCCAAAAACTCTTGACTAAAGGGCATTGCCACCATATATGAGCCATCGTCCCTTCTCCTTCGTTTTCACATTATCTTACAGGTTTCCACTTGTGTTTTGCAAAACAAGCTGATGTTGCCAGCACAGAACAAAAACATGGGGGACCGTGCATGCCTCCTCGTGTTCTAAAGAGACCTGCTTGGCTTTCTGCAAAGTTCTTAACTGAGCTATACACTTTCTTTCTATGGGGCAGATTTACTAAAGGGCGACTTGTCGGCAGCGACCGCCCGCACCCATCGCAACACTTCGCCAGGTGCAAATGCATTAAGACTACGCCAACTTACTAAAATGCTGAGTTTTGTCGTGGGCGCTGAATGCTGGCGACTTTTCTGTATCGTTACTTCGGCAATGCGAGCATTTGATAGTGAAGATGCGCTAGCGTTCATTTCTGCCTAGTGAAACTTCGCTGGAGATCTTACGCTCAGGTCAATTTGCATAGGGTGGGAAATTTAAAGTTGTATGGATGTCTTTATATTAAATGTTGGTGCATATACTTACAAATTACACTTTTTTTACACATGTCCATGGAACCTTAATACAGACAATAGAGTTATTCTAATGCCCTACACTGTAAAAGTTAGGGGTCTTTTGCAGGCAATCAGGCTGAAAAAAGGAAAAAACGCCCGTTTTTTGGCATTTTCGGCTCACAGAATATAATGTAAGTGACAGAAGATTGAGGAAGATCTAGCTACTTTAATGCACTTCGTCTGGCCTGAGGCAGGCAATGTTCAGTAAAATTCACTTTAGTGAATTTGCGGAGTAACAACATGGGCAAGAGCCAAAAGTCGCCTGGTGATAGAGTGCGAATGACCGCTAGGGCCAGTCTCTTTCGCTAGTGAATTGGCACTTGCGCCTGTTAGTAAATCTACAATGTCCCTGCGGGCGGTATTGCTAGTGAATTGTCGCTAGTGTTAGCCACTTCACCCTTTAGTAAATCTGCCCCATGTCTATATTTTAACTCCTTCTATTTAGATCTTTAGATAGGTCCAAGCATAAATGGCTGCCCCACACATTATAAAATTCAACAGTACAGGAGCTCAAGTTAGAGAAAGTCAGAAAATATAATACTTGATCACATATTCACATTATATACACAGCAGCAGTATTCTTGCATACAATACACAATACTGAGCAGTTCTCAGTTGCACCTCCCTGGTGCCTTGGATTTGAAAACGAATGCAGTGAGGACTGTAACATTGCTTTTTTTCATCTGTATTATTGGAGAGCTGGCCATTATTTGTTGGCTTCATGCTTCATGCACAAAGTGCAACCTCTGTTTTCTAAAGGAACAAAAAAATCCATTCACTTGTGCTATTCAGAGTCCATTAATGTGGGCCTCTGTAGCTAGAAAATAACAAACCATTATATTATCCATCATTTTCCAATAATCCGGAGGTGTTACAGTGTTAAAAGACAGCGTCAACATTACATAATGTTGAAAGAATCCGCTTAATAACACTCAGTCTGTGTCGGTTCTTGATAAATTATCTACTGATAATGACTTCACTTTGTCATTCCCCCAGCGAGGAGATGTTTGGAGAGCTTTAAGGAGCAGACAAAAAAGAAATAGGCTGTACGTTATTAAAAAAAAAACCTCTCAAAGGGCCCAAATTGCCAGTGCAGCTGTCTGTTCGCGTGTTAGCGTGTCTTATGAAAGAACGGGACGATAAAGCTGGCCATAGATGCAACGATCCGATCGTACGAATCATCGTACGATCGGACTTTCCCATCTCCCGACCCGCCACTAACCATTCAGATCAAAGTCTTACCAGTCAGATTAGTTAAAGAACAGATCAGCAATGTTCTGCCCCTGACAGCAATCGTACGATATCTATGTCCAACCAAAGCTAGTGACAGTCTCCCACTGAAAATCGTACGATCGGCAATACACGCAGAGATATTATCGGCAGCTGTGAAGAGAATAAAAGCAAATAGATTTAACACATTACCTATTTTAACACATTTTAATTAGCAAACAGCAAAAAAGAACAATAACTCCAAAACTGATGATAAAAGGGGCATGACATAGAGATTGTCTGGGGTGTAAAGGCATAAAGATCTTATTGTCACTGTGACATCCAAACAGATTCCAATAGATTTTAATGTGTATTTTATGTGTAGTGCCGAAAATCCCAATATGTCTGTATGAACAGAAACCAGGAGTTTTTCTTTTATATATTCATTTTGTAAAACGGTGGTTCACCTTTCAGTTAAACTTTAGTATATTATAGAATGGCTCATTCTAATTACCTTTTCAAATGGCCTTCATTGTTTATTTTTTTTTATAGTTTTTGAATTATTGCCTTCTTCTGTATTGTTGTTGCTACTATTTATTATTTATTTTCTATCCAGGCCCTCGCCTATTTATACCCCAGTGTCACATTCAAATCAGTACATGGTTGCTAGGATAAGTTGGACCCTAGCAACCAGATTTCTTAAATTGCAAATTGGAGAGCTGCTGGATAAAAAGCCTAATAACTTAAAAACCACAAATCATAAAGAACAAAATTGCAGATTGTCTCCAAATAGCACTCTCTATATCATAGTAAAAGTTAATTTGAAGGCCAACAACCCCTTTAAGTAATATGATGTCAGGGGAACTATATTAAAGTAAATTGGTGTATTTGTCCTATTACTGCATTGTAGTCGAGTGTTGTACCATATTAACTACAGATCAATATTTAAGTGGTGTCCCATAAATGGCTTTATACTCTTATGTAGTTTATCCAGAATTATTAAATGTAAGTGGCAAATCTCTATGTGGGGTAAGGTTTCGGCACTACTGTATGACTGGACCTATATTCCTCCCCACAATGCAGTGTAGTGGAGATCATTCGTTTAACTAGATACCAGTCGGTTTGTAACATACTTATGCACAGATTTATCAAAGGCTCAGGTCAGAAATTCATGTTAAAGCTAGTCAAGTTTTCCCCCAATGATTTGCCATTCAATTTTGAGTTTTTGCAATTCATTATTTGCAGGATTATAAATCCTTAATTTACTCTCTTTAGGTCAGATCTACAGAGAGCCCTCTGATATATACAGAATTAGATATTTAAATTTTTTCTCAAAAACTGGAATATTTGAGGTTTTTTTTCAAATTGGCGGAAGCTGCATGGAATTCTGGTATTAGAGAATATTACCATGGATGTTCATCAAGTATAATTTCTTTGTTCACTACCAGTTGAGAGTATCCCCAATGAGATCTACAGTATGTCATATACAGTCAGATTCGAGAAACATAAAGATTTAAAGGGGATTTGGACTTCATATATGGGCTACGGACACTGATGTGAATCGGGAAGTAATTAATTAACATTCCACCATGCTTAGAATCATGTATGTACAACTGCCACTGAGACTACAGGGTTATTTATAACCACAAGTGAAGTGAGCAAAGTGACCCCTTGTGTAACATCTGGAATTTTATTGATGTGATTTTTTTATATGAATCTTATGGTGATAAAATTATTTTAATAATGCAACACGGGTTGTGATTTGGTGCAATAATAGCAGCCGTGTTGCATCATTTTAGACCTGTGTACCATAAACAACTTGATTATGTCAATATTATTTGTGTAACATACCCTGGTGGCTCTAGTCATCTTCGTTCTCCACCGGTGACCTCTATGGCGCTCATGGCAGCTCACTTCCGGGTTTATGCCGGCGGCGTGTGACATCATCACGTGGTGGCTCCAAATTCAAAGGAAGGAGCTTCAGGCCAGTAATGGTTGCCCATTTTTAGGTCTAACTTGTTAGTATCTGGGTGTGATTTGTCTAATGTATATTCCGGTTTTGATCCTGCCTGATTATTTTGAACTCTACCGATATTGCCATTGCCTGCCTGACTACACTTTGAACACTGCCTGTACCGACCTGTTCTGATTGACCTTGCTTGAACTCCGCCTGTACCAAACCTCCTGCCTGACTACGGTTTTAATCTACTCTTGAACTGTTGCCTTCCATCCAAAACCTTGGAAACACTCATGCCCCTTTGCTCGTTCAGAATGCTTGCTTTGCTCCTCAGGTTAAGACCTGGCGGCATCTGAGAAGCTGATGCTCCTCCTGAGGCCAAAGGCTGCTGCTACAGGCAGAAGATTGAGCCGTGACCAGGAAGCTTAGCACTTGTTCTAAAATTTAGGGAGCCATACGTGACACTTTGTTTGCACTTTGTTCTTTGTATATGACACCCCATGAGTACCATCACTCTAACCCCAAACTTTCTTTCACTTTCTCCCTCTATAAATTGTTGCTCATAGAAACAACCACACTTAATTTGTATGGCATACATTCCAATGTGTTATTAACTGACATTTAAATAAAGTAACTCATTATTATTTCAGCTCCAATGGTTTCACCTTTCCCATATATTTGTCAGGCTGCCATATAATAAATAAAGCAAATGATCATTGCGTAGAATAGGTGTTTTACCTCCTTTTAATGAAATAGCACATCTGATTTTCTTTTCTGTAAAATTAGCACTTTTATCAGATTAGCTACCGAAATGACCCTCCGGCTATTCCATGGAAATTTACAATCTGGACCAGGAATTAATTAAGAAATACTTTACATTATTGAAGAGAACAACAGGACTTCTCTTTCTTACATACATACAAAGTCAGCTTACATTTCTGAAATAGTCAAACAGAAGTTTGTTAAAGATCGTTTGGAGGTCATAACATTAAAAAAGTTGTTATTTCCAAGGAGGGAATGCATAATAATAAATGTGAATACTTTCTGAAAAATGTGTTTATGGAAAGGCAACCACGGGTTTGAATCAACAGCCGGACCGTCAACAAGGACAGAGAGTGCACTATGAACCCTGCTTGATATATTGCTCCTATACTAGCCTAGAAAGAGAAGTCAGTTCTAAGGTACATGAATCTTTAACTGTATCTCGCTTGGTTCACTCTTGTTTGCATCTTAAGCAAAATCTTACATTTCCCTCATTCTGCATTCTCATTGGCTCAGAGCTCCAGTTGAACTGGAGACGTAGAAGAAGGAATGGTTCACCGCACCAGAGACCACCCATTTAGACAAGAGGAAAAAAACTTTCATTTGAAGCAACGTAGGGGGTTCTTCACAGTGAGGTTGTGGAATGCACTGCCGGGTGATGTTGTGATGCTGATTCTGTTAATGCCTTTAAGAATGGCTTGGATGATTTCTTGAACAGACATAATATCAAAGGCTATTGTGATTAGTGATGGGCGAATTTATTCGCCAGGCGCAAATTTGCGTGATTCGCATAAATAAATTCGCAAAACACCCGCGAAAATTCGCCAGCGTCGAAAAAAAGGAACATCAGCAAAACGGCGCAAATTCACCCATCATTGTAATACTGAACTCTATAGTTAGGGGCCGATTCACTAACTTCAAGTGAAGGATTCGAAGTAAAAAAACTTCGAATTTTTGTGCTCCTCGACTATCGAATTGGCTTAAATTCGCCTGAGTAGAATGATTCGAATAGATCGAGCGAAAAAAAGCTGCGACTATTCGCCATTCGATAGTCGAAGTACTGGATCGAGCGCAAAAATGCTGCGACTATTCGCCCATTCGATAGTCGAAGTACTGTCTCTTTTAAAAATACTTCGACTGCCTACTTCGCCACCTAAAACCTACTGAATTGCTTTAAAAGCCTACGGGAAAGTCCCATTGGCTTGTTTTCCAAGTTTTTGATCGAATAAAAAGGCATTCGATCGAATGAAAATCCTTTGAGTGAATAGTCGATCGAGCGCCTATTCACCTGGCGAATATTCGCCAATTCGACTATTCGCCAGCGCGTAAATTCGCCAGAGGGATTTAACCCCTCGAAATTCGACCCTTGATGAATTTGCCCCTTAGTGTATGAGTGTATATAGTTTATGTGAAGTATGGATGCTGGGTTTCATTTGGAGGTGTTGAACTTGATGAACTTTGTCTTTTTTCAACCCGATCTATGTAATTAAAAAAAAATATTCCTCCTGTTTTTGGTCTTGTGTTTCTGTTTTGGGTTTCTCTTTACCAGGATTCTGAATGTCCCTTGGTTCTGTATCTCACTAGTCCTGTATACAAAAAACATTTAATGCGAGATACTATTTCAACCTGTCATTGGTGGTAATGTATTAAAAAAAAATGTGTTAAATATGAAACTGTATAAAAGGAGTTTTTTTTTCCATTATAGGCAACAACCCAAAAGTCAAAGTTGTTTTATTAGCCAGCTGAAATGTTTTAATGCTTCTAGTATGCCATGCTTCTTTAAGGATCCATTTATCTAGTGAGATATGCAGGTGTCCATAGCCGTGCTGCAGCTAGCGTGAGCCGGTCTCTACCAGACATCTGAGAACTTGTATATATAACAGTCTTTTTAATCTCTTACTATAAAAAGTAGGAAAGGGGATGTGACTCTTTAAGAGTAAAGTTACAAAGCAGCCGCAGCACCTACAAATAACTTTAAATCCACCCGTGCTTATGTCTCCTTACATACATCCCTTAGGGCGACTTGATTTTCATTGAAAGAAAACATAAATGTGCAGTTAAGCTTTCCAATTTTTCCAAAAAGAGATGACTTCAGTCTGCTGTACTCATGGGATGCATTGCTGAACACTGACATTTATTGTATGAGGTATGAAAATCCAGGTCAGAAATTGGTGAAATCTCACTGATGCCTTTTGGAGGCCATGCAGTACCAAAACAGACTTGATACACAAGCTTTATTTCTGGATCAAGTAATTAGATGGTGAGTAATACAAAGGGGATATTCAGTGTTATTAGCAGAAGGATTTAGCACAATAGCAGTTGTGCTCCGACATATGAGTTCTATAAAAGTTAATGGGGCTGTTATATTTCTACCCAGAGTCTTCTCCAGAGACATACCAAAAGTCTCAATAATTTTATCATTGATTCTTTCCCTTTTCACTCAGATTTGGTAACATATTTTTCCTTTTACCTTTTCTACAGGCCCGGACTGGCAATCTGTGGGTTCTGGCAAATGCCAGAGGGGCTCCTGTAAGGTCCCATAGAAAGTGACTATTAAGTGGACTGTTGGGGGCTGTTTGGGCCTCTGTGTACTAGGAATGACAGGGCCTATTTTGAATCCCAGTCCAGTCCTGCTTTTCTACATGTTTATAAGTAATTTGCTTTATTTAAATTCACTTTAAGAATTAAGGCACACATGAGATGAAACGGTGTATCTTAGTTTTACTGCTGATTGCACCACTGACATCTCCCCCCATGCTAATCTCACTTGTATCTCTAACAAACCCTTCAGCCTATTTCTGTTTCAGATTCTGTGATCTTCCCACGTTTTCCATAATTGGAAATACATCCGGCTTATCTGTAGGCCGTGTTTTTCCAAGATTTCTCAGGAAGGCCAGAAGAAGTATATTTCAGTACTGCCAGTGACAGGGAGACCATAAAACTGGTGATCTCCGTGAAATATTTTAATGCACCATTAAGTCAATAAAAGCAGATCTGAAAGCTTGTTGCATTTTTGTGAGCTCCTTGGTTCCATTTATTGGGAAGCACAAACATACTGTACACGGACAGTCTGACCTGTCTTAGCACTGACCTATTTGTGCTTTTTTTTTCCAACATGTGATTTCTACAACATTAGTTGTTCTAATATTTCTTAAAGGAAGAGTAACACAAAAAATAAAAGTTTTTTAAAGTAATGAAAATATAGTGTACCGTTGTGATGCCAAAGGACCACTGGTTGGCTTTTCTGGACATATTACTATAAATCATCATAATAGCAAGATGGAAATAAAGTCAAAGGTTGTATCGAGTGTTGTTGTTGTTAATGTGAAATTCTGTCTTAAACTCATTGTAGTGAGAATATAGCTTGAAATTATGTGTGAAGACAGAACGCAACTACATGGCTAAACACAGCACACTTCTTCAGTTCTGACCCCTTTTTGGGAGACAACATTCATCATAGGTCATAACATGATCACAAACATAGTTGTATCAGCAATAGTTCACAGAATGTATAAGACTCCCATCAAATATTGCTCTTATTGATGTTACCAGTAGCATATAGGAGAGCAAAATACACATTCTATTGTAAGTCACAAAAGCATTCAGTCTGGACACTTCTTGCGAATCACAGGTCTGGGAAAATTGAATAGAGGACTGTCGTGTATTGTAGTATTTTTGTATGGTAGACCTGATAGGGCTTTGTTGTGCAGCAGATAAAGGTATCGGAACACGCAAGGAGTACTAACAAATACATTGCAACAAAAATAACTAGAGTGTTCTTGCAAATTAATAATTATAATGTTCTGTGTGTCCCTATAGTGAGTTTTCTCTATGCACACAATCTTACCTAGCTTATGAGTGCTAGACATATAATGGCATTCTACCAGATTCCTAAAAGGATGAACAGCTATGTTTAGGACCTGCAAATATGTTAGGGGTTCCTTCTGGGGCCATAATTAGAGTTAAACCTTCTTGCACTAAGAAGCGTCATTTGTTTTGACTTATGAAGATAATACTGTTCATTATGGAACCCATCCAATATATTTAAATATTAATGCCTAGTTTCACTGCTGTTGGCTCCTAACTTCAAATCTGAGTGTCTGTGAAGGATCCCATTAATCCAGGTCATGATATATGGTATCAACTAGTGACAAGCCTAAAGCAACTGGACTTGCTGAGAATACTTTTTATCTTTCTTAGATATCAAGTCTGAGCAAAAATGCTAAATGCCATTTAAAATGTCTAGCCTGATACAAGTTCCTCACCCTTGTGTACTTCCCTGATAATGACCAGTATACTATAACATGCTTAAATACACATTGTATTTAAATACTAGACTTTAAACCTATAATTCCAGTTGTAAACAGGCTTTTGGCTTGCACAGTAAAGATCTGTCTGAAATGGGAACTTGTTTTTATGCGCTGACCAGGGCCAACAGACACCGTCTCTTATGGGTCCGCTCGTAGAGAGAGTCAGCTTTAGAAAAAACAACAGCTTGCAAAGTCTTTTTGCAGAGGACGGTCTGGAGAGACTGCCAGAATGTGAAGAATTGCTTCTTTCATAATGATATTTTCAGCTACCAGATAAATGAGCTCTTCCTAAATATTATTTACGTCAAGTTGAGATCTCTGGCGCACAATGCTAGCACAACTGAAACGGAGCATGTGAGCAGAAAAATGCACAACTTCAGCTTTGGCAGTGATGAAAAGTACTTTTGGGTTTAGATTATTATGTCCTCTTAAGTATTGGATTCTGGCTGGCATGAGTTCCTCATGTGGTAGGGTTTTACGGGTGACTTAAGGCCCAACAAATGCCTGTTTGTTTTTATTTCTAGTTAGGCCTTTAGTCTCTGTACAACCTTTTGTCAGTCAGTTACAAAACAAAGTACATGAGGCTGTCTTCAAATCCAAGGCAAGATGGAGCACAGTGTTATAGCACATAGAATATTCAGTGCTGCGGTCTTGAGTTCATTTGCATCCAATGCATCACTTTGCATGTTCTTCCCATGTTTGTGTGGGTTTCTTCTTAATTCTCATACAGGCAAGTTAAATTCTTTCATCTGTGTTTAATGTACACTTGCTTATTCTTATTGAATAAAATTTTCTTGAAATACAAAAAAAACAAAAAAACATACAGGTAAATTGTGTAAATCCCCAATAGTGTTGGGGACCTTCTTTGCTATGCTGATGCCTTGTAATTTGTTAGACCTTCTACATTCATGATAAACGGGGGATTATGTGGAAATTAACTCCAAACTGCTATTTTAAAAGATGAAAACTAGTAAAAATAAATAAAGGCTTAACCTGGCATTTCATGTCGGGCCATCAGTCGCACCCAAATACAAAAAAAAAAAATGAAGGTAGCAGTGGAACAAAACTATGCTGCAAAAATAGAGGAGGCAGAACTATGCTAAAAATCTGTAATGAACCACACTACATGTTTCGGGCAAGCGTGCTCTTTTTCAAGGGCAAGTAATGGTATGCACTACAAATAAATGAAGCATAGTTCTGCCTCCTTAATTTTTTCCAGTTCTAGGTTATGTGTGATGGTGCATTTACCCTGACAACCAGTCACTGTTTCTCACATAGGATAGAGCATTCAGCCTTATTGTACCAAGTGCTCTTGTCTGTATGCAATAATTCAACTAATCCGGCAACCTGTGTGTGTGTGGTTATGCACCATTACAGCCACTGAAATTATATTTTTTTTAAAACATTAACTCTACCAGGTCTACGTGCAGCATGTCTCACGCACAGGAGCTGCATTCATTGGGCTTTCGGAAGTTCATCCCAGTTTATTTGTCCTCGCAGCAAAAATCATTTTAGGTGAAGGTTCTTCTTTAAGTAAATAACAGTCATATGTGGTTTCCTCAAGGCTAAGTGACTCCCCCCACCACCACCAAAGGAAGAAATGTATTTACTGATCCCTCTATGTAAGATGTATTTGGGCCAGTGGTCGTGCACTTGTGCCAGCAAAACAAATTCACCTCTGTGAATAAGAATTTATACGGGAATTAAAACCCTAAGGGCATATTTAGGACCTGGGCTGTTTTGGGTTTGTTGCTATTTAATAGCGTCTGCACTATGACAGAATGACACTTGGCAATGAATTGCGAGTGGCTTCCGCTGTGGCACAGACTTCCTAAATGGACTTGGAATATATAAATATGTCCAGTAATCCAAACATTATCCGAGAGACTTACAGTGCAGAGAGGCAGACAATTCTCTAATGCAGACAGCAGCCAATGCTATAAACATATCCAGAAATAAAATAGCCTTTTTCTTCTGGGCCTGTAAATGCAAAATCTGCTCAGTGTCACTTTATTTATACATTTCAAATTGAAATTCATCTTCTCAACAAGTTGAGATGGGGGGTGCAATTGGCTGATCTGATTGTTTGGTGCCAAGGAGAAAAGGCACAGATTACACAGCAGATAACAGATCAGCTCTTTAAAGTGATATAATGGTATTCTGCAGAGTGAATCTGTTATCTGTTATGTAACTTGCGCCTTGAATGGCTGCCCCCTTGGCTACACAGCATCATCTTTCTATACAGTAAACCAGGAGTGCCCATACTTTACTAATGTGAGGTTTACTTTTAAGGTGGCCATAGACACACAGATTCGTACGATTTTCGGATCGTGTGTGGTGTGTGCCGACATTTTTCGTCCGGCGGAGATCAGTCGTTTGGTCGATCGTTCAGGTTTGATTTTGACCCGACTGATCCCGCCGGAGCTCATGGCACATCGTAATCTGATCGTTCGGCCATAGGGCCAAACAATCAGATTGCCCCCCGATATAGCCATGCCTGTTAATGGCATATCGGGGAAAGATCTGCTCGTTTAGCAACATCGCCAAATGAGCGGATCTCTGCATCTATGGCCACCTTTAGTAATGTTGTCCCATTATGATCTACATCCATAAAAGCATTGTTAGCATTCTGTTCCATGGAAAGTATTACTTAAATATTATATTGATTTATTGGGAAAAGCTATATTGCTATATATAAGAATTTAATTATTTATCTTATTTACAACCATTTCTTATGTAACCTTACAGAATAAATATCTGAATAAAAAGAATGAAACAAAAGGGTAATTTAGACAAGGTATTTGTTGTTGTCTTGAGATCTACTGATCACCAGCTAAAGATCTACTGGCAGATCCCCATCTACCTTCCGGGCACCCCTGCAGTAAACTATAGTAGCTTCTGAAGCAAAATCACCAGTTTTACCAGTACAGGGAAACAGTACATTATATTTTAATTAATTTAATTTTTTTTTTGGTGTTACTGCTTCTTTAAGGGAAAATTGTGCACTTTGTGCTTCTGCTCAATAATTTGCCAGTCATCCTCAACATGGTGGAAAGTAAGATATTGGTTTATAATTTTTCTTTATTTGTAGTAGTTTTATTAAATGTGAAGCAAGGAAGAACAAAAGAGCTCTTAGGTTGGCATGGAGTGATGCAGAACGGTATGTTAGGCATGGAAAACAATTCAATTAATATGTCTGGGTCAGGAAGATGTATATAATATGCTCAATTACAGTCATTACCTATAGTTTATCCAAATTGCTCTGCCTGCAATTGCTCAGCCTATTTCTGTTGGGCTGTCTTTTCGGGGGGTCCAAGCAGGGGTGACTGCCCTGGGCCCCGTACTTGCAGGGGTCTTGCAATGCAAAGCAACAGCATCTTTCGGGAAAATAAGGAAAATGAAATAACACACCAAATATCAACTTAGTATATGTGCAGCGCAGGCAGCAGAGCAGCTTATCTATTTGAAGTGGGAACAAAAGATTCTGGGAAGGGACTGTGGCTGTGGTATAGAAGGGTATAGTAGGAAGATATGGTGCCTATAGTAGCAGTGGGATCATAGTCTCTGGGAAGGGAGTGTGACTGTGGGATAGCAGGTATAGTAGGGAGAGATTGTGCCTATAGTAGTGGGGATAATAGTCTCTGGGAAATATTTCCATACCTGAATTTTTTTAGTGATTTGTCTCACTTCCTGTTTTTCATCCTCTTGACGGCTCTATGAGAGCCGAAACGCGTTGATGCACCATGTACGAATAAAGACACTTTGAAATTCATTCCATGATCAATGCCGTGAGTGCTTTCTTTGAACTTTTATTGATTTATTGGTCAGCACCCGGCGAGAATATTTTTGAATGGTGAGTGCCGCTCGATCCTGCCTGAATTTTTATACATATTTTTTGTCAGTCTTTGCATGTAATGAATATGTTTCCTTTTTAAACATAGTTTTCCATTTGTGCTAAAAAGTCACGGCATCACTATAGAAATATTAACTCCTGCTATTCTCCAGACAGCTCTTGTGCTGTTATCTCTCAGCTGGGTCCTTGCAGAAATAGTCAAGTTAAAGGGGTCTTCAAGATGAATTATAACTCTCATGCACACTTTTAGAAGAAATTGTCAGTGCCAGTGATTCTTAAACAAGAAAACCGATTTGCTGAAGAACAAGGAAAGGTGTACAGTCTCAGAATTACTCAAGCTCTTTAGGTGTGTTTGTGTGTGTACTGTATATACTGTATATATATATATATATATATATATATATATATATATATATATATATATATATATATATACACCTGTATATATATATTTTCTTTATATATATATATATATATATATATATATATATATAGTTTGGTCAGACCTTTTTTTTTTAAAAAAAAGAAAAATTCGGATTTTGATAAATAAACCCCAAGTATTTCTCGAGACCCATTGTGATGAGCACATATTGCCCATTCATCCATAGGTCACGGACGGTGCAAGGCCAGATTTTGGTTGTGTGTGTTTTGGCACAGGTTCAACACAACATAATTATTGTGTCTCACACGACCCTCCTTTCGATGTCAGAGCTGCATTCTGTATTTCATTATAATTCTCTATAACCCCCTAGTAGCAATGTTCTCTGCTGACTTTTTCCTGTTGGCCGTGCCAAATCGTCTGGAAGTCGACATTTATAAAAGGGTGGAGTTGCCTTTCATCACCTTGTGGCATTTGAGTTTCTTTGATTTTTTTTTTTCAGAAGCAAAAATTCAGATGCGGATTTCAGTCAGGGATTTTGAAGCCAGCTCTGGCTTATTATTACCACTTCTTTTTTTTCCCTTCAAAAGACTTTCCGCAAAAACATATTTCTCCAGCTGTGTGTATTCATTTTGTTCCATTCATTTGCTTAGACTTATATGATCTGATTCTCCTGTAATTTTGCATTAGCGACCACAGCCCAAGACTTTTTCAATAACAGAGTGTTCAGACAAAGCACTGGCTGTTCTTTGCTTTGATCCACCCCATCACAGGCTTGTGTGTAAGTCCAAGTGTTAATGTTTTTGACACATTTGAAAAATGGTACTAGAAGGCAATATTCCCAAAGTGTCCATTGTGTTTTTAGATGATTTTTACTGCAGCACAAAGGGTAGGGGCACACAGGCAGATTCGGGGAGATTTAGTCGAATGGCACCTAATCCACTCGTGGCGCTTTGATTTCCGAAGTCGCCCAAAGTCGAAACTTCGGGTGACTTCGGAAATCGAAGCGCCGCGAGTGCATTGGCGCAGGTGTTTTCTCATTATAGCAGGCGGAAAGCAGGGGGGGCAGTTCGGGGAGATTGTTGCCCCGCAGAAGAGGTGATTAGTCGCCAGGCGACTAAATCTCCCCGAATCTGCCCGTGTGCCCCTGCCCAAAGAGAGCGGCAGGCTACTTAAGAAGTCCTTAAAAATCCGGCAGGTTACTTTTGCTCTTTACTGTAATGAAAGTGATGCTACTGTAAAACATAGATAAAGGGTATTCTTTACACCATTTCCTCCGAGTGCCGTCCTGCCGGCTATTTCATTCTAGCCGGCGGGAAGGCAGTTTGTGGAGATTTGTCGTCCCAAAGAAGAGGAAATTTGTCGCTGGGTGACTAATCTCACCGAATCTGCCCATCTATCTCTGCCCTAAAGGAGAACTAACACTTAAAAGTATTCTGTCACTGGAAAACATTTTTTGGGTTTTTTCAAAATGCATCAGTTAATATCGCTGCTTCAGCATAATTCTGCATTGAAATCTGTTTTTCAAAAGAGCAACTTTTTTATGTTTAATTTTGAAATTTGACATGGGGCTAGACATGTTGTTAGTTTTGCAGGTGCCCTCAGTCTTGATAACAGCTTTCTGGTTGATATCAGAATATAGTAAAAAAAAAAAAAGTCCCACTGTGACTCCTTTTATTACATTGAGTAAGAAAAACAATAGCTTATCTTAAAGCTGTTCCATTGTGCTTTCTGAAAGCAGAGATTTTATTACAGATTAAGAAAAAATACATTTGTTGGTTCAGGAATAAAATTTTATATGGTCCAGTGAATATATATGTAATGCAATCAGTGTAATTTAGTGTGTTGGTAATAAATGGAGTTTTGTATAGAGGATAAATAAAGTGTTGACTATATAAGCCACAGTTATTTGATTATCTTCTAAATTGGTCGGCTGTATTCTGCTGCTGCATTAATCCCAGTTGGAGAAATGTATGCAAAAATCTCAAAATTAATGTCTATCCTAGTATTTTATACAATATTTATGTTTTTCAGCACGTGAATCTCCATCAGAACTCACCTATGAGAAAGCCAACGATTCGCTTGATAATATCTTTAACTGCTTGCACGATCTCACAAAGTTTAGATCAAACCTCAAACTTTTTCATTCTGTTCATGTTCCTGAAAGCAACATTCAACAAGTAAGCCATTGTATCTACATTGCATATGCATGTAGTCCTTTGCATTGCCTGGAATGCTATATATGATATACTGCTAGGCTATAGTCACACAAAATCAATGGTCAACAGGGAAAAATGTGTGTAGTTATGGAAAATTCAGTATCCTAAAACAGAGGTTCTGGGTTTCCATACCGTTCAGGAATTGTCTTCAGGATCACCTTTCACACAATGACTTTCCTACAGAGCTATATGTACCAATGTTCAAGGCCACTGTTGGGGGTACAGGTGGTACTGCAGTCATGGACTTCTTGCTGGTGGGGGGGTCCCCAATAGTTTTAAAAGTGTGATTTGTGGGTTGCAAAGAGGATATGGCTTGCTGGGAGTTGGTAAGGTTTTTGTGGATTGTGGTTGGAGTTTCAGCATAATGGGCATGACAGGATAAGGGCTGTATTCATACATGTGCAGGCCATTTTTTCTTTGTGGCCCACAGGGTAGGGTTGCCACCTTCTCTGGAAAAAAATACCAGCCTTCCTATATTTCTATGGTTCTTCCCCATTGGCATAATTGGCATCAATCATCATTTTAACCAGCCAGGTGGCAACTGTAGCCCAGAGACAAGGTGACCAATGGGATTTCTGATTTACTTCAATTTCAGCATTCCCAGCAGGAGACTACCAAATCTCAAACACAGAATACGGGAAATACCACCCTCTTATACTCCAGTTGGCAGTACCACTTTTGGTTGCTGATGGTAGTGGTTTGCACTAGAGCCTTAAGCTTGGTAAATGTGTTTTGAATTTGAGTACTGTTGTTTGTTTGTATACTGTATGCAACTTCTTGCCAACTCTTGTGTACTGCCAGGAGCAGCCCATAGCCAGAAGTCAGCATTAGATTCCACCTTGAAGCTGGAGTTAGATGTTTGTTTTCTGATGGTAGGTAAGAAAGTTGGTTAAGAGTATTCTGACGCTTTGAGAAGATGATGAATGTGAGAGAAAATCCAGTGCCATACTGAACCAGTGCCATTTTTCTCTCAAACAGTAAGCAAGAAAGCAAATAACAAAAAGGAAAGAATAGGGCATTGCCTCGCCCTGCAGCTTTGAGTTGGATAAAAAAAATCTGCCACAAGTTGCAAAACACAGTGCTGGTGGGCAGAAGACTGTCTGTCATGGGGCAGTCACTAAGGATAGGGCTCCATGCCTGCCAGCACTGCCTAACTTGCATCTTCTCCATCATGTCAAGTTAGGAAAGCTCAAGCCCTTGCAATCCGTCCTCCTTATTTCTTTTTGTATTCATATATAGATTCATTTGAATCTTGGTTTACATGCATGTGCTCTTTTGGTTTCTTGCCTTGAGAGAGATGTTACAATATGTAGGTGAGGGTAATATCTGTTCAATGCTTAATGGTAGCAAAGTTGTCACTTGGTGGTGAGGCTCATGACAAAATACACCTTGTGAGGTTTCCTATTAATCACAGTATCAAGTGTTTTTCATCTATTTTTAGCCTGCAGTTGTTAGGGTGCAACTCAAACAACCCTCCCCATACCAACAGACTTTGGCTTTGTTTGAACCCCCATTATTTGCACCCTGATACCCATCTTCTTCCCACTGCCTTGTCACACAGCCATAGACCCATTCTAGAAGCTGTTATCCCTGTTGTTACTGCAGAAGCAGTTGTAATGCCTACAGTTAATTTGTAATGCACTGTTGAGCTTTCCCTTACTCTTCCTACCTACAGCTGATGGAATGAAGGGCCCCACTATGTGCAGGACCCATGACAGTTTCCCTTGCATCAAATAAGGTAGCTCCGCTGGTGCATATTTTATGGACTAATCTGGCCTTTTCCATTAGTTAAAATGATCTATCAATATTTAGGTTGAGTTTGAAAACTGGTTTCTATTACTGCACTGCCTGTGTTATTGTAATGGAACATCACGTTATAGGCCTATTCATTGTGTCCATAGCCCAGATTGTTATTCTTCTTAATGTATAGTTCCTCCTAGACCGATCACTAGCAGGTCAGGGATATTCAACAGATGGTGCTTTTAATTCTAAATTTTAGACTCACAAACTGGGTTTTGGGCTTTTAAATATTGCGTGACTAGATTTGACACTGGTGTTGGAATTCTGTATTAGCAAACCTCACGAGCAGCCTTCTCATGTTCCCTCAATGCAAAGCACATGTGCCGCAGTAGCACTTTCACTCTCACTTCAAAGCACCAGGATTTATGCTAATGTATACAAAAACAGCATTTTCTTTTTGCTGTCATTTCCTGGTCCCCTTGTTTATTTATGTTTTATGCTATATTTTGGGGTACTATATTACAATAAGTGTACTGGCCACAGAGGAATGTGTTGCCTTGCAATTTATAACAGCCACTTGCATGATGCAGAGTTAATTCCCCTAGCAAATTCCACTGGGGAGGATTAAACATTATATTTAATAAGGCGTGCTGAAAGTGTTGTTATAATTCTGAGTAGACAGAAAGCTGACATGCAATGGCAAATCACTACCACATCTACCCTGTTACCCTTAGTTGGCAACACATGCTCAAACCTTTAAAGGAACAGTAACACAAAAAAATTAAAGTGCTTTAAAGGGATACTGTCATGGGAAAAAAACTTTTTTTCAAAATGAATCAATTAATATTGCTGCCCCAGCAGAATTCTGCACTGAAATCCATTTCTCAAAAGAGCAAACAGATTTTTTTATATTCAATTTTGAAATCTGACATGGGGCTAGACATATTGTCAATTTCCCAGCTGCCCCAAGTCATGTGAATTGTGCTTTGATAAACTTCAATCACTCTTTACTGCTGTACTGCAAGTTGGAATGATATCACACCCCTCCCTTCCCCCCCCCCCCCAACAGCCAAACAAAAGAACAATGGGAAGGTAACCAGATAACAGCTCCCTAACACAAGATAACAGCTGCCTGGTAGATCTAAGAACAGCACTCAATAGTAAAAACACATGTCCCACTGACACACATTCAGTTACATTGAGAAGGAAAAACAGCAGCCTGCCAGAAAGCATTTCTCTCCTAAAGTACAGGCACAAGTCACATGACCAGGGGCAGCTGGGAAATTGACAAATTGTCTAGCCCCATGTCAGATTTCAAAATTGAATATAAAAGAATCTGTTTGCTCTTTTGAAAAGTGGATTCCAGTGCAGAATTCTGCTGGAGTAGCACTATCAACTGATGCGTTTTGAAAAAAACATGTTTTCCGATGACAGGATCCCTTTAAAGTAATGAACTTAAAATGTAGTGTTGCCCTGGTGTGTTTGCTTCAGAAACTCTACTGTAGTTTATATAAACAAGCTGGCACAGGATACACAGCAGATAAAAGCTCTGTATTATACAATGGGATTCTTCAGAACTTATCGCCTATCTATATATGTATCCTGTGTAGGGATGTAGCGAACAGTTCGCCGACGAACTAGTTCGTGCGAACTTCGACTGTTCGCGTCCGCCGAATGTTCGCGAACGTCGCGCGACGTTCGCCAATACGAGTTCGCGTTCGATTCGAACAAAAATCGTTCGACCATTCGACCATTCGATTCCTTCGACCGCTAAAATCGAAGGATTTTCGTTCGAATCGAACGATCGAAGCCATTGGATCGAATGAAATCATTCGATCGAATGGCTTCGATCGTTCGAGTCGAACGAAAATCCTTCGATCGAACGATTAAAATCCTTCGATCGTTCGAATGGAACGATTTTCGGATGTTCGAAGTTCGCGAACTGTTCGCGAACTGTCCGCATTTTTTGCCGGTGTTCGCGAACGGCGTTCGCGAACACATCGGCGGCGGTTCGCTACATCCCTAATCCTGTGCTTGAATGGCTGCCCCCATGGCTACACAGCAGCTTGTTTATATAAACTATAGTTGTGTTCTTGAAGCAAACACATCAGTTTTACCAGTGCAGGGCAAGAGTACATTATATTGTCATTCCTATAAAATGCTTTCATTTTTTGGTGTTACTGTTACTGTACAGCTGTGTTTGCTCTCAAATAGAGCTTTAAGACCATTATTAGTACAGTCCTATTGCAACAGAAATATAAATGATCCAGAGAAGTTTGCTTATACTGAATTATTTCCAAATAGATTTGTATATACATTATAATTCTATCTGCTACTTTACAATGCTGTTGCCTTTTTTCCATACTCAGTGTGCACTCCCCAGCTGTTCAGATCCGGTGGCCTAGACAAGTCACAATCCTTCCCGTTCCGTGGGTGCCTGGCTCCCTGGTATTTGTGAATGGACTGGCCACTTACCTCTGTTAATTAGTACCAAATGTATAAATAGCCTTGGCCTAAGTAAAGGTGGCCATAGACGCACAGATAATATTGTACAAAACTAATTTTTGTCCGATATTCGTTGCGTGTATGGTGGAAAAAGAGCCGACCGATATCGGCAGAAGACTTGGATATCGGTCGGCTCGTCGATCGGGGCTGGACGGAAAATTTTGATTGGGGCCTTTGAAGGGACCCAAAAATCGGCCATTGTTAGTGCTGAATCGTCAGATACAGGTAGAATTCTATTGTTTCTTCCCGTATATATCGACCTGTATATCTGACGATTCAGCTCTACACGTGTGTATTGAAACGAACGATATTTCTTGGAAAGATCTTTTCCAAGAAAGATCGTAATTGTTACATCTATGGCCACCTTAATATTCAATACCAGTCTAATGTCAACAGGCATTTATTAATTGTACTCTGCAGTACTGTTATAGCTACTTGTATATAAAAATAAAATAACTTAGCACATGTACATATGGTTTAGTTTTATCTTTTTACAGTTGGTGGGTGGCAAGGGTTTGGGGGCTGTTAGTAAACTTGTTGGCCTAGTTTGGTATAAAATACAAATCACTCCCTGTCTAGTCAGTGTATCATTCTTCACGTTGGTTCTCTTTTACCTGCCCGTCTATCTGACTCGGCAACCTACCCCAATTATTGATTTTCTGTTGCACATATTTCGGATTAATGTTTGCCAAATACACACACCCCTTAACACAAACACACACACAGTTTTTAACCTTTGCTGTGAATTTGCAGAGTCAATTCCAACACATCTTTACTCCTTTAAAAGTCTTGCCCCCAAATGTAATACAGTATAAGGCACTCATGGGGGAATGTAATAAAAGTTGGTAACGGGGAAAACTATTCACAATGCGAACATTTCTGCTTTTTTGGAAATTTATTATAGCTTTTGTGCAAATAGTTTTTCTCTTTGCAACTTTTATTGCATTTCCCCCTAAGTTTGGCCGAGAGCAGTAACCAATAGAAAACAACAAGATGTTTGCTTTTGAGCAGGTTACAACTATATGCTGCCTGCTGATTGGTTGATATAGGTTACTGCGCTTTAGTGGCAAATTTAGTGCCATTCATTACACAACCCCAGCAGAATTATCCATGCTGTGAACTCTTAATTTTTGGATCTGGCAGAATACCAAATCCCGGATTGAATCCAAACCCTAACTTGCATAATTACATTTGAGAAAATGATAAATTTGGCTCTAAATTTGAACCAGTATCACGGCAAGTTTTCCAAAGCTCCAACCGCTTCAAAAAGTGCTCAGATTCCCAGACTCCTGGATTTTGATTCAGCTCTACTATCCATACTGTATAAGGCCATTGTTTCACTAATTACATCTCAGGCGTATATTCTCTTATTTATGTATGAATGTAATGTTAACTTTGTTTATGTGATGCTCAACATCTTATGGAGCCCCTGGTTATGTGGTATAACATTGCCCAATTATGCAAACTCAGCTTCTGTCTCTGGGCACTTCTCATGGGGATTTCATTTCTTATCTGTGTATCACTCTTTCTATTCATTGCAACCTGTCTACCTCTTTATATAAATAATGGGCGTTAAATTAATTTAGTTGTATGTACATTTGTGGCAGACAAAAGTGCTATCCAGCCCATAACCCATTCCAGGCACTTAATCTTGTTCCAGTTGATATTGGGTGTTGGTGCTAATGAGTTTTCCAAAGCTTCAGGTTTATGTTGATAGAAATCACGTGGCTGATTCTGTACATTCTCCAAGATTTAGAAAAACACTAAGCTGTATTTGTTTTTTAAGGAATTCAGTACTGCCCAGGCTTAGTTAGCATTCCTTCATTATAGTCTTCCCCTGCACCTAATAACTTTGACAGTGTTCTGATATTATCACCCAGCCCTTGCTAAATCACAGGTTGTGTTCTGTAAGCAGCCAGGCAGAAATAGTAAGACTAGTCTATCTATTATGCGCCATTTGCTGCAAACTGAAAACAAGGCATGTTAATTAGGCCAAGTATTTTGCTTTCTTGTAGTTTACTTAATTGCAGAATGTATGGGTATTTATAGTACAGGTATTTGACTTGTTATCCAGAACGATCAGGACCTGGGTTTTTTTGTATAACGGATCTTCCCTCATTTGGATCTTCTTACCTTAAGTCTACTAGAAAATTATGTAAACATTAAATGAACCCAATAGGCTGGTTTTGCTTCCAATAATGATCAATTATATCATAGTTAGGATCAAGTACAATGTTCTGTTTTATTATTACAGAGAGAAAAGGAAAACATTTTTAAAAACTTGGTTTATTTGATGATAATGGAGTCTCTGGGAGACAGCCTTTCCATAATTCTGAGCTTTCTGAATAATGGGTTTCCGGATAATGGATCCCATATCTGTGCATTCATGTGCAATGGAACTGGAACAGTGCTAAGAACTGCTTATGTCTGCAATGTCAGTAAAGCAAGAGATACTTAAGCTGGCCATAGATGCAAAGATCCGATCGTACGAATCATCGTACGATCGGACTTTCCCATCTCCCGACCCGCCACTAACCATTCAGATCAAAGTCTTACCAGTCAGATTAGTTAAAGAACAGATCAGCAATGTTCTGCCCCTGACAGCAATCGTACGATATCTATGTCCAACCAAAGCTAGTGACAGTCTCCCACTGATAATCGTACGATCGGCAATACACGCAGAGATATTATCGGCAGCCGACAGAAATTTTCTAACCTGTCTGATCGAGCAAACGACCGATCTCCGCTGGACGAAAAATGTCGGGACTCTCCACACACGGTTCGAAAATCGTACGAATCCTCGATTCGTACGATCAGATCTTTGCGTCTATGGCCAGCTTTAGACATAATAAGGACCTAAGTGTCCAGAAGAGCAATGTTGACCTGGACATAATAGATGGATTTAGGGTGAGGAAGAAGTTAGTGCACAGAAAGTTCTTTGGTAGATGGAATCCCCTTGGAGGGAGGCTGATGGGTAGGGCTAACCGTGATGTCAAAAGAAAACAACATGAAGATGTAGGTATGAAAACTGAAAGGTAGCACAAATACTTCTAAACACAAAGGGTGGTAAGTACATAGAAAAGCCTTCCTGGCGATTAGTTGGGATTAATTCAATCAATTAAATGAAAGAGGCACGGGACCTATAATAAACATTTCTAATATCTTAAAATCTGAATTAAGCACTTAATGGGCAGATTAGACGAAGCAGCAGTTTTTTCCTTCTGTGACTTTTATTTAAAAAAAACAAATTACTTATTGTGATTTACAACGTGTTTTGATTGGACCTAAGAAGCCAGTCTTGTGAACCTTACAGTGTTATGAAGTAACTCTTCGTCAGCCACTTGCTTTTAGACTTGATGTATATTTCATGTATTTTGTGGCATACAGTTATGACTACATATTTTTTGTGCTTTTTTTCAAATAACTTGTCACTGACCAAATAAATGACAAGAAAGAAAGAATAACTGAAATCAATCATTCCCTATAGTCATGAATTAATCATCCTGCCTCTCTCTACTGACAGTCTGAACCTCTCTTCCATTGCATACTGCTCAGTTCTTCCAGATTTGAAGTATACCATCTCCCAACCTCAGTTTTTAGATCTGTCCACAAGTGGGATTGTATTGCAGTGGGGCTGGAAGACTCATGATATGTGAGAGGGATCCATTGGCAGATGAATATTTCAAACCTGCCCAATTCCCTGATTGACTGATATTCATAGTGCATGGAAAATAGTCATAATCAGTTGGCCACCATACTAATAATCATATGAAACAAAATAGTAACAAAATAGTATGTGTCTGGGCAGCTGAAATATAAAGAGCTCAGGTCTACTCTCTACACCAGTGGCTCAACATATACCGTACATACTCGAGTATAAGCCAACCCGAGTATAAGCCGAGGTACCTAATTTTACCTACGAAAACTGGGAAAACTTATTGACTCTAGTATAAGCCTAGACACAACTACAGCCCTGTCTCCCAGCAGCGCACATTCTGCCAAAGTGACCCGCCCAGCGATCAACCGGACTCCTTTTCAAAGTTGATGGTGACAGAGAATTGCCAAACGGATTACTGTGTGCATTGTCCCACTGTCCATATAACCAACAGAGGGCACTGTGTGATATTGCAGTCACTGTTATTCTTCCATATAACCAACAGATGGCGCTGTGTGATATTGCAGTCACTGTTATTCTTTCATATAACCAACAGAGGGCACACTGTTATTCTTTCATATAACCAACAGATGGCGCTGTGTGATATTGCAGTCACTGTTATTCTTTAATATAACCAACAGAGGGCGCTGTGTGATATTGCAGTCCCTGTTAATCTTTCATGTAACCAACAGAGGGCGCACTGTTATTCTTTCCTACAACCAACAGATGGTGCTGTGTGATATTGCAATCACTGTTATTCTTTCATATAACCAACATAGGGACTTTGAAATGGCCAAAAAAAAGCACTTTGTACCACCCAGGAACATTTGTCATGCTTGCTCCCCAACTCTTTTTACATTTGACTGTTGCTCATGGGTAAAAAAGGTTGGTAACCCCCACTCTACACTATCAATCTGACCTTTTCACTGGAAATAAGTATTAGGGTAGGGGTGCCATTGGATCTGCTGCCTTAGGAATATATCCTATTTCCAAATCCTGCCTCCTTTTAGGTCCCACCAATTTTGGGGTCCACAATTTAGCACCTCAATAGCAACATTTGGGGTATAGATATAAAGCATTCTGGGGACTTTATAAGTCATTTCTAACTCATTAGAGTTTGCCCTTTGTAAAACAAACTGACTAACCCTGTAAATGTCAGAAAGCCTGTGGTAGAGAAAGATAAGGAGATTACTGCTGGCACACAACAATTAAAGGCTTAAGTCATTTATTCTTCAGATGTATTGCTGACTCATACAGCCTGGCTTTGACACTATTCAAATATCATCAAACCACCCTTATATAATGAACATGCATTATACAAATACACACGGGTTCTATAACAAATTTAGGGTGGTGGCACACGGCGAGCTTAGTTGCCAATCGACAAATCTTCTCTACTGCGGGTGACTAATCTCCCCAAATGACTTCCCGCTGGCAAGAATGTGAATCGCTGTCAGGATGGCATACGTATCGCTTTGGTTTTCCGAAGTCGTCCGAAGTTAGCTCACAAGGAAACTTCTGGCGACTTTGAAAAGTGAAGCTATACGTATGTCATCCCACCAGCGATTTGCATTCTTGCTGGCGGGAAGGCATTTGGGGAGATTAGTTGCCCGCAATAGAGAAGTGTCAGCTGTACCCATTAAAGGGGTGGTTCACTTTTAAGTTAAGCTTTAGTATGTTATAGAATGGTTAAGAATAAGCAACTTCTCAACTGGCCTTCATTTTTTCTTTTTTATGGTTTTTGAATTATTTGCATTCTTCTTCTGGCTTATTCCAGCTTTCAAATTGGGGTCACCAACCCAATCGGAAAACCAATCCTCTGTGGAAGTCCTGGGCCCACTGGGGCTTCCACTTCAAGGCCCCCCACCTCAGCCATTACCCACCTATGCCACCCCCACAGAAAAGAAAATGGTTATTTGTCCAAATTGCAGAGATCTGATTGACGTATCCAATTAAATCACTAGGAAGAAGTGCAGACATGTGTACCCGGAACTGATTTGATTGACACATTTGGCCAATCAGGTAATTGATCATTCTCCTGATCTGTTTTGGTCCCTCTGGGTCTGTGGCTCTTAGATACTAAGTGGTGTTGGAAAAAATTTTTCCCCAGCCAGCTGCAAAATAGTATAGACAGGTTCATATAATCTGCTTTTTCTACAATAACCTTCAAATAGATCTGCCAATGTCACAGCATCACCATTCATATAAAAGCATTTCGTCTATAAAACTACAATTTCTGTTAATTTTAGCCTTTGTGCATAAAAATAAAAGTCATACTGCTAATGTATAATTTCATATGTCATTTAAGCTTTGCTGACAAATAACGAGCATGTAGGCCAATTGCATTTAACATATGGTACAAGGGAAGGCTGCAGAGTACAGGGGCTGAACCCTTTCATGAAAGTACTTGTGATTTAAGCAGTACAAACAGATTTAACGTTCTTGAGAATGGTTTCAAGCAACACTAAGCCCATTAAACAAGCAGAAAGGTATGTGTTTCGCATTTAGAACAGATTTTTTTTTTTTAGCGGTTCAGAAATAGAAAGCGGCAGGAATTGTGATACAGACAGTCTGAGTATTTTTAGAAACTAATAAAAGGTTCCTGGCTGTAGAGAAGAGCAGTTAAAAACACAGAATTGGAATCACCACGTATCCACAGTGAAATCACTAGCAATTGTGGCAAGGCTATAGACGTAGAAGCCCGTGGTCCAGATGCAGCCAACTAGTCCATGTTTATGCCTGCCTGCGGGTTCCATAGATTTCTCTATATGGTATAATTGTATTGTGGGCTGTATTTCAATTACAGGTATGGGACCTGTTATCCAGGAAGCTCGGGAACCGGGGTTTTCAGGATAAATCTTTCCATAATTTAGATCTTCATGCTTTTCGTCTACTAGAAAATCATGTAAATATTAAACCCAAAAGGCTGGTTTTGCTTCCAATAAGAATGAATTATATCTTAGTGCAAGTTACTGTTTTATTACTACAGAGAAAAAGGAAATATTGTACAAATTTTGGATAATTTGGATAAAAAGGAGTCAATGGAAGATGATAATTCCGTAATTCGGGGCTGTCTGGATAATGGGTTTTCGTATAACAGATTCCATAACTGTAATTGATGCATGCTATGGGACAGCACTTGTGTATGGCACCCTAAAGCATTTCACATTCCTCAATACATGTTGCAGTGTGCTATTGACAGTGAGTCAATAATATCCAGGCAGCAAGTAAGCTTCACCCCAACTGAGGTTGGAGGGGTTGAACTTGATGGGCTTTTTTCAACCCGATTTAACTATGTAGTAACTATGTAATACCATGTTAGGAGGTTGTTGTATATTTGTATAGGGCTGCTGGACATGTGAAAAGGTAAAAAAAAACAACTCATTTATACAAACTGGATAGGTAATGTTGACTCTCTACCTTATTATTTATATCATCCCTATAATGGATCGGAATTGGGTAGGCATAGGTTTGCCCTATGAGACATTACTGCTGCTATCCTATAGAACGCCCCTATTGACTGCTGATGTGTTGACAGATTTGGCAGTGGCTCAATGGTTTATATTGTCTTTGATTTGTTCAGAAGAGTTGTACATTGTTTAAGCATGCCCTGAATCCGCTGACAGCCCTACTACATTATTTTTGAGTTCATTTATATAAAAACAATTTCCACTTCCCGCACTCACTTCCAAAAACATCACCCATGTGCAATACACAAGAACACATTTTTTTCATTATTAGTTTTGAATGTTGATTGTGCTCGTCCTGTTTGTGCAGACATATTGTTGTCTTCTATACAGATGAGAAATATGGGGACTGATTTGGGCTTAGGGAGTGGTGATATGTGCACCCACTCCCCAGTCCAAGGAAATTGGAGAAAATCTCATTTTGACAGCGAGGACTGGAAATGGAAAAATCCAGATATTTTAAACGAAATTGCAGAATTAGTAAGCAGATGAACTCCAAATTTATAAGGGTACGCTTACATCATGTTAGAGGTGACCTCAGAGGTGAATAACGCAGCCAGTCAAGAGCCTCGAAGTATAGGCCTCTTGTGGAACCCTCAAGCATGGTTGAAAGATTAAACCCTGTAGATTTTACATTTATTCACTGCAGCAATATGGCAGCCCAGGCACATATTAATTATATACAGAGAACTGCTGCATGTACATCAGTGGGGTACACTCATGAATGTTGTTCTTTGTGCATTAAGTCTGACCCTAAGCTATTGTGGGGCAATATTCTATTCACATGAATTCCTTTGCTATCAAAAGGGCAGTAGAAGTTGCCAAGAACAAGCAGAAGTGCCATACTGGTGGTGACTGCAACAGATTAACAGGTGAGTTGCAGATTCAAATTCAAGATCAGTACACAGGCAGGGTCAGGATTCAGAGACAGCCTAGAATGCAGGTGAATACAAAGTTGAGTAGATGCAACCAGGTACCCAACATGAGTAACCTTTAAAGGGGTAATTTTATTATACTAGGGTATATACAGTAAACCTGCCACTGCCGCCATTCAGTTTTCAGCAGAACACATTCTATACGAAAAATTATACCTAGCTATGGATACATACAGTTGCTGGCAGGGGTCTCTTTGCAAAGCTATACTGTGGTGCCACCCAAGCCGTGTTACAGGTATGTTTTTTTATTACTACTTCCAAACTTTTTGTAACTTCTACATACAGATGTAACCCTTTATTGGCAGGTATAAGTCTATCAAATGAAAGAAATTCAGGCTGTTCTGATACTATTAATATTGGGTGCTTCTCTGTTAAAGGAGAAGGAAAGTCGTTTAGCACTTGGGGGTGCCAAATGTTAGGCACCCTCAAGTGAATGTATTTACTTATCTGAAACCAGAAAACTGCACCGGCCCGGGGTTATAGCAGTGTGCACCACGGAGAGCTCCTCTTCTGGCTTCCTCTTTCTTCTCACAGCTGCGCATGTGCGTTAGAGTGAAAAGTCGGCTTTTTCATTCTACTGTGCATGCGTCTGCCTCAGGAAATTTGAAGAAAGAAAAAGCCAGAAGAGGATCGCTCCATGGTGCTCGCAGGAAGAACCCTGGGCTGGTACAGTATTCTGCTGATCGGAGCACCGGCCCAGGGTTTCAGGTATGTAAATACATTTACATTTGCTAAATGACTTTCCTTCCCCTTTAAAAGGAAAGAACTAGAAGAGGTATAGGAACTGTACTTGTATGCTGGGAGCTAAAGCTCTATAATAGAAAATACTGTAGCAAACAAAACTCAGCAACATCTCTCTCAGCTATAAAGTTTCCAGGGGTCTTATATTTGTATATTATTCTTAATATAGGCACCTGCTTCATACAAAAGTATCACTGCACACATTACTGGGAAAAACAAGTGCTTTCCTGTTCTACTCTGTATTATCTTTTATTCATAAGAACCCATTCAGTGGGAACAAAGGCCAATGATATTTCCTTATCCCCGATTTCATCCACCTGAATGAATTATAATATTTTGCTTTGTTTCAAGTGGGGAAAAATAACGTCATTGTTATTTGAAGATCTTATCATACATTTGTTGTATAGAAACACAGCAGGTGGCCACTCACACGGCTTCACTGCGCCCTTGGAGCTGAGAGGCCAATGTAATATTATGCAAGCGTTTGTAATGTAGATTATTGAGACCAGGCGCTTCCCCTTCATGTTGCATGTCATTTTGTTCGCTTGTTTTAGCACAGCATGGTGGCAGCCAACAAAGGACCACCCAATTTGTTGGCTGCTACCATCCGATATATTGGTCACATGGTCCAAAACAGGGAATGTTCACCTGCTTTGCTGATTTTCTTAAATGTTTTAAAAAAGGAATAGGGTTTGTATTAGCCCATGTCATGAATCCTAGTAGCAGCTCCGTTATTCTGGTCGGTGGTTGCTGGACTTTTCCAGTTCAAACCCCTCTTTGAGGTCCAACCATTTGTCAGGGCCCCTTAACATATAACAAGGTTGTCCATACTCCTCTTAAGCATTTGGGATCCATTATCAGGAAACCCATTATCCAGAAAGATCCAATTATAATAATAATTATTATTATGGTTTCATAGATTCAATTTTATCCAAATAATCAGAATTTTTAAAAATGATTTCCTTTTTCTCTGTAAGAATAGAACAGTATCTTGTAAATTATATAAACTAAGATATAATTTATCCTTATTGGAAGCAAAACCAGCCTATTGGGTTTATTCAATGTTTACATGATGTTCTAGTAGACTTAAGACATGAAGATCCAAACTACGGAAAGATCCATTATCCTGAAAGCGCTGGATAATAGGTCCCTTACCTGTACTGCACTTGTAGTTCCACACTGAGCAATAACAGCATACTGTATAGAACATTTCTCATTGTGATATTACCTATTAAAGACATACAAATGATTGTACCGGAGACTATGTTCCCAAGACACTGATGAATGTGTCTTTAGATACAGTTTATGCAGCTGAAATTGGCTGCATTTAACCTTTTTGCCACCAGTCATGGGGGGAAATTTACTAGGGCAATTTTTAAGGCAAAGTGGCTAACGCTGGCGAGAATTTGCCAGCGTGACGATTTTGTCGCCGATTTACTAACAGTAGCTGGCGTAAATTCGCCAAGGAGATAGGCTCTGGCGCAACTTCGCACTCTAACGCCAGACGAATTTGCGTTACTACGCAAATTCACTACGTTTTTGACTTTACTGACCGTTACCTCTATCGCCAGACTTGCTTTCACCACCTCAGACCAGGCGAAGTGCAATAGAGTAGATAGGAGTTCCTCATAAAAAAGTTGAAAACTTTTCTAAGTCCCAAAAAACACTGGCGTTTTTCCTATTTAAAGGGTGATAGACTGAAAAAGATTGTACATTTTTTTTGGGGATACCCTCCTTCCGCCATACATTTGCTAACATATGGCACATAAACTATACTGTGGGCACATGTGTAGGGCATTATAACAACTTTATATAATTTTATTAAGGTTCCCTGGCCTTGTGTAGTGTAATGTATTTGCTGCAGCATATACGGCCATTGTACGTTAACTGCACGCTGTATGGTAATTAGCCAACGCTAGCGTAACTTCAAACTGCTGATCGTAATTTCGCTGGCGTAATTTCACCAGAGTTCGGTACCCTGTGCGCAACTTCGGATCTTCATGAATTAGCGTTGTCCAGATGAATTTATGCCTGGCGAAGTGTTGTGATGTCCGTGAAGCCAGCGATGGCGAATTTTCGCCAGTTAGTGAATTTGCCCCCTGGTGTCCTCTATGAAAGCTGCACTTCAGATCGATTTATTGCACTTTGCCAAACTGAAAGATTTGCCCTCAGTGCCTCTGCATATGCACAGTGGGCCAGATCATTTATTATTATTAATTATTTATATTGTACTGTGCTTTATAGAGATTATATATCAGTCAATACCCCAATGGAGCTTACAGTGTAAGTTCCTTATCACATTCACACACACTAAGGTCAGTTTTATCAGGCAACATTTAGCATGCCTGTACAGTATATTTTTGGGATTTGTAGTGCCAGAAGGAAAACATAAACTCTTTGTAAATAATGCCAAGGCCAGACTCAAACTCAGAACCCCAGTGTTGACCCTCAGATAACTTCATTCAGCACATATTTCTCCCTTCACTCCATTACAATTCACTATTGTTTTACACAAATTACCTTGATCTTTAGTTGAAAAGCTCCATCTTGATCTCATCTGGTCACTGCAGATGGGACACAAATTTTTGGGCTTTCATGTAGTTCTTGTTGAATAATGACTTCTTCTGGTCCACTCTCCCATACATGCCAGTATCAGACAGAGATTTTGGTATGGTTGACAAGGATAGTACAGGTAACTATGCTGGTGGTGGCCTCATGCAGGCATGTTAAAATAGAATAAAGAATGGACCTATCAGCAGGACAATAAAAGTGCAGAGATTTTTATATGTAGCCGCACAAATTATTATTTTTTTTTAAAGAATCTTTCTAACTTAAAACAATGTCACATTACAATCTAAGTCAGAATGGAGATTCTGGAATGAAAATAATAATTTTAAAGGGAAACAAACTTCAATGTAGGATTTGTAATTATTATCTTATGTACATGTACAACCCAATTCACCCCACAACTGCTTTATCCACAATTTAACCTTCTACCTGCTGGCAGCCATGAAAGTCCAGCTGTGACTCCCCACAAACCAGAAACTTGGGAAGAGTGAAAGTAAAAAATTGAAAATTCGCATATATTGAGACTCAAGACCGACTTGCATGCATCATACCTGCATCTTTGTATCCTACTACATTTTTGCTGCAGGGCCCAATGCAGGGGGTTATTTGCTAATTATTACAGTTATTATAGTTTCCTTCGTTTTCAAGCTGCAACCCAGCATGACAAACAGCGTGTGACTAGGGTTGCCACCTTTTCTGGAAAAGAATACCGGCCTTCCTGTATTTTCATATTTTTTCCCTATTAACAACATTGGGATCAACCATCATTTTTACCGGCCAAAAAACAGATGGCAACCCTACGTGTGACCCTTGATTGGAATGTGCGTTTCCCTGTCCTACTAGAATCTTACCACAATTAAACTGAAAGTACATGGTACGTGTTCGCCATTATCATACCAGTCATTACAGACATGCTGTTACCTGATTCACTGTTATAGTGTAGCCCTATCTGCCCTATTTGTATTGTCGCAGACAGCAGTGGTTTACCCCACACGCCATGCTTGGTCTGTAGCCATGGGTGTGTGGATTAGAGCTCCCATCAAGCACGGCATCAAGATTTGTTTGGTCACAGCATTTTCACAACTGTTTTATCCACAGCCATTTTCTTAATGCACCACTGACCTGGCTTTGTTTGGCTTATCTTTATGTACATAAGCAAATACTTTCTACCAGGAATAACCCTATATGGGCTTCCGACAGCTGTGGGAGTGAAAGACTAGATGGGATGGGAACGTCATACTGACATTTAAATGTATATTATAGCAAAAAGAAAGGGATAGCCTCAGGGGCAGATGTGTGTGTGTAAAATGATCAGCGATGGTTTGTAGCACACACACTGGATGAAACAGTTGGATAATGACTTGCTTTCTCCCTAGAATTTTAGTGTGATAGCTGCAACTTTTTCTGTTACAACCTCAAATTAAAAGAGAATTATATGTCACTTTACTGTACAAATTAGTCAGCAATTTTAAGATAAAATCCCATTTTTTTATAATTATTTATAAATGCAAAATAAAAAAGTGTGTGTCAACCCCCCAACTTTAATGCAAATTCCTACATATTACAAGCAGAAGCCTTCAGAAGTTACATCATAATAAACCAGAATACACCTGTGTGCAATTAAAGTGTCAAATGATGTCAAAATAAATCATGAACACTGTTTTGTGGAAGATCCCATAGTATGTTAGAGAACATTTCTAAACAGCATCAGGATGGTCAACGATTTATAAAAAGGATAACGTTTTGAAAAAGCACGTTATTTTATAAAAATATCCCAAATGCTGAACACCCCCTGGAGCATTGTTAAATCCTTTAATTAAAACTGACACAAATGTGACTGTCTGTCCACTAAACCCAATGCTAACTGTGAAGCAGCTGGAGAGAACTACTATCTGAGATGGGAGAAACACTTCTTGGGACAATTATAAACTGGGTGCTCGACAATGCTGGACTTTTTGGAAGAGAGACGAAAAAAAACGAATATTTAAGTTTATGGTGTTTGCAAAAAGTCACGTCTTAGTCTTAGCAATTAAGTTAAAAAAAAAAATGATTTTTTGGTGTCATGAGACCAATATGTAACTTTTTGGTGTCCCCATACCTTTTTACCAGGGAGCAACATTCAGATGTAAAAAGAGTTGGTTGAGCAACGCAAGCAGGAAAAATGTTCGTGGGTGGTACAAAACAAGTCCTGTCATTTGGTATCGCTTATGTGGACTGTCAGCCTGTTTGGCAGTACACCTGGTTTTTATGCAACCAAAACTTGCCTCCAAACCAGGAATTAAAAAAGAAGCACCTTATTTGAGGCCACTGGGAGCAACATGAAAGGGGTTGGTGAGTGCTCTCGAGCCATTGGTTGGGAATAACTGCTATACAATATGCAGTGGAGAGCCAGTACCGTTGAATAGGATTCCTGCAGTGAAGCGTGGTGGTGTTAGCATCATGTTGTTGGGATGTTTTTAATCATGAGCATCTGGGGAAATGGTCAGGATTGAGAGCAAGAGGGAAAGATCCAAATACAGGGAACATAAAAATACACAAAATTCTACTATATCAGTTTACAAGAGACCTAACACTGGGGTGGAGCATAAGCTTTCTACAGAACAGCGATAGATAGCACACAGCCAAAGTTACACTTGAGTGGTTTAAAACCAAGCACCTGATCAGACCTCAGTCTAATTGAGAATCTGTACAGGACTTGACAGTCGGCCTAGCCCATGGGTATGCCAGGCAAATTCCTGGCAAGCTCTGGTCCTTCAGCCTTGGCCAAAATGATCAGCATATGCTGGTGGTGGTTGGTAGAGGGAGCATTGGTGAGTCATACTGTGTATCTGCAGTGGCTGGGGTGAGTTGCATCAGACAGTCGATCTGCCACTTCCAGGGCCCATCACCCCAGCCACAGAGGCCTTGAAAAGGTCATTATAACAGGTATGTATTAGGGAATATTATTTTAGTATTACCACTTGCATTGCAACATTTTGGTAACTAATTCACCCAGAGAACGTGTTTCCTAAAACTGTGCCTCATGCCACATGCATTTATTCTGCGGGGTTTCCCTGTAAAACTGTTTAGAAGAAATGCGATCTAATCATAGACGGTAGAAATATTGTGGTTTTGGTTATTAGCAAAATGACATTTGATATATCATCTGAAATATATTGTTTATTATAAAAGTAAATACAGTACATTACAACACATATCTGGGCAGCAGCGTAACTAGAGGGGGGCGGGCCCTGGCGCGGGACGTGCAGCCGGGCCCCCCGCCCCCCTCTGTACGCCTGGAATCTGCCCGGAATCTGCCCGGAATCTGCCCGGAATCTGCCCGGAATCAGCGGCGCGCAAGCTGCCAGGGGGGCTTGGGGGGGTGCGGGCCCTGGCCCAATAGCAACCCCTGCTCCCCCCGTAGTTACGCCACTGTATCTGGGGGAAAATGGCTAATGCGCAATATTGTATTTCACAATCTTTTTGTTGTTGTTTAATTATTCATGTTATTTCCTGGCATGTGGGAAGACACGTAATAGCATTACTCCAACAACAAATGTCATGTCTGTCCATCTAGGCAACATATGTGTAAGAAAACAAGAGAGGAGAGCTAAACGTTAGAGACAACACGCATTTGAACATAAACATATATTTTCCATTGCAGAAGATCCCAACCACAAACACATGATTCACTCATATTTACTAGGCTATTTTTATTTTTTTCCATACAAACCTATTATAATAGGGTGTTTGCAACGAAAACTTTGCCAAATGCCCATATTATGAAATTATCACTAAATCATTTGAAGTTTGTTTGGGACAGAACGTATACAGTTAAGGATCATGTTATGCATGCGAGAAATGAACAGTTTGTTTAGAAACATAAATAAAATGGAGATTATTTAGGAATTGAATGATACCAAGTGCACTGAGCTAAGCTGAACTCTACTCTGTGCTACTCTTGGGGATTCCTGGATACAGGGTGCAATTCCTTTCTTGGTATGAGGGATTCATTTATAATAATAATCCTTGAGACAGAGATATTTAACTTTCTCTCATGCAAGTCCCCCCCTGTATTTTACCAACCTTGTTCCCTCATAGCTCATGAGAAGGGAACAGATATACACTAAGGCTAAGGCCACACTAGGCGATAGCGCCGCGATTTGACTCGCGGCGACTTTTCAGCCGCAATCGCTGGGGAAACTTTTGCGCTGGCGTCTATGGGGAATCGCGAAAAAGTTTCCCCAGCGATTGCGGCTTAAAAGTCGCGGCGAAAAGTCGCGGCGAGTCAAATCGCGGCGCTATCGCCTAGTGTGGCCTTAGCCTAATGCAACAACCACTCTGACACCTTTATAGTTCCAAGTGTATCAAGGGCAACAATTACGTTTGCATTAAATATTAGATTTAATAGATTTCTTACTGTATATTTCATCCATTGGGTGATTCCAACAACAACAGTAATATCAGATGCTTTTCTAAATGGCAGCCCAATCTACCACTGGGCTCTCTGTATTTCCAGATATTGTTCCAACTGCTGGATGAGCTCAAATGTATATTTTTGGGCCAAAATCTACTTGGCCAGTTGTTTCAATGCATTGGATATGCCAAAGCCCAATAAAAGAGAAGCAAAGAGAAGTAACCATGTAAGAGGAAGACAGTGAAGAGTGGAGAGAAATAGATAAAGACCTGGAGAATGAGGCCAAAGATAGATGGGCAGAAGAAAAGAGAAGAAATAGAGAGAAGAGAAAGAAGGGTGTGTGTGGTAGGGGACTGTGGGTTTGTGGCCTTGTGCTTTGGGTACCAAACAACTACCCTGCAGAGTGGGAGAGACAGAGAGAATTCACCTTTATGTCAAACAGAGTTTTCTTTGTTATCATCTTTTTTCCTCTATGCAGTAGCACAGAGTAAGCAATAAACGTGGTGACTTTGGTATTTACAAAATCATAGCTATTGTACAAGAATGAAATTGCAGATTCAAAGAAGCCCTTACTGCGGCAATGCATTGGTAGGTAATTGTAGGTCATCAGTTTAGTGGACTGTAAATTCACTTTTTCTTTAACTTCAGGAAATAGCTTTTGTTCTTCCCATTTTATTCCTATGCAAGTCCAACAGGCCTACATTAGAAGACTAGGTCAACTTTAGAATGTTTATTGGCCAGACTGAGATGATAGACGTGGGTGTGTACCTTCTGGAGATCTTCTCAGTTGACTCTGTCATTACTTTGCTTCTGCAGTATGTGTTGCTATATGCTGTTCTTGAGGCATTACATATATATATATATATATATATATATATATATATATATATATATATATATATATATATATATATATATATATATATGTTATTATTAGAATACCCTGAACCATTGATTTAAAGCTATTGTGTTCCCTTGAGGATATATAATATGAGGACATCATTCTACTGCTCTTCTTCTGTTCCGAGTATCCATGATTAGTAATGCTAATAGTTGTATTCATTCTAGGAACTAACGATCCCCTTGAGACATGGAGCTGACACATACAAAGGGTGGCATGATAATCCTGTATATAATCCAGAATATTCCTATACAGTGCTTGCGGCTGTATGAGTCACGGCAAATCATCGTTATATGTACTGACCTTGCAGATTCCATGCTGGCTTTGTATGAAAGAACTCCAGCTGTAACCCGAGTGCCTATAATAAGTAATATTGTGTCAACTTCTGAATTCAAGCTCAGAATAGTAATCTAAATTGAATGTGATATTATGGTTGTCATGTCCAGTCTTTGTTGTATTGAGCCTGTGCAACTGCAAGGCTGCCCATTTCCAACGTCACTTAACCAGACAAGAATTTTTATGTTTATTTAGTCAACAGAGGCGCACAGGGGATATCAGTCTGTTTTGGTTTTTAACCTCAACAGTGGAAGGAGTATTGTAGCTCCCACACATAATACTAACCATTGGCAAACATTGTCATGGGATAACAATACATGGCAGGGCAGTCCAACTAAAGTTCTGTGTGCCATATGCAACTAAGTGATTTTTCTACCTATCAGTGCAGGACGATTGGGTTAAGTTTATCCTCTCTGGAGGCAGCTCCAATCCCTTTCTCCCTTGTGGCTCCACCTTTTCCTCCATTTTTTTACAATTTGTTTTGCCTTGGAGGCAGCAAATTCTTTTCTCTCTAAGATTATTATTTATTATTCTTATAATGTTATTACATTATTCCTATCGTGTTCTAACTTGAAGACATGCCTTCAACAGATCTCTGGCCCAAGTAAGTCCTCAAAGCGCTCACCATAGCCACTATACTGGGTACGGTAGAGCCAATTTGTGCATGCTACCTCTTATTGATTCCCTTGGCTATAATGTATTGTGGTAGAGCCCCTCTGTGATTGCTCCCCTTCACTATTATGGGCATCTGGCTTATCCACTGTGAAGTGCCAGTGTTTGACTGGCCCACCGGGACACCAGGAAAACTCCTGGTGGGCCCAGGTGTCAGTGGGCCCTTGTGCTGCTAAACATTTGGCCTATTTCATGGTCATTCCATATTTCTATGAGAAAAAAGAGGCTAAATAGATGGAATAATGGGTTATAGGATGTATAACTAAAGAGACTAGGAGAATAGAGGTTGAGTGAGGAGAGGAAGAATAATAGTACTGAGAGTGGGCCTAAATTTTCTGGGTGGGCCCCTGGTGTCCTAGTCCGACACTGGTGAGTGCTCCCATACTATATTACTGGCAGCTTCATGAGAAGGTAGAGCCCTTGTCTAATTACATGTAGTGCCCTACTCTGTGCTGTCTTTATTCTAAACCTACTGCGGTGTGCTCCCGCACATAACCAAGGTTGAACTCCGCATACCTGCATATTTTTGATGCTTGCCAGCGTGCCGGCATTAGCAACGTCTCAAGCCTTACTTTTTGGTGCTCTCAGCATCGCAGTGAATCAACGCAGCGAACAGAAAAGTATTCTTTCCACTTACAAAAGCAGTTACCATTCAACAGACATTGAAATTTCAGCTCCTAAATTAACCAGGAGCGACTTTTTTTGCCACCCCTGCTAACTGGTAAATTGCTCCACCTGAGACAAGTTTCTCAAATAGCTTCATGGCAGCGACGTCCCTGCTTAATGTTGTTATGCAATGGTAATAATAATATAGCCTTACACAAGGTTACAAGGTTTCCAAACTGGCATTCTGCAAATTACATTGTAACTCAAAATGACCATACATTGCTAATCATATAGATATTGTGATATCAGAAATACACTCATTTGGGATTGGGATTGGGATGAGGGTGGATTGAATTGCAAAGGTAGCCTGGGACCATCTAACCTTAGGAGGCCCAGGGAACATTAGTCAATCATCAGTTTTTGTGTTTTAAATAATTTCAGGCAATTACTTAAGACAATTACCAGATTGTCTCTCCATATCATAAGATGTCTGGCAGCTGATAATATAAAAAGAACAGCTTCTTTAGGTTTTTTGTAGCCATTCTCTTTTTTCTGTGTATAAGTATGCATGATATACAACAGGAAGGTGCATCCATAAATAACAAAACCAAGGAACTCTATAAGCTTCTTGATGATACATTATTATTATTTTTCTTTATTTAAATAGCACTGACATATTCCACAGCACTGTACAGAGAATATACATCATTCACATCTGTCCCTGCCTGTCACGACTGGCACCCAATACCAGAACAAGTGCCAAGTACCCTGGTCTTGGCTCGGCTTCACCAGTAGGGTGACCACTGTTGGGCTTCGGGAGGAGCCCTCAGCTTACTTGGGTGCCACCTGGACTTAACGAGGGGTACAAGGCGAGATTTTCTGGCTGGCAAAGGGGCACGGCAGGTAGCAGAGTCTTTTTGGGCCGAAGGTCACGGTACAAAAGGATTAGGCAGAATCGTAGGCAAGCAGGCTGGGTTGAGGCAGGCAGATAGCAAGGATCGTCAAAACAGGCAAAGGGTCAAAACCGGGTGAACAATCAAGGGGTTAAACAGAAGAGTTGTCGTAAGCAGGCAAAGGTCAGGATCCAGAAGTCAGAATAGTCAAGATAACCAGGCAGAGGTCACAACAGGAATCAAACAGGTTCAGAAGATATCAGACAAAATAGCACAAGGCTCAAGAGCACCAGGAAATACAATCCTATCATGGGCAATGAGAAAAAGCAGGAAGAGGAGCGGCATGGCGGGCGTCCCTGCCGCACCACTAGACCACCAGGGTTAGTTATTTTCCTTACACTGCCCCAGTGGAGTTTGCAAACGAACAACACAGTATACTGCATTTGCAGCCTGTTGCAATTGTAATTTGTAATTTGGATCTTCATATCTTAAGTCTACTAGAAATTCATGTAAACTTTAAATAAGCCCAATAGGCTGGTTTTGCTTCCTATAGGGATTAATTGTATCTTAGTTTGGATAAAGTACAAGATACTGTTTTATTATTACAGAGAAAAAGGGAATTCATTTTTTAAAATGTGGATTATTTGGTTAAAATGGAGTCTATGGAAGACGGCTTTTCCGTAATTCGGAACTTTCTGGATAATGGCTCCAATACCTGTTTACCAATTGGCGGCATTTTAGTATATATACACGAATGGGTCTAAAAGAACACCGAATAGGAACATTTTCTGATAGCTGAGACACAATTTTTTGCTAAAAGCGGTTGATTTGTAATGTGTCATTGCAAAAGAGCAGTTGTCTAGGAGATGTATTCCATCACAGCTTTGGTGCCAGCAATGATCTTGCCTTTTTTTCTTCAGATGCTGCTGTAATTGCTTCTAAGCCTAGAGCATCTGCATCGTCCTTTGCTGTGCCCACCAATCCCAGTGCTGATCTGCCGCGTGTTGTTCATGAATAAAGCTGTGTAGGAAGGGTCTCTGCACATGTTCCTGCGTGTGACAACACTGAAGAAGTAAATAGTTTATTCCTGGAATATAAAGGGCAGGTTGCAAGAGGCAGAATGTTGTGACAACTGCAACAGCTGAGAAAGGAGCTGTAGAGTGGCTTGGCATACTTAAGTGTTATCATCAACTAACAATTTTGGACATTATCATTTTCTCTTTCATTTTGGTCCTCGTGAGCCGAAAACAAACAATATATATTTTCTGGGTATGTTGTGTTCGGCCATGTGGCTGCTTGGCTAAGTCAGATGTGTAGGAGATAGTTTCACGTGGGAAATAGTGCAAATAGGAGAAAATAGTTGCCTATTGTCACCCATAATAACACACACACTCTACAAATAATACTTGATATTGCTTTTCCAGACAGTTTGTAATTCAACAGTGAGTGTTCCATCTGAGGACATGGCAGTTTAGACAGAGAGTCTGGATACTTTTGTGTTTGACATATTTTGCACTTTATATTTACAGCATAAATGAGTGGTAGTTAAATTCAGAATCTGGGAGCATTTCTCTTTTTTGAGAAAGGGGGAGATGTGAGAAGCTGCTTCATCTTGTTGTTACTAAGGAACAGTGAGCAATGCCACCCCTCCAGCAGCCATCTTTTCATGCCCTGTCCTGCTCTGTTCTGTCAGTTTTCTCCTTACTTAGCCCTATCTCTTCTACTTTGTATTTACCTTGACAAGCCCAACTGGGGAATGCAACCTTGTTTAAGAAGTAGTAAAGTTATAATTACTGCAGACATCTGATAGACACCTCCCAGTCATTATTATCACTCATCTGATACCCCAGGTCGGTGTCCCCATTACCAGAAAACTGTACTGGCCCAGGCTACTTCTGTGTGATCACAACAGAGTGATCTTCCCCTTTTGGTCTTTGGTAAATGTGCCCCATGATGCTGCATGCATAAAAAATTATTAAGCTCATTGCATGATTCAGTGAATCCAGTTCTCTCATGTTAATTATATCCCAAAATAACAGTTATAATTGTTCTAATGTGTAGGTCCTGTACCCTGAAAACTACCACTTGTGCAGAAGAAAGCAAGTGACGGGGCAGATTCACTAAAGGGTGAATTGTCACCAGCGACCGATTTGCACACATCGCACCACTTTGGCAGGCGCAAATTCATTACCATTACGATAATTCACTAATATGCGAAATTGCGCCCTGGGCACCGAACTCTGGCAACTTTTCGCTAACGTTACATCAGCAGTGCGAGCGTTTTATAGCAAAGATGCGCGAGCGTTCGTTTGTGCCTAGTTCGCTAGTGATCTTCCACTTAGGTCAATTTGCATACAGCAGGTAATTTAAAGTTGTATGGAGGTCTTTATTATAAATGTTGGTGCAAATGCTTGAAGTTACCACTTTTTTTTTTGGTCTGAGGTGGCGAAGTCAACTTTGGCGAAAGAGGTAACATTCAGTAAAAGCTGCACTTTACTGAATTTGCTGAGTAACAACCTTTCCCAGAACAAATAGTTGCCTGGCGATAGAGTGCAAACGAACACTAGTGGCGGTCTCTTTCGCTAGCGAATTGGTGCCTGCGCCTGTTAGTGAATTGACGATGTCCCTGCAGGTGGCAACGCTGGCAAATTGGTGCTAGCATTAGCCACTTCATCCTTTAGTGAATCTGCCCCATAGTATCAGTAGGTTTATACTCTATTTGGGTCATACTCATGGATGGAGCCAGTGGCATGGAGAGGGACTTAGTGTGGGGGTTTGTTTTATATAGTATTGATCCCAAGCACAGGGAGTGAGGGGGCTGTAACCAGAGGTGGGCCAAGCTGGCCGGGTGCCCTAGGCAACCTTGCTCTTTGCCTCCGCACGCTGCCATAAGGGTGTTTAGGGGCGAAATGCTGCCCAGTCTAATTCAAATTTTTTTTTTTTAAACACTGGGAAGTTGCAACTCTTTAAATTTTCACTGAACCTAATCCCCAGTGCTCCGGTAGGAATCTGTGTGTGTGTGCGTGCGCTGGTGGGTTTGTGCTAATAGTGGGGGGGGGTTTGGGGGCAGGTGCGAGGACCCTGTGCCCTAGGGTTGGCCAAATTAGAAATTCAGGCCTGCTGTGTGGTCCTATTGCTAAAAAAATAGTGTCATGCAAGACCAATTCTAAGGCATACTATAGAGGACAATTGACCTGGGATGCCAGCATTGCGACAGATTCTCAATGTCAACCATGTAGCCTTGCTGTGGTTGTTGTATTACAACTATGTAGAAAATTAGCCAAACAGCACAAGCTTGTATAGCGGGGATCTCCCCTGCAAGTTTATTAGGTCAAGTGATGTAACGTTTCGGGGGCGTGCCCCTTCATCATTGTCTGATGAAGGGGCACGCCCCCGAAACGTTACATCACTTGACCTAATAAACTTGCAGGGGAGATCCCCGCTATACAAGCTTGTGCTGTTTGGCTAATTTTCTACATAGATACGATTGGGAGAGGCGCCGACCCCTCCAGCCAACACCGGGCTTCGCCTTCAAGGAGAGTTTTTGGGGAAATTAGGTAATTATTTTCGCTTGTTGTATTACAACTCCCAGTATCCACCAGCAGCTGAAAACTATTATACTGGGAGCCAGGGCCGCCATCAAAGGGCTCAGGGGGACAGCTGTACCGGGCCCCATGGTTTTTTAAACTTTAAGGGGGCCTGTGTGCTGTGCTCTTCCCAGATTAGCTGGGCCCCTTCAGTTGCCGAAGCAGCACATAAAGGAGCCGAAAGAAGAGCCGAAGAAGAGAAGCCACCTAAGAGGAGAATAAAGAAGACCCTTAAAGGTAAGCTCCGCTGAACACCAATGGCCTCTTTTTTTTTTTTTTTTTTTTAAACCCCTGGCCACCAATTTTGTATTTAAACTTTTATGGGGGACCCTGACCACCAATGTTATATTTTTTTACTTTTGGGGGGCTGGCCAGTGTTTTTTTAACTTATGGGGGGACCTGGCAACCAATGTTTCTTTTTTATTTGAAGGGGGCCCCTAACCACCTGACCACAACTTGTGGTGGGGGGGTTTACTATTTTAATGCTGAGGTATTTGTTGCCTTTTTACTGTGGGGTGGGCAGGATCTGGGGTGGGGCCCAGAACATTTTGTTGAACAGGGCCCCGGGATTTCTGATGGCAACCCTGCTGGGAGCTCTAGCTCAACGACCGCTAAGGAGCCACTGGTTGAAAATTACAGATTTTTTTTTATCAAAGTAAGATAATTGCAAGAAATTTCTGGTAGGTCCACAACTTGCGAAAAAAGCTCAAAAGTATAAACCATTTCTTTCCACTCTTGTCATTTCTTTTAAATATCTGCTATAACCATTTGAAGCAATCTGTGCCTGGTGAAATAAGAAATCTCTTTGATGAAACGGATGACTTGCTCACAGACATGTTTTGACTGAAATGAAAGTCAGGCTGTTGCTTCTCTTCCCACAGGAGAGTTGGATTAAGAATATTCTATTGCTAATGTTGGGGCCACTGTTCTTCTCTGTTCAACTGACGTAAGCTCAAATATTTTATGTATGTGTGTATGTCTTTCCCCAGTAATCAGTAACCTGCTACAATGTAATTATATGACTAAAACTTATTTTGTATGGTTTGGGAAGAGGGAATGGGTTAAACGCAATTCTGCAGTGGCTGCAAGGGCAAAATAGCCACTTACGTCAAAAAGAGAAGGAATAATGTTTTTTACTGGAGGTTTAACTATAGGGCACCTTATTTTTAGTCTAGTAACCAATAACAACCACTAAGCAGTCAGCCTTTACTAGCCTAGTGTAATTAAAATGATGTAAATAAATATCTGTCTTCTTTGGGCTAACATTGGTTATGCTGCCTCATTCCCTATGAGTGCAGAGCTTACTGGCCACACAGTATCTTATACTGTATTAAAGGAGAACGAAACCCTAAAATTAATATAGCTAAAAATGCCATATTTTATTTACTGAACTCATTGTACCAGCCTAACGTTTCAGCTGTTGAGAAGCTAAGCTTAGGGGTCGTCACAAATTATCAATCAGAAAATGAGTTTTCTGTAATATAAGCTGATGATAAAAGGCTAATTATTAAATTATTAGTTGCACTGGTTTCTGTGCTGCCATTAATTGCTAATCAGCCTTATATTGTGACATTTCTATTCTATATGTACTGTATATTGTGAGTGGGTCCCTAAGCTCAGTAAGTGACAGCAGCACAGAGCATGTGCATCCCTATCTTCTTTTCAGCAGAAAAGAAGATGGGGAGCTACTGGGGCATCTTTGGAGACACAGATCTTTACTGCTAAAGGGCTGTGGTTGCCTTGGGCTGGTACAGAAGCACAAAACATAATGTACAACATTTCTAGCTATTTCTTTAGTTAGGCTTTAGTTCTCCTTTAAGGTTTAGTTATTATCTCTGGTTTTGAAAGGCATATATGGAGTTGCTGAACATAAGCATTACATTTATGGTAGCAATTAAAAGATGAATGTGCATTTTGTAGCACTGACAAGTGTAAAAAGAGATTTAGGGGCAGATTTACTAAAGTGCGAATTGTCGCCAGCGACGATTTGCACACATTGCACCACTTCGCCAGGCACAAATTCGCTACCACTACACTAATTCACTTATATGCAAATTTGCATCCGGGCGCCAAACAATGGTGTCTTTTCTCTAGCGTTACTTCGGTAGTGCGAGCATTTCATAGCGAAGCGCGCTAGCGTTCGTTTGTGCCTAACAAAAATTCACTAGTGATCGTGCACTTAGGTCAATTTGCATACAGTAGGTCATTTAAAGTTGTATGGACTTAAAGTTACCACTTTTTCTTATACATGTCCAGGGAACCTTAATAAAGAGAATTGATATAATGCCCTACACATGAGCCCACTGCAAAATGAATGTTCCATATGTTATGAAATGTGTGGATAAAAAAGGTTACCCAAAAAAAGTTTAAGTCAACCAAAAAAAGTTAAAATTAGGACATTTGCAGGCAATTCCGCTTCAAAAAAGTCGTCAGGATTTTTGGAACTTAAATGGATTTTCAGCACACAGGATATGATGTAAGTGACAAAAGATTGAGGAAGATCTAGCTGCTTTTAAGCACTTTGCCTGTTCTGAGGTGGTGAAGTCAACTCTGGCGAAAGTAAAATCCGCACTTTAGTGAATTTGCGGAGTAACGATCATTCGCCAGAGCGAAAAGTGGCCTGGCGATAGAGTGCGAATGAATGCTAGTGATGGTCCAGTTCACTAGCGTCTGCACCTGTTAGTGAATTGGCGATGTCAGTGCAGGTGGCAACACTGGCTAAAAGTCGCTAGCGTTAGCCACTTCGCCCTTTAGTAAATCTGCCCCTATGTATCCCCATTTAGGATTATACTACTGTAATGTGGCCATATGCATTTTATTATGTAATGTGCTGTATCTGAAGCTCATGGCACATAAGGTGATTTCTCTGCCTGTCTATTAGGCCAACATAGAAGCTCACAAAACCATCAGTGCCCCCTCCCAGTAACTTTGGTGGAAACTTTCTGACTCCACTGTTACAGGCATAACCCCAAAATATGTGTGCTTATAAACCAGGAACACATGTACTAGCAGTTTCAGACAGTTCCCATTGAAGTCAATGGAAGGCAGCTTTTCCCAGCCAGTGGAGGCAGCGCTCCATGTGCCAAAGCCTTTTGTAGGTGAAGCTGTTTGTAGTTGTTGTTCTTCTTTTATGAACAGACAGAACAGACTGACGTACACAAAAGAAGCTACAACTGTAAACGACATAGTGAATGAGAGGTAACATATAGAAAAGCTGAGCAGGCTCAGTTGCCTACTACTTTGTTTACCATGAGCAGTGCAATGTGTCATACAAAGCTGAGGCATTGGAATGAAAAATACGACCTGTTCCAATCGCTAAGCCAAGTCCAAACAATATCAAAGTGTTGACATATGGCAGCAATCCCCGCTCTTGAGAATTCTCCAGATCTTGAATTCAACAACCAAATCTAAACGGGAGAGTGCACAAAGAACAGCACGAACTAGAGTTAAATGTAGAATGAGTAATATAGCAAAAGCACCTTATGTTTTGGGCTTCTGTACCAGCCCAAGGCAACCACAGCCATTTAGCAGTAAAGATCTGTGTCTCCAAAGATGCCCCAGTAGCTGCCCATCTTCCTTTCTGCTGATTCACTGCACATGCTCTGTGCTGCTGTCACTTACTGAGCTTAGGGACTAGAAAGTCACAATAGAAGGCTGATTAGAAATTAATACAGATAATTACTACATGGCAGCACAGAAACCTGTGCAACTAGCATCAGAATGTTATGATCAGCCCTGTAGCATCAGCTTATATTACAGACCAACCTTATTTTCTGCTTGATAATTAGTGACGACCCCTAAGCTTAGCTGCTCAGAGCCCACTGAGCATGTGAGTGTCACAGACACTTTCCAAGATGGTGACTCCCTGTGACAAGTTTGAAGTCCTGGATCATTGCTGCTATTGACAGGCTGAAACTTTAGGCTGGTGCAATAAATTCATTGTGTAAAATATGGCATTTATAGCCATATTTATTTATAGGGTTTAGTTCTCCTTTAAGCAGATGGAGAAGGTAGGTACTCACCAGATGCCCATGTTTATCATTAAATATTTGGGCTTTTGGGACCTTTTTTTTAAACTATAGAAAGCAAGCACAAAGTTCAATATAGTACAGGAACTGTAACAACATTAACAAATAAAAAGGTACAGGTATAGGATCTCCTATTCAGAATGCTTTGGACCTGGCCCTTTCTGGAAATTTTTTTCCTTAATTTGGATCTTGATACCTTAAGTCTGCAAAAAATATAATAATAATTATTAAATAAACCCAATTGATTTACCACCAATATGGATTAATTTAGCTTAGTTGCCATCAAGTAAAACATACTGTTTTATTACTGCAGAGTAAAAATTTGAATTATTTGCTTAAAACGGGCCTTATGGGAGATGGCCCTTCTGTAATTTGGAGCTTTCTAGGTAACGGTTTGTGGATAAGGGATCCCATACATGTATTTATAAACACAAACAAGACACGGGTATATCAGTGTTAAAACAATCTGAGTACCATCCTGCCATGATTTCAGTCAAGTCAGTTAGGTGCACATGCTAAAATGAATGAATTTAGATTGCCTGCTTTTTTCATGAAAATGAAATACAAGAGATTGTTTTTATATATCCTTGAGAACGAGCACAGTTGGTGTTCGAAACGTCGGAAGTATTCCTGTTGAGTGCGGTACTATGTCACTTTATATACTGTTCAAATGACCAGCAACTCCAGGGGTTTCAATGAAAATTTTTTTTATGTGTTTAAGCAAGTGCAGATACAGCCAACGTGACGTTTCGGTCCACTCTGGGACCTTTCTCAAGGCCATATATATATATATATATATATATATATATATATATAAATAACAAGGGAAAGTTGTGCTCACCACTAATTTTTAAAACCATTAGGCGGGGGTGCAATGAGGCTGTAAAGGAGAAACACGGGTAGTGAAAGATTAAAGCGGAGCTCACCCTTCCTTGTAGCGTCTCGGCCGCAGCTCTCGCGATACTCCGGCATCTGCAGGACAAGATCTGTGTATCGCTGTTCAGCGCTGGCCCGTCCACATCAAGACTCGCCACACTTGTTCTTTGAAAAAGCGGCTTTATTCAAATTGCATAAGTGATAACAGGCAGTGGGTAAGTGGTGTGAACTGCAATGAGGCTGTGACCACAAAATACATATAGTCAAATACAAGAGTCCTCTGCACTCAACCCATTATCAATATATTTAATACAGAGACATTTTGTGCATACTGCTACTGAAAAATGCCTTACCCTTTAAACAAAACAGGGATTGTTTGTCCATATATTGCAATATATTTAAGCTGGTCAACTACGTCAAAGTCATCCCATATGTGGCCAGTCCCACGCTCAATTTTCATCTGATTCATTACGAATTCTATTGCTTCATTATACATTTTACAAAGGGACTAAGTTTTACCTGCAACTTACTTGCTGCTTTCAAAGTAAAACTCCCAAACTTGGCTGCCCTTTTATTAGACACCAGTGGGATCACCTGACTATAGCTCGGAAGGGTGGGAGCTACAACATGGAGCTGGTCACTGCTCCTGTATAACTAACAAACAAGGGAAAGTTGTGCACAAAATGTCTCTGTCTTAAATATATTGATAATGGGTTGAGTGCAGAGGACTCTTGTATTTGTCTATATGTATTTTGTGGTCACACATAAAACCTGGGACCCTCTCATGCAAAGTATGGCCATTACCTAGAAGCCACTAACAGATCCCATGTCTCACGGGCACTAGGACCTAGTCGATAATATTTGGGCTAAGAACTTTAAAATATTTTGTATCCTAATTATGAGCAACTGAAAGTAAATCCTACATTTATGCAGTGTGCTACTACTGCTATCATGTTCTTGGTTACCTTATATAACATATGTCTAGGATCAGAGTACTGTATAATAAAAGTGGCACCTCAGCCATGGCCCAATATAAGTGTATTTCAGTGCGACACAGACATCAGTACAACAGCATGATGCTTTTCCATTCTGTTAAGGATTGTTTTCACTTCTGGTCATGCCATATGGGCTTTCTAGATCACTGCCAGATGTCACTATGAATACACTTGTCAAGTAGCTGCATGTTTGCAAATCACAGATGATGGTGTCCGGGATATTTCTCTTTTCAGAACTGTAAAATAGTGTTTGTTGTTCTTTTTTTTTTCCATTATTTTTCTGCCTCACCCTGGGCATATGTCAACTAGTGAGTAATATCCCAATATGTTCTTTCTAACATAACAATGGAAATGTCTATACAGTGCACCCTTGTATCACAGTGATGGAAGAGTCTATACACATGATAAATGAGTTTTGTGTTAAGCCAGTGTGCAGTGAATGCATTATCTAGTGCAGATGTTCTCCTCTCCCACCTCCATGGGCTCCCAACAGTGAGGGATTTCTGGGTATATACAGATCAGAACGAAGGAATGGGTTTTGCAATGGTGGATGTGTAATGATGACTTATATGCACTAAATAGCACTGGAAAGATCACAGGAAAGTATCAGGAACACATGCCAATGTTTATGATGAGATCACTTTATATGTACAGAACTTCACTACCGTCCCTAATGTATAGAGCTTTAGAATACAATGGTGCTTCACATACAAAGCGATAATATGAGACCTTGGAACCACAGAATATTTCACTTGAACATATTCTGTCAAGGTATCTTTTTAATGACTTTGACATATAGATATATAGATATATAGATATATAGATATATATATATATATATATATATATATATATATATATATATATATATATTTTGCCACAGTACCAGCACTCCAGACGAAGATAATTCCAGTGGTGCAAGATCAATAGTAGTATATATGTTGCAAAGAGGATCAGCACACACTATATGTCAGGTGAAGAATCTTTTCATTTATTGTGAAATAACATCAAAATCCGACGTTTCGGTCCCACCTGGGAAAAAGGTCCCCAGGTGGGACCGAAACGTCGGATTTTGATGTTATTTCACAATAAATGAAAAGATTCTTCACCTGACATATAGTGTGTGCTGATCCTCTTTGCAACATATATATATATATATATATATAGTCAAATACAAGAGTCCTCTGCACTCAACCCATTATCAATATATTTAAAACAGAGACATTTTGTGCATACTGCTACTGAAAAATGCCTTACCCTTTAAACAAAACAGGGATTGTTTGTCCATATACTGCAATATATTTAAGCTGGTCAACTACGTCAAAGTCATCCCATATCTGGCCAGTCCTACGCTTAATTTTCATCTGATTCATTAAGAATTCTATTGCTTCATTATACCTAGTCCCTTTGTAAAATGTATAATAATGCTAAAGATTCGGCCGAATACCGACCCAAATCCGAAACTTAATTTGCATATGCAAATTAGGGGTGGGAAGGTGAAACCATTTTTTACTTCCTTGTTTTCTGACAAAAAGTCACGCGATTTCCTTCCCCGCCGCAAATTAGGGTTTGGATTCGGTTCGGCTGGGCAGAAGGATTCGGCCAAATCCTGCCCGAATCCCGAACCAAATCCTGGATTCGGTGCATCCCTAGTAAATTCTGGCAAACTCTATTTTCACCCCCAGTTTCACATAAATGGGCAGGTAAAAACAGAGTTTGCCTCAGTTTGTCAGAAGGAAATAGCTCCAAAAACTCCTATACAAATAAATAAAGAGCTGTGAAATCAGAGCTTGATGGGGGAGAGTAGGAATGTTTTTCCTCTTTCAGTTATCTTGATGGTGTCAGGGTCCATTTTTTTTTCACTTTGGAGGGAAAACACAGCAAGCATTACCCCAAAATATGAAAATACAGTTGCCTTTAAATTAAAGTTTAATGTCATGTAGGCAGTGCCATTCTTGGTTTTTATGGATTTTTAAGTCCAGCAGCTCTCCAGTTAAAAATTATAGCAGCTATCTTGTTGCTCGGGTCCAATTTACTTTAGCAACCAGGCACTGGTTTGAATGAGAACCTGGAATATGAATAAAAGAGAACCTGAATAGAAAGAACAGTCCTATAAAATAACAATACATTTATAGCCTCACGGAGAAACAAGTTTATGGCTGCCGGCATCAGTGATCCCCAATTGAAAGCTGAAAAGAAGCAGAAGAGGGAGACAAATAATTTAAAAACTATATTAAAAAAACACACGAGAGCAATTAATACGTAGCTTAGACTACAATATTCTATAACATGCTTAAAAAGTAGTCAACCCCTTATAAGTCATACTACCATGACGTTATTTGACCTTTATATTTTCTATTTAATTTTGAGACACATTTTATTTGTTTTGTTTGGGTCGTATTCATTATATATCTCTAGTTTATACACTGTTTTTCTTTTACTCTGAGAGCACTTGTCTAGGGCAGCAGCTTTAGGGGGGCAGCCCTTGGCTGATACTTGTGGACAGAGCTTAGGTTGGAGGGCAGTAGTATCCCTCGTCTATGTGATCAGCACTTGTGCAAAGATTGTACTGCATATGCACTGATCAGTTAGGGACGGACAAGGGACCCAGGATCTTTATAGAGTTGGTGTAAAAATTACATTTCACAAAAAGAGTGAAAAAAACCACACATGCTCGATAAAATTTCAGCTTGCAAGAATATCGCTGCACGATCCCTATCTGTATTCACCTTCTGCTGGAATTCTCAGGCAGGTTTATACATGCTGTAAGATTGCGTAGGATAATTCAATAGAAAAGCAAAATAATATGATCCAACTTCCTCCTCCTTCTTCTAAGCTTTTTGGGCAGCTGTAATGGCATTCAATAGCTGAATATTGCATCGGGTCACAGTAAGGGCTTAATGTAAAGCAGAGTCACTGGCATGTAGCAAGGGTACATGTGTATGAAAACTTGGAGAAAATATTCATTGTCCTGAAATTTTTAACTGCTATCCAACAGCATTTATAAATGTTCATCCCCTGTGCTTAGGACTGGGTGCTCCCTTCTATTGGTTTGGGCTTTCTTGCAGGGAGGGGGGCAGCTCAATAATTTGGGAACCACTGATCTAATGTGCATGCAATTTGTTTACCCATAACATGTAGCATGGTGTGTTTGTTCTTGAGCCCAAAGCATTGTGAGGTCATATAGGATTTTAATATGAGAGAACCAAGGGGCAAATTTATTGAAAACAATTCACCAGAGTGACGTCATTTCGGTACTTTGACGATTTACTAATGGTTGCTGGCGTAACTTCATCAGCGAAGGAGATAGACTCTAGTGGTGCTTCGCCCCCCTATGCCTGCCAAATTTGCGCTCTGGCGAATGGACGTAACTACGCAAATTCACTAAGATGCGGATTTTCTGAACATTACTTCTAGGGATGCACCGAATGCAGGATTCGGTTCGGGATTCGGCCAGGATTCGGCCTTTTTCAGCAGGATTCGGATTCGGCCGAATCCTTCTGCCCGGCCGAACCGAATCCTAATTTGCATATGCAAATTAGGGGCGGGGAGGGAAATTGCGTGACTTTTTGTCACAAAACAAGGAAGTAAAAATATTTTCCCCTTTCAACCCCTAATTTGCATATGCAAATTAGGGTTCGGATTCGGTTCGGTATTCGGCCGAATCTTTCACGAAGGATACGGGGGTTCGGCCGAATCCAAAATAGTGGATTCGGTGCATCCCTAGTTACTTCTTGGTCCAGACTTGCCTTCGCCACCTCAGACCAGGCAAAGTGCAATAGAGTAGATTGGTGTTTCTAAAAAAATAGTTTTCTAAGTCCCAAAAAACACTAGCGTCTTTTCCTTTTTTCAGGGTGATAGGCTGCAAAAGAGAGTAAAATTTTTTTGGGTTAACCGGCTTCCCCCCTACATTTCCTAACATATGGCACATAAACTATACACTGGACTCATGTGTAGGGCAATATAACACCTCTATTTTATTTTATTAAGGTTTCCTGGGTTTGTGTAGTGTAATGTATTTGCTGCAACATATACGTCCATTCAACTTTAACTTCCCGCCGTATGCAAATTAGCCAATGCTAGCGCAACTTCACCAGCATTCGGAGCCCTGGATGCAACTTCGGATTTTAGTGAATTAGCGTTGTCCTGGCGAATCTACGTCTGGCGAAGTGTTGCGGCATCAGCTGGGGAATAATAATTGCTATAAATAATTGAATAATGCAGAATTATAAAACCTGTATCTCTGGGCACTGGCAATCATACTTTTTTCTATCTGCTGTTTATGCATTATCTCACACAGATAATAGAAGCGTCTAAAATTAGCTCTCTTACAAAATGTGTAACCCTGAACCCTTATCTTCTCCATCTCTTGTCCAACCAGCAGGACCAGTGACTTTTCCCATCTGCTGGAGAAATAGCTGATCATTCCCTTGATAAATACATTACTTTACTAAATGGCTGTGCCTGCCCACATCATGTTTGCCTTTATCATAATAAAAAACATTGTTAGTTACAGCTATTCATAAGCAAAGTCATTCCAAGAAAATCAGTCCACGAGCTTCATTCATCACCAGACAACGCTGAACTGTGTTTGCAGAAGCCTCTGTATCCAGGGATCGAGTGTGAAGATATAAGGGGCTCTGTTCTCCTTCTGCTTTCTCTCCTCTCACCCCATGGCAAAAAATTGACGGAGAACTTCTGTTTATTATCCAAAAGCATAATATACACTGAGAAGAATACGTTGTCTCACCCCAATATTTACTGGTCACAGATTAAGTTGAACTAAATGCTAATATGTTGTGTTACATATCACAGCAATATTACTTATTCCAGTGAACAGAGCTGATGCTTAATTATTAGCTATTATTATATTTCATTTATCCAGTGCCAAAATATGACACAGAGCTGCACCATGAGGCAAATGAATAATATTAGTCAATATTAAGTCAATATAAGTTTCCTCTTGTTTCTGCAGAACCAGGTGGTGTGGCAGCAGGATGTGAAATATGACTATTCCAGGTCACATTAGATAGTTTAAAATTGCCTTTTATTTCATCCATGCCATAAATATTCCAGTTATCTCCAGATCTCACATGTTGCTGCTCCACAGCAAAACTGCCTGCCCGTTTTTCCAAATCAGGAAAATGGGGCAGGATTTCCTAAAATTGATGCTGCGACAGGGCAATCGCTGATCGCCTCATCATAGCCCCGCCCCTGACATCATGACCATCACTGTTCTGCCCCCGTCAGGTCACGGTCCCGCCCCACGGGACAAAAAGGTGGCAACCCTAAAGATTTATGGGTTACCTTGCAATGCTGGGGTTCCCGGTTTGATTCCAGCCAAGGCACTATCTGCAAGGCGTTTGTATGTTCTCCCTTTATTATCAGGTATGGAACCTGTTATCCAGAATACTCGGGACCTGGAGATAACGGATCTTTCTGTCATTTATTCATACCTTAAGTCTACTAAAAAATCATGTAAACGAAATAAACCCAATAGGCTGGTTTTGCTTCCAATAAGGATTAATTATATCTATGTCACTCATTTCTTTTTGTATTTCTATAGATCATGGAAAGTGTGAAAGTAAAAGTAAAGTAAAATGTCAAGTCCTAACCGCTCTGGTGTTAAACCCTTATTTAGATGAGCCGGCCCCACCCCGGTGACTCATCACTCCTGATCCTATTTGTGACTGGTGGAATCACAGCATCTGAGGTCTGAATGGTGAAAGATCTTGTAGCGACTCTCAAGCCCAGAGCACAGGTACAGAACAATAACACTCCCTATGTCTGCAGCACATACTGTAGACAGCATACAGAATCATTTGCTCCGGATCAGAATGGATTTTGTCATGTTACCAATAAACACTGCTGTGGCTCTTTGAGATAAACCTTGGGGCTATGGCACACCAGCCCTTTTTTTTTGTTTCTGGTTACATCTCATTCATGGCCGGGAACAGCTCTGGGCCCACAGTTTTCCCCTAAAACTGGTCTGCGTTCAAACCGTTTTACATTTTATTTACTTACCTCCGAAATTGCACCAGCAACGGCTTCGCTGACATTGCAACACTTCGCCAGGTGTAGATTCGCCAGGACAACGCTTGCAAAGTTGCGCTAGCGATAATACGATAAGCAGTTCGAAGTTACGCTAGCGATGCCTAATTAGCATACGGCGGGAAGTTAAAGTACAATGGACGTATATGTTGCAGCAACTACATTACACTACACAAGGCCAGGGAACCTTAATAAAATAAAATATAGGTGTTATATTGCCCTACACATGTGCCCACTGTATAGTTTAGGTGCCATATGTTAGCAAATGTAGGGGGAAAGGAGGGTACCCCAAAAAATATTTATGATCTTTTCAGCCTATCACCCTGTAAAAAGTAAAAGACGCCAGTGTTTTTTTTCAACTATTTTTTTTCAACTACTTTTGAACCAACTCCTATCTACTTGGCTGGTTTGAGCCGGCGAAGTAAACTCTGGCGTCCGCATCTTAGTGAATTAGCTTAGTTACGTCCCTTCACCAGAGTGAAACTTCGCCTGGCGTTAGTAAGCAAAGTACCACTAGAGTCTATCTACTTTGCTAGCGAATTTACACCAGGGACCCTTAGTAAATGGGCAAAAGGACATCATGCTGGCGAATTAAAGTAAAGGTGGATCACCCCTTTAAGAAATGCACCAGACCGGGGTACATTCAACTCTTTCCCAACATTCCCTGCACCTCCATGGACAGGACACCACCCCTCCCTCAGTGATCCTACCTTTCCTTCTAATTTAAGTACTGTACAAATGTTTTATGTCCTGATCATCCTTTCCCTTTATTTTATAATGAATAACGTTTTTTCACTTCTTTCAGGACATGACAATATTTCAACTAGATTCGCATAGGGAGAGGGAATTAAAGTCAGGGACATTTGTCATGCTGATGTGCTGATAGAACAGATATTTTCTTCTAATTTGACCACCTTAAGATACAGATTTTATCAGAATGACTTCATCATGTTTCAGGAACACTGCAGGTTGACTGTAATCTCACCATGTTGTGCTCCATGATTACACAGTGCCCCTTATCATTGCTGGTATTAGCACCTTTAAATGAAAATCACTTTATTCGATTTGGCAGTATTGCACAGCACATTAAAAGCTTGTTATTGAAAGCCTTTCTTCATGTGTTGGGTTAAAAATAATCTTGCCATACAACTCTTTAATCCCTTCTGTTATTTATAGTGCTGGAAAGTGACAATTTGCTCCTTCATTCAATGTATATAGACACTTAAAATTGGTATCCTGGCTCTGGACAGCATGCTTTCCCCTAATTCCTTAATGGGGGTCTAAGAACAGTGTGTGACTTGTCCTTACTTGCATTTGGTTTCTAATGTCAGCTGCCAGAACCACTATTATAACAGCAATCAGCAGTCTGCTGGAAAGGTTATTTTTTACTTGTATTTTATATTTCAGCCTTTATTACTAAAAGCCTTGATTAATAATCAGGAGGAAAACGTTCTGCTTGAATGTCACTTTCAATTGCTTTTCACCTTTTTAGCTTTAAATAGTAACAACGAAAACACACCGCCCCTGGATTTTGCATGCATATTGCCTATAACAGGATAACAACCTCCTAGTGTTATATAACCTGTCAAATCAAAGAGAGTTCCCATGAAACTGTCAGTAATTTGGTGAGTTTAATCAGTAATAAGGAATATTAATCACTTTAAATTCACTTACTTGGGGCTCATCCTATTCTTCTTTTAATGAAATCATTCTTCTCATAGTCTATGGTTATTTTGTAGGAAAGTGTATTTGTTCTCCATTGGCATGTCTTAGTTGCTCATTTATGAACAGGTTCATAATCTAAATTCATACCAGTGGACAAGCCACTACACATTCAGGGAACTGGCTTAGTAAAACACCATACAGGTATGGGATCTTGTTATCCAGAAAGCTTCCCATAGACTTCATTTTAATCAAATAATTCAATTTTTAAAAAATGATTTCCTTTTTCTCTGTAATAATAAAACAGTACCTTGTACTTGATCCAAACTCAGATTTAATTAATCCTTATAGGAGGCAAAACAGTCCTATAGGGCTTAGTGAATGTTTAAATTATTTTTTTTAGCAGACTTAAGGTATGGAAATCCAAATTATATAAAGATTTCTTATCTGGGAAAAGTCCTGATCATTCTAGATAACAGATCCCATACATGTATTTCCCTGCCTTCTTTAAGCGTTACATTTTTATCCCTGAAAATTATCCAAAGTGTGGCCAGCTTAGAGTTTACTAGTGAATAGGATGCCTTACCAGTATTTACAATTCATCCTGAGTTTTACCAAAAACTTTTTACCTGTTGGAGGTTGAATGGGTCAAACGACCCACAGCCAAGCTCCAGGTAGTAAGTCAGGAAACTATATATGCTTTTAACAATCACAGCTCCCAACAAATGTTGTAGGTAAATGTTTCTACTAAAGAGCACAGTTATACACCCAATTTTCTGTCTGTTATGTGTGTTCTTCTTTATTGAGCAGATAAGGAGAAAAAGTTCAGTACTTTATAGGGTGGAGAGAGAGAAAAGGAACCTCTGATGATGAGGAATGATGGACACCAGCTTGGGAAGGAGATAAACCAGGGCTATCCCATCTGCAATTTGCACCCCACTGGGGTTATGTAATTAAAGGCACTAAGTTTGCCCAGGGGCTGTAACCTATAGCAACCAATCAGCAGTTAGAATTTCCTGATCACATGTTTAAAAGCAAACATCTTATTGGTTGCTACTGGTTACTGCTCTTGGGCAAACTTAGTGCATTTTGTGACATGTGGGGGCACATCTGTTTTAAACTCCCAGTACGATCCATAGTCTGTTAGGGGGATGTACATCAACAACTGAAAGGCACTTTGCAAATAATATGCAATTTGCATTTGGGCCAATTTCTGACTTAGAGCCGATCTGCATTTCCAGGGCTAATGCTTTCTCTTTGTAGTTAGCCCTACTGATATAGATTGTGGCAAGTGGCACAGAATCCTATATTAGATGTCATGAGAAAGAGATTGTTGCTATGTGGCAGTGCAGAGTCTGCATTAGAGCTCTTTATGTAGCAGTAACATGCCATGTTAAAGGAAAACTAAACCCTAAAAATAAATATGGCTAAAAATGCAATATTTTATATAATGACCTTATTGAATGAGCCTCAAGTTTCACCTTCTCAGTAGCAGCAATGATCCAGGATTTCAAACCTTTCACAGGGGGTCACCATCTTGGAAAGTGTCTGCGACACTCACATGCTCAGTGGGCTCTGAGCAGCTGTTGAGAAGCTAAGCTTAGGGGTCGTCACAATTTATCAAGCAGAAAATGAGGTTTGTCTGTAATATAAGGTGACGCTACAGGGCTGATTATTTAATTCTGACGCTAATTGCACTGGTTTCTGTGCTGCCATGTAATAATTATCTGTATTAATTACTAATCAGCCTTATATTGTGACATTTCTATTCTATATGTACTGTATATTGTGAGTGGGTCCCTAAGCTCAGTAAGTGACAGCAGCACAGAGCATGTGCAGTGAATCAGCAGAAAAGAAGATGGGGAGCTAATGGGGCATCTTTGGAGATACAGATCTTTACTGCTAAAGGGCTGTGGTTGCCTTGGGCAGGTACAAAAGCTGAAAACATAATGTAAAACATTTCTAGCTACTTTTTTAATTAAGTTTTAGTTCTCCTATAAAAATGTCTGTCTTGCAGCACTGAAATAGTTAAGGCCGATCGTTCTGGCCAATTTAGCATTCAGTTGAGCATTGTGCCCCATGGTATGGACCAGCTAAAAGACTCCATTCTCATCCTCTCAATTCCAACAAAAATTCCTTTTTCCCATTTCAACGTCTCATTCATCGCTTTCAAATAGAGCACCAGAAATACTTTCACTAGCTCCAATGGTAATTCACTTGTCACATAATGACGGCCAGTCTGCTGCTGCAGCCGTTAAACAATAAGGCTAATGATCCTCGTATAGATCAGCACATCATTAATAAGGAAAATGTTTTAAAAATGTTGGCAGACTGTTGAAATCCATTGCATTTTTTACAGCAGGAACATACCATGTGGAGGTTGCATTAGGTCAATATGTTCCAAAGAATAATGTTCATAAATTCATGAAAAAAAAATCTGCTACACCAGCAAATGCAAACTTGTTCCCAAACAGAGAAACAGGCAGCCTTTGGTTCTCCTGTGCTTACAGGACCTTGTTGCATTGACCCTGCTGCAAAATCTGCAACTGGAGGGGAAAGGAAAAATCCCTGGGGCAAATGAGTCTAAAACATGAGAGATACAGAATCCGTCCTTGGCATCATTTTCAGTATATAAAAATTATTTGCATGGACTCTTTGCCAGGGGACCAATGAGGTGCCTGAAACTTGCTAAAGAAAACTTGGGCCTTGTTATTATTCTTTATTACAGGTATGAGACCTGTTATTCGGAAACCCGTTATCCATAAAGCTCCAGATTACAGAAAAGGATTTTCGTTGAAAAAATAAAACAGTACCTTGAATTTGTTCCAAAAAAACATATAATTAATCCTTGTTGGAAGCAAAACCAGCTTTTTGGGTTGATTTAATCTTTAAATGATTTTCAAGTGGACTTAAGGCATGAAGATCCAAATTATGGAAAGATACATTATCCGGAAAACCCTATGTCCCAAGCATTCTGGATAATATATACAATGCCCGTATATGTCATTGATTCTGAGCTCATCTTTTAAACGCTATGGAATAAATGGCACTATTCAGTAACCAATATGTTTGCTTTTAAACAGATGACCAGTAAATGCTACCTGTTGATTGGTTGCTATGGGTTACTGCATCTGGGCAACTTAGTGCCTTTTATTGCATAACCCTAATGTAGGTGGTGATCTATACAAAATCACTTGCCCAACACACTCAGGCATTTGTATCGTAAGGAAACTTCATGAAGATTTCAAATATCTTTATATTTTTCCAAAGGGTATAAAATTCCCTATGTAATCTGGCCAGTGTCGGACTGGCCCATAGGGATACCAGGAAAACTCCCAGTGGGCCCAGGTGTCATTGGACCCTCATCCTGCTAAACATTTGGCCTATTTCATGTCATTCCTTATTTATTTGAGAATAAAGAGGCTAAATAGATGAAATAACAAAGTATAGTATGTAAAGAAAAGAGACTAGGAGACTAGAGGTTGAGTGAGAAGAGGAAGAATAATATCACTGAGAGTGGACCCATGGTCTAAGATTAATTGGTGGGCCCCTGGTCTAAGGTTTTTGGGTGGGCCCCTGGTGTCCCAGTACGACACTGAATCTGGCTCATAAACACTGGGAGGCCACTAGGGTTGCCACTTTTTCTAGTAAAAAATACCGGCCTTCCTATATATTTATCTTTTTTCCCTGTTTATGACATTGGGTTCAACCATCATTTTTACCGATCAGGCCGGTAAAATACCGGCTAGGTGGCAACCCTAGAGGCCACTGCTGTAGGTTTTAGGCATTTTGGCCATAAGATTACCTAAACAGACCTGTACGGTTGATAAGATTAAGGAGACAGAGGGTAAACCCTTAAATGAGGGACACCAGGAACAAAATAGTTGCAACCTCTCCTCTTTGCAGCTATGAATAAATGCTATTCTTATAAGTACCACCAAGCTATAGATAGGATCTGCTCCAATGTATTCATAGCAAAATTCCATGCAGCTCTGCCAAAGTGGCATTCACAACATATCCTAAACATGAACGTAACAGATGACTTAATAACACACTAATGAAACTTTTACTGTAAAATAGTTTTCCAGGAAAACAATACAGTCTGCTATATTTTCCAATCTATATCACATTTGATATTCATTCCCCCATGGCTGTGGCTTTTACAGGTCGGGAGCACTGCTTATGAACAGAAAAGAGCTTAAATGGAAAAAATACATAATTTTAAAGCTGGGTTTACTGTTACATTCCTATGCTCCTATAAATGTTCCATCTGACACATAGACAAGCTATACAACCCACAGAGCATTTTATTACAATTCTAAAGAAATCTGCCAAAACAAAGGAAACCCTCCCTGTGACGTTCTTCTTGGCACTGGCTACTCACACACACATTTGCAGACAGCTGATACTGTATTTGCCGCCCTTGTGGAACCAAAACATGGATATCAAGCCTGAGGAATGTGTTTTCCTTTTCTCATGGAAAATAATCACCTTGACTGGTCTTTTGCACTTTAGCTCCAGCCTAATGTTGCTTATGAATCAACTGGCAAAGACGGGCAATAGGCACATGCCTGGATATCTTTTACCTTCACTTAAACCTCTTTCTGTAGAGGTTTTTTCAGTTCTTTTTTGAACAGATGAGAACACCATCTGGTTACACCATTTATAAATTCCATGATCACTCTGGTCAGTTTTTATAGAAGGCCAGTCATCCGTTTTACAGTGATAGGTTCTTCAGATATACAGTATGGACCCCATTTTATTTTTGCTATTTCAGTTCAAGAAGTGGAATCAATTTGTTTAGACTAGTAATTTATGAAGAACATAGGAGTGGCACCTTCCTGGCTGTATCAGATGAAAGCACCAGCTAGAACATGTCAGTTCTTTCACTGTAAAATTTGCTTCTCTTCTCTTGTACAATTTCATGTGCACACAGAGTATTCATATGTAACCAGATAAAATGCATGCTTATTTGCTGAATATGGGAGAAGTTTTTGTTAGGGATGCACCGAATCCACTATTTTGGATTCAGCCAAACCCCCGATTCCTTTGTGAAAGATTTGGCCGAATACCGAACCGCAGACCTGGGCCAACCCAGCCAGGCGCCCTAGGCAACCTGTCGGGCCACAGTGCCGGCTCAGTACTGCGCATGTGCGAAATTTAGCTTCAGCACGCATGCGCAAAATTTGGCTTCAGCGCACATGCGCAGAAGCGCATTTACGCGAGAGATGACACCGACCGTTGGGGAGAGACGGGACCGGAAACGGGGTAGGCTACAGAGCAGGTGCGTGCCTGGCGCCCCCCCCTTTGCGCCCTAGGCACGTGCCTACTCTGCCTACCCCTAGTTCCGGCCCTGCCAAACCGAATCCGAACCCTAATTTGCATATGCAAATTAGAGGTGGGAAGGGGGAAACATTTTTTACTTCCTTGTTTTCTGACAAAAAGTCACCCGAGTTCCCTCCCTGCCCCCTAATTTGCATATGCAAATCCGAATCCTGCTGAGAAAGGCCGAATCCTGGCCAAATCCCGAACCGAATCCTGGATTCGGTGCATCCCTACTACTTTTTGTAAATTGGATTTTCTTCCCTGCCTTCCCTAAAGGCACAGTATAGATAAATGTATAGCATGCAGTAAAAGTTTAATTTAACAGTTAGCATAACACTAGCACCTCAAGCTGGCCGGTTACGTAATGCCAGATGATGAGTTGTAGTCCTTCTTGCACAAATCTGACAGGTGTTCATGTTTAGGCCAAGCATTGTAGTACTAGATCATACTCCATGGCAAGTTCTGTTTCCAGTTCTATGCATAAAATGTCTTGGAAGTAAAGCTGAATCTTTTTTGGGGTTCAGAGAGGCATTTTGTTGTACAGGTAGAAACATATAAAGTACATGATTGGGTAACTCTTCAGTTGGGAACACCCCAAAGCAAATAGTTTAGCTGAAGTTCTACTGATCTGGAAAAAAGTTTACACTAATAAATTGGAGGGGGGGATTGACCAATTCCAATTTACTGGACCAGTGTTTTATCAGTGATTAATTCTCTGCAAGGGCATGCATTTTTAATTTGAGTTCTACACATAAAGAAGAAGCTTTCTGCTGCATGAACTCAGTCATTATGCAAAATATAACAGACTATTATTCTTATATGTGTTTCCAAAACCTCAAGGCTTGGGCCCCCTTGAAGTTGGTTACCTGATCTTTAAAGAACCCTCCATTGTATTTCCTTGACATAAATAGGAGTGTCCCTGATTTCCATCCCAACTGATACCTATTGAATCCACGTCTGTTAATCAAGAGCTAAATATGAGGATCATTATACTGAACTCTGAATCTGGGGGGTATAAGAGGTGCAGATTGTAGTATTGTTTGACAGTAATAGTGACCCTAATGTTTATTCTTGTTTAAGGTGGTGCACTTATTTATCTCTCAATATTCCCTCCCACGCCCACAGCATTAAAACTGCTCCTCACACAAACATCCCATAGAGGCTTGCAACGTCTTTCCAAACACTTTGTGTAACCTACTAGACTGTTACACACTCGGCCTCAGGTGGTAAAGTGATTTGATTGAGTTTGTCCTTTTCTCGTGACTTTTCTATATATTTCTACTTTTGGGTGGTCGTGATGTCCACAAAGCTTTTGAAACTGCTTGACATTACTGATATGCTCTTTGCAAAGGATCGTTTGCACCCAGACATTATAAACTCACACTGATTATATCACTTTTCATTTGATGTATGGTATTGACTTGACACCATTAAACACAGGTTTATCTTTTTGCATTGCACGTATGCTAGAGTAATTTTTTGGATACATGATGGAGGTGCCAGCCTCCTATACCCTAAGCACTGTGGCTTTCAATTAGAGAGGCCAGTTGCGCGTGTGCAATTTTTGATCACTTTCATTGCCAGATTTACTGCTGATCTCCAGAATATTTTCAGTACTTTTTCTCTTAGATCTTCTGTAAGGGATGATGTCCTCACAAAAGTACCCGTTATTTAAAATCTCATGTAATTATTTTTGCTCTATTTTTTTGTAATCTAACTACTTCTGCATCATTGTCAGCGCAATGGTATACATGTAATCTAAATCATGGAGATCAAAACCTTATGCACCTTGCTATTTGGCTTATGGCTGCAGTTGTTTGACTAAACATCTCATGCAGTTTGATTTTAATTCATAGGTTGCATGTTATCTTAATGCAACTTGGGAAAATTAGCATAGACTGGTCATGTCCTTATGAATGTAATTTCCATAAAGTTCTATAGAGTAAAATGAGATGTAATTCCATCTTCAACTGGTCTAGCATCCTAGCTGCTTGATGTTGTGTGCAAGAAACAATGCGATCCAATAAAAATTCCCTACTGGGTTAGGATGAAGTTACTGAAAGTAACAGTGCATAGTTTTAACAGCAATAACTTTAAAGTTACTTTAAACTGAAACTTAACTAAAAAAAAGTAGGTTAGAAATGTTGTACATTATATTATGGCCTTCTGTACCAGCGAACGGCAACCACAGCTCTTTAGCAGTAAAAATTGATTTCTCCAAAGATGCCCCAGTAGCTCTCCATCTTCTTTTCTGCTGATTCACTGCACATGCTCTGTGCTGCTGTCACTTACTGAACTTAGGGACCCACTCACAATATACAGTACACATAGAATAAAAATGTCACAATATAAGGCTAATATTGTAAATATTTCAGACTGTTGGTATACATCAGCTCAGAAACCAACATAATGAGCATCAGAATATAACAATCAGCCTTTTATCATGAGTTTATAGTACAGTTAAACCTAATTTTCTGCTGGATAATTAGTGACGACCCCTAAGCTTAGCTTCTCAACAGCTGCTCAGAGCCCACTGAACATGTGAGTGTCACAGACACTCACATCAAAATCTAAGATGGGGAACTCCTGGGACAACTCTGAAGGCCTGGATCATTACTACTATAGAGATTATGAACCTTTAGGCTGATTTAATTTAATAAATTCAGTATATAAAATGTGGCATTTCTATCCATAGTCATTTCTATGATTTAGTTCTCCTAGGGAGTAGGAAACAGACTAGAATTGTGAACTAATAGGACTTTGTGTAAGCCAGTGTCTAAATTATGTCCAAAAAAAAGCTCTATTGTCTCAAATTGGATAATGAATTGCGTGGAAACAAGGTCAGACCGAGTCAGCAGCCTATTGGCCTGTGTATAGGGTATAACCAATGGGCCTGCTTGGTCTATATATTGATGAAAATCAGTCAGGCAGGTTTGATTCACCAATCCGATGAGGACTGCATCAGCATGTTGATGCAGTTCTCATCTAACAGACCTGTAGGTCCTTCTGTATGATCTGATAGTTGGCTCTTTGGACAAAGAGAGGATCAGCCCAATTTGTCCCAACAAGGCACCAAATGAGTAGATCTGCCAGTGTATGGCCAGCTAAAACCAGTGCTTCCTAACATTTTTCTCAAGGGTCCATATTAAGTCACAGTATTGACTTATCAATCGGTTTATGTATCTCAAATTTATGACTTTTTTCTGTTATAGGAGGAAATTTCACTGATTTCAGGGGGACCATGGTGATTCTCCCTACAGCATGGGGACCCATTTTTGAGTCCCAACATATAGATTTTGAATCTCCGATGTAACCAATGATGCAAAATTATTGGAATCATTATTAAAAAATGAATGGGTGTGCTCTCTGTTGTTTATATATCATCCAAGGTTATTATGCACAAGGTGCACCTGCCCAGCTTGACCTTGCACTGATGATTGGACATAAATTCCTTTAATCAACAGCATTAATATGCAAAATACAATGTTGTGTCTATTTAAAGGGCATGTAAAGGCAAAAAAATAAAATCCCATTTTTACTTTCTTTAATGAAAAATAAACCTATCTTCAATATACTTTAATTAAAAAATGTGTACTGTTTTTATAAGAAACCTGACTGTATGTGAAATTCTCCCTTCATTTACTGCTGTGGATAGGAATTGTCAGATGGTCCCTAACTGCTGAGCAGTTATGAACAGCAGGGGGGGGCCCCCGCCTTACTTCCCATCCATGCAGAACTCAAGCAGCTTTGTTTATGACGATCCCTAAGCAGCCCAGACCACACTGAGCATGTGCACAGTCTTAGTCTTGCAAAGCTGTTTAACAAAGTTACAAGATGGGGACCCCCTGTAGCCAACTTTGAAAGCATAAATTATTTGTTTGATTAGGCTTGTGGTGCAGTACGTTCATGTTTATATTTAGTATACAAAATACAGCATTTCTAGACTTATTCTATTTTATACTTTATATGCCCTTTAAGCACCCTGCACTAATAATCAATGTACTGTAAATACATCTTTTGTGACCTGATATAAACCAAGTTTTTTGCACTAGAGTCATGTGTAACAGTTTCCCTGCTATTTTAGCAATCCAATATCCAGCCAGGGCAAGCTGTTATTTCACTCACATTCAGTTACTTAATCCTAATTGTAAGAAAAATATATATTTAGTTAATAATGGGAAAAAAACATTTTAATTTGTACCTTTCATGTGACTGCAGGTTTTGCTGTCGAAGTAACAGACCCTTAATTATCTGTTAATGAGAATGGTATGTATTGTACTTCTGTTTTCTACTGTACAGCCCTAATGAAGAGTGGGAGGCTGTTTTTATATAATTTGGTGTTTATAGGTCATTACATATACAGTATATCCATGATTAAAAGGATGAGAAGAGCTGAATTTGGATTAAATTATTGTGCCTTTGAATCCAGCCTGGGCACTATCTGCAAGGACTTTGTATATTCTCCATTCTTGGTAGGTTTCCTCTGGGTACCACTGTTTGCTCCCAGATTTCAAAAAGCATAAAGGCAGGTTAATTGGTTCCTGATAAAATTGACCATAGTCTGTGTGAATGTGAAAGGGACCTTAGAATGTAAGCTCACTGGGGCAGGGAGTGATGTTATTGATGTATAATCTCTGTAAAACGCTAAAAAACACGTCAGTTCAATAATAAAAAAAAGAATGTATGTGCTTTATTGGTGGAATTGAGTTCATGTGTAGCTGAGCCTCTTGGATGAATGGTTTGATCTCTACTTTTTACGCTCCTTTTGTGGGACATGTTAATGCAGCACCATGCATTATGGAGAGTTATTGCTGATAAATGATCTGGCTGACAGTAGATCCATAGCATCTTTTTGGGAAAGTGGTACGAGTATGAAAACTCACTGCCATGGAAAGACGTATGATAGAGACTCAAGGTCTCCATATGGCTTTGTATGTTGTGTTGTCTCTTGTTCCCCGGCTACAGGTGTGCGGCAGAGGTCGGATCTGTGTACATCTGGGGAATTATTTGTGCTGAATCTGCAGACTGTTGACCTTTTGGACTCCAGAGGTGAAAGGGAGAGAGAAGAGCATTGTTCAGTTGTTTGCACTGAGACATAACTGCTTGACATACATGAATGTACTTGTAAAGGGTCAAAATGATTGGCTTTTAGGCAGGTAGGGCCAATACACACGCAAAGGCCCCATTAAACAGGCATTTCCAGTTTTATAATTTGCCAGTAAATAAGATCAGCCTTAAAAGTCTTGACCCTATTTGTTCTTTACATTTTTCTCAGGCGTATCAAGATGTATATCCACGACACCTGCAACTGACTTACTGTCCTCCAGCCAGCCGGGCAAGTTCATGTGCCTTAACTCTGAACCCTACCACATAGGTTTTCATCGACATGCTTTCCATTAGTCTTAATATACCAAACATCTGAGGGGTGTTTGCCATTTTTTTAGATTGTATCAGTCCTTATGCCTATTGAACGTATTTGATGGCGTACAGGAAGCTCAAACTGTACAACTTGTACAATATAAACAATTGAACACCTTGTACAACTATTAGTAAATTGTATAATGGTCTCTGCGTGTATTATCCAAGTCCTTCTCGGGTACAAAACACGTAGGGCCCATGAAGATGTGATTTTTTTAACTTCAGCTAATTGTTTTTTACTTTATTTTTTTGGCCCTGTGGATTCCTTGAGTGCCAGCTAGCCCTGCTCTTCTTTTTTAAATATACGTGTATTATCGTCACCAAAGAAATGTGTCCAATAAACCAAAGTTCATTTGTCAAAATCAGATTGACGGTACACCCAGTGTGTAATCTATGGCAGACCAGAAATGCACGGGCGGCACTTACAGTCCACCTCTTTATAGTTATGCTGCTATCACCTTAATAAGGTATCACTTCTAGCAGTATCTCAGAAGGTTTTGTTCCCGCTCACTGACAGTTGTCAGTTGTAGGCTCCTGATCACACTTCACTTCTGAATACAAAAATACCTGATGGGGCAGAGAATGGCTTTGTTCTGCATCTGAGCTGACTGCAGTCATATATTGGCACATAGTGGCACCTGTTGCTTTTTATCTTTCCCCGGTATTTCTTTGGGAATACGACCTTTGTCAATGCCAATTTTCTTAAAGGAATAGTAACACCAAAAAATGAAAGTGCTTTAAAGAAATGGCAATATAATATACTCTCTCGCTGTACTGGTACAACTGGTGTGTTTGCTGCAGAAACACTACTATAGTTCATATAAACAAGCTGCTGTGTAGCCATGGGGGCAGCCATTCAAAGCTGAAAAAGGAGAAAAGGCAACAGGATACAAAGCGGATAACAGATAAGCTCTGTAGTATACAATGGGATTCTTCAGAATGTATCTGTTATCTACTGTATATCCTGTGCTTGAATGGCTGCACAGCAGCTTGTTTATATAAACTATAGTTGTGTTTTTAAAGCAAACATACCAGTTTTACCAGTGCAGGGCAACAGCACATTATATTGGCATTCCTTTAAACACTTTTATTTGTTGGTGTTACTGTTCCTTTTAACAATGTAGTGTAAACACAGGCAGTCATTTAACGGTTTCAAAATGTAACTGTGCACTTGGCAATGTTTCCTTAATGAATGCGTTACTTTCAAACCAAACCTATGATAAGAAGAGAGATCTCTGTAGTAAGTACAATTAGCCTGCCATGTCCATAATAAGCTCCCTTCCAGATGCTGCTCATATGCAGAATATATTTAGAGCAAACAGTTTATTAACCTTGTGCACAGAAGAAGTTGGGTGTAGTAAAATAACAAAGCTAAGAATTTGCTCCAGTTCTAGTATTACATAGCTGGTAGCATTTACTTTACTGTAGTTTGAAAACAAACCTCTAAGTGGCTTCTGAAGCAAAAATTCAGAACTATTGTTTCTATGGCCCTAAATCTTTATGGTTTTCCCATCTGCGCTACCATTAGGGTTGCCACCTTTTCTGGAAAAAAATACCGGCCTTCCTATATATTTATTTTTTTTCCCTATTAATAACATTGGGATCAACCATCATTTTTACTGGCCAGGCTAATAAAATACCAGCCAGGTGGCAAACCTAACTACAATGGGTTACTCTCAACAAATGTAATCTGCCCCCGTTTTGTCTTTCTATTTACCTGACCACACCTGAGAATCCCCTGTAATAATTAACAGACCAGTAAATATCCATCTGTCTAGAAGTGATAACTATTGCAGCTGTATAAATACACATTGCTTTCATGGGGTTAATATAGCAAATGATTATTTTTATACTTAAATCCTACATCTTCTTCAATTTCAAAATGTTACAACCATTAAGTCACTCATAGATCAGATAAGCTGAGAGCTGCAGAACTGCTGCCAGTGATAGGGCACACAAAGATGTCCTGCAGCAGCCATGACACTTCATACCATGGAGAGACCCACAATCTTATCCATACTGCAAGTTTCTCAGTAAAGCACAACAAAAACATCTTTTAAAAAGGTAGTCCCAATGGGAGTTTTATTGAACATAAAATAAAAAATAAATAAATTACTGTTTACAAAGCAGAAAGCACAAGTGGCTTTTAAAGTGCAATTCATACAATATGCTAGCCAGGATGTAATTCTCCAGGGTGAAGGAGACTTTGGCACGTCTCCAATAAACAATGGTGCTGCCTTTATTATAGTTTATAAGGCTGGAGTTCGAACACTACCCGTGGGTGGATGCAAGACAGTATGTAAATACCCACACAGACACAGAATGATTCCATACAGCACTGCGGACAGATTCTGTGGATCAGATAGATGGTGGGAATACAGGTAATTAAATCCAATGTGTAAATACAGTTCATAGCGGGAATAAAAAAACACACTTTTCTCTTTGCTTTCACATACAGGGATTCTGTCATGATTTTCATGGTGTAGTTTTTATACCTAAATTACACTGTTTACATTGCAATTAATCCACTCTACAATATAAAATCGTATTCCTGAACCAACAAGTGTATTTTTTAGTTGTAATATTGGTGTGTAAGCGCCATCTCAGGTCATTTTGCCTGCTCATGTGCTTTCAGAAAGAGCCAGCACTTTAGGATGGAACTGCTTTCTGGCAGGTTGCTGTTTTTCCTTCTCAATGTAACTGAATGTGTCTCAATGGGACCTGGATTTTACTATTGAGTGCTGTCCTTAGATCTACCAGGCAGCTGTTATCTTGTGTTAGGGAGCTGCTATCTGGTTACCTTCCCATTGCTCTGTTGTTAGCCTACTGGGGGGGGGGGTGATATCACTCTGCACTGCAGTACAGCAATAAAGAGTGACTGAAGTTTATCAGAGCACAAATCACATGACTGAGGGCAGCTGGGAAACTGACAATATGTTTAGCCCCATGTCAGATTTCAAAATTAAATATAAAAAAAAAATGTTTGCTCTTTTGAATAACGGATTTCAGTGCAGAATTTTGCAGGAGCAGCTAATGCATTTTGGAAAAAAACAATGCGTTGCATGTCATCCCAGCACTCAAAAGGTTAACTAAGGAAAATGCTACACTGTGGCAGGAAAGAGCTTGAAAACAATACATTTACTGCATTTAATGCCAACACTTCCCAGAATAATCAAACTTTTCAGTAATCTATGGACACTCACGTTCCAAAAATCACTTGTAATTGTTGTTGCCTTGTCACACTGCAGAGCTGCTCTGCACACACGGAACCATAAGCCATTTCTGTTGATGTGCTTCCTCAGACTCATCAATGCCAACGTTACGCTTTCTAAACCAGCAACTTCATGAGCTCTTTTTATAGAAAAACCAACTGACCCACGCTGGGAGTCACTTTTTCAGACGGATGTTGCAGTCCTGACTTTGGAAGACAGCACCTGCTTAAAACGCCTTTTCAAGTCCTGCATGTTTGGAGACTTTGGACGCGGGATAAGCGAGTTTTTCCGCCTTTCAGAGGTCCCTGTGTTCTGCTGCTTACTGATTTCTTTACACAGTACCTGGAAAGCATTGTACACATCGATATAGTTCTCACTAACGCTCACTTCGTAGAAGGTGCAACCCAACATGTTGGCAAGTTGAAGTCCGTGCTGAGGTTCCACCTGTTTCAGGTGCAGAAGATCCGCTTTATTGGCGACAATGACAATAGGGATTCTGTTATGGGGGTGAAGCTGGTGGGCGTGCCGATGCAAGTGACTGATCAGATCAAAGCTTTTACAGTCTGTGATGGAGAATACGATCACAACAGCGTCGGCCCATCTTAGGGATTTGTTGAGCTGCTCATTGGAGTCCAGATTCTGTTCATTTATCTATAGGGGGGAAACAAGAACAAATCAGTACCAGTTGCTCATTTAGCAGCAGAACAATCTAATTTAACATTCAGACAAATGTCATGCGCTGTGGTGCATGTTATATCAATCTGTCTGCTCCTTTGCCTCCCTGCTCTACACTATGTTATTCCAGCTGCAGGATCTGGAATGGGTTGGAACATACTCTGCTCCGCAGGAATGTGTGGTTACAAGCAGGGGGAGACTTTGTAGTGGGACAAAAAGGGAAATGAGCTGGCTAGACATTGAGTCTGGGAAGTGCAAGATAGAAGCTGGAAGCATTTATATCTGGACAGCAACCCTTACCCAAAAGCAAGAACTAGACAATTCTGGGCACTCTTAGCCACTTTCTGCATATTCGCTTAGATGTTAAAGCCCCCTCTCTATGTGTTAAAGCTATATGTCCCATTTAATGCTGACTCAATAACGTTCATCCTGACATGCAATTCTGTGCTCTAAGTCTTGGCATTTTAACATGATGTTCTAAAAAAACAACCAGGTTCCACATAGAAACAGAAAATATACACTTTTAACATCTCCTTAGCTAAATCAGGTTTAGAAATACAGTAGAACCCCCATTTTTTATTTTTCAGTGGACCAGAAAAAAATGGTGTAAAATCCAGGAAAATGTAAAATCAGGGAAATGTATTATGCATAATGTATAGGTAGGGTTGCCACCTTTTCTGGAAAAAATAACAGCTATATACAGGTGGGACCACAAATAACAATGTAAAATGAGGGAAAACTTAAAATCAGGGGATGTAAAAATCGAGGTCTCACTGTATCTTGTCTTGGTTACAGAGTTCCTGAAGCTAAAATATCCATGCATCAAGTCAAACAATTCCAAGGAGAAATTTATAAAAAAAAAAAAAAGGTCCTGCTGTGAATCCCAGCATCCCCCAACAGCTGATACTGTGAGTTGTAGTTCATACTAGAATCATGATTAATAAATATGCTGTATCTATGAATTTACCTGTACTCCTGGTGTGTCCTGAACCTGAATGGCGAGATTCATTCCATCGATCTGAACTTGTCTGCTGTACAGATTTCCTGAAAGAACAAAAGCAACTCATTAGCCCCATGTAAAGCAGCAGGGGAAGTGTCAGACACATGCAAGTGTCACAACAAAGAACACAAAGGGACTTTGGACTGTCACTTTTCGAGTGGTTTCACTGGCCAATAAACAAATGAAATTAACCACAGGGTGAGCAGACAGGCTGGGGGGTCAGTTTGATGAAAATGAAGTGTTTCTTACCTGCATTCCTTTCATAGTCGCCAATAAAACGCTTGGTAAGGAATCTCACCACCAGGGCTGTAAGGAAAAACAAAATGAAACTGGTCAGTTGACTGCTCTCTAGTAAACAATGGTTAACACATATGATTGCTCCTTTAAACTAAAGGCATTGTTTTCATCAGCTCCTGGAAGCCAGGGACTGTTTTTCTGGGAACTATAGTTCTGCTAAAACAATGGTTAACACATATGATTTCTCCTTTAAACTAAAGGCATTGTTTTCATCAGCTCCTGGAAGCCAGGGACTGTTTTTCTGGGAACTATAGTTCTGCTAAAACCTGTATGAGCAGGGCTGACAATGGAACAATCTAAATCTCCTCCTTTTGTGCAATCACCCTAATAATTGGCACTTTTACTACCCCCTGTACTGGCACCAAAGCTTCCTGGATGCATTAGTACAGAGCACAACACTGGCACTATGTCCCCTATAATCATGCCCCCTATAATAAACATGCCCTTATAAACAGTGCACCCCTATAACCATGCCCTTATAATCAGTGCACCCCTATAATCATGCCCCCGATAATAACAATGCCCTTATAATCAGTGCATCCCTATAATAACCATGCCCCCTATAATCAGTGCGCCCCTATAACCATGCCACCTATAATCAGTGCGCCCCTATAACCATGCCCTTATATTCAGTGCACCCCTATAATCATGCCCCCTATAATAATCATACTCCCCTATAATCAGTGCACCCCTAAGAAGTTATTTGACTCTGCAGGAACCATATATATTCTACACTGAGCGCTCATGAATAGATTATCTGGTGGATAAATGAGGGTAGATACCCCGGAGACACGCACCTGTCTTGCCCACGCCACTGCCCCCAACCACCGCGATCTTGATGACCCGACTAGAAGCGGTGCCCGCGCTGCTGCTGCTACAGTCCGTGCTGCTGGCCGGCGGGTATTCCGTGATGGTGCACATGTTCTGGATCAGCCGCATCTTTGCGCCCAACAATAGAACCAAGTTACAGCCCCGGCTGCTCGGTGAGTGCACTGTAAGAGCGGCTCTCAGATACAGATAGAAGAGGAAAGGTTCTGCCTTAGGAGAGGCTGCTGCTTGTATTCCCTCCGTACAACCCCAGTCCTGAGTGAGAACTACTGACTTGTCACTGCCTCGCTCCGGCTGTTTTCTTTCAGTTCTAGTCGCCTTTGCCCAGCCCTTGTTCCCACGCAGCCAATCAGATCACCTCTTAGCACGAAGCCACGCCCCACTCTTTATGGCGTGTTGCTGTGCTTTTCTCTCATGCTGAGAGTTGTGTAACTGAGGGAACAGTTATTATTCCTGACTGGACTGGAGTTTACCTAAACAAATGTACTTTCCCTATAATACACGCTGTTTGTTTTCTTTCATTCTCCCTACTGAACTCATTATATTCCCATTAATCAATGCTCACATTTACTGTAAGAAACTTCTGTGTATTTCCAGCCTTTTTTATGCTATTTTCTTTCTCTTTTTATGGTGGTGGCATAAGGGAACAGCTGGATTCATATCTGTGAATGTGCAGCTGCTGCCCAAACTGACAACAGGCCAAGCGCAGGTCCAGTCTGGGATTAAAAGCAAAACTATACTCCCAAAATGAATGCTTCATTATATTAAGCGGCATATTAAAGAATCTTACCAAATCAGACTATATATATATTTAAGTAAATAATGCCATTTTACATCTTGAGCCCCCACTATTATGATATTCTCTATGTGCTGCCTTAGAGATCACCTGACCAGAAATACAGAACTTTGTCTGTTAATTGGCTCGTGTGGCCTAACATATAGGGTTTGCCCTTATTTTTTAAAATGGCAATTTTCTATTTAGTATTAAAGGAAAACTATACCCCCAAAATGAATACTTAAGCAACAGATAGTTTATATGAAATTGAATGACATATTAAAGAATCTTACCAAACTGGAATATATATTTACATAAATATTGCCCTTTTTCATCTCATGCCTTGAACCACCATTTCGTGACTCTATCTGTGCTGCCTCAGAGATCACCTGACCAGAAATACTACAACACTAACTGTAACAGGAAGAAGTGAGGAAGCAAAAGGCAGAACTCTGTCTGTTAATTGGCTCATGTGACCTTACATGTGGTTTGTATGTGTGCACAGTGAATCTTACGATCTCAGGGGGCGGCCCTTATTTTTTAAAATGGCAATTTTCTATTTATGATTACCCAATGGCACATACTACTAAAAAAGTATATTATTATGATAATGGTTCATTTACATGAAGCAGGGTTTTACACATGAGCTGTTTTACTCAGTATCTTTTAATATAGACCTACATTGTATGGGGGGTATAGTTTTCCTTTAAGGTGGCCATAGATGCCAAGATCCGCTCGTTTGGCAACATCGCCAAACAAGCGGATCTTTCCCCGATATGCCATTAACAAACATGGCTATATCGGGTGTAATCTGATTGTTGGCCGTATGGCCGAACGATCCGATTACGATGTTCCCTGGGTTCTGACGGGATGGGTCGGGTCAAAATCAAACCTGACCGATCGACCAAACGACCGATCTCGGCCGGACGAAAGATGTCGGCACACGCCCCACGCGATCCGAAAATCGTACGAATCCTCGATTCGTACGATAGGATCTGTGTGTCTATGGCCACCTTTACCCATTGGCACATGTTACTAACAAGTGAGTTATGATGAAAATGGTTTTACATGCGAGAGACCTACATTGTTTTGGGATATCGTTTTCATTTAAAATAGGCCCTGGCATTTTTAGGTAAACAAAGGCCCAAATAGCCCCCCACGTGTCCAATAAATAGTGACTGTCTATGGGATATAACAGCAACCCCCAGATAGAGCCTAATTCCCTATCCACCTTAAACATTAGCAACATGAATAAGCCCTAAGCAGGGGCCCGATGCCAAGTGTTGAGCTATATGCTGCTAACCATTCCGTAATGCCAAACAGGCAACCTTTCCTCACCAAGCAGTGGTTCTGGCACGCAATATGACTACAATTCTTCTTATCTGTGGAACAGAGCGTTCAGTCCGAAGTGGTCTGAGATTCTATCTAAAACCCACTGTTTACATTACTGGAGCCCTTAACGACATCATTAACAAAATGACTGAAAAAAACAAAACATAGCAAGTCAAGGAAAACAACTCCGGAGCAGATCAAAACATGCCATTTTATGAGAATGTGATATGATATGAAATGTGATAGTTATAGGAACGTCAGCACAGCACTGACTAGAAGGGCATACAATAGAAAAGGGAAAATAAAAAGACTTTAACGTAATGACTCCACGACTAAGTGCAGTTACCCCAGCTGTATTATGCAGCAATGCAGCCCATTCCAGTTAGAGTTACCCTATTGCTTATGAGGCAGGTGCTTCCCACACATTAGACTTGCATGTTTTTTGCTACTATATGCCCTTTCCACCACAAAGTCTATATTGGGGGGTGAATATTAGCTGCTAAGGTTCGGAGTGAAAGCATTGTGGGGCTATTTAGCACAGACTGCCCCAAGCACAAGCAAGGTGAGAATTCCATTCCTCGCAGTGACAATGTTATTCTTTGAGATGTGGGCGCAGCTCCTGCAGGTGTGACTTCTGGTAAACAACACTAGCTGCCCTCAGCCTACATTCAAAGAAAATATCTCAGAGCACTACTACCCTGTATCCAAGGCCACCATCAGGGGGGCACAGGAGGTACAACTGTACCGGGCCCATGCCAGAAGGGGGGGCTGGCTGTTTCGAAAAGTGCAGCACAGCCGGGCCCCCTTCGGGCCCGGACCAGCGCAGAAGCTGTGCCGCCCTCCTGGAGTCACGAAAATAGCTGAAATTGAAGTCCTGAAGAGGCTAAAAGACCAGAAGTCACAAAAACAGACAAAATTGGAAGTCCTGAAGCGGCGGAAAGACGCGAAGTCACAAAAACTGCCGAAATTTAAGTCCTGAAGTGTCAAGTTCAATTCTACTGAATTTTTTAATCCCCTGGCCACCAATGTATTATTTTAATATTCTATACCAATGTTTTTTTTAAAAAAATATTCTCTGGGGCCCTATTTTTTTTTACATGTAAGGGGGGCCTTGGCACCAAGAGTTCTAATTCAACTATTCTCCACCTAAAACCTGCAGAGTTCATGTAGAAGTCAATGGCAGAGGTCTCTTGAACTATTTGAAAATGTTAATAGTAGTGATGAGCAAAATTTTTGCCAAGTTTTGCTTTGAAAGTGACACCCCATGGGAGACTCCAATGGGGAAAAAAAATTTGACGTACAAAAGTCAATTTTTTTTTACAGAAGTAAACCTGATTCGAAATTCAATTAGCGTTTTCGGGTCACAACTATTTGATCAAATTTTAGTAGTTCAATTTATTTCATAAATAACATATCATTCAATAAAATAGAATATAAATTTAAATGATTAATATATTTTACACCCAGCCATTTATATTAAGCATCCTTTTCATTACTCAACATCTACCCTTATTCCTAATCCCCATAAATAGAAGGGAACATAGCCCTCACAGACAGTCAAATGTGCTGGAATTTTATAGAAGTGTGTCATTCCAAAGAGTACAGTCTGGGGTTTTAAATTCCATGAAAATGTAGGAACAGAAGTGACATTATTATATGACATCATGTTTAGTCAGGCCCCTGTGTGACACTAGTGGAGAGATCAACTGAGCCCTGTGTGCTGAGCGTTTATTAATGATAAGGCTTGGGCATTCATGCACTTAGGGATTCCTGTCAGGCTCATTTATAGCATCTGCTCCTCAGAGAGGGGACACAGTGTTACAGCAGTTTAATGCTTCAAGTACACACCTATAGGATTATTCATAAGTGAGACATAGCTGCTGCATTCAGTAGTGACATGCTACCTGTTATCCAGAAATCCGGATACTGGAACTTTTGGTAATTTGGATCTTCATAACTTAGGTCCAATAGAAAATCATGTAAACAATAAATAAAACCAATAAGCTGATTTTGCTCCCAAGTACAAGGTACTGTTTTGATAGCACTGATATAAAGGAAATCATTTTTTAAAAATGTCATTATTTGATTATAATGGAGTCTATGGGAGACAACCTTTACGTAATTTGGAGCTTTCTGGATAATGGGTTGACGGATAACGGATTCCATACCTTAGTGGTTGTCAAACTGTGGAGCTGACCCTACTGGCTGCAGGGGCTCAGGCCACTGAAATGTTTTTAAGCATGTTGTGAAACCCTTTCAGTTCCACTTACACCCATTTTTGTACAGGATTCTATAAGACGGACCTGTGATTTTGTTTTTATTTGTTTTTTTTTTGTAATGGGGATAGGCTAGATGCCCTTAATTTGCATTTCAGAAGTAGTGTAGCTTTAATGTACAGCACAATTGTGAAAAGCTGTCAGATCTGCAAAGCTCTCATTTACCCATTCAGTACAAAAAGTTATTGGCCTTTTATTCGTCCCTGTTAGTGGATTACATTTGTATTGTTACAAAACAGTTACCTGAAACCTGATCATATCACTTGGTTGTTTCCCCTGGGTACTACTATTCTTTGCCATACTGTCTCACCTTTCCATTTCACTCATTTACACACCTTTTCTCCTGTTATATCTATCTCTGCTAATCAGTCATGAATTCCACCAGAATTATTATTTTCCTAAGTGTTTCTGCTTCCATAAAAAGAACCAGTATTAAATCACTACACAGCAGAACCCGCCTAGCAGCTGGAATGTTTTATTAAATACTAGTACAGCCAAGTAAAATACGGAATATACTCAAATGCTAAATATCTTAGTAGCTTTCGTCTTATATTAAAAAATGAGATTCAGAGTGATTATGGGGGGGAAGAATATGCAATAACTCCTGCGGTGTAGGAAGATGTAACATGCTCGTCATTGAAAGAAGCAGAAGGAAATGGAATTTCTTTGCTCATTTAATAATAATAATAATAATAATAATAATAATAATAATAATAATAATAATAATAATAAATTACAATCTAGGGTCCCTATCACATATACTCTCACACACACACTGGGGGTCAGTTTTATGTTCTGGAGGAAATCAGGGTATACCAATTAAAATTGTATGACCTTTATGAAACCAATTGATCTGTTCGAATATATATCAAATAATCAAGTACTCTGGGACCAAATCAGACCTTTGTTGTGCTGATGTATGTAAAAATAACCATATTCTTCCTATTAGAATTTATTCATGTACAAAATGGTTTTGGGGTTTGATTATCAGTTAATTCCAGTATCAAGAAGGAACAGTCCAGAAATCCAAGAATTTACATAAATGTATATATTATGTATTTTAGTCACCCCTATTCTCTTTCCTACTGAGCTAACTATCCAATGTTTTGTTCATAAATGGTCTTACAGACGACCGTTTGAAGCTGCAATCCCCTCCGTTCCATTTTTATGCTTTCAGCCGCAGTGGAGCACAGGAGTAGATGCATTCAGTTTTTTTCAATGGGGCTGTACTCTCACAGGCGCATGTAGGCACCGAACGCAGGTTGAGACGCAACATGCTGCATTTTTCCTGCATTTGGCGTCTACATGCGCCTGTGTGAGTACAGCCCCACTGAAAAAAACTGAATGTGTCTGTGCTCCCCTGCGGTTGAACGCATAAAAACGGAACGCAGGGGATTGCAGCTTCAAATGCTCGTCTGTAAGAGCCCTAATGCTACTTCACCACTGTATGGGTCTCCCAAATGTTTATCCTGGACTATGACAATCCACTTGGATAGGATGTTATTGCTCATAAAGGATCAGTCATTTTATTATGAAAGACACTGTAAAACAAGGAAACAAAAGAATTCAGGGAAATGTGACAATATAGATATCATAATGCTTTGATCATGGGGGAAGCAGTTTTTCAGCACACTTCAGACTTCCTGTGTGTCTAGAGACGGGCACAGCAGGAAGCCACTCAGAGCATTAAAGGAACAAAGAACAATAGCTTTTTCTAGCTACTTAGAGATTGAAAATATAATGGAATTCTAATAATTATAGGAGCATTTACTTATCTGAGAATGAAACAAAATGCAATTTCTACCAGATCAATTTCTATTCAACATGTACATTTTGTTATAATAAACAAGAGCCACAAAATCCTGTAAAATAGATCTCGACATTCTAACCCCATTTGATTTTGTCTTCCCAAAGAGAAAGTGGGGTCTAGCCCCAGGGTCAGAGTAAGGGGCATTGGGATCCCAGGTATGGCAGGAAAGCTGAAGTCTTTTAGCTGATGTTGAACTTCAACTTTCAGCACATCCTTCCCTCTATTATTTGCTTTTAGCAACATTTTCCCCACAGGGGTCCTTTCTGCCCAACCCAAATACGCAGACCTGTTTACCCTAAGGGCCGTGACACAGGCAATGTTTTGATTTCCACTACCATTATAATGCTGCTGCTCTCTCAGGGTTTAGCTTCCTAAGTTCCTATTCACTTGGATGGTAACTTCCAGGCTGGTGCATTATTCAGCGCTAATCACCGGCTGATCTACTGAGCTTCCTATTCCAGTGTATGGGAGGAATAATATGTACAAGTAGCAGTGTACAGGAGATTATGAAATTGTCTGTCATGTGGAGAAATCGTTTTTCCAATATGAATGGTTCAAACATGGTTTAAAGGGATTCTCATGCTAAATTTATATGAGCTGTCTAAAAACATCCACAGTCCTCCCGCAGACCTCCTAATTTAAGCATTATTTTACTGAAGATAAACATTCCAGCATATTAATAGCATCACAGATTCCTGTGCACTGCTTTTAGCTGTTGGTACAATACCATGTGCAATAAATTGCCATGGCTCTAGTTCAGCTGGCATTGGCATGGGCTGCAGTTTGAAAAGTTAAAGCTTAACTAAAGAAGTAGCTAGAAATAATGTACATTATGCTCTGGGGTTCTATACCAGCCCAAGGCAACCACAGCCCTTTAGCAGTAAATATCTTTGCCTCCAAAGATGCCCCAGTAGCTCCCCATCTTCTTTTCTGCTGATTCACTGCACATGCTCTGTGCTGCTGTCACTTACTGAGCTTAGGGACCCACTCACAATATACAGTACACATAGAATAGAAATGTCACAATATAAGGCTGATTAGTAATTAATACAGGCAATTACTACATGGCAGCACAGAAACCAGTGCAATTAGCCTCAGAATTTAATATTCAGCCCTGTACCATCAGCTTATATTAAAGGACAACCTCATTTTCTGATGGATAATTAGTGACGACCCCTAAGCTTAGCTTCTCAACAGCTGCTCAGAGCCCACTGAGCATGTGATGGTGACCCCCCTGTGACAAGTTTGAAGTCCTGGATCATTGCTGCTATTGAGAAGTTTTGTTTAGGATTTGAAGATCTGCCCCTTTATACAAATAGTAAATTACACATGTTCCGCTCAGACATGAAGGTGTTAAGCTCTTCCCATAATCACTGTGCCTGAATTTGACTCCTGATATGCCGTTTCTAGCCCCAACAAGCCACCTGATTCCTCCCACACTCCTGCCACTGGCTCCCATGTCTGCAAGTGATTACTCTCAAGCACACCTGTCCCCAGGGCCTGTCTAATGGCACCCAGCTGACCACCTCCTGCCTCCTGAACTGACACCCTGACAAACTGCCTCTACATTCCCTTTAACCCTCTACTTACCAACAAGAAACCAAGGTCTTAGACTTTTTGAACATAATTAAATTGGCCACTGCCCTGCCAGACTTGATGCCACCCACACCCACCCCAGTGTGTACCTTACAGATAGGGGCAAGGGGGTCCAAGATAAGTAGTGCAGGTAGCACAATTGCAATTTCTAAACTAAAACAGCAGAACCCCCCTCTAAAAAAAACAAAAACATGGCTCCTAAATAAAGTAGAGGAGGTAAGTTCTCACCTTGCCTCGTGGAACTACTGGCACTGACTGGCATCTATGCAAGTTCTGTGACAATTCAATGCAGGCCCGCAAAAACTTTCATCTTTAATGATGTTTCTTAATCCAACACCCTCAACAAAATTATAAACGAGTATGGGACCTGTTATTTATTATGCTCGGGTGTTCCGGATAATGGATCTTTCCATAATTTGGATCTCCATACCTTAAGTCTACTAAAAACTAATTTAAACATTAAATAAACCCAATAGGATTGTTTTTCCTCCAATAAGGATTAATTATATCTTGGTGCAAGGTACTGTTTTATTACTACAGAGAAATATTAAAACATTTGTAAAAAATGTTTATTATTTAATTTAAATGGAGTCTAAGGGAGATGGTTTTCCCATAATTCTGAGCTTGCTAGATAATGGGTTGCCAGATAACAGATACAATACCTGTACCTTACTGTCTGCATGTGATCTTATAAAATGACCATTTCACATTAGATGTACTGGTTTCATCTTATATAAGTATATTCTTTCTCCTAAAGCAATGCTAATTTAGAGTCAGGGATTCTGGTGCAACTTGATCTCTGTCTCAATATTTCCTCCATCCTTTAGATTGTAAGTGATCTCTAATACTTGCCCGTTACCTCTCTTTTTTTTATTCTGCCACCGTTATTTGTTTATTCATTATGTCTCTGTCTATTGTATTATTGTATATCTGTGTGTGACACTGATACTATAGGAATCACCATGCTTCAGAGAAAGGAGAAGGTGCAGGTTCAGAGGGTTTTGGTCTTTTATATTCAAACAATTGCCCAGGCATATTTCAAAGCACATATGTTACAGTAAATGGATTGATCGCACCCCATAACATGCTCTCAGTGTCTCAGGGTGTCAGAAGCCTCACATGCAAATGTAGCACCTCTCACTGGATATCCCTCCACCTCTTTCCATAGCAGGGTAGTGTCTGCGCAGAGTTTCACACTGCTTAGATATGGACACTGCATGGAGCAGCCTGACTTTGCAGTGCTTGTACTCTATCCAGTATCCTTAAAGGGGCACACTGTTACTTGAATGTGGTGCCCAGTAGTGTTGTGCGGGTCGGGATTTCGCCGACCCACACCAACACTAACCCGCCCTCCCTTGGCCCTCGCCAGCATCCAACTTTCCTGTTGCTTTTATAGACCCAGCCGCCCTGTCCCGCCGATGATGTCATAAAAGGGACGAGCAGGTGCAGCGTCTATAAAAGTCGAACCTGGAAGTCCGAAGCCGGCATTTGATGGTGAGGAAGAGTGTGGGCCAGCCCATACATCACTAGTGCCCAGTACTTAAAGGGAACTTTAACTATGATGTAGAGACAAATTCTGAGACAAATTGCAATTCAGTTTCTCTGGAATATGAATAGGAGAGGGCCTGGACAGAAAGATAGGTAATATTTAGTACCAATAATAATATATTTATTGCCTTACAGATCATTTGTTTTTTTTAGATGGGGTCACTGATCACCATTTGTAAGCTGGAAAAAAATCAGAAGAAGGCAAACAGTAAAAAAAAACTATAAAAAATAAATAATGAATACAAATTTAAAAGTTGCTTAGAATTGGCCATTCTATAACATACTAAAAGTTAACTAAAATGTGAACAGCTCCTTTAAAGCTACCCATTTCAAACTCCTCTGCGCTGGAGGTTAGGACCTGGCAAATCTGGATTATATGCAGTAGATACCCTGATCCACCAATAGCTCTTTATTAGTAAAGTGTCCCTGTTGCTCCTTGGCATCGTTCAATGGAATTTATATCATGATGGGTAAAATAAATTTAAAGCAAAACATAAATGGTTGCCATGTGATGCCATGATACATTACATGCTTTATAGTAAGCCCTGCAATAATTCTTTGGAGTGTGTTGCTGAGTGAAACCAGGTACAGATGTTTCATGAATCCTCAAAGTGGCCATCTAAATCATGACCACAGTGGGGCACCAGCTGAGTACCAGTGTCACATGGCAGCATACCTCCTTTTTGTGACTGCCATTATTTAATTCAGAAAGACACTAAAACAATAGATGGAATACAGAGAGAATATTTCACTCTGAGCCTGGGTCTTTGTATTGTAATATGGAAGATGACAAATATGGGGTCATTGTGTTTAGTTGTCGGGTTGTTGTACTGCTTAAGATATGGAGCAACTCCTTCCCTAAATTAACAGTGTGTGAGGGTGTTAAATGGGTGTTGCTCTCCTAAACAAATGGAGAAGCAATCCAGCTGCTTTGTTGAGCAAGTGGACTGAATTGGTCACAAAAGACAGTCTTGAAACAGGCACATTTGTTGCAAATGGTCTGAGTAACCTGAGATGATGAGAGAACAGCGCAGGGCCAGAGAAAGTATATTCTTGTTAAAAGAAACCCGTTGTAGCTTAACCTTAAACAACAATAATCACTGTTACCATTGCTCCTGCATCCTCTTGGTATTAATTGTTTACCTAAAGGTGGCCATCAGGTCCAGACTGAGAATTAAAATAGGACCTGGCATTTCAGGTACACAGAGGCCCAATCAGCCCACATAGAGGCACAAACATCCCCCACCAGCCCACTAAATACTGACTTTCTATGGGACCTTATAGCAGCCCCTCTGGCAATTGCCAGAACGCACAGATTGCCAGTCCGGGCCTGGTGGCCATAGGCGTAACAATTGCGATCTTTCTTGGAAAAGATCTTTCCAAGAAAGATTGTTCATTTCAATACACACGTGTAGAGCTGAATCGTCAGATATAAAGGTAGAAACAATAGAATTCTACCTGTATCTGACAATTCATCACTAACAATGGCCGATGTTCAGGTGCCTTCAAAGGCACCCGATCAAAATTTTCCGTCCACCCCAATTGACGAGCCGACCGATATCCAAGTCTTTTGCCGATATCGGTCGGCTCTTTTTCCACCATACACGCACCAAATATCGTACGTAAATACTTTTCATACGATATTATCTGTGTGTCTATGGCCACCTTTAGTGTAGTATGGAGACACCTTAGCAGTGTGATAGAATAGAAAAGTTGATCACTAAATATTGGCCGCTATTACAAACAGATAAACAATATGGTCAGTTGTTTGCTAAGCCGCCATTATTTTGCTATAAACGTGGTCGTACACTAAAAGATATGCTTTGCCCTTCGGACACAAGATCTAAAAAAAGAAAATTCCTAGGTAAACCTAAATATGGAACATTTCCGTGCCTAGGATGTAATTGCTGTTCGTCAATAATGAAAGGAGCTAAAATTTATCATCCAACAAAGGGACACGAAATTAATATAAAATGTCATGCCACTTGTAACTCGAAATATGTAGTTTACATGTTGAAGTGCCCATGTGGCATGGGATATGTGGGTCAAACAAAAAGAGAAGTTAAAAAAAGGATCCAGGAACACAGAGGTTATATTCGAAATTTTAAAGAAGGAACACAGAATGACACACAGGTATCGAGACATTTCTATGAACATAGACACAATCCAATGCAACTTAGGTGGTGCGTGCTAGAAGAGATTGCTATAAATTTAAGAGGAGGGGATAGACAGAAAAAACTACTTCAGGCAGAAGGGAAATGGATAAAAAAAGCTGAATACACTAACCCCTGATGGGTTAAATGACAGTTGGAGTTTAAAACCATTTCTATAAAACATCTCATGCTGTATATTTTTTCTTTTTTCTTTTGACTTTGCAGGCCTTGAATTTACTTCAACATAGATGAATAAAGTATATGGTAAGATTTATTTATAGCTGGAAATATGCTAAATAGATGGCGACATAGCTATGCTGAATAAGAATAGAGTATCCTATTTGTTGCAGATTAATTGAGCATAGCATGATGTTACACTATAGATTGATACTGTCTGTGACTAGAATACATTGTTTCAAAAAAGATAAGATAAGAACAGCAGTAGGTTCTATATGCCTTGTACTCATGTGGATTTTATATGTTTTTAAACAGTGTGTATGTATATTATTGTTTTACAGCACTGATGGGAACATTGAAGATTTTAAAGCACAATCTATGTTGATTTTTGGATACACGGATATAAATGTTTTTTCGGAAGTTTTATAGCACACTAATGTTTCTAAGAATTTTTAAAAAATTCGCTTTTTACATATGATGTTAAAAATCCTTTTTTATATATGATGTTAACTTAATTGATGGCACGCCCCTTTGGCTAATTTCTCACTTGATGGGAGGGCTTTTATAGCCTTGTTTGTTCTGTGTTAGTTACACTTGAGAAAGGGTATGTAATAACCCGAAACATGTCGTGTAGTAGCCTTTAAATAAATACAACCACAGCGTTTTTGCTATTGAGAAGTGCTCTCCTCATTTTTGAAATTTTGTCACTGGTTGGGATAGCGGTTTACCCAAGCGAGGATCGATGCATTCCTAAAAAAAGACTGAAAAGGCAGTGCGGAGGACATCATTTGTTTATTCTGAGACACCTTAGCAGGTTGGAAACATAAGAGCAATCTAATCCGCTTTCATGGACATGCAATTAATGGGTATAGAGTTTGAGGGTGCTCTGGAATCTGATGGATACAAGTGGCATTGCCCACCTAAACAAATAAATAACCCACACGAGTACCAGAATACACACAAACGCCCATGGAAGTGGAGAGAGAGGGGGCACTAACATTGTGCCTATGTTCAGTTAAAAATAGTTTACACCATAAAAAGGTGATTTGTGTGACACAAGTCATTTCATGTGCACTCTGCTGCCAATTCTTCATGGTGTCCACAGTGTTTCCCAGCCTTTCTGATGATTATTTTTAGCTGTTTCATGATGGAAGGCTTCTTATGACCCAGCCCAAACACTTTCTGATCTGCACTGAACAGAGCTTAATGTTTCATTACTGCAGGCACAAACTATGGCAAAAATAGAAGCTGTTATGTACTAAGTCAGGGCACTCAAAAGATGAACTGATCTGATTATATAAAATACTTCAGTCTGTAACATTTATCCTGCTGAGGACAAAAGATAAAATAGATGACTGATAGCTAAATGGCCTGAAAGCTATGAATCCATTCTAACCTAATATCAATCACTGGCTTTTCCTGATAACATAGATTACATCTTTCCTACATGCCCTCAGGATAATGTTAATTTTGGGAAGTTGCCCATAAGGTGAATGTGACCCCCAATGAAATATATTTACATATCTGTGTATAGATTCTTTGTTCTTGCATTGCACATACAAGCAATTATTGTGTTCTAGCACCAGACCACTATAAGGATCAGCACTTCATTCCTGTGGCGGAACACAGTGGAGGCTATTGACGAAACCTGCAATGGAAGCCATGGAATGACCGCTAGTTCAGAGCTGATAATTCCAGGATCCCTTGTATCCATGCCTGCACTTGCAGGGAATTCAGACTAGGTTAAAGTGGTGCATTGGTACTTTTTGCAATGGAGCATTATAGGCTTGCAAGTAGAGTTCCAAGTAGCACCAATGCTAGATCAATTTATTTTGCACCAACTTTACTGCTCGCCATTTATTCTTGCCACTTGTTCTTGCATTTGTTAATGTGCCCTTTAGAGTAGGATTAATGATTCCTTATGTATTATGGTTTATTTGCTGTATTTACTTGGGGAGGTCCATGTAAAATAGGAGCTCTGGGTGAGACAGAAGAAATAATCCACTGAACCTTTAAAAGTATACAGAAATCTGAAACTCTAATATGACAGACAATAACAGGACTACTAAAGCTGAAAATATGTAATGTAATTTTACAACAGGGGGTAATTATGTGATGACAGTGTCTCTTTAAAGAATAGGAAGAAGCACTGCACATTTTTGGGAAGGGTCTAGCTCTTCAGCATTTCAGTATTTAGCCTGTGGACAGGGTGGGATTGTGTTTGGCAGCTGAACATACAACATAAAAGCAAACGGCTGGGTGAAGACATCTTTACTGGCAGGGTTCTTGGTTCTTACACATCTCTGTCTTGCTTGGTTCTGCATTCTGGATGTGTTTAGAGGAATAAGAGTTAATGAGAAAGTCTGTCCATTTCTCATGTGTTGGTGGAAGAGCATTGCCTGGTACTGCACACATCTCTATGTTGGTTTAACCTTTCAGGCGGTTGTGTTTGGAAGACAGGGTGGGTCCTGGAGTGGCCAAATATTTATGGCCCTGTGTGTTGTTTTACAGCACATTGCAGACAGGTGTAGCTATCTTCTAAAAAGTTCCTATTGTACAGATTTGTAAGATAAACATTGAGGGTCAAGCAAAGCAATAAAAGTGCACAGATAAATGGCAACATGGAGTCGGAAGAAAAAGCTTGCATAACCCAGTGGTTAGCATTTCCACAATGCCAATCACTATTAAAACTACAGGCATGCATTCTAGTAATCAGCTGTATGTTAGGAAATATCCCAATACCCTGTAAGAATTGCCATATTGGTTGGTCATTTTATACTTTTTTACTCTTTTATACTCTTTTCCCCCTTCTTGCTTTCCTTCTCTTCTTATCAATAGGAATAGAAGTTGTTGGTTTATAAATACTACAGGTATGGGACCTGTTATGCAGAATGCTTGGGACCTGGGGTTTTGTGGATAACGGATCCCAAGCCTGTATTGTAGTTAAATATGTACTATGTTTTACTGTTTTTTGACCTTGCTTTACATGAGCGTAGGAGGTTTCCTTTATTTTATTGCAAAATCATAGCACTGGATTTCATAGAATTTTGCTTACACAAGATACATTGCTTGAATATCACTTTGTGACACAGTGAATGCAAATTTTTTGCTGTTTTCTTGTCTTGAGTCCTCAGGTGAACTGAAGGTAAACCAAGAGCATTCCTTTTAATAAGGTGCTTAGAAAATCAGTTCTACTAAGGCAACTATCATTTGAATAAATAAATCCTAAATGTTTATTTTAATTAGTAATACACAGAATTCACTTTGGGATTTGGCTCAAATCCTAGAAATTTTCGCAGTTTCCAGTGTTCAGCCAAACCAAATTTGAACCATAAAAACACACGACTTAAAGGCTCTGGACAAGCACCATTTTGTGTTCAGTATTTATCCATTTTTTAATATTTCCTAAATTTCAATATGCAATTTAGGGTTAGGGATTACAAATGAAACAGATTGTGTGCATCCTTCATTTAATTAGTGTTCGAGTCCTGCAGCGGGTTGGGTACCCGTGGATTACCTCCAATAAACACAGGTGCCCTGCAGGATGAAGGTAGGATTTTCAGGTGGTGGGTCTGTGGGTCGCGGGTCTTATCTTATGTTATATTGTCTATACTTTGCTCCTTAAAAATTTTACAAAACGTTTTTTCTCCGTCCACTTCTGATGATGTCACTTCCGGCTTGCAGCAACAGCACTTCCTGTTTAATGGTGGTAGGCGGTTTGGGGATTGGGTTGCAGATAAGGCAGTTGGTGACTGGGTAGTAGATCCAAGCGGGTAAACTTGCGGGTTCGGGTCAGGTCCAGGTCTCCAAAATTGGTTCCGCACAGGACTCTAATTTGTGTGCCCACAAAGGAATTATGTAAATTCTATGCTGAAAAATGTTTACCAAATAAGGGGGTCTTTCTGTAATTTGGATCTCCCTACTTTAAGTCTATAAAAAAAATAACATATAAACATAAAATTAACCAAATAGGATGATTTTGTCTCCAATATAGATGAATTATATCAAGAACCAATTACTATTTTATTACTACAGAGAAAGGGGTAAAAATGTGAATTATTTGATTAAAATTAAGTCTATGGGAGATGGTCTTCCCGTATATCTTAGCTTTCTGGATAACGGGATTCCTGATAACGGATCCCATACCTAAAAACAATATGTGCTCAGTTTATTGCCAGCTGAATATATTATGGGTGCCTCCCATAATTTAGAGGGGTTTAGATCAAACTATATTAATGCATGAAGATGTTTAGTCCTGTAGCCCTCATGCTTTTGCACAAACACAGATTTCCCTTGATAATTAAAGCTTTTGTCACAAGTGTGCTATTCAGTAGTGAAACACTTGTTGTCAAACATCTTCTATCCATGACTGAAACTCTTTGCTGGCAAATCCAAGCACATTGAGCACTGCCAGGTATCTCACAGCTACTTTTGTAACTACCAAGTATAGAGTTAATCACTGATTGGTTCATTGTGATTCCCACCATAGCAGCCAATCATAGTGACACAGCATTGACAATCATAAGTGATTTGAGGGAGATGACCACTAATGGGCTTATTGTGATTTACACATATGTGATGTGAGGGAGCAATACTACCACTACTCCACCTTTCCCAACACACATACTTGTATACTCTATACTAGAGAACAACTTTGGCATCTGTAGCATCAATCAACATCTTTCAAGTCCCCTTGTAACATAAGAAACTTGTACAGAGAAATTGTGTTAACCTGTTAAATATTGTGTATGTATTCACATTTTTATAGATGTTCACATTGGTGTAGGATTGTATTTCAAAGTAATATATTTAGTACTTTACACTTAGCTATTCTGTTTCCATCTATATAACTATCCACTTGATCTCCAGTCCTTAAAGCAGTGATCCCCAACCAGTGGCTTGTGACTAATGTAGCACTCTCCTATGTGTGTGGACTGTGTTCTCCATGGCTATTGGCCTTCTCAACGCACTTCCTGTAGAAAGGGCTTGTAGGAAAGGATCACTACTGGATAGCGGAGCGACTTTTCTGCCTCTAGAAATATTTATGTCAAGAGGCATTATATTTATTTTTTAGCCCTAAAGAAGTCACCTTTAGTGACGAAAAGCGTTGGTATTGGGACTTGAATCTTTGGAAAGCACATTGATGGAAATCAATTTTCCAATTGTGTTGTTATACGCTATTGATGCCTGCAAATATTGTAAGTGCATTTTATCTACAATTAATAAATTGTTTATGAAGATTTTACCTGAGGGGAGTGTCAGGGCCAGAACTAGAGGAGGCACGTGCCTAGGGTTCAAAGTTGGGGGGGGCACCAGGCATGTACCTGCTCTGTTGCCTACCCCATGTCTGGTCCCGTCTCTCCAGGTTGCCTAGGGCGCCTGGCCGGGTTGGCCCAGCTCTGGGGAGTCTGTCCTTCTTATTATCTATTTTTAGATCACTCCTGGCCTTACCATCCGATTCTTTTGAAGTGGCAGCATCTCATCAATTGATTGTTTGATAAAGAGTATCCCTAATCGAGATCTTCTAGGACCACAGACTCCAACTTTAATTGGAACTTGGGTTTTTTCCTTTTTTCTATATAAACTATTTTCTTTCAAGCCTGTTATAAAGTGCCCCCTACTTACTAATATATATTTTAGTTCTTAAAGGAGAAGGACAGGCTTGCAGCACTTGGGGGTGCCAAACATTAGGCACCCCCAAGTGACTGTAATTATTTACCAGAAACCCCGGACAGGTGCTCCTATCAGCAGAAAACTGCACTGGCCTGGGGTTATACCAGTGAGCAACATGGAGCGATCCACTTCTGTCTTCAAATTTACTGCAAGTGCTGCAAGCCTTTCCTGCTCCTTTAAAAGAAAACTATACCCCCAAAATGAACACTTAAGCAACAGATAGTTTATATCAAATTAAGTCTTACCAAACTGGTATATATATTTAAGTAAATATAGTTTATATTAAATGAAGTCTTACCAAACTGGTATATATATATTTAAGTAAATATTATTCTTATACATCTTTTCCCTTGACCCACCATTTCGTGATGGTCTGTGTGCTGCCTCAGAGATCACCTGACCAGAAATATTACAGCTCTAACTGTAACAGGAAAAAGTGTGGAAGCAAAAGGCAGAACTCTGTCTGTTAATTGGCTCATGTGACCTAACATGTATGGTTTGTTTCGTTTGTTTGCGTGCACTGTGAATTGTAGGATCCCAGGGGACGGCCTTTATTTTTTCTATTTATGATTACCCAATGGCACATACTACTAAAAAAGTATATTATTATAAAAATGGTTTATTTACATGAAGCAGGGTTTTATATATGAGCTGTTTTATGCAAAATCTTCTTATAGAGAACTACATTGTTCGGGGGCTATAGTTTTCCTTTAACTTCAATCAATACTTCTGCCTCAAAAAATATCAAATGCTTGCAGTCTCTGTTTATCAAATCAGGTGAGTAACTTAGTAATACGTTGTCCAGTTATACTAGTAATTGTCCCACAATATAATGTTCACACAGTCTGCACACATAGTAGGATGTTACTTACCAACCCCTTGGATGTTGCTCCCAGTGTCCCCAAAGCAGGTGCTTATTTTGATTCCTGGTTTTGTGGCATGTTTTGGTTAAATAAAAACAAGATGTACTGCCAAACACAGCCTCCTAAAAGCTGACAATCCACACCTGGGCTACCAAATAGCCAATCCCAGACATTATTTGGCATCCCCAAGAATTGTTATCATGGTTGTGTTTCTCCCAAACTCTTTATACATTTGACTGTGGTTCAAAAGTAGGAAAGGTTAGGGACCCCTGCCTTAAAGGATTCCATTAGTGAAGTGAGCCACCTGGAAACAATGATAATGCTGTAGGGGAACACTAATCAAAATTCCTGCGGATCTACATAAACATTTAACAATAATCCCCTCTTGCAACATTGGTTGAGAAAGTGTAACATTTTAGCTGATTTTCACCAGTTTGTTTATAATAAAAGCACAGAAGCCAGACATTCTGTAGCATTTTCTCAGCTGCTGGAATGGTCTATGTACATCTCATATATCATGGAAATGAGCAGAAAGTATTAGGGACTGCAGGAAAGTGATAGAGGCTTTGGCAGAACTGGAATGAGTCCAATAAAGGCCAGAGAAATAAGAGACTGATCATTCCCGTTCCAGAGTCTAGCTGCAGAAATATTTAAAATCCTTCCCAGTTTGGGAAGGGTTCTGCAAGGATTCCCACTGACTGAACACAGCAGTTGTGTCTCCTACAAAAACTAAAAATTATAAATATAAACTATAAATATATAAAAGAAATATAGTATATCTAACACTAGGAAGATACCAGAAGGATTTGTGGCATATCTTTATCGCCTTCTGTGGTGATTCCTTTTTATCTCCATATTCAAAATAGCGTGGCCAATTCCTCTGCCATCTCCTACATGCTGACTGGGCACAAACAGTGGGTAACTGAGCAGGCAGTTTCATTGACTTTTACTGTGGCTTGTCTAGTAAGGGAAAGTTCCTTTAAGGCCCAAAGGCCTAGAACAACAACCTTCATCCGTGATATCCTCCATTCCTCCAGCAGTCAGAATAAAACTTTAAGGTCTGTCTGGTTCCTAAATAAGAATAGAACAATCACTCTCATCCTCTTCAGTTTAGTATGCATATGTGATACCCTACTAGGACCTCACAATGCCAACCTATTGTTCTGAATTGACAGCAGTAACATGGGCAAACTGACAGATGCAACAGACATTTTGCATTCTTTCATTTGATTTTGTAACTGCCAAACAAACTCTGCCACTCTAATCTGAACTCAGAGCCCAGGGTGCAATTGCATTACACAGTCAAGCTGGAATACTGTGTTAAAAGGGATTAGATAATGTGTCCGCTAAAAGAATATGTATCAGCTACTGAGATTGCTTTTTTTTTTTTACTAGTATAGGTATGGTATCCATATCCAAGGCCATCTCCCATAGATTCCATTTTAATCAAAAAATGTATATCTTCTCTGTAATAATAAAACAGTACCTTCTACTTGATCCAAACTGTGATATAATTATTTCTTATTGGAAGCAAAACAATCCTGTTGAGTTTATTTAGGGGGCCTATTTATCAAGGGTCCAATTTCGAATTGAAAACACTTCAAATTCAAAAAGACCAACCAAAATTACGTCTAAGTTTTTTTTTGGTTGAATAGATCTTTTTTTTATCGTAAGATTCGAAGGAATAGCGCATTCGATCGAATCCAATTCACAGTTTTTCCCAAAAAAATCTTCAATTTTTCAAAGTCCACCAATTGACTCCAAATAGGTTCTAGGAGGTCCCCCATAGGCTAAAACAGCAATTCAGAAGGTTTTAGATGGCGAATGGTTGAAGTAGAATTTTTAAAGAGACAGTTCATGATAAATTTCGATATTTGAATTTTTTTCAAATTCAAATCGAATTTGGACTATTCCCTAGCCAAAGTACACAAAAATAACTTGAAATTCAAATTTTTTTCATTAGAAAATTCACCTCGACCTTTGTTAAATCTGCCCCTTAATGTTTAAAGGAACAGTAACACCAACAAATGATACTGTTTTAAAGCGTAGCACCATGTACTGTTACCCTGCACTGATAAAACAGGTGTGTGTTTGCTTCAGAAACACAACTATAGTTTATATAAACAAGCTGCTGTGTAGCCATGGGGGCAGCCATTCAAGCACAGGATACACAGTAGATAACAGATAAGTTCTGAAAAATCCCATTTTATGCTACTGAGTTTATCTGTTATCTACTGTGTATCCTGTGTCTTTTCACCTTTTTCAGCTTTGAATGGCTGCCCCCTAGGCTACACAGCAGCTTCTAAAATAAAATGCAGTAGATTTTCTGAAGCAAACACACCATTTTTACCAGTGCATGGCAATAGTACATTAAATTGTGATTCCTTTAAAACACTTTCATGTTTTAGTGTTACTATTCCTTTAAATTATTGTAGTAGACCTGAATGAAAATATGAAAATCCTAATTATGGAAAGACCCCTTATCCATATCTAGTATAGGTCAATCTAAAAACAACTGGACTTGCTGAGTAATCAATGAAGACGTTTCACTACTCATCCGAGCAGCTTCTTCAGTTCAACTGACTGGTGTGGGAAGTTCTCGGCATATAAACTCTTCCACTAATCCGATCACAATGGCACATTGTAACTCTTCAGAGAGGTGACATCTGAAGAAACTCACAGAGGTGTTGATTCTGTGTAGTTGTGATAGGATTATCCAATGTGTCATGCAACTCCTAGATACAGGTGTTACTTGTGAGAGTTGCATGAATGGATGTGTGAAGTGTTCTGAATCCGCCGGGGTACAGATGTTAGAACAGCATTGTATGTAATAAAATCTTGGATAAAGAAGACCGCTGGTTTGAACAAGGCGTGAAAGAGGCGATTCATGTCAAGGTGGAGAGACCATCTCTGAACAGAGGTGGGGGCCTTCGACACCACCTGTCTGCTACATACAATGCTGTTCTAACATCTGTACCCCGGCGGATTCAGAACACTTCACACATCCATTCATGCAACTCTCACAAGTAACACCTGTATCTAGGAGTTGCATGACACATTGGATAATCCTATCACAACTACACAGAATCAACACCTCTGTGAGTTTCTTCAGATGTCACCTCTCTGAAGAGTTACAATGTGCCATTGTGATCGGATTAGTGGAAGAGTTTATATGCCGAGAACTTCCCACACCAGTCAGTTGAACTGAAGAAGCTGCTGGGATGAGTAGTGAAACGTCTTCATTGATTACTCAGCAAGTCCAGTTGTTTTTAGATTGACCTATACTAGATATACTATGACCTGGATGAATGAAAATCTTCATAGTCATATGACCCCTTATCCACAAACCTCCAGGTTATGAGCATTCTGGATAACAGGGCCCATACATTGTAATACATACCTGTCTATGTTTCTCTTAGACATTTTTACAGAATGATGTTGATATAGGATTTATAAATACTGTATCAGTTGGAGTTACCTCATATACAGATGAACATCAGAGTTCTTAGAAAACAATTTCAACAGAAATAAATAAAGTGGAAATAAATCTGGCAAGTCCCTAGGGATGAAACTACAGGGGTATTAACACAACAGAACCCAAGTAGCCCAGGGCACCCAATGAAAAAAATTAAACTTTCTTATAGCGATTCTGACACGTTCCTATAAAAATCATAGAAACGTGTCCATATCTAGGAACTGCTGGAATTAACGAAGATTAGTAGGGCTGGGGACGGCTTTGGGGGGGCTTTTAGTTGAAAATATTCGGAGTGCAGCAGCTCCTAAATATGGGCACGTTCCTGTGATTTTTATAGGAACATGTCGCTATCGCAGGAGTAGAAAGAAGTTTACCCTTATTGGACTGTACTTGATATATCTTTGGAAATGTTTTGCCTGTAAAAGATAATAACATCACCTGGACTTCCAGATTATGCAATAGTCATGTAGTGTTGCATCCCCTGATATTTTATTACCCATCCTTTTCTGAACCACAGTCCCTATTTTCTTCATGAGACCTTACTATATTTTTTATATCTCGATTTATTACACCAATTGTAAGACAAAGGACAGCAGACCCCATGGCTCGTTTGGCTACGGACAGACAAGCTTTTGGCTCTGCCTGTGTATTTTTGCAGGCTGAGAGAAGCAGGTCTGCTGCATTTCTCTGCTCCATTGATTTGAATCTGATCAGGGGCACCGAGCAGATCTGCTTCTCTCAGCCTGTAAAAATACACAGGTTGACAGCCAAAAGCCTGTGTACCCATAGCCTTAGAGGTTAAAGTAGTATGGAGGCCATGGAAGAAGCTTGGATAACAAAGGACTTTAAAAGGGTTGTTCACCTTTCAAACACTTTTTTCAGTTCAGTTGTTTTCAGATTGTTCACCATAAATAAAGATTTTTTTCAATTACTTTTCATTTTTATTTTTTTACTGTTTTTCCAAAATCTAAGTTTAAAATGTAATGTCTCTGGTGTTTGAGTCTGGCAGCTCAGTAATTCAGGTGCAGATTCTGAACTCTTACAATTTTGCTACATTTAGTTGACGACCTTCTCTCTCAGAGCTGCTTTAAGGTGAAAATGACACTTTACACTTCAACAGTGACAGAAAGTGACGCGAAACGTCTCGTTTTTGACGCCGGCGTCTCGTTTTTGACGCTGGCGCCCGTTTTTGACGCCGGCGTCCATTTTTTCAGAAAAAATGTTTTTGACGCCGGCGAATTTTTGACGCGAATTTTCGCGGGACTTTCGCGAATTTATTCACTGGCGGCGAATCGCGCAAATTCGCCGCGAATTCGCGCCTGGCGAATAAATTCGCCCATCACTAGCCGGCAGCAGTAAACAGCTTCAGTGGGTGCGGGAACTGTATGTCCCTAAAATACTATCACAAGCTCACAGAGTGGAACCTCATAATATCAGACTTGAGTGGGAATTGAACAATTTTTGGAGAGACACATTGTCAGACATTGCAAATCCAGATAAAAGTAAGAAACACTGTCAGGAAGGCCCAGGAGTAAGTATCACATTGCATGACCATTGACCATGCCAAAGGCTACTATTAGGTTACAAGACTTATTTTGTGCAGTAATGGTGCTCTGTCTGGGACATGTACTTGAACTGAAAAATGCAAGAAAAATGGGAGTAATGTCATTGTGCATTGTGGTCCATTACTCAACATAACATAAAGGAAATCACATGGGAAACACGTTGAGGTTCATTTATGAACATTGGGCAAAGTTGCACCAAAGCAACCAATCAGTAATTAGCTCTTTTTCAGCCAGCTGCAAGTAGAACAATGCAAACAAAACTTTGATTGGTGGCCACTGATTACTGGCTGTCTAGGCACAACTATACCCATTGTTAATCAATGAGCCCTAGGGTGTCTGGGTTACATTTGGCAAGAGATTTTTCTGGTGTGCAAACACTACTACATGTGAAAATGTTATTTAATTGGTATTTTAGTGATTTCCAGAGCCATCATATAGTCCCAAGGCAAAACCAGGTGACTGCAGCTGTTGCTCTGCACATATGATCATTTTACTTAACCAATCATTTATGATAAACCAATGCCCTGTCATTATAAATATCACTGCCTTGCACAGGTTCCAAGTAACTTTATAAACCCCTTATTTTGCATCAGAAGTCAGCATTGGCCTATATAATACCATACAGATTATTTTTAACTTATCAAGAAGGTTAGAAATGATAACCGTTTATTGATATACTGCCGGTCCCATAGTGTTTGATTATAAAACTGTAAACTTTCAATCCTAACTCAAGTAAGTCTGTACCATTTTGGTCACAAACAGTGCAAATAGTTTATAATTAGCCAAAATAAGTGACAGATTTTTATTTATTTAATTTTTTTGCAGTGTGGGAACAATTTAGGCACACTTGCAATTGGTATATTTTTATTGCCCTGAGAAGTATAAATGAACACTATAGGGCTCCTTTATATATTGAGCTGCAAACTACACATTTCAGATGGCCCATTGTTGCTGAATCAAACTGTGAAGTGTGGTATATTTAATCGCTGTTTTTTTACATGGTTTACACAATAGGCCCCCAGGAGATTCCATCTGAAAAAATGGTATTGTACTGACTTGAATGATCAAAAATTCCAATATGTCACAATGTGTTGACCTGATGATTTGTCCTGTTTGTTGGAAGCATCGTGGACCTATAATATTTGTCCTAGATTAATATACATCTTTATATATCTTATAAGATAACAATGCCCAGATTTTATAAGAACAGGTAAGACTGAAATCCCCAGAGCACAAGGATGCTAGGATATGGTATCATGTAACAGTACATGGATATTAAAACAAACCCAGTCAGTAGGTCCTTAGAATGCTGAGAGGGTTAATTATAGGTGAGGAACTCGAGATACATTATACTCAGCCCTTAAGTGAGGCATCAATCATAGTTAGTCTAAACCTCCAGAACATAAGACAGGCAATGAAGAAGTTGATCTGTGTAAGGTTATGAACTCTGATTAGTTTTCTGCCATTTAACTTAATGACATGCTTGAGCACAAAATGATTGTTTGGGTGTTGTCTTTCTTGGAATTCTCCATTACAAATAAATAGCATGCTTCTGCATTCTGAGTCTGCACTAACACATGGAACAAACAATAAATAGGCCCATTGTTAAATCCCGGTGCCTAATTCCCTTCTGACCAAAATACAAAGCCCCAGAGAGAGCAGAATATGATGAAAAAACTTGTACCGTGTTTAGATCCACGTGGATCTGGATTGACAAATAACCAGAATTTTTAGTCATTATTGTACACATCTGTTTATGTTTTGCATGGCTTTCTAGGGCCGTTCTCTGAGGCCCCTCATGTTGCAGAACCAGAAAAATCCTGCTAATGAAGAACATGCTGCTTTTCCAAAGTGCGAATATGGAATGTACCAAAATGATGGAAAATTACAAACAGTAGAGCAGGAAGAAGCAGTTTATACAAATGAGAGCTAAGCTCTGATTGCCATCACGTGTTGTCAACAATATAACAAAAACACAGCAATGGAATGGCTGTGACTCATATCTCCACACTCCTCTATTTAAAGAAATGTGCCCTTGCCAGAAATAGAACTGGCTGCTAAGTGAATATTGCTAGTGCATGAATTAGAAATTCCAAGATCTAAGGCATAAAGGTTGGAATGCGAGGGCATCTCCTCCGAGAGTGCTGTGAGACAGCCATTAATATTTCATGTGGAATGTAAATCTGCCCAATGCAAGGGGGGATTTAAAGCCCCATGGTGCTAGAACTTTATGCCCCTGAACCAGTTTGAGCTGGTAGCAAAATGAACAGATACCAAATAATTTGGAATTTTGCAGCAGGGAACAAGGAAAGGGTTACCCCATGCTGTAGGTCAAATATTGTGCATTCTTGTTCCAGAGTAGGACATTTATATAATGTATGTGCTAGATTCACTATTTGGTAGAATGGTTATTTGCATTGGCACTTTTATCACTGTGATTGGCCAATTAGCACTACTAGTTTTGCTTTCAGGTGACACATTTTTTGTGTGAAAAAGTATCAAATGCTGCCAACCCAAGGACAAAGTCTTTTTTTCACTTTTTTAATAAGGATTAATTGTATCTTAGTTTGGATCTATTACAATGTACTGTTTTATTATTACAGAGAAAAAAGGAAATCTTTCGAGAAAATTTTCAAAATGTGGATTATTTGGATAAAATGGAGTCTAAGGGAGACAGCCTTTCTGTAATTCAGAGCTTTCTGGATAACGGGTTTCCGTATAACAGATCCTATATATGTATTTGAGAAATTGCATAATTGGGCTCATCATTTGTTGTTTTACTTCAATACATCATTGTCAAGAATAATAAATCATCAGTAACGAATCAATGTGGCATGCCTAGCATTCAAACACACACACACATGCCTGTACATTTATTCCAGTGGATACGAGTCTTTCTAATTATAAAAACCCCAATCAAAACTTTGGACTCCCCAAAAAGTAAAAAAGGGGTGCTTGTAAATTTGCACTGGTCAGTATGGGATGGACAAGCAGAAGAAGGTCCCAGAATGCCCCTGGAGAGGATCTGAAATTTTTTTTCCCGACATTTATAGTTATTTTCCCGACATTTATAGTTATTTTTTAAGACACATGCATACAGTATGTAATAGCTCCCAAACCTTACCAGAAGAAACTGGTTATTGTACATTACTTATTTTGCCACATATTATTGCTTTCTGCCATCAATCAGCAACAGCTCCTGGAGAGTTCACTGAGTTTCCTTTAGCGGATGGTGGAAAATCTGATGCACCTATGGAAAATGGCCTCATTCCTGAATACTTTCCCTGACATTGATTTATTTCTGATAAGCTCCTGAAATCTTTTGACATATATCCATGTTATTTGTGGCTTGGCTTAGGTTCTGCATCCCACAATTAATACAACACACTGTATTTGCTATTGTAGAATTAAATACGACCTTAATTGTAAAGGCTCCAATGCATTTTGGTCATAGTTTTGTGAATTTTGTCCATGCAAAATGTTTTTGGAGAAATGAAACATGCCCGTTTTGTTCATAACTATTAGTGATCTCAGCTAGTGGTGTATTTGTAAAGGAAGCCTACCCTGTAGCTGAAGGGAGCCCAGGAGTGTAGAGGACACTAATTCATTAATTCTTTCAGTATATGATGATAAATGAATGTTGTGGGACCCAGTAATATCTTGCTGATTTACTGGAGCTAACAGTGTTGTGCTCCCAACACTGAACTACAGTAAACCTGTTAGCGTAATCGATTGATTTGTCATTAGTTACCGACCCAGGGCAAATTCATGTCTAGTTCTAAACCTCAGCAGCTAATTTTCTTATTATTACAGCACTTTGGATTGCATGTGTACTTTTGAGCCTACAACGTTCCCCAACTTCTGGATCTGCCCCTCTTTGTAGTACATTAGATACAAAGCCTTCTTGTGCCCTTTATTCCTCAAATCATTTTGTTTTAGGTTTACAGTTAATGAGGATTTTCATTATTGATTTACTGAAAGTATAGTATACCACTCCAGAGGACTCTGCATGCCCTTTTACTTGTGAGGCTAAACTTAAAGTCATCATATCCTCATTAATCTAAGTTTAAAGGATTGCAGATATATCATTTACTCAAAAGCACATTTTAACATGCTAGTTATAAAAGTGATTTTTATTTCAATGATCTGCATTCTTTATGGAGCTATTTTTATTGACCTTAATATCATTAGGTAGTTTAATACATTGGTAAGGCATTATAATTGTTCCAAAGAAAAGCTTAATTTGTTTTTAAATGCCACCATAATTAGAAGAGTTTAGTATTTCTTTAGTTTGGCTCACGCAGCGTTCTCTTTACTACTGTACAAATTGCTTATGCAATGTTATATCTGCAGTTCTGTTGTGTCATGCGGTTATAATGAGTAACACACATCCTGCATCCCGGTTTTAATAAGAGCAGATATTGCTGGCAGAAAGTGGATCATACTGAGCTGCCTTATGATTTCTTTCTGTCTTGACTTCTATGATATGTGTTGTAGCTCCTAAGAGCCGCGTGTATAGGAACAAATTGTCCGCTTAGTCAGCAACAGACTGTCACTGAATGTGGAATTGTTTTGTTCTTCTGTATAGTTTCTTGCAGGAGATGTTTGTGAAACAATCCCACTGGTAAATATTCTTAGTGCAGTTTTTTAAATATGCATATAAAGCAACTTGATCTGGGAAAAAATAGAAAATACAGAACATGAATCTTTCCTGTAAGAGAGACCTTTGTTTAAACATGCTACATGGGACTGTACTACATATATCTTTTGGTTATATACAGGATAATATAACATCTTGGAATGTTTATACCTGTAGCTGCTAAAGGATATAGCAGTCTCAATGTGCCCGGGACCAAAAGATAAGAAAATAAAGCAAGACAAGTCATAAAAATCAATAACAAAACTCTTGTGTTTTACTGCTAAGACTCCCCCATAAAAGGGGGCATCAAACATATCAAACATAAGCTGCAATCCATCATATTTATTCAAAGCTACCATTAAAACATAGACAAAGAATGTGGCTGGCCAGATAGCACCAATCGGCTGCTTCATCTAATGGACCAGACATGGAGTGTAGGGGAAGAGCTGTCACTTCTGGGTCACCCTAAAACCTTTCACTCACATTGATAGGAGGCATATTCAAATAGAAAATATTTTCAAATTATATTAAAAATGCTGGGTGCCATGAAGAACTGCAGATGAACAGGACAGAAGTCATAAATATACAGTATTAAGATTGCACAGACTCCATTAGTATCACAACATTTTAATGTCTCATGTTTGTTGTAGGAGACTGTTACACCTGCCCCCCTATATGGAGTAGTGGTTGTGAGATTGCTTCAAAGAGATTTATGAGGCATCAAACTGTGAGCCACATAGCCAAGACTGGTGATAACCCTTATTAATGGATTAGCTGGCATTTGATGTTCACGTCTTCTATAGATGTTGAGTCTTTGCTGTTGTCACCTGTTCTGGAAATTTTCTTGTTTTTCAAAAGTGACCAACTGTGCAAAAGAAATTCAGGGACCTTATAACAACATATCAGTTCTCAGTGTCTACTCTTGCTCTTAAAACACAACTCTATTGTTATAATATGATTGTTTATTATAGGTGTGGCACACTTTGTCCTCATATAGAGCAACTCTAGTATAGCACAAAGCTCCAGACAGAAAACATCCCTGGACATTATTTTCAATTGCTTGGAAAATGTGAATTATATTTGCATGCATGGACTAAAGCACAACACAATGCTAATCACAACTATACGATGATTATGAGTGTAAGTAGTAAATACTTTTATAGAGGTACAGGAGAGAGTTTAGAATGGGAGGTTAGGAGGGGGATAACCCATGGTTATTAGAAGAAGCAAATAAAAGGCTGAGAAATTGTGTATTCACCTATATCTGAACTGCTCCATTTTCAGCCCTCCAGTCTATGGAAATACAATTGTAGTGTTGTGCTGATATTCATAAAGACAAACACAGGGAAAATGTTATTAATTGTTTTGGGTGATTTCACTGTCAGTTTAGATATATATATATTGTAGGTATCGACAGAACATAGGTGATATATTTTTTATTCCAACATTTGGCATAACTATACAACAAATTTCAAATGTTAATGTTTGCCTGTGCTAATTCCTCCTAAAAAGTTCCCCCTGAGTCACATTTCTATATTTTTCTTCCAAGAATATAAAAGTGGACAAAATGTTACTACACTGGATTTCAAGTACTTTTGTTTTTTTTAAGTATCAAAAACAAACATAAGGCCAAAGGCCCAGCATTCCTACAGTACTGGCTTTCCCCGTAGTGCCAAGAGGGTCAGTGTTTAATGAAGAAAAGCCTTGGCTTTATTTAAAGCACAACTTCTTGGTTTGGCACATATACAATACATGACATATACGCTGCATATTATCATTAGAAGACAGAGTTGGGACAAACTTCAGCACTAATTTACTGATAAAGTCCCTTGTGCCAGAGGAGTAATTGTGTAATGCAGTTTGAGCCTGCTGAGAAAGAGACCCCATTCCAAGTTAACTTTAAATAGCATGACTGCTTCCACTGTGAAATATTGCCTTTTATGAACATATGAATTCTCATAATCTGCAGACAACTTCACAGTGCATTGCCAAGCCCTGTAATTGCCATTGCAACTGGCAAGTTTGTGAGACCCTCTAGAAATAAGATGAAAGAGAAAGGGGATTATTAAAGGTATTATATTTTTAAAAAAATAAAAAAAGTATATAGAGAACCAGTGAGTTTAAGCACCAACCTCTGCCTTTAATCTGTGGGCTGGTGTTAGCCAATAGCTTGTGATATTCATCCAAAAACACTACTCCTATAGGGTATGTGGGGTGGATCTTAATACATGTTCACATCTGTGTTGAATTTATCATACGTTAATTGGTTTTCATGTATGTACATCTATGGTTCCAGAAATCCCCAAATTTGAGTTTTAGCCACTATACAGATTAAACCGTTACAAATTTATTACCCCATATATTTCTATTTTATCTCTTTAAATCCTACAGGATTCTTTGGTAGGAACAGTATGTTTTGCTTCAAATATTGCCATTTCGTGGGCATCTTTTGTGAGTCTGGTGCCAGGGCAAGAGGTTATATAACACAGCTGAGGTATGTGTTGCTCAGAATTCATTATTAGACCAGTTTCGCCATTGTTACAGCTTTAAGTTCAGAATAAGATTTTCTGGTCTGGAATGTTGTAATCATTGGGCAGTGCCAGATGGAGTGACTTGTCACAGCTATGAATTGCCAATGGTTCTTCTGTGCATCAGTCAAGGTGATGGGACCAAGCATTATGTCTGCCTGGGCAAACTCTGTTCCTTCTTGATTTCCCAGGAGGTTTAAATCTTGTTGGACTGCAAACCAATGTTTCAAAATCTCTGTAGTGCAAAATATGTCAACTTCCATTCATCATGCTGGTAAAAAAATACTTTAGGTTGTGTTTAGTCTTCCCCTTTGTCAGCTATGTATGTCTGTAACTATTCGGCCTGCAACACTCACCTTGACTGCTCTTTGATTAAATTGCATCTGCAAATACTCATTCTTATGCACCAATCACCTTGCTCTCTGTCTGAATAGCCTTCATCTGTGACCACTCATTGCCTTTGTACCATTCACCTTGCCCTCTGTCTGAATATCTTATAACTGGGGTTTCCCATTCTCTATGCAACATTCTTCTTGCCATTTGTCTGGATTGCCTACATCTGTAACTACTCATTTTCTACCACTAATTCACCAGTCACATTGACTGCAGTCTGAACAGTCTATACCTGTCACTTCTCATTCTGTATACACTCTTGCCCTCTGTCTGATTAGTCTGCATCTGTCACAACTCATTCTACATGTAGCACTACTGCTGTCTAAGAAAAGTACAACTGTTAATGCTTCTGTATGATAATTGTGAACAAACTGGATAATGTTGAGCTGGGAAACCAGATATTTGTTTGAGCAGCACACAGTTTATTTTGATACCAGTTCATTTTTATCATGAAACCTCATTACTATAAATGCATTATGGCTCACATAACATCACTGTCACGGCTGGCACCCGATACCAGAACAAATGCCAAGCACCCTGGTCTCGGCTCGGCTTCACCAGTAATGTGACCACCGTTGGGCTTCGGGAGGAGCCCTCAGCTTACTTGGGTGCCACCTGGACTTTACGAGGGGTGCAAGGCGAGATGTTCTCTACATGTATGGAGGCAGAAGCCAGCAACCTGAACCCACCCGTAACTTCTCAATCGTATGCAGAAGTTGGCCCGATTCTGTTAATCCCTTTAAAAGGGGCTAGGCTAAGCATAATATCCAAGGCTATAGTGATACTAAAATTTACAATTAATATAGATATTGGTATATATATATATATATATATATATAGTTTATGTGAGTGTATGAAGGGTCGTTGTGTGTATGTATGGACACTGGGTTCATTTACAAGTTGTAACAATGTAACCTGTGGGTTTTGGGCCATCCTGCACAACACTATTGGGGAGACCTTTTTACCAGACCATAGAACTTAGCAGGACAGGAAGGAGAAAATGGTAGGGGTTTGGCAGCACAACACTCTGAATTAAGAGAGAATATTAAAATGTGTATTACATAGGATACAACATAAATCTTTCGATTATGCAACTTACTCCAGGGCTGTTTTCCAGTCCTTCTCTGTTTCTAAAATTTCTGTTATTCAAAGAGTAAAAATGGTTGAATTGGAGTCTGTTGGTAATGTCCCTGAAGGATCATAACAGGTATCACAATGGTCTTTCAGAAGTTAATCTGTTGGGTTTCTAAAGGAACTTTGTTTGCCTGCCAAATTCAACTGACTTGTTCTGCTCTGTTCTCCTTTGGGGAAAAACTCATATATTAGCTGGTCATTGGAGGGAATAATAAGTAAAAGATACGGGTATTGGAAAAGCCAGAAACAATATAAAAAAACAAACCACAAGACTTGGAAAGAAGTTACTGTTTATATAACAGAATGCAGTTGTACTTTGCCTTTATAATTGCCTTTTTACATGGGCCAGGCTTCTAAAGCTCTCAAGGGAACAGTGGTGAACTGAAGTCAAAACAAGACCAGGGGCATGAGAAGTTTATGGCTGTCTGGACCACAGTTATATACACTATGGGCTGTATGTGTGCCTCTTAAACACTGCGCTTTTGTACTGCTGTGGCCTCTTTGACACATTAACAGGTTTGTCCAGTGGAGCTTGGAACTAACCAGAGCTTTTCCTGTTCTCAACAGAATAGGTTAAATTTTTTTCTTATTTCCCTTACACATACACATACACACACACACACATACACACACACACACACACACACACACACACACATACACACACACAGTTCATGGCAGCATAAATGTTTCCATCTGATAGCAGACCTGCAGCTACTGGTGACAGGGCCACCATCAGAAATCACAGGCCTAGTACAGCAAACTTTTCTGGACCTTCTGGTCCCTGCTCATCCCACAGTAAAAAGTCCACACAGACATCAACCCTAAAAAAGGTAAACCCCGCACTCAAAAGTTATAAAAAGCCATTGTTGGTCAGGGCCCACTAATACATTAAGTCTCTTTCGGGACTTCTGTGTATAAGAAATGGATCCGCACACACACTGTTTAATGCAGACGGGGGAATATCCCCTTCTATTAATAAATGAATAAAAGGGGATATTCCCCGACTGCATTAATCAGCGTGTGTGCGGATCAGTTTCTTATACACATTGGTTGCTAAGGGACCCGGCCGGGTCAACGGAAGGAACGCACCACCAGTTGCAGGATTGGTGAACTACAGGTGTGCGGTAGGAGAATTACATTGTAATTCTTTCGGGACTTCGGCGGCGCATCACATCGGTGATATTAATAGGGCGTGGCTAATTCAAAAACTGCAGTACTGGTGACGGATAGTTTGCTTGGAACTTATTAAAGGACAATAAAGGCCACATTCACTTGAGGGGGGTTGCCAATTTATTAGGCACACCCACCTACTTTAATTGCTAATCTGGCACTGGCCTGGAGTAAGTTCTGCTGTTCTATGTTCCTCCAGAAGACAAACCTCAGGGGGGATTTGAGGTTTGCTATAATCAGAATTTGTTCCACTAAGTCTACCACATCTGCTTAATAATGTATTATAATGGAGCCCAAAAAAAGAAGAATCACACAGGGAGTTTATTTTTATCAAATCTCATGCTCTACTCATTTGGTATTGGTAGGTATTGGGAGTTCATGCTTAGCTTGTTATATAAACGGAATGTTCCATTGCAAATCAATGGATTTTGGGACTTTCCATAGTAACAATGCTCTGGAAAGCAGAGGGGCCCAGAATTCATCACTTCACAATGGAACAAGGCGAGAGAGGGGTTGATTACACAGTGAGCCTAAGGTTTGGTGGGGAACTGATACCTGCAAATAAAGACATATCATTGTTTGCTTTCAATCTGTGGAATCAGGTAATGTCTATGTAAAAAAGTACATTTATATTTATTTTTGTCATTTCAGATTGTGTGCATGTACCCACATAAGTCCAACTAAATGAGCTCATCTAAAAAAAAGGAGGTGTATTTTTTTCCCTTTAAAACACGGATATCAAAAAATTGATAGACATAAAATAAAGATCAGAAGAAAGATCTCTATAGAAATTTGGACTTCACATAGACAGAGGTATGTAACCCTCCCTGTTTTGATTCAATAACGAAAAATAAGGGACCTGACGTTTATCAACTATGTCTAGTAAACTCTAAGCTTTGCTTGCCAAAATACTGTAAAAACAGCTAAAAAAAAGTGATAGTATAATAACATTGCTCAGATGATAACATCCTCTAAACACCCCATAAAGGCTGCAATACGAACCAAAACAAACACTAAACAGTCTATAAAAACGAGTTGCTGACCCAGTCATTTATGAGTGTTCTTTAACATGCAAGAGCTATTGGCTTAAATATAATGGACAAACCTAAATACCTTTTACTAATAAACACCTACAGATAAATACAATGCATGAATGTTACCTAAAAGGAAAGTAAGTGAGCTGTAATGTCACCTTTTGATAAATCTGCTCCTGAATATCTGCTCCCTGATATGTGATCCTATGTGTACACTCCTATGAAGGGAACATCATTAGGTACCATTATAGTACCTCTGCCATAACCCAATAGTCTGGGGTTTCTTGATTGCGGATCCTGAGATCCTGAGGTTCTTTATTACAGAAAGATAAAGGTTCTTTTTTTTATTGATATTGCTTAACAACAGGCAAAAGGGTTCCAGTGCAGTAACCCATGGGTATGGAATTAGTAAAGGAGAAATTCACTTACTGTATATATGTGAGTGTAGCTGAATGTAGACATGACATATAAGCCATTCTGGGATGTCCTGCTACCTGGCTTCAGCTACTTGATAAATAGACATAGCCAATGTTCCCTCTAAGTTGTGTTCTCATGCGCATGCACACAAATTATGAGGCCAATAAATTGTGGTGCGCACAAAGAATTTTGTGTGAGAACACTTGATGGCACACAAAAATTTTTTGAGCACACAGTCAAGAAAATATCAGAGGGAACACTGGACATTACACTGTGCCTCTATCTTGAGATAGAAGGTAACATAGACTATGCTGCTTTCAGGAGTAAATTCATTTAAACTAGCTGCACTAGGGTTCGGTATGATCCTTGAAATAATCTGTGAGAAAAAAAGCATAAAATTACTTGGGTTTGTGTTCCGGCATCCAACAGAATGTTCTTTATGAAAGCCCACTGGGAAATAGTAGAATAAGAGAAAAACATTAAGGAAGTCCGAATGCTAAAAACTTGAAAAATGTAAGTTTTTGTTGTTTTTACTATAAAATCTGATTTTTAGTGGAAAAAAAACCCCCACAAATTTTTCATCATTTATTATACCCCGAGGATGGAAAAAAGTCAGAATCTGAAAATCCAGCATCTTAGACCTACTGAGGTTGTATATAAGTCAATGGGACAAGTCCCTATCCTATTTGGAAGTTTCTGTGGTCTGCGCTGGAATTAGCCCGAAAGTCTGTCTATTTCGGGCAAAAATATTGGGATTTTCGGGAACAAACCTGACAAAATAGAGTGATTCGTGAACAAACTCAAAATGAATCGTAAGATATATATATAGATATATATATATATATATATATATATATATATATATCTATATAGATATATATATATATATAGATATATATATATAGATATAAGCTCATCAGTAAGTGTGTGCGCCATATGCAGGAACCACAATGCTCAGAATAAATCGTACGATTCAGATTTTTGTTCAATTTTTTAGTGTTTGAACCCGATCAGATTAAATCGTGCTTTTTTTTTAATAATAAATAAGATGCAATCGTGGATTCTAGTTTGGTCTGACTTTTTTTAATTTAAACAGTCAGAAAAATTTGGATTTTGATAAATAAAGGCTGACTAAAAAAGAGATATATATGTGTATATATGTGTATATATATATATATATATATATATATATATATATATATATATATATATATATTAAAATAAAGTATTTTATATATATATAAAAGAGATATATATGTATCTCTTTTATATATATAAAATACTTTATTTTAATATATACATATAAGCTCATCAGTAAGTGTGTGCACCATATGCAGGAACCACATTAAACACATGATCTAACAGTCTTCCCTTCAACAATCTTCAGGCTTTGTGCAACAACCTTTGCTTACTGCATGAACCCCCCGGCTGGAACGCCTGCTCCATCATTACTGTATCTTCCATTTGTCCTACATCAGAACACTTCTCTGGAGACAATAACATCTGTTCAGTGCCAGAAGAAGCTAAACACAGAACTGTGTATTTCATCTGCAGAGTTTACATCACTAAATAAACTCTGGCTAAGGCACCTAAGCATGAAAGGATAAATATTCAAATCTGGAGGTTTATGCAGTCAATGTCATAAGAAGGTATTTTCAACTTTCACTGCTCCAGGCATATCTGTCATCCATAAACCCAAGTTGATATTCCAGTTGCTTCATTCCTTGGCTGCTACACAGGCTGAACACTAACATCAAAATAAAACATTTGTTTCTCTGTCTGAAAACAACATGGGAGGCTGAGTGACCCACAGCACTGCCAGAAAAGCTTATTCACTTTCATTCTCAACTTATAATCAATCCAATCTTTGTGCACTGAGAAGTGTATTTTCTGGGAGATATGTGTACAAGGCCATTCTGTTGCACGTGACGTTAGAATGGAATATCAGCATTATCATGCATGCAGTTTCTTGGAAAATAACTTATAGGCACTTGGCAACAAAACCACTTTAGTAGGACATAACAGTTTGCACATACAAACCATATCAATTCACCAGAGTAGCTCATTCTTACCATTGCATATTGTTAAGCGACTATAGGGGGAGGACCTATGTCACAAGAGCTTACAATCTAAAAGAGGGACATATGGTGGAGGTGACACGTGTGGTTGTAGAGGTCCTGTTGGTCAATTAAGTGTGTAGTGAAGTAGAAATCAGTAAAACAGTAGTCAGTGCGTGTTGGATAACAGTATGGGAGTAAGGAAGATGGTCACCTTGAGGAGGGTTTAGTTTATATGTATATAGGCTGTAGCATTTATTTTGGCATTATTTATACTATTCTGGGTGGAATATACACACAAGTATCAGACACCCTATTTCATGGTAAAATCACTGGTCTCTGATGACTAGGGTTGCCACCTGGCCGGTATTTTACCGAAATGGCCATTAAAAATGATGGTTGATCCCAATGTTATTAATATATAGGAAGGCCAGTATTTTTTTACAGATAAGGTGGCAACCCTACTGATGACCTGATTCAAGTTTCTGCCTTTTGCCAGAGGCTCCTATTCCCTCATAATGTCCTATAACTCACCCCTGTAGCATTTTCCAAATAACCTCCCCCATTTGGAATTCTCTGCAGGATCCCCCGAAGTGTATGGCTTTCATAGTCCACCTTTCCAGATAAACCACCTACAAAACCTGCTAATCTAAAATAGAGCCATCATCCTGCATTTCAGCCTCTACACTACAATATTATTTATATTTACCTCCCTCTTTCCTCTCAACAGAACACAATTTCTGACTGAGAAATAAATCCATATTGATAATCAAAAATATTTCCATTATTTTGAAATGTTTGATTTCCTTTAACTTCTCCTGAACTTCCAGTCTCAGGTTCATTCTACATTCGCTGATTAATCTTTGTCAGCTCGGCTTTCTGAACTCAACAAAGCCCTTTGCAATCAAGAAAATGACTGTACTGGGGATTGTCTGCTCTAAATTTGGTTTGCTAATGTTTGAATATAATTCCCAAAGCATTTGACAGGCTGTTATTCTTTCATTAGAAGAACGTCTCTTTCAGTCAATCTCTTACCAGAGCTGCTTTTGTGGGTTGTTATTATTATGATTATCACTTAGTCATCAAAATGCAAAAGACAAGGGGAAAAATGTCCTTGCTAAAGGCTTCAAACAATGACTTTGTGTTCTCCGTTAACAACACAAGACTTGTGCTTAGAGTTTTATCAGTAACCAAGTAAACTGATTCTGCTGAATCTCCCTTTCTAAGTGAGAGCATCGCGGGTCAAGAGCATCGCGGGTCATCCTTAATAATACGCTTTTTATATTGAGCAGAAATGATTTTTCAGCAGTGCCTGAGAGCACAGGCCATTAGCTGCTAAACTGTTCCTAAAAGTTCCTGACGTCCCTCTGGGACTGATATAAGGAAGAATTCTTCAGAACCATGTCAGTAATATCTACAGCGGTTATAATGAGCCTATATACCAGTAACACACTCAAATTACTCAGCACATATACCCATTGGTGCATTGCTTTATCACCGAACGGTTCATCTAGCAGGAATTCTAGGAAGGGGGATGTCTGGCTTTTTGGCTTTAATCATTTATATGACAGGAAATCTGAATGGCGCCTTGCACTTATCTTTTCATAATCACCATGGGAGAGGGTATTATGAGGCTAATAAAATCTTAAATGGTGTAAAGCTATAGCAAGAAATAGATAAAATCCAGGTTAAGTCATTTTATTATCTTTCTCAAGACTCCTTAAAGAAATCCAATTATATGCACCCTGGACCAAAAAAAAAAAAAAAAAAATATATATATATATATATATACCGTATATATATACATATATATATATATATAAACTTAGTCCAAATGGGTTCAGCTCACCTCACGATAGAAAATGACCCAGGTGCTACTCTCATTAGCAATGTACAAAAATATCGAAGGAGCGAGGTGCACACCAGGAACCTTTGAAGGGTAAAAAATCTTTTCTTTATTTATTACATCTTAAAAACAGGTCAAGACCGAAACGTTGACCTGTTTTTAAGATGTAATAAATAAAGAAAAGATTTTTTACCCTTCAAAGGTTCCTGGTGTGCACCTCGCTCCTTCGATATTTTTATATATATATATATATATATATATATATATATATATATATATATATATATATATATATATATATAAAATCTGGTATAAAGGATGCACACAGGTATTTCATCAAAAAGTTAAAAAACTTACATTTTATTTAGTATATTAAAAAAGCAGGTTGACGTTTCGGTCTGTATCTAAGACCATTTTCAAGACAATGGAGGCCTGGTCTTGAAAATGTCAGTATTGACTCTTAAGCAGTAACATGCATTCAAATTAGCCAAATTACAAGGGTACCCAAATTTTTGCACAGCCAGTTTTTCACATTTGATTTACTTACATACAACTGAATACTGCTTCACTAAAAATCTTTGTTTAAAAAACACCCAGTACTCAGATGTTCCTGGGAAATGAAAGACATAAAACACTGTAATCTTTTTTGTTGAAAGTGGAGTAAATTATTATGCAGGCTGAGAGGGGTTCCCAAACTTTTTCATATGACTGTATATAACTACACATGTATGTTGCATGTAGCCCACCTCTACTTGTTTATGCAATTACTGCATATAAGGTTTGCGGCATTAACTGGTCTAGAATATAAATATTAGGGATGCATAAAATCCACTTTTTTGGAATTTAGCTGAATACTAAATCTTTCATGAAGGATTCTGTAAAATCCAAATACAACCCCTATTTGCATATGCAAAAACTTCCACAAACTCCCATGTACTCGAAATTCGACCATTCTTAATTTATTTAAAAAATCTAATTTGCTTAACTCGGGTGAATAGGATTGACCCAAAAACTCAGAAAAAACTCAAATGTCCGGAAGGCTGCAAACAATTCCAAATTGATCCCAGATCCTATTGACTAAAACAGCAATTCGGCAGGTTTTAGGTGCAGAATAGTCCAGAAAATCTAATTTAAAAATTTCGAAAATCTAATTTAAAAAAAAAAACTTGAATCAAATTTTAACAATGCCCTAGTCGAATTTAACTCGAAAATTTGAATTCGAAATATAAATCTGCCCCTAAGGGTTTAAAATCTGTTTGGATTTTGGACAAAACTGAATGCTGCTGAGAAAGGCTCAGGATTTGGTGCAAACCTAATAAATATAAAGAAAAATGATTCAGTTAAAACTGGATGAAGACTGTAGCTGGGTGGGTCAGTTGGTCTATCAGTTTGCTGTATAAAATGTTCCAACATGTATTAATGATGTTCTCAAATCTGCTTTCCTGACTCACCAGAAGCTCAAACAGCACATTGGGGATTAAGCTTCTTAATAGATTTCTAGTAACCAAGAGTGAGATAATGCCGACGAACATTCGGCAATGTTAAGCAATTGGATTACATGTAATTCAGACAGTGAGCAGGAGCACACAAGATGTTCAGCACATTATGGTAATAACAATAAAAGGAATAGATTATATGCAGAACTCCACCTGGAAATATTTATTTACTGGTAACGTAAAAGGAGAAGGAAAGTCTGTTTGCACTTGATTGTGTTGACTTACCTGAAACCCCTGGCCAGTGCTCCAATCAGCAGAAAACTGCACCGGTCCGAGGTTATACCAGTGAGCACCACGGAGCGACCCTCTTCTGGCTTCCTCTTTCTTCGCGCGGTTGCACATGCGCAGTAAAACGAAAAGCCGAACTTGAACTAAAAAGTCGGCTATTTCGTTCTACTGCGCGAATGCAGCTGCCCGGGGAAATTTGAAGAAAGTAGATGCCGGAAGAATATCTCTCCATGGTGCTCACTGGAATAACCCTGGGCCGGTGCAGTTTTCTGCTGATAGGAGCACCGGACCTCGGTTTCAGGTAAGTCAATATAATCACTTGGGGGTGCCTAACATTTGGCACCCCCAAACAGACTTTCCTTCTCCTTTAATTCAAATTTTTAAAAATGGTTTCATTTTTCTCAGTAATAATAAAACAGTACTTTGTAATTGATCCAAATTAAGATATAATTAATCCTTATTGGAAGCAAAACAATCCAATTGGGTTAATTTAATGTTTAAATGATTTTCTAGTAGACTTAGGGGCAGATTCACTAAGGGTCGAATTTCGAAGTTAAAAATACTTCGAAATTCGACCCTCGAATTGAAATCCTTCGACTTCGAATATCGAAGTCGAAGGATTTAGCGCTAAACATTCGATCGAACGATCGAAGGATTTTTCGTTCGATCGAACGATTAAATCCTTCGAATCGAACGATTCGAAGGATTTTAATCAAACGATCGAAGGAAAATCCTTCGATCAAAAAAAGCTGAGCAAGCCTATGGGGACCTTCCCCATAGGCTAACATTGACTTCGGTAGGTTTTATCTGCCGAAGTAGGGGGTCGAAGTTTTTTTTAAAGGGTAAGTACTTCGACTATCGAATGGTCGAATAGTCGAATGATTTTTACTTCGAATCGTTCGATTTTGTTCGACTTCGATCGAATTTAACCAATTCGATGGTCGAAGTACCCAAAAAAAACTTCGAAATTCGAAGTTTTTTATATTCTAACCCTTCACCCGAATTTAGTGAATTGGCCCCTTAATGTACGATGATTAAAAATTATGGAAAGATCCGTTATCCAGAATAACCCGAGCATTCTCGTTAATAGGTCCCACACCTGTACTTAGTTAAGGTGGCCATACACAGATTTAAGATGCCAGATGACCAATCTGCCCTTGTATTGGCACCTTCCGATAGCCCATCTTACCAATGTCAATCTGGCAGCTTTGATTTTCCCATTGGATCACAGACTGTATTGGCTAGCTGATGCATACTTATGGCACTGATCCTCAACCAGTGGCTCATGAGCAACATGTTACTTACCAACCCCTTGGATGTTGCTCCCAGTGGCCTCAAAATAGGTTCCTTTTTTTTGAATTCCTGGCTTTGAGTCAAATTTTGGTTGCATAAAAACCAGCTGTACTGCCATGTGGACTGTACACTGCCAGTCCTCATGGGGCTACCAAAAGGCCCCAATGTGGCAATTTTATACAGATGTATAAATCAGTTCAATTGATTCTGAGAATGGAAGTGATGCGGCCAAACATGGCCACTGCATAGCTCTGCATTTGGTGAGCAGGTGTGGAGGAACAGGCAGGCCCGGATTTGCGGCAAGGCCGCATAGGCCCGGGCCTAGGGCGGCAAAAAAATAGGGGCGGCATGCCGCCCAGCCGCACTATGGGGACGCGTGCGTCCCCATTCAATTACAGCAGCTGCGCCGGCGAAAAAACGCCGGCGCGCTGGGAAAGGGAGGTGAGGTGGGCGCTAGGACCGTGCGGCCGCCTGGCCGGACCGCGCGGCCTAGGGGCGCCGCACATTGAAATCCGGCGCTGGGAACAGGGTCATTTTCAGGAGTCACTTTAATGTGATAGGTATGGGGGGCTTATTGGTTGAAAATGCATTGGGGAATAATCCCCCTTTAAAGGGGTTGTTCACCTTTTTTAGTATGATGTAGAGCAGTGGTCCCTAACCAGTAGCTTGTGAGCAACATGTTGCTCTCTGACCTCTTGTTGTTGCTCCCCACGGCATCAAAGCAGTTACTTATTTTTGAATTTCAGGCTTAGAGGCAAGTTTTGGTTGAATAAAAACTAGGTGTACTGCCAAATAGAAGCCCATGTAGACTGACAGTCTTCATGGAGGCTACTAAATGGTCAACCACAGCATTTATTTGGTACCTCCAGGAACATTTTCCATGCTTGTGTTGCTCCACAGCTTCTTTTACATCTGAATGTTGCTCACCGGTAGAAAAGGTTGGGGATCCCTGATGTAGAGAGGTTCTGAGACAATTTGCAGTTGCTATTAATTTTTTATTTGTGTTTTTTTAGTTATTTAGCTTTTTATTCAGCAGCTCTCCAGTTTGCAAGTTCCACAGTCTGGTTACTTCAGTCCAAATTACCCTAGCAACCGAGCATTGATTTTAATAAAAAGCTGGAATATGAATAGGAGAGGGCCTGAATAGAAAGATGAGTGATAAAAAGTACCAATGACAATAGCGTCAGAAGAAGAAGGCAAATCATTTAAAAACAATACAAAAGAAAAAATTAAGGACATTTGAAATCTTGTTTAGTATAAGATATACTATAACATACCAAAATTTAACTTAACGGTGAACCGTCCCTTTCACTCTACAGTTATGGGTATTTTGGTAATTATAAATACATGCTTATTGAGTCCCTAATCGCTATTTGGATCAACTAAGTCATTTGAGCAGAAAATAACTTTTTTTTCGTTTCAGCAACAACAATTCAGTGTAACTGGCATTTTAATTCCTTTCTCATAATATTTCTGTAAGTGTTTTTCATGTCGGACTTGGGGATATCAGATGGGTATCATTGGCCATTTGGAATACTTGAAATACTCCTTAGTGTGATAAGGCCCAGATGGATTCCATTTAAATTGGAATGCAGACTGACAGGCTTAACCCTATTACTGCAAGAATTATACTCTGGGGATAATGCAGAGCAGCAGAAATGGAGCAATTTTGATGCTAAGCAATTGCATCAGAGTTATAAAGGGAAAACATGACATTCATTCTTTTGGTACATATATTTTCCTTTTACTATAGGAGGCTTTTTTTGCACAGCCAGTTTTATAGTTAATTAATTGGTTAATTAGTTAATGACTTATCTCTCTGCTTTGAATGAAAACAGCATGCCAGTATATATGGGCTCTTACAGACAAGCGTTTTTACCTGCGCTCCCCTGCGTTACGGTGTCATGCGTTCAGCCACAGGGAAGCGCAGGAGTAGACGCACTGAATTCTATTCAATGTGACTACTCACACAGACGCGACAAACGCAGGTTGGAATGCATCATGTTGCATTTTTCCTGCGTTCGGCACTTACATGCATCTGTGTGAGTACAGTCACATTGAATAGAATTCAGTGTGTCTACTGCGCTTCCCTGCGGCTGAACGCATGAAACCGGAGCGCAGGTAAAAACGCTCGTCTGTAAGAGCCCTATATGCGGAAAGTTAAATGGATAGCAATTAAAAAGAGTTTAAAAAAAAAAAATCAAATTTTACATTAAAAATTGTACATAAATGTTTGAACTGCTTTTCTATCAGCAATTTGTAGATTATCTAGGTATATAAAGCAACTATCTAAAAAGCACTTTCTAATTTTTAGATCTCCATATCCAAATCGAATCGCTTCCTGGAGGCAAAGAGATCTCAGATATGACAGAATTTCTTTCAATACAGGAGTTTCCTCTGTAATCCAATGTAAAAATATGGATTTATGAGCTGCTGCTAAAACAAAAAATACAAATTCTTCACGTTTTTTAATGTGATTCCCTTTGGAGTCAGGATAAATTTTACATTCTTTGTATAAATCCAACAAAGCTAAATGTGGGTAGTGTTGCCTTTATGAATTATCATTTCTCTGTTTAACTCATCGTCTGTCTGGAATCTTTGATCTTGCAAGCGCCACGTGTTGCCAGATAACAGTCAGCATGGTACAGATCAAATGGTAACGCAGAAACATAAATTTCATAAATGGGGTGGACACTCACATCGGCGATAGTTGGCTCCGTAGAATTTATGTTCCATGGCAGGCAAGCAGTTCAATCTAGGAGTATTTGTAGGCAAGGATGAATCATACTGTATAGAGTAAAATTGGATTCTCCAGTTTAAATAGATCACACCTTGCACTCAGACTCTCAGGTATGATTTCACTAACTGCTGCACATTTAAGCTTGGCTCAGACACTGGTATTCTGGATGTATTGCCCACTGTAAATTCCAGGCACAAAATGCTGAGTTAAAATGGCTGAAAAAGCTACTCACTGTGGCATATTGGAATTGAGTGAAAATGATGGCAAATATCCATGCTGGTTGTTTCCCACTCTTCCCATGGACAGCACTGGAGGGCAAGATGCAGCCCCGGACTGGTAATCTGTGGGTTCTGGCAAATGCCAGAGGGGCTGCTGTAAGATGTAATAGACAGTGATGGGGGGCTGCTTGGGCCTCTGTGTACTTGGAATGCCAGGGCCTAATGTGAATCCCAGTCCGGACCTGGCAAGATGGGTTGGGTTTTGACCCAATTGTTGTTAAATGGTGTGAGGTGTCATTTACCTAAATGCCTGATGCCATTTTTAGTGGAAAAAGGTGACAGGACAATTTCCAAAATAACTATTCCAACAAACTATGGCGTGGGCTCTTTTATTTCTTTTTTTCTTTTATGGGGAAGGCTGTGTCTTTATCGATGTAAACCATGGTTAAATATGCCCCTAATGAGACAGAATAATCTGTAGTGCTAACAACTGGGGGCCTATTTACGACACCAAATTCATGAAATCTTAATTTTTCTGGATGAGTTTTAAAGGGGAAAAAACTAATTTTTAGAGAAAAAAAATTAGAATTTTCAAGATTTATTATGCTCTGAAAATACTCCAGCTTAAACCTGTTGAAGTCATGTAAAAGTCAATGGTGCAAAAAAGTTGAGTTTTAGTAAAGAACCCCAATTCGTTTGTCAGTCTAGTCATTTGTCTCCTGAGGTCCAACCATTTTCAGGTACAGAAGATAAGTATTGGACATAATAGATTTACATATCCCTGTATTTATCCCTTTATTACTTGTTGTATAGTCTGTTGGCAGCTTTTAACGGCCCGTGTATGGCCACCTTAAAGGGGCGTGCCCTGAAACATTGCACTGCATTCAATAAAATTGCAAGGGCTTGCCCTGCTTAACTAAACTCCTGTGTGTCGGTGATCCTTCTACGCACCTTAAGAAATAGCCAATGTCAGTCAGGAATAAGGAATAGCCACTGGTGGACAAAAGGCTATAGTTTTAATATTAGCTGTTTAAATGCCTGATTCAGTTTGATAGTTTGGTTCACATGTGTAACTTCTCTGCTATTACCTATTCTCCTCTAAGTATTGTCTTCCCCATTATTATTATTTCAGTGATTATATTTGTTTCATGACTTTGACTGACTGGTTCACAGTGTCCTATTGTTTTCTCTACCATTACAGTTCTCCACTTTCTTCGTTGTGTCCGCCTTATGATACAGGGCTTTTGACTTTGTCAGGTCCATTGTTAATATCCTCCTTTTATCAGACATTTCCTCTGTGTCTGACAATGCTGACCACACACTGCAGTCTCAGTCATACAGACCAGATATGTTTTTCATCACACTAGTTTGTTTTATTAAGCCTTCCATTCAGTTATATATTATATATTCTCTCCCTAATCTGTTAGTTGATATGTAACAAGCCAAAGCCCTTGTCCTTTTATGTTTCTATGCTGTATAAATACAGTCATACTTATGGATTTGAGGATCAAGTTGTTTAAATTTATGTAACTAATCTTCCGTTCCTCCTCCCATCCTCAGGTCTCATTATTAATACTTGTCTTGGCCTCCCTTCCTAAAAATTCCACCACCTTCTTAAACATTCTGTTACATTCTAGTTAAATTCTTCTTCTCTTCATCTTTTCTCTTCTCACTTACAACCTCTATTACAGTTGAGTTAGAAAAAAACTCATTTTATTTCATTTATTTAATATATTCATTGTAAAGGCTTTTGCGTATCTCTGTGTAGTACACATTCATATATTTGTCTAAAGAAAGATGTACTGTATATTCATGTTTCAGAAGTTGGTGGAAACTCATTGTAACTCTATTCCTCCCACAAAGCCCAGACCATGTGCAGAGGTTGGCAGACAACACAGACCAAAGATATAGAAGATACAGGAAAGCCTAAAAAGAAAGAAGATTGTCCCACTACTCCTTAATATAAATGTCATAGTGCACTTACAACCCCTACTACACCTTTACGAATAATCTTTTAAATAAATGAAATAAAAGGGAACTCCTTAGAGAAATTACACCAATAAAAATTTAATGGAGAGTGTAGGTCAGGGGTGCCCAAAAGGTAGATTGGGATCTACCAGTAGACCTTTAGGTGGTGATCAGTAGATCTCAAGACACTGTCAACAAACAGCTCTGTTTTATTCTTTTCATTCAAATATTTATCATAATATCATAATAATATAATAATAATACATTAGAATGAGGCTGGTGGTTTATTACAGCTAATTGCTAATAAAGGCCAAACAAACTACAGTACATTAGTGTAATAACCTCCATTTGTAAGTGTGAGTTGTAACCCAGGGGCTACATTAGTGATGTAAGAAGAGAACCAGGACAGGGCTGTGTCATGAAGGCCAAGCGAATGAACGGACTGGAGGTGGAGAGGATGATCCACAGTGTCAAATGCAGCTTAGAGATCAAGCAGTATTAATAGTGAAAAGTGCTTGTTGGCTTTAGCTGTTAAAAGGGCATTAGTTAGTTGGGTTAGAGCAGTTTTTGAGGAGAATTGTTGCCTAAAACCAGATTGTAGGGGGTCCAGCAGGTTATTGTCAGATAGGAATAGAATTCGTATTTACACCCTGCATGGGGACCCCTGTGATACAACCCGTTTGTATGGGCTCTTCCAAATCTGCCCACATGTGACCATCTCAAGGGGAGCCTTGGGAACACACAGCGGGTAATTTGCCTAGTACTACAGATCTCATTAACCACCTGAAATGGAGATTTCTTCTGGAAGCTGGTTGAACTTACACTGACTTTGTCTCTCTGTCTTTAGCTAAATGACACCACCCAAAATAAAAGTTCAGCACACTTCTGCCACAGTGACAGAGCAATATCAAAAATATGTGGATCAATAATGATGTGCCCCAAATGTGCAAAACTAAAAAATGGTCAAAGAACATTGGGTTGCTGATAGCTACTAAACATTTTGAACTATTAATGCTGGTTGGACTACATTCGTCTCACCCACTCTTCCGTGCTTAATAAATATTTAACGTTGACTTCATTTCTCTGAGGATGTTTCTTCATTCATGTCAGCAGAGGATCTTTGCGTGCTCATAGCCCAAACAGCTGCTTTAGTGTATTTAAATATTTGGCTTAGTACAATGTATCATTACCAGTTTAACCTCTAGCCATTTGCTGTATAGGTTTTAATTTGTTGGTATTTAGTGCAGACTCTTGCTGGGGTGATCACTTAATTGGTGCATTCATGGGTTTAACCATGGCAATGATAAAGGTCAGCAATGTGAACCTGGCTTATTCCTTGGAGTCTGCTAGTAACAGAGCAGCAGGCCATCAGTCAGTGCAGCCTTTCTCTACATTATTGTTCCCAGATGGTGGTGGCTCACCCTTGTCAGGCTCTTATATACATTCTGAGTGTCATATCCGCATTCTTGGCATTCATTACTGAGCTGGCCTTGCCTTCTCCAGTCCTCAATATAATAACATGTCAAGCCAATTCTGTCTCACCCAGCTGAGAGTCCATTACCCCAACTGAAGCCTTGCTATTTAGAGGAGCTCCTTTCTATGTAAATATTTTAACATGCGGCAGAACAGGAAAGTCTGTCTGGTCTGAACCAGTTGCCGCTTGCTGGATGCTCCATTTGTTTTTGGCACAAGGCATAGTGAGGGTCTGCTGTATCTCATGTTCTTCGATAAGAGGCACACAGCGCTCAGTATATCATTGGTCTGTAATACAGCAGTATTAGCTGGGACGAGCATATTTGGAAATATTGAAATATATTTTATACATGGAAGGGGTGGGATGCCAAACATTTAGCAGTTGGGTTGTGTATTCTCATTTCTTTATGAACTAATATGGTATTCCCTTTAGCTTAATTATCCATCACAAACATAGCAAGCCAACACAGGGGCCAACACAAACCCATGCAAAGGCAAGTTGTGCTGTTTGTGCTTTGCCTGTACCACATATTTTCAATTTTAGCTCTTAAACTACTGCATACTAAAGTATTAAATGCCATCTAAAAGATGTATCCATAAATCTTTTAGATGGCATTTAATACTTTATTTTAACACACTTGTTATATTACTTAGTGGGGTGGTGAAATTGTAGCCTTCTGCTCAGCTCATATCTCTTCTCTGACTCTTTCTATTTATTGGATTTGTGTTTTTTTAGGATACAATAGCCTTCTTCATCTTAGGGCTAAGATTCAAATTTGAGACCACAGTCCCGGATACTCTGCCTTCTCCACCTTTGTGGTGTCCCAGGGATAGAAAATTATAAGAAGTAGATTTTGGGACAACTCCATCTATTTTTTCATGAAATGATGGTCACTTCTAATTAACTATACCTTATAATTCATTTTCTAAAGTCTATTTATTACTATTTATTGAGACAGCACTTTCAAGCAGTAAAAGCTTAATGAAATAATCACTCAATTTAGATGTTTTTTATTTAAATCTATTTGTTCTACCAGTTAGTGTAACGTTGCCACACATTAACCTAATGAGGATAAAACCCTAACAAGGGGACCTTTTTTAAAATGGTTAATACTTGTGGGATTGGTTAATATTTATTGTTTAAAGGATCTAGCTGTATGGATTATTTTTAATTCACTGCACTGCACTTTAATATATTATTAACTTTCTAATAGCGATTGTTTTATCCTAATAAGATAAATATTGTTTCTTATTAACTTGCTTACGGATATAAATTTCAATCTTTGATGACAAATAGGGTATAAGAATAGTATAATTTTGTGAATATTTAAGCTAAAATTGATTAAGCGGGTTACTTTTCTTTCTCTTCAAACTTTGTTAACTGTACTGTACTGATGGAGGTCAGACCTCTGCTTTAATCTTTTAGGATAAAATTATTAACAACTATCAAGGGTATCTGAGGTGTGTTTTTTTAATTGAATAATAGCTATTTACATCATATACATTTAAATATGTTGTTTGCAAATTAAATCTGGCATTTTTTCCATGCAGAGCATTTGTTATCAGCTCCAATGCCTGCAGACATCTTTTATCTGACAAACTCACACTTAAGATGCATAGGTATAATGTTGGTTTGAAATCTCGGTGAGACAAACCTAAAGGTATTTTTAAATAAAATGTCATGTCTTTTATCCAAATTTTTTATAAATGCAGTAAAGGAAATACAACTTGTTCCATGTCTAGTAACCCATGGCAACCAGTCAGGGAGTAATTATTAGGTTTACTAGACTGCTCCTTAAAAATAAACATCTGAAATTATTATTTGGGTTACTAGACCTGGAGCAAACAGTTTATTCCTATGTTATGTTATGCATTGAACAGAGGAATAACTGGCACAATGTTTGCTTCAGGTCTAATGATCTGAATCATCCAGTCAGATGGGACATATTTATTTTCCAGTCTAGAGATATTAAAGCTGAAAAAGGGGGCAGGGAAAGGGGTGTAATTTAAGCAAAAATGGGTGATATCAAGGGTATTAACCAGGAGGAAAGACAACCAAGGACATAGAATATCTACAGAGGACTAGCTTTTAGATAAGCGAGAACAGGAGGACTAGTATTCTTAGGCTTCAGGATTAAGAAATAACCCACTGTGCTGAAATGAGAATAAATGGAAGACTGGGTCAAAGGGAAGTCTAAAAATAACTTGAGACTCTCAAAAGGTAAAAAAAATAAAGTGATAGTGAAGATCTGTCATGAGCATTAAACTCATTATAAATATTCAATGTGTGCAGAGGAGCAGGATTCCAATCTCAGAATATAAATTATTAGATGGATATGTGCCAAAATTCTCTAAAGGAATTCCAATCGTTTACAGCACAATGTGAACTGAGGCCTAAACAATCACTTTTTTGGCCACATTACTATGCAATGCCAACATGACTGGCAAGAACAGGAATGAATGGCCAGTCCAGGGGTCCCAAGTGGGCAACAGACAATTAGGGGTTTGTTCAAGTGAAACATTACAGAATACTGAGCCGCTCCAGATATGAAAGAAATATTAATTATGGACATTTATGCTGGGTATGCCTGAAAAGTGACAGAAAAGATTGGGAGTGAGCAATGGAAGGGAAAAAATAATAGAAGACATTTCTTTTTTAAGAAGAAGTACACAGAGAACCAAGTGTTGATTACAAAGTCTATGAATTCCTAAATAGGGATGGGCAAATCTGACCCGTTTCGCTGCAAATTCACAAAACAGCCAAAAACTAGCCAAATGCATTATGAAGACAAATTTTTTTGATGAACGTCAATTTTTTTCACCCATTGGAGTCTGTGGGCATCTATCACTACTCCTGAAGGGACTAAGCCAAGCTGCCATCCCACCCCATGAAGAAAGCACCTGGGCATTATGTACCCATTAACTTCCCCAGGGCACTGCATAAAATAAAGTATTATGACTTGAGTAGAGATTGTCCTGCAGGCTGTGTTAAAAATAATAGTTGCACTATTTATTATCTGTGAAAGATAGTAATGTCTACGCCCACAATAGTTACATCACTGATATATTCTATAGTCCTAATACTGACCACAAAAGTTAGTTTTTGGGATAGTCAGCAAATCTATGGATATTATCACGATTAATACCAGAAACCATGAAATGTGGCATGTTAGGGGCTTGGACACCTGAGTACCATGGTTCTACTGGGAAGCATACATTAATCTCTACTGTTGGGAGATTCCTCCTTTATGTGTTCATAGTCACATACTGTATGTGAAAGGCAAGTTTTGAGCAGTTCAAGGCTGGCTATCCATCACAGAAAGGCACCTATGGGGCTAATCAGGTGGCCCAGATTTCTATTTTGGTCAGGCAAAGGTATTATATTACCAGAGTTTGATTTGCAAAACCTACTGCATACACAAATGGTCATAAATTACTAAATACTATATAACAATTGATCCATATTCCAAATATTTAATATTCCATATTATATCAAGGACACAGACCGACGATGACCACAGGGCTCGCTTTATTTTACATCTGACTGACCATTCCTGCCAGAGCTGTAAATTAGTATTTCGATTATAATCGTTCTTGAGCTTGTAGCATTTCTGTTAATTCACCTAAGGTTATGACTGTTGTCTGTCTGCTTTGCCGCCCTATTCAGGTTTAATGCTGAATGCATAAGAGCTTGATTTGGCCAAAATAATATACTATATTATTATAATTATACTATATACACATATTGTAGTATGTATTGGATTTATTTCATAGCTGCTCAGTGTAGTGGAATAGAACTTTCCTCTGTATAACTTTCAGGATATCTCCTTAAATAACTAGTTGTGGGTTAGCTTCTATGAAGTTGGTCAGTCTTCCAAATTATAGCAAATAAAGTGGTTACGGTTAGTACACCAAATGTGCTGTCAGACAATAAATGCAATAGTACATAGTATTACTTATATTCATTTTACTTGCATCTTCTGAATGAAGACTGTTACTTCTGATTGTGGCTTATTTACTGGTGCTGGGCAAAGTGGCTCCAGTGCAGTGGCCCATATTCACCAATCGGCAGTTAGCTGAAAAGGAAATCTCTGATTGGATGCTGTGGGTTCATGCACTTGTGTTCAGTGTTAGTAAAATTAGGACAAATTAGTCATGGCTGGAATAAGAGATGATGGAGCTCTGGTCAATGTGAGCCAGGTGATGCCTCAATCTCAATCAGGTGTGTGTAACCGGCAAACCTCCATTTGTTGGTGAACCACAAAGCCCAGCATCCCGTGCCTGAGGGCAACCAGTTGGACCTGCCCAATAAATCTGTACATGTGTATTGTTTTCATTAATTGTGGGTCTAATTAAAATGCCCTCTTTTTCCTGCCCTAAAATTGTCCCCAGGTTGATGGAGGAAGCATCACAGACCCTCTATTGGATTTAGATGTTATCACCAGACCATTGCTGAGAATCTGTACTGTTGCACATCATCAAGAGTCTTTGCCTGATCCCACTGAGAGTACAGTTTTCCAAAAATCACTCAAGCGCTCTCTCAGCAACTCAACTACGTCTTTAGGTCAAACTGTATTATTTATTATTCTTGCATTTTCAGCACTGAAATGTGAAGACAAGATGAAAAAAATAAATAACGTTCAATGAATTAGGTTCTGACAGCCATTAATATGACAAATTTGTAGCTGACTTAGCCTGTTACCGAACAAGACTGCCTTAGGCTGGTTTTCTTAAACTGGGGATGGCCATGTGCTCCAGAAATCCCATCATTGCCGGCTACATCTGGGAGTTGTTACCCTTTATTGCAGCTTAATATGAATACGTAAGGCAGCAAGGCAATGCAAATCTGTATTATATTTCTTTCACTGTATGTTTAATGTGATAAATAGTCCCAGGCCGCAGAGATGAAATTGCAAAACTATGGGAATCCTATTCTTGCAGACTGTATGAGCACATGCTTGTTATATTCAGCTATGAAGCATTGCCTTTAAAAATGTACCATTGTATGGTATTCCATGCTGCATAATAAGAGCGAACAGGATGTTCTGATGTTTTATTGATTTTTATGAAATATATTTTTGGTTATAAATATAGAGCAATGACTTTTCCCAAATTACACAGCTTCGGAATGTTTTTCAATACATAGAGGCAGCTGAAAGGTGAGTGACTGGGAGATATGCCCAGCTAAAATGAAATGATCACGGCAGCTTCTTCAACACAGACACTATACTGTATACTGTACATGTAGCAGTAAATATATCGGCAGCTTCACTGTCACTCTGAAAGGCAAGCCAACATGCATCTAGGCTATTCTAGGCTAACTAGTTCCCAGCCTGGACTATTGGCCGAGAGGGCTGAAAAACCATCAAGAATTTCTATGGTGCTGGACACCATTAGCACTTCAGCACCTGCGCAGAACCCTATGTAAATGAACCCATACAAGTTCTAATACAGACCTCCACAATCTTTTGTGTGAAATCTCCAGAACTACCACAAAAGAAACACCACTTCCCATTTCACAAGGTACATACTGTCCTTTCCCAATGTTACTCAGCAGTGATGAATGCAAAAGACATTCTCACACTGCAAAAAAATAGAAACCTGGCTGGAATCATGGCAAAACCTTTCCATGTTATGCGCTAGAAGATCCAACTTGGGAATTACATAATTAATGTTCAACAATAGACTTCTCATCATTTCGCAACTGCAAATGTCCCCTCTGTGGCTATTATGCTCCAAACTCCTATCTATCCAGGATAATATAAACACACATTTACAGGAAAGACCCGAAATGATCTGGTTGCTATATACTGAACATTTCTAGGACAATGCTTGAAGACCCAATCATGAGAAAAACAGATTTGCAAGTTAAGGATGTGAATATCTGTATATTACCTGATAAAAATGGACTTGTTCATGTTTCTTTCCATTAGGGTTCAGGTTTTTATATATAAGCTAAACCAGGAAGGTACAACCTGTGTCCCTTCAGCTGTTGTTTAGCTGCAAAACCCAGCAGGAGAGCCACAACACGGAAAACTCTGACTAGTGCAAGTACATAAGAGGACATTATAGACAGCGGGGACCATTTTTCCCATTAAAAAAGATTGAGGTTTGAGGTACTGAATTTCTAATTTGAAGCAGCGTGGTTATTCACTGTGAGGGCAGTACCGGTGATGTTGTGATGGCAGAGTCCATAAAAGGGTTGTTTACCTTTAAATTAACTTACAGGGGCCGATTCACGAAATTCGGGTGAAGGGTTAGAATAAAAAAAAATTTGAATTTCGAAGTATTTTTTGGGTACTTCGACCATCGAATTGGTTAAATTAGATCGAATTTGATCGAATTCGAACGAATCGAAGTAAAAATCGTTCGACTATTCGACCATTCGATAGTCGAAGTACTGTCCCTTTAAGAAAAACTTCGACCCCCTACTTCGGCAGCTAACAGCTACCGAAGTCAATGTTAACCTATGGGGAAGGTCCCCATAGGCTTGCCTGTGATTTTTTGATCGAAGGATTTTCCTTCGATCGTTTGATTAAAATCCTTCGAATCGTTCGATTCGAAGGATTTAATCGTTCGATCGGATGAAAAATCCTTCGATCGATCGCAGGATTTGCGCAAAATCGTTCGACTTTGATATTGGAAGTCAAACGATTTTAGTTCCCAGTCGAATATCGAGGGTTAATTAACCCTCGATATTCGACCCTTCGTGAATCGGCCCCTAAGTATGATGTAGAGAATGATATTCTGAGTCATTTTTAAATCATTTGTTGTTTTTGAGTTATTTAGCTTTTTATTCAGCAGCTCTCCAGTTTGCAATTTCAGCAATCTGGTTGCTAGGGTCCAAATTACCCCAGCAACCATGCACTGATTTAGGGGTCTGAGTAGAAAGAAGAGTAATAAAAAGTAGCAATTACAATACATTTGTAGCCTTACAAAGCATTTGATTAGTTATAGGGGTAATTTGAAAGCAGAGTCAAAAGACAAAGGCCAATAATTAAACAAATATTAAAAAGAAAAAATTAAGGGTAATTGAAAAGTTGCTTAGAATTTGCCACTCTATAACATACTAAGGGTAAACGCACACGGGGAGATTCAGGGAGATTAGTTGCCCCGGTGACAAATCTCCTCTTCTTCTGGACGACAATCTCCCCGAACTGCCTTCCCCTACTCGCATCGATGCATTATATGAAGTCACCCGAACTTGCCTCACAAGGAAACTTCGGGCGACTTTGGAAAACGAAGCGCCGCGAGTACCATCCCGCGGGAACGTAGGCGAAGGCAGTTCTGGGAGATTTTTGCCCCGAAGAAGAGGCGATTTGTCTCCAAGGCGACTTATCTCACCGAATCTCCCCATTTGCCCCATACCCTAAAGGTGAACCACCTTTGGTTGATGATTTTGTGAACATGCATAATATTCAAAACATTAGTGATCTCAACATCTAGTTAGTATAGGTATCAGTATATATATACTGTGATTATATATTTGTGGGTGTATAGACAGGTCTGTGTAGGTATTTGCATATATGTGCACTGGGGTTCATTTAGATGTTTTGTTTCCACCTAAATTAATTATGTATTGTTTATTTCTCCCTTTCAATCAGACTCGCATATTTATGCCGGGGATTTCATAGCGCATTTTAATTTAGAAGAATTGTTCATGCAAAAAATACTTTTGACAGAGGATTAACTCTCCATCTGAAACGGCAATCCAAGATTGTCTGACCACAAAAAGGTTAAAGCAAGTTCTGTACTGATATATAAAAAAGGGGGCACCCAGGCACTCAAAAACTCCACAATGGCTGCAAAAACAGTTTAAACTGTCAGCCCAAGTGCCCTGGGAGGCACGAAACACATTGGTCATTGGAGATATGGATTTTTTATTGTAGTTATATAAATATATTTTTTGCAGCCCTTGTGGAGCTTTTGAGTGCCTGAATGCCCCTGTTTTTGCCATTGGTCTATCCACTCCCAAAGCTGAGGGCACCCAGAGCACTTTATCTACATGGTGAGTGCCTCTAATGTTTCCTGTGCTCCTATCTATAGTTTTGCATTACTGAATCTTTATTCTGGCACAGATTGTATGGCAGGCAGCAGTAAAAGGCAAAGGCTTAAAAGAGAAGGCAAGCTACCAAAGCAGTTTATTGCTAATAGATTAGCCAAAACAGTGCAAGCTAGAATGCTATATTTTTTATGTAGAATTATTTACCATACCTGAGTAAACAGCTCTAGAAGCTCTCTGTGCTTGTTTAGGATAGCAGCTGCCATATTTGCTTGGTGTGACATCACTTCCTGCCTGAGTCTCTCCCTGCTCACAGCTCTGAGCTCAGATTACTGCAGGGATGGGAGGAGGAAGAGGAGAAAACTGAGCATGCTCAAGCCCTGCCCTGGAGGTTTAATATGAAAACAGGAAGTCTGATACAGAAGTCCATGAGTACACAATAGAAGGAAAGAATTAGGTGTTTATTTTGACTGAGGACTCAGAGCAACATTACTTTGAGGGCTTACTGGTGTATTTATATAGACCTTTCGGATAAAGCATACTTAATTCTAGCCTTTCCTTCTCCTTTAATGCCAAATCCTTAATTCAATTGTATTAAGGATATTAATTTGTATTGGGCAAATATTTGCAGTAGGTATGGTTTGGATGGTGTCTTAGGCAGAACAACTTTAACCTAAAATTTAGTATGTTTAATGTTGAATCTAGAATGGCCAGTTATAAGCAACTTTTCAATTGAAATTTCAATACATCATTTTTTAAAATGATCTGCCTTTTTCTTCTGATTTAGCTTTCAAATGAGGGTCACTCACTCTGTAAGGCTACAAATGTATTGTTAGTGCTACTTTTTATTACAGGTATGGAATCTGTTATCTGGAAACCCCTTATCCGGAAAGCATCGAATTACATAAAGGTTGTCTCCCAATAGACCACTTTTATCCAAAAAATTTTAAAAATGATTTCCTTTTACTGTGTAATAATAAAACAGTACATTGTACATGATCCAAGCTAAGATATAATTAATCCTTATTGGGAGTAGAACCAGCCTGTTGGGTTTATTTAATGTTTACATGATTTTCTAGTAGACTTAAGGTATGAAGATCCATATTATGAAAAGATCTGTTATTCGGAAAACTCTACGTCCCAAGCATTCTGGATAACAGGTCCCATACTTGTACTCATCTTTCTATTCAGGCTCTCTTCTATTCATATTCCAACCTCTCAATAAAACCAGTGCATGGTTGCTAGGATTATTTGGACCCTAGCAACTAGATTACTGAAATTGCAAACTGAAAAGTTGCTAAATAAAAATTATAATAACTCAAAAAACACAGCTAATAAAAAATGAATTGTAAATTGTCTCAGAATATCACTCTCTACATGATATTAAAGGGGTTATTCACCTTTAAATTAACTTTTAGTATGATGTAGAGAGGGATATTCTGAGACAATTTGCTATTGGTTTTCATTTAATATTATTTGTGGGTTTGGAGTTATTTCACTTTTAATTCAACATCTCTCCAGTTTGCAATTTCACCAATTGATTTGCTAGGGACTAAATGATCCTAACAACCATGCACTGATTTGAATAAGACAAAATAATATGAATAGGAGAGGACCTGAAGAGAAAGATGAGTAATAAATAGTAGCAATAACCTTTAAATTATAGCCTTACAGAGCATTTGTTATTTAGATGGGGGGGTCAGTGACTCCTTTTTGAAATCTGGAAAGTGTCAGAAGAAGAAGGCAAATAATTATAAAACTCTAAAAAAAAGAACAATGAAGGCCAATTGAAAAGCTGCTTAGAATTGTCCATTCTATAACATACTAAAAATTAACCTTAAAGGGCAAAAAAATAAAATCTAATTTTTACTTTCTTTAATGAAAAAGAAAACTATCTCCAATTCACTTTAATTAAAAAATGTGTACCGTTTTCATAAGAAACCTGACTGTATACAGTAAAATTCTCTTGTTCATTTACTGCTGTGGATAGGAATTGTCAGACGGTCCCTAACTGCTCAGCAGGGAAACAATCATACTTATGAACAGCAGGGGAAACCCCCGCCTTACTTCCCAGCCATGCAGAACTCAAGCAGCTTTGTTTATGACTATCCCTAAGCAGCCCAGACCACACTGAGCATGTGCACAGTCTTAGTCTTGCAAAGATGTTTAACAAAGTTACAAGATGACAGCCCCCTGTGGCCAACTTTGAAAGCATAAATCATTTGTTTGATTAAGCTTGTGGTGCAGTAAGTTCATGTTTATGTTTAGTATACAAAATACAGCATTTCTAGTCTTATTCTATTTTAGACTTTACATGCCCTTTAAGGTGAACCACCCCTTTAAAGTACTCAAAGGTGAACAACCCTTTAAACAATAAGTGCAGGGCTCCTTGACAATTTAAGTGTGCTAGAATATGTAGTTCAGCAACATCAGGAGGGTATTTGACTGCTCACCCCTGTAGAAGACTTGTTTGTTACCTCTACCCATCATTGCCTGTATGGCCATCTTCAGTTTGTATTGGGGATGTGAGTATTTTGCATTCACTAAAATTACATTTATCTTGAATTTTATTCAGGCCCTTATATTAGGGATGCTTAAATAATTCTATGAAACATTTGGAGAGATCAGTAGGCTCCCCCAGCCCCCATCCATCTGACAATGTAGCAGCAGACAGAAGAAGCTGATTGAAGCAAAGCCCGTTACATAAAATTAAATAGAGTCTTAATCAAGTTTGGGCCCCTGGTATTAGCAATGTGACTGATTGAAAGGTATTTTGTTTCTTGGAGGAAGAAGAGCCAATTACGGAATACAGAGGTCTTGTCTTAGACACCACAAAGGGGTCATAGGGGAGAGCAAAACAATTCCAGTCTTATTCAATTGCTGGACACCGCTGAGTGTTGAAGTATTCGAAGAATGTGTTGTTACCAGGAGCAGGCTCTTGGAGAACATCTGATTGACTGGCACAATAAATATAAATCACTGAAGGATCCAGTAATGCAGGTTATTATTTGTTTTTTACCCGTATGTCTATAGCAGTTTAAGCAATAAGAGACTAGTATGGAAATAAAGGAAAGTTGAGGATTAATGTCAGCTATAAATATAGGTATGGGACCTGTTATCCTGAATGCTCGAGACCTGGGGTTTCTGGATATGGGGTCTTTCTCTATACTTTAAAGGGCTGGTTCACCTTTATGGTAACGTTTAGCATGTTATAGAATGGCTAATTCTAAGCAACTATTATTTGCCTTTTTCTTGCCTCTTTTCAGCTTTCAAATGGGGGTCACTGACCCCATTTAAAACAAATGCTTTGTAAGTCTACAAATGTATTGTTATTGCTACTTTTTATTACTCATCTTTCTATTCAGATCCTCTCCTGTTCATAGAAGGGAAAGTTGTGCTCACCACTATTTTTTTAAAACCATTAGGTGCAATGAGGCTGTGACCACAAAATACATATAGACAAATACAAGAGTCCTCTGCACTCAACCCATTATTAATATATTTAAGACATTGAGACATTTTGAATAGAATTCATAATGAATCAGATGCAATTTGAGTGTAGGACTGGCCAGATATGGGATGACTTAGACGTAGTTGGCCAGCTTAAATATATTGCAATATAGGACAAACAATCCCTGTTTTGTTTAAAGGGTAAGGCATTTTTTAGTAGCTGTATGCACAAAATGTCTCAATTTCCTAAATATATTGATAATGGGTTGAGTGCATGGGACCTCTTGTATTTGTCCTCTCCTATTCATATTCCAGTTTCTTATTCAAACCAGTGAATAGTTGCTATGGTAATTTGGACCCTAGCTACCATATTGCAGAAACGCCGAACTGGAGAGCTGGTGAATAAAAAGCTAAATCATCACATGGAAGGTAGAAAACTTCAAGACAGGATCAAGACACCATCAGTGGTACAGCTATCATCATATAAACCCTACTTCAGTGTACTTCTGAGAACCCCCATCTTGCAGGGGTCTTTTTTTTTAGGGATTTTAGTTTACACCTTAAAAATTATGTTGCTTTGGGCGTCTTTTTTTTCTGCATAGTGCTGTGCCGGTGCTTTGAGCATCATTCTGAGCTCAGCAGTAGAATCATTAATCCATGATGCAAATTGCAAACAGGGATTAAAGCTTTATACTTTTTTTTCTTTGCCGGACCAAAAAACAAATTGCTGAACTAGAAATGCTAATTTTTTTAATTAACAAAAAGGCCCCCTAGTAGTCTTGTTCTGTGAGCTTTTCTGCCTTTGGTGACTGATTTACTTAATTTTAGCACGAGTTAAGGTGGCCATTCACGGAGAGATCCGCTCGTTTGGCGATGTCCCCAAACAAGCAGATCTCTCTCCGATATGCCCACCTTGGGCAATATCGGGCTGATCCGATCGTGGGCCCTAGGGCCCACCGATCGGATCCTAACGGTGGCTTTACGGGCGGTTGGATCGCCGGACCGCATCAACGAACAGATGCAGCCGCGATCCAACAGGATTTTTAGTCCCATCCGATCGAGATCATCTCGATCAGGGAAGCCTGTTGGGGGCCTCCATACACGGGCCAATAAGCTACCGACTCGGTCTTTCGGCAGCTTTTATCGGCCCGTTTATGGCCACCTTAAGAGCCCTAGAGCTGCAGAGGAATGGCTGGCTGGAGTGTGGCTTAAAGGGGTGGTTCACCTTTAAAGTAACTTTTAGTATGTTATAGAATGACCAATTCTAAGCAACTTTTTAATTTGTTTTCATTATTTATTTTTTATAGTTTTATGGTTATTTGCCTTTTTCTCCTTGCAGCTTTCAAATGGCGTCGCTGACCCCCTTCTAAAAAACTAATGCTCTTTAAGGCTACAAATGTATTGTATTGTTACTTTTTAATACTGATCCTTCTATTCAGTCCCTCTTCTATCCTCTCTTATTCAAATCAATGCATGGTTGCTGGGGTAATTTGGACCCTAGCTACCAGTAGGGTTGGCACCTTTTAAAAAAAAATTACCGGCCAGTGGTGGGGGTGGAAAATAAAGGGGCAGGACGTGATGCAAAAAGGGGCGGAAACCACGGGGGTAGCGTCGCAGAAGGGGCGGGGCCACTACCTGAAGCCAATGAAAATGTAAGTTTTCATCGGCGGGCAAGGGATTTTGTAGATGGTATTACAAATTACCGGCAGCTACATTTGTAATACTGGCCCTGGCGGTAATTTTGTAATACTGGCCCTGGCAGGTGTTTTACCGGCTAGGCCGGTAAAACACCGGCCCGGTGGCAACCCTAGCTACCAGATGTTTAAAATACAAATTGGAGAGCTGCTGAATAAAAAGCTAAATAACTCAAAAACCACAAATAATAAAAAGTTAACCCTATTTGCAAATTGTCTCAAAATAATCTCTAAACCGTACTAAAAGTTATCTCAAAGGTCAAGTCAAGTGGATTTTATTGTCATTTCAGCCATATACAGTAAATACAGTACATAGTAGAAACGAAATGACGTTCCTCCAGAACCCCCCGGTGCTATACAACTCTAGTACACGGTCATGCTGGGCAAAGTGGACATTTCAGTTCCTTATGAATATATAAGGTGAACAACCCCTTGGTGGTGTCAGACGAGGCTACTCTCCCCTAAATGCCTTGCCGCCAGCTAGAATGTAAATCACCAGCGGGATGGCACTTGGGTCGCTTTGGCTTTCCGAAGTCGCTCGGTTTCCTCGTGAGGCAACTTCGGAATACGAAGTGTTCCTTTAAGCAATGGGCTTCTCTGCTGCTCTGGTCAACTACCCATCACTCCTCCCTCCACACCAATTTGCTGTCCCCTTGAGGCAAAAAGTTGCACAATTTGAATTGACATCTGATTTTGACGTGACTTTTTGTTGAGTAAAATTTTTTCGAGAAATAATTATTGGTAAATTAAGGGGATTCAGGTTTGGAGAAAAAGTTGAGTTTCAGTAAACCGGCCTCTAAATATGGTTTGATGTACAGTGAGTTGTAGTTTTGCTTTGGGTGCAATACTAACAATTAGCTAAGGCCAAGAAATCACCAGTGGGATATGTGGGAGGCTTTGTGTGCCACAGAACGACAGCTTTCTTTAGTCTTTATTCTTAACTATAACTGGCTGGGCCGCAGAACATTAAGGGCTCTTACTGACGAGCGGTTGAAGCTGCGCTGCCCTGCGTTCCATTTTTCTGCGTTCAGCCGCAGGGGAGCCCAGGAATAAACGCATTAAGCTTTTCTCAATGGGGCTGTACTCACACAGGCGCGTGTAGGCGCCGAACGCAGGTTGAGACGCAACATGCTGCATTTTTTCTGTGTTCGCCGCCTACACGCGCCTGTGTGAGTACAGCCCCATTGAAAAAAGCTAAATGCATCTATTCCTGCGCTCCCCTGCGGCTGAACGCAGAAAAACTAAATGCAGGGGAGCGCAGCCTCAACCACTCGTCAGTAAGAGCCCTAAAGCAATTCTATAGGATAAGTTAGTTTTCAATTGGCATTCAAATAACGAGCGCCTACAGCTATTCCTTTCAATTTTCAGTGTAATTTCTTCTTTAGGAACAATACAATAAGCAGTAAAGAACTTAGATGGAGCGTTCTGCTGTGCAATTCTGTCTAATAGAAGCCCCATTGTACCACAAGCATCGTGCTGACATGCACATTCCTTCAGGTGCAGCGGGGCAGATGGGAGATGCAGGTGCACACATTACTGCTTGGTTTTCCCAGCATTGTGCCGAACAGCTGTTAATTAACTCTTGCATTGCTCAGTAACCTCATGAATGGCTGTGGGGCTTGTTAGGGGCACTGGTGCCATACAGACATGAGCAAACAATGGCAATTGCTGAACTCAGCACATCCCAGCCAACTAAGCAAGGCTGATTAATTGTTAATCTGCAACATATCCACAATATTGACCCTACTGAATTGTCTATAAATACAGTGAACTTGTGTGTTTTTTCTAGGGCCAGTTTGTCAGGCAGAGGTCAGCAGAAAAAGAAATATAATGTCTGGATGTTTCAATATCTGGCTGCTTCAAATAGAGTAGGATTGGGCTGGGACTTGTATTGCTTCCAGTGTGCATGAAAGCACTAAGATTTGGGGAGATTTAGTCGCCCAGCGACAAATCATCTCTTCTTCAGGCCACTTATCTCCGCAAAAAGTCTTCCGGCCGGCTAGAGTCGAAATCGTCGACATGATGGCACTCGGAGCACTTTGTTTTCCAAAGTCGCATGAAGTTTCCTCGTGAGGCAACTTCGGGTCGACTTTGGAAAACGAAGCGCTCAAAGCGATTTAGATTCTAGCCGACGTGAAGGCTTTTTGGTGGAGATTAGTCGCCCCAAGAAGAGGCGATATGTCGCCAGGCGACTAAATCTCCCTGAATCTTAGCATGTGCCCTTACCCTTAGTGATAATAGTTTCATGGATTATTACTATGTCTTGCCTTTTGCTTTTCTAAAAATACTTGGGCAGTATAATTACTGTTAGTACCCCATCGGAAGCACAATGACAACTGTCAGCTTGTCCCTACAATTCTATTCTATATCTAATGCTAACAATTCTCAGATGGCAGTAACCACTGGAGTGGAGAAATTGCCAACTTCTTTCATTTATTTTATTACTTCCCTTTCTATTTAGGCTCTCCTATTCATGTTCCAGTCTCTCTTTCAAACCACTGCCTGGTTGCTGGGGTATATTGGATAACAAAAAGATAAATAGTTCAAAAAGCACAAAACATAAACAATTGCAAATAATCTGAGATAATATCACTGTCTGCTCTGGCTCCTGAATTGTGAAACCATGGACTGATCCCAGGACACACATTAGCATGCATGGGAGTAATTCTGATCTACTAACCATCAGACATTTTCATTCTCCAGAAACTGGTGTGTTTGCAAATGGCTCATGGTAAAGGATCCTGTCTATTAAAATGTGTACACAGTGATAATGTGTATTTGGCAAGGTTCACATCACATTAAGTTCACATCAATAAAAAACTTGCCTGAGAAGCATTTTTCCTAATACTTTACACTCACTTCCTTCTCCAGTGACCTTTTCGTCCCTGGGTAATGACCATTTTATTTATCCAGCTCTGTTATATGTTTATGAGAGGCTTTATACTGTGGCTGCTGAAGGGGAACTCTGTAATACTTGGCTGGGTAGTCACAAAAATGCCTGGATAGATACGTCTGTAAAATGGAACATAGGACAATAAACTGTATATACAGTACATACATGTTTAAACTGTACAGGGTATTTCATATAGTTAATATTAAAGGGGTGATGCACCTTTGAGTTAACTTTTAGGGGGTTATTTACTAAACTCCGAATGCAAAAATCATGAAAAGATTTTTTTTTTTTATAAAATTTTCGGAATTTATTAAACCCAGAGGATGGAAAAGTCCGAATCTGAAAATCCAGCATCTCACACTTGTCGAGGTTGCAAATAAATCAATGGGAGAAGTCCCAATGATTTTTTGACGTGAGCTGGGTTTCGTGCAAGTTTTTGGAGTTTTCAGGTGAAAAACCCGAAAAAATTGTGAAAATCTGATTTTTTTCCCCGCAAAGCAAATTTTCGGAAAAATTCAATAATAAATAAGCGCAAAAAAACGATTTGATTGGAGTTTGTTGCAGAAAATATTGAGATAAATTCGGACTTTGATAATTAACCCCCTATGTATGACATAGAGAGTGATATTCTGAGACAATTTGCAATTGGTTTTCATTTTTTCATATTAAGTATTTTTGAGTTATTTAGCTTTTTATTTGGGAATATTCAGCAATCATGGCGTTTCAGCAATCTGGTTGCTAGGCTCCAAATTACTCTAGCAAACATGCATTGATTTGAATAAGAGACTGGAATATGAATAGGAGAGGCCTGAATAGAAAGACGAGTTATAAAAAATAGCAAAAACAATAAATGTGTAGCCTTACAGAGCATTTGTGTTTAGATGGGATCAATTATCCCCCAATTGAAAGCTGGAAAGATTCAGAAGAAAAAGGCAAATCTTTAAAAAGCTGTAAAAAAAATAAATAATGAAGACCATTGAAAAGTTGCTTTCATTCTATAACTTACTAAAAGTTAACTTAAAGGTGGACCACCCCTTTAAAGGGCATGTGAAGTCTAAAATAGAATAAGGCTAGAAATGCTGTATTTTGTATACTAAATATAAGCATGAACTTACTGCACCACAAGCCTAATCAAACAAATAATTTATGCTTTCAAAGTTGGCTACAGGGGGTCACCATCTTATAACTTTGTTAAACATCTTTGCAAGACTAAGACTGTGCACATGCTCAGTGTGGTCTGGGCTGCTTAGGGATTGTCATAAACAAAGCTGCTTGAGTTCTGCATGGCTGGGAAGTAAGGCGGGGGCTCCCCCTGCTGTCCATAAGTATATATTTTTTTCACTGCTCAGCAGTTAGGGACCGTCTGACAATTCCTATCCACAGCAGTAAATGAAGGGAGAGTTTCACTGCATACAGTCAGGTTTCTTTTAAAAACAGTACACATTTTTTAAATAAAGTATATTGGAGATTTAATTTTTCATAAAAGAAAGTAAAAATGGGATTTTATGTGTTTCCTTTACATGCCCTTTAAATACCAGTTCCTAATAGATGGTGGAGCAATAGAGCAAACTATTCTTTATTATTCTTACAACAGTTGCTATAGAACCAGATACAGGTCCCTCAATTTGGAAAGCAGGGACTGTATATGGAGCCTCATCTCAAAGGGTTGCTTTTGCAGGGACAGGGCAGTGCAGGAACTGACCAGTGGTTTAAGAATCACTGATTTAAGGGATTGGCATTCATTAGTCTTAGGGTGTTATTTATCAAAGTCCGAATGTATCTCAATATTTTCTAAAAAAAAAACTCCAACCAAATCCGCACAGGTTTTTCTCGGCTTATTTATCAATACACTTTCCCGAAAATTTCTGAAAAAATCTGAAAAAAAATTGTGAAAAATATGAATTTTTACTATTTTTTTTGAAAATCCACCCAAAAACTCAGATATTTTTGGATTTTTGCCCGAAAACCCCCAGATTATTGCACAAAACCCAGTACAGATCAAAAAATCTTTGGGACTTCTCCTATTGACTTACAGTATATGGAAACTCGGCAGGTCTAAGATGCCGGATTTTCGGATTCAGACTTTTTCCATCCTCGGGGTATAATAAATTCCAAAAAAATGTGATTTTTTTCCCCCACTAAAAATTCGGATTTTATACTAAAACAAACACAAATTTTTCGGGGTTTTGGCATTCAGAGTTTAGTAAATAACCCCCTTGCATCCGACAGTCGCGTCGCATGAACGCTGCAACATTTCCATCTATTATCTTATTTCCACCATGATGGATCGCGCCGAAAATCGCCCATGGAGTTCCTCCCATACTTGTAGTGTGAAAGGAAACATGACAGACACCCCCCCCCCATAATTAGCGTATGTGACATTGGTCCAAATAAATAACTTCCTATCTATTTACACTGCAACAACCTGTAAATAGAAAAGTATGAAGAAGCATACATCTATTATTATTGCTTTACTACCTTTTGTGCATCGTAAAAACATAATAATGATGGAAAAACTTTATACTAGAAAAGTTTAAAAGTCAATGTAACATTTCGGCTGAGAACACTTATACTGTGCAGGTTGCAGTAACCTTTATAGGACACTTTGTTTTTCACAGACTGATCTTTATTTACCAAAAACACACAGCATTAAGTGGTTTGGGCTCTGTGCTTTTAGTTAGCAGCTAAATTAGTACTTCAACTCCAGAACAGAAAAGAGCAAAAAAGCATCTATTAAAAATCTGTTATCCGGACACCCGTTATAAAGAAAGCTCTGAATTATGGAAAGGCCGTCTCCCATAGACTCCAATTCATCAAATATTTAAAAATGATTTCCTTATTCTCTGTAATAATAAAACAATAACTTGAACTTAAACCAAACTAAGATACACTATAATTAATCTTTATTGGAAGCAAAAACAGCCTATTGGGTTTATTTAATGTTTATATGATTTTCCAATAGACTTAAGGTATGAAGATCCAAATTATGGAAAGATGCATTATATGGAAAACCCAGCCCCCGAGCATTCTGGATAACAGGTCCCATACTTGTACTGGAAAAATTAATATACTATATATGATAGAAGACACATTTCCCATCATACCATTTACTTCCAGCTGACGCTTGTCAATCGTAAAGCCAGCTGTACCCAGTGGGGGTATATATATATATATATATATATATGTATATATATATATATATATATATATATATATTTATTGATAAAGGTCTTAGATTTAGACCGAAACGTTGATCGGCTCTTTTTTAATGTAAATTAATAAAAACTGAATTTTTTTTGTAACTTAGGTTTAGAGTGGTTAGATGTGTGCTAAGTCGAAATAGAACCGGTACTCTATTTCCGGGGCAGACTGTACTAGTGCACTAAATCACCTACACTAATTAAAATTATATAACGGTACACCAAGCCTCTCACGCCTAGTTGGTAGATGGGGGGTGGATTCCTTGTGTCCCATTGGCAACTAAACCTCTCAAATCCCATATGTCCCAAATATTAGTGAACCGATCCATAGTGTTAGATAGCATTGCAATACCTGCTTCGAAGGCTCTATTTGCATTAATTCTATTAACTATCTCAGATAGAGTTGGTGGCATAGAGTTCTTCCAGTGTGAAGATATGGCTACACGGGTTGCAGTCAGAATTTGGTTAACTAAGGCTTGACCACATTTACGCAGCCGTGGTATAGGTTTGCCTAGCAGCAAGATTATGGGGTCCATCGGTATTGGACTATGTGGTATACGGCCCAAAAGTTGAGAGATTTCAGTCCACAGTGGTTGGATTACTGGGCAGTCCCAAAAAATGTGGAGCATGGTGCCCCGAGCTCCACAATTCCTCCAACATAGGGGTGAATGTTGTTGAAACAATTTGTGTAATCTGTCGGGGGTGTAGTACCAACTGGTCAAAATCTTATAGATGTGTTCCTTCTGTCTCACACAAGTGACCATACGTTTTGCGTTGTCCCATATCAAGGGCCAGTCCCTGGTCTGAACTGGTTGTGGGAGGACTCGGTCCCATTTATCCATATATTTATGCCTAGGTTGATCCAAGTCAGGAGGGGTAGTCAGTATACCATAAATCCTGGAAACGAGGCCTTTCTGCGGTAATCCCTGGATCGCTATAGTCTCAAAGATCGTGGGAGGATTTGACTGGAGGTATGTGACATATGGTGCAAGAAAATGTCGTACTTGAAAGTATTCAAATAGTTTTATGTCCGTTAGAGGTTGTTTCTCCCTGATCGCTTGAAAAGGCATCTTCACCTGAGTGAATGGAGTGAGCAGGTCTTTGACCGTAAAAAATTGTAGCTTAGACCACTTTGCACAGAACGATGACTCAGTGCCTGGTGGAAACGCTGGGTTATTTAAAAAGGCTGTCACCAGTGATTTAGCAGAAATCATTTTGTATTTAAGCCTGGTCTTCAGCCAAATAGAGTAAGAAAGCCCCGTTGCTGAGAGGGCGGATGGTGGAATCCGTTTAAAGGAGGTAAGGTCCCAGATGAGTGTGTTTAAGTGATAGTCTTTCACCATACAGTTTTCAATGTGACCCCAAGTGGTGGATGGAAGATGATGAGACCATGCTAGAAGTTGTCTCAACTATGTGGCCTCATGGTACCTTTGAAGGTTGGGGACCCCAAACCTCCCATTTTAGTATGTGCCATCATCACCGATTTGGCCACTCTGTGGCCCCGTTGGGCCCATATAAAATTATAAATTAAAGCCTGTAGCTCCTTAAAGACTTTGGGGGATACCGAAATCTGCAAAGTTTCAAACAAATAGAGGTATTTAGGTAAAACAGACATTTTTAAAGCTGCTATCCTCCCAAGCCAAGAAATAGGATAATTAGTCCATTGCATGAGAGAGGCCTTTGTTTGCTGGATAAGCGGTTTGAAATTAAGATTGTATAACTGATCATGAGCTGCTGCCATCTGGGTCCCTAGGTATGTCAAGGAATCCACCCTCCATCTGTAATTGAACTTAAGTTGCAATGCTTCAATTTCTCTGGGTGGTATGTTGAGTGGGAGAGCCTCCATTTTATTAATGTTTAATTTATAGCCCGAGATCTTACTATATCTGTCTAAGACGTGGTGGAGGTTTGGGAGGGAGATATGAGGGTTAGTCATGGTGAGTAGGACGTCGTCCGCAAATAGGGCTATCTTATAATGCATGGAGTCTACCAAAACCCCTCCTATATCCGGGTGCAGCCGTATGGCTGCCGCCAGAGGTTCTATGCTAAGGGCATAAAGAAGTGGAGAGAGGGGACATCCCTGTCTAGTGCCATTCCGTATTGGGATCGCCTTACGTGTCTGTCCTGGGAGTTTAAGGTGAGTGGATGGGGTACTATATAAATTGCGGAGAGCGAACAAATAGGGGCCAGAAAAATTCAAGTGTTCCAAAAGCTTAAATAAGGTTGTAGAATATGTTGGTATAACTGAAATAAAAACGGAATTTTAACCTTTTTGCTAAATCCTGGTATGCATCTTCGTTCCTACAAAGTATATATATATATATATATATATATATATATATATATATATATATAAAACAAAAAAAAAAAACTTCCGCACACATAGGTCTTGATAAGTGAAAAAAGCTGGTAGATTTATTTCAACGTTTCGGCTTACAAACTCAAGCCGTCATCAGGAAGGGCGGAGCCTAAGGTGAACATGAAGTTATATACACACAAAGGATTCAAAAATGGCGCCAAAACCATGCCAGTGACATCACAAAAAGTGGGTGTGGTTATAGTACTGAGTGCATCAGTGATAGTGTCATGGAGCTGAGCCAATCGTGTGCATTATATCAGTGGTAGTATCATAGGAGTGCACCTATCACGTATAGGTGAATACTCCAGTGACTCCCAATACTAATTAAACACCCAGTATCAAATTACGTGATTGTTGTGACAGGGAAAAACATACCCTGTGAGTGAAATAAATAAAACAATCAAAGGATCTCCCTACGACCTTATAAGGTCAGGAAGTATCCCCCTCACCTACCTCCGTGGTGGGGGCTGACAGCCAAATTGCCTTTGCCCTGTGTCGCCTCCAATGCAGGTATGGAGGAAACGTACTAAATGCAGGACCTGTTACCAACGTCGTTAAGCCTTGCGAGTGTGTATATATATATATATATATATATATATATATGTATGTATATATATAAAATATGGAGGAGCACACCTAAAACTTGTTTAGCAACTTGCCCAGGTGATGGTAAATAAAGTGACATAGTACCGCACTCACAGGAATACTTGTTAAAATAACAAGATTTAGTGAAAAAAATATAATATAATATATATACGTATATATTTTTCATTATTTTGCTGCACTTATCAGCGGGATATAGCTGTCTATTGGAAAATATGTAATGAAAGCTATATACACATTATACTCACATAGTATACTGTACATAATATATATACAGTATACACACTTACATGAACCATCATTATATTTTTCATTACTTTAAAGACTTTCATTTTTTGGTGTTACTGTTCCTTTAAGGCCCAAGTAACCATATTAGATTTAATGTAAAATATTGCTTTTTTTTTTACAGATAACTTTTTGATCACAATTCAAATGGCAATTTTTTTTATACGTAAATGTTACCATAGGACAGAGGATATGTTAAAGAGAAATATTGTTTGTACAACTGTAACTATACAGACCACTCGCATTATTTGGAGCTCCTTGCTGCAATAATAGATTTAAATCTTTATGTATACATGTGCTGGCCGTGCATGTGTTTGGGAGGGAATTTATGGACATTGCTTTAGGCAGGTTTGTGCCAGATTTATTAATTAGCTAAATATAAACCAGACCAATGGAGGAGCATGTTTATATCACTAGAGGGCTAAAGGTGGCCATAGATGTTACAATTACTATCTTTCCTGCGACCATTGGTTTGTTTGCAATAAGGTGGCCATACACTGGCCATTTGCAGCTTATTTGGCAGTGTATGCTCACGGCTTTGTCTCTCAATATCTGGTCAAAAATTGGGCAGTTATAAAAATGTAGCCGGGTCAAGAACCACACTAGTTCGTTGATGTGGTCCTCGGTGAGACTATGTATTCTCTGCTTTGTGATCATTGGACCCTAGGGCCTGTGATCTGACCAGCCCCTTATCACCCAGCTCAAGGTGGGCATATGGGGGAGAGATCTGCTCATTTGGCAACCTCACCAACAAGCTGATCTCTGCATGTATGGCCACCTTTATAGCTGGATCATCAGATATACATAGAAACAATAGAATTCTACTTGTATCTGATGATTCAGCAATAAACCCTGATGTTCAGGCACCAATTGGCAAGTATATCACCATTATCAGTCATCTTGTCTCCCTCCATATGTGCACCAAATATTGTATGAAACTCTCATACAATATGTGCATTTACAGCAACCTTAAAGGGGCAGCAGCTTTAAGCTAACTTAGTATTTAATAGAATGGCTAATTCTAAGCAATTTTTCATTTGCCCTTTATTTTTTATAGTGCTTGAATAATTTGCGTTCTAACTTTTTCTAGCTTTCAAATGGGTGATCACCCATCTAAAAAGGCTACAAATGTATCATTATTGCTGCTTTGTTATTCATCTGCCTATTCAGGCCCTTGCCTATTCATATTCCATTCTCTTATGCAAATCCGTGCATGTTACGAGGGTCATTTTGCGCCGGTGTCTAAAGTGACGGCCTTTAGAGGTGTGAACAATGCAGCAGCTTACTGTCTGAATTTTAGATTTACATAATGCAGGAGCCAGTGATTCTCCGACTGGATACATTTTAAAGCTTAAACAAGGAAAGCAGTAACAGCAGGAAGGTTTCATGTGGGGCAACACCAAGGGGGGCGCAGGCCACATCAAGCCATGGGCTGCCACATGGATGCACTATAGTACAGGATACACTATGTAGTAGCAAAAAGTACATCTACCACTGAAAGGGCCCTTACCAAAAAATATTGAACCACTACATTTGTATTTTGCCGACTGCTTTTTGAAGTATCAAATGAGACCGCTCGTGTCCATTGTCTGATCACCATAGCACTTGGATTAAGAGGCTGTGCAATGGGAAGTCCACTGACAGATTTAATTTTGCACTAAAGTTTGCAGTCGGACTAAAGTTTCCAGTTTTTACACCTTTAGGTTCAGTGGACTGTAGAATCCATGGTTTTTGCTCTTAAAGAAGAACTATACCCTAAAAATGGCTTAAAAATGCCACATTTTATATACTGAATTGCACCAGCCTAAAGTTTCAGCTTGTCAATAGCAGCAATGATCCAGTACTTCAGACTTGTCAGAGGGGGTCACCATTTTGGAAAGTTACTGCAAAACACTAACATGCTCAGTGGGCTCTGAGCAGCTGTTGAGAAGCTAAGCTTAGGGGTTGTCACAAATTATCCAGCAGAAAATGATGTTGGCCTGTAATATAAGCGGACGGTAAAGGGCTGATTATTAAATTCTGATGCTAATTGTACTGGTTTCTGAGACACTGTAGTAATTATCTGTATTAATTGCTAATCAGCCTTATATTGTGACATTTCTATTCTATGTGTACTGTATATTGTGAGCAGCACAGAGCATGTGCAGAGAATCGGCAGAAAAGATGGGGAGCTACTGTGGCATCGTTGGAGACAGAACTTTACTGCTAAAGGGCTGTGGTTGCCTTGGGATGGTTATTGGGCTGGTTATTTTTGGTTAAAGGCGAATGTAACAGTTTAGCCAAAAAAAGCTAGCAGACAATGTGTTTTTGTTACTTAAATTTCCATTCAGGCCCTCATCTTCTAGTCTCATTTAAATCTGTGTGGTTGCTATTTATAGATGATCGGTGCTGAAATTTCAGTTGGAGAAACTAAATTAAAAAAACACAAAAAAGCTGCAAATTCTCAAATACCACTCTACATGATAACCAAACAACCACCTTTAATTCAAAAATTACATTTCTTCAGAATTTTTGGGCTTCAAGCTACCCAGTGGTCACATTTATTGGATGGCACGTTACTAAAAATGTACTGTATACTGGGGATGCCAATTTGCCATGTACCCCACAGTTATTCTAGAGTCACCTGGAACCCGTGTAGTTCATAATTACAATTAGGAGCTTGATACACAGGATATTTAAAAAATATAAGAACTTGTCTTTAGAACGTGTTCAGTTAATTCCACATAAAGCCCAACACAAGCAGTTTGTTGGGTTAATGTTAAATTCAGGCAGTCATTTTACGAGTTAATGGGGACCATAACGTTGAGAAACTTGGAACCAAAAATCATAAGGTACGGACAGAAAACAGCTTTGTTACAATGCTTTATTGACAAGGTTTTTACATTTCATACATTTACAACTGTAGAAATACATAGTGTAGTGACTGATTTTATCTTCACTTGCATAGTAAATGGTAAGAGCACTTTAGAGACATTGGTAATAAATCATATCAGTCCATGCTCCAATGGAGCTTACAATTGACTTCCCTAACATATAAAGGCAAGATAATGGCTGCAATACTACTTTTAATAGAGAAAATCATCCTATTAAGCCAGATAACCTGACCGACTTCAATTAGACTACTAGTGGCCTTAACATATGGTGCTATAAATGCTGTACTTTTGCACAAGTCTAGATTTATAGTTCAAAGGCTAATGTCTCACTTTGCAGATTTCTGCCAGAAAATTCACATTTTAGCATTTAATTAGTAATTAATTTAGAACTGAATCTGTATTTAGTGCTCTCTGCCAGCTGAGAAATTGTCTGACATTAGTCTTACTCCAAGCTGCAGCAATTTCCACTACTGGTTGCAGCTAGAGGAAAAAATGTTATGTTGAATTTACATATTATATGACAGTAAAGTGTATGTCACTTCTAAACGGGGGTTCTGCCTCTGGGCAAACACATGGCAACCAGTTATAAGAACTGTACATATAGGAACAAAACTATCACAAGTAGCTGCATGTCATCTCAATGAGGAAACTGGTTCTTTAAGCGTGCGTTACCTGACAATGATATCAAATCTATTTTGGTTACAATCTCAAAGTAATTCAGATCTTTATTTTAGTTGGAAATGTTTAGAATATAAGTCAGATATTACATAAGCACATTAAATAAAGGGACCTATGGATAGAGGAAAATTCATTTAAAGTTTTTGGCTAATGGCATATTGCAATGTTTACTCATTTCCCCAAGACTATAGACATGGTGTTATCAGTCTGGGTATTTTTGCAGACAGAAGCAGATCTGCTCAGTGTCCCTGTTCCATTCATTTGAAGGAGATTGGCCTGTGTGCAGTCACACATAGTGGAGCTGATGCCGAGGTCATTGTGTGTACACAGGCTGATCTGATTCAAATCAATGGTGCCGGGATAATGAGCAGATCTGCTTCTCTCAGCCTGCAAAAATACCCAGACTGACAACAGCATGTGTCCATTGCCTAAGTCTCTGCCATAATAGGGGCCCATAAACAATTTACCTGAGTTACACTAAAAATATACCATTAAAGTAGGTTTAATTAACAAGGGTGCAGACTAAACTAGGGTTGCCACCTCACCCCTTTAAAACCTAACAAATCTGGAATCCAAAGCCTGCAAGGCTAATAATTTAGATGCATGCTGCAGACTGAACTAATTTAGAGAACTCCACGGTGCGGCTTGAGCCAATACATAGCAATGAGACAAAACGCAATGAGACATGTCTGATGTTCTGAAGATACAGAAAGTGAAGGAGAAATCGCAGGCCAAGAACTACATTTATCCGACGATGCACGCTGTGTTTTCATCCAACAGTCAGATAAATTTAGTTCTTACCTGCGATTTCTCCTTCACTTCCTGTAACTTCAGAACACCCAACACGTTGCACGAGTTTCGGTGCATGGCAACGTGTCGGCTTGAGCAGCACCGTGGAGTTCCGCCCTTGTGTGCAGCCATGCATCAATGAATTGTTAGCCATTGAGGCTGTGGATTCCATATGTGTTTGGTTTTAAAGGAATAGTTCAGTGTGAAAATAAAAACTGTGCAAACAGATAGGCTGTGCAAAATAAAAAATGTTTCTAATATAGTTAGTTAGCCAAAAATGTAATGTATAAAGGCTGGAGTGAACAGATGTCTAATAAAACAGCCAGAATCCAACTTCCTGCTTTTCAGCTCTATAACTCTGAGTTAGTCAGCAACTTGAAGGGGAGCCACATGGTACATTTCTGTTCAGTGAGTTTGTAATTGATCCTCAGCATTCAGCTCAGATTCAAAAGCAACAGATATGACCCATGTGGCCCTCCCTCAAGTCTCTGATTGGTTACTGCCTGGTAACCAGGGCAACCAGTCAATGTAAACCAAGAGAGCTGAAAAGCAGAAGTGAGTAGTGTCTGACTGACAGGTTATACGTCAAATCACTCCAGCCTTTATACATTACATTTTTGGCTAATTAACTATATTAGAAACATTCTTTATTTTGCACAGCCTATCTATTTACCCAGTTTTTATTTTTACACTGAACAATTCCTTTAAAGGGGTGAGATGGCAACCCTACTGACAACCCATTCCAGGACAAATATGGTTGGATACATCACAATGACTTTTACCCAAGCACTGCTGACTTCTGCTCCTTTCTGCATCCACTACTTTAATTTCAGAAAACAAATGGAGGCTCTGCACACAACCTGTGAGACAAGAACAAAATATAAGACTTTGCATTTATAGGTGTCCTCTAAACTAACTTAAAGATCTTCAAATATTTTGGAGATACCAATTAGCCAACAGCAATGAATAAAGTGGTACAAAAAGCCATTGATCGTTGGAGTGCAACAGTTAGGTCAATGGACATACCAGTGACTTCAGTACTGGAGATACTAATCCCTAAGACCTTTACATTAACCACAGCAAGTGTTAAAGGTGGAAGAAAGGGTGAAAGTATAAACACATGCATTGCCAGTCACTAGACTTTATAAGCTTGTATGGCTCCCGACAGGATTCAGAGCAAAAACTTCCAGTTTGCTTTGAGTTTTAGAGAGCTCTTTAATATACCCCCCTATGTTGGCCACTTAAAGAAATGTTGTCTTAAAGTGGGCAAAGCTAAAAGAGGGGATGTAAAAGTGCTACAACATTTTTTAATCAGAAGCAATAAAGCCATTTGTCAAAGAATGACAGGTCTGTTTGGCAATAAGGTAATCATAAATATGAGGCAACTTTAAAGGGGTTGTTCACCTTTGAGTTAACTTAGTATGTAGAGTGATATTCTAAGACAGTTTGCAATTGGTTTTCATTTTTTTTATTTGTGTTTTGAGTTATTTAGCTTTTTATTCAGCAGTTCTCCAGTTTGATTTTTCAACAATCTAATATGAAATATGAAAAGGAGGCGCTGAATAGAAAGACTACTAAAAAGTAGCAATAACTATACATTTGTAGCCTTACAGAGCATTTGTTTTTAGATTGGGCCACTGACACCCATTTGAAAGCTGGAAAGATTTAGAAGAAAGCTGCAAATTAAAAAAAAAACTACAAAAAATAATGACCGCCAATTGAAAAGTTGCTTAGAATTGGCCATTCTATAATTTACTAAATGTAACTTAAAAGTGAACCACCCCTTTAAATATTTTATGCACATTTCTAAGGGAAAATGCCATAACATTTCCAAATATTGCACCATTTCTAGAAAACACTATGTACTGGCAAATAACTAGTTTTTCAGTTAGTAAGAAAACAAAATATTACCTATGCTGGATGGTAGTAAGGCCCCAGGATTTCATCTTCAAGGAGTCTGTGGAGGAAATTGACATAAGATTAGAATTCCACTTTCTTTAGAGAGGACATTGTAAGCAAAACTCGTTCAAAAACTCAGTGCCAATGATAGGCCCTTGACATGTACTTTACCTAGAGTTAAAAGACTAATAATGAGGCTAAAACTTGAGTCAAAGCAGATCATAATGAGGCTAAAAATTAAGGAAGAACAGTCAGAGCAGAATTGTTACTTCCAGCAAGAGGTACATAGCTCAGTCACATTTACTCAGGTAGATCTCAGCTGAACAGCATGTACCTCACGACAGGATACAGGGGAAGAGATTAGCCTCTATCCCTGTGTTTTAGTGAGGACATATTCTACCCCCCTGTGTTAGCCATTGCGATGCACCAGGAGAAAGCTTCGAATGGACAGTGAAGGGGCTGGATCAGTGACAACATTCTCACACAAACAACCAACATACATCAGAGTTCAATAAACCAAGGAAGATAAGGAATTACGGTATATACAGTTGGGGTTATGCCAATATCAGACATATGTGATGAGACCTATTTGAGGTTGTGCAATATCAGGAGCAAAGTTTGCACCAGTTCTTAATCACCTATAGCCAACAATCAGCGGGTAGAATTAAAAGGTTACCTGTTTAAAAGCACATTTATCGGTTGTTATCGGTTACTACTCAGCAAAAACTTTGGCTTTTTATCTCATAGGAAGGCTAGTCTGCCCAGGAGCAACAACAGCTTTACTTTAAAACACGTCACCCAATAAATGCTATAGTTTTCAGTGTATCTGCCAATTGGTTCCTATAAATGCCTAGACCTTTAATCGTAACACCTTGGTTTATACAGACACATTAAAGGGGTCGTTAACTTTAAGCGTGATATTCCGAGGCAATTGGTTTTCATTTAATATTTGTGGTTTAAGTTTAGCTTTTTATTCAGCAGTTTCAGCAATCTGGTTGTTAGTAAGGATGCACCAAATCCACTATTTTGGATTCGGCCAAACCCCCTGAATAGTTTGTGAAAGATTCTGCTGAATATCGAACCCTAATTTGCATATGCAAATTAGGGGTAGGAAGGGGAATTTTTTTACTTCCTTGTTTTGGGACAAAAAGTAACGTGATTTCCCTCCCCAACCCTAATTTGCATATGCAAATTAAGATTCGGCAGAAGGATTCGGCCGAACCCCCTGAATAGTTTGTGAAAGATTCTGCTGAATATCGAACCCTAATTTGCATATGCAAATTAGGGGTAGGAAGGGGAATTTTTTACTTCCTTGTTTTGGGACAAAAACTAACGTGATTTCCCTCCCCAACCCTAATTTGCATATGCAAATTAGGATTCGGACGAATCAGAAACCTGCTGAAAAAGGCAGAATCACGAAACTTGGATTCGGTGTATCCCTAGTTGTTAAGGTCCAAATTACGCTACCAACCACGGCATCAATTTGAATAAGAGACTGGCATACAAATAGGATAGGACCTGAATAGAAAGTGGAATAAAAAGTAGCAATAGCAATAAAGGTGTAACCTTAAAGGAATACTGTCATGGGAATTTTTTTTTTTTAAATGGATCAGTTAATAGTGCTGCTCCAGCAGAATTCTGCACTGAAACATTTTTCAAAAGAGCAAACAGATTTTTTTATATTTAATTTTGAAATCTGACATGGGGCTAGACATTTTGTCAATTTCCCAGGTGCCCCAAGTCATGTGACTTGTGCTCTGATAAACTTCAATCACTCTTTACTGCAAGTTGGAGTGATATCACCCCTCCCTTTACCCCCCCCCCGCAGCCAAACAAACAATGGGAAGTTAACCAGACAGCAGCTCCCCAACACAAGATAACAGCTGCCTGGTAGATCTAAGAACAACACTCCATAGTAAAAACCCATGTCTCACAGACACATTCAGTTACATTGAGAAGGAAAAACAGCAGCCTGCCAGAAAGCATTTCTCTCCTGATGTGCAGGCACAAGTCACATGACCAGCTGGGAAATTGACAAAATGTCTAGCCCCATGTCAGATTTCAAAGTTGCATATAAAAAAAAAAAAAATCTGTTTGCTCTTTTGAGAAATGGATTTCAGTGAATTCTGCTGGAGTAGCACTATTAACTGATGTTTTGAAAAAAAAAAACATGTTTTCCGATGACAGGATCCCTTTAAGGGCAGACACACGGGAAGAAGTTACCTGCCTCCCCAAAAAGTCTTCCCAATCGCTGGCAATTTCAGAATAGCTCCAAGTGCCATCCCACTGGCTATTTAGATTCTAGCAGGCAAGTAGGCTTTTTGGGAAGATTAATCGCCCGAAGAATAAGCGATCACCAATTTCCACCAGTAGCTTTGTGTGCCCCTGCCCTAATTTTTTAAGAAGGCCAATTGAAAAGCGGTTTATAATTTGCTATTCTATAACATACTACAAGTTAAATGTTACCCACCCTTTTAGTTACATAAACCTCAACTGGGATGGGTTATAATAATGACTGCCCTAGACAGTGCCTTTAAACAATTGCTGAAGATAAAATAGGATGGGGAAGATAATCGAATAAAAAATAAAGGGTGTCTGACAAAGCATTGTGTATTCTTTGGCCTGTAGCCTCAAAGGGTTTTAACGAGTCAGACGAAAAAGCCTGGAAGAGCAGCCAGGTCAGGGGAAACATAAAACACTAATAGGGAGGCAATGGCGGCTATCACGTGGCAGTAAGAGGCAAGGCCACATGTGCAGATTAAAGGCCCAACACGGACGATAGGATTAAGTCGCCATATTCATACTAAACTATATAACTATAACTAACTATATAATAGGCCTTTCATTCTATACCCGAGAGATTCGGAGACCAAAATAAACGCCTGCTCGGCTCTAATCTAAACCAGGGCCAAGAGGTCCGGAACAAATCAAATACCACCAGGAAGTAACCCCGCATAGACACAGCAGCTACAATAACCTCCGTAATAAGGATTATTTCTTGTTAGCAACGAAGGCCTTAAACTGCACGCAGAGCACAAACAACTTCACTTACCGCCGCCAAGTAGTTAAAAAAGAAAGCGCTTCCCCTCTCGCCCTTACTTAAGCGATATGAAATATCGCGAGACCATTCCATGACGCTGCATTCGCACGTGATCATCAAGGAGGCCGCGCAAGTCTAATTGGAAGCGGAACTGCGCGTGCGCAGAAAAGTTTCTGAGTTGACGCTAGGTAGATTTAAGCTGGCCACAGGCGTGTAGATTCGTGTAGATTTTATCCTATGTCGGGCTAAACTTGTGCGTTGCAATCTTCCGAACTGCAACTAGTGATTCATATTAAATAAAATAGTAACAAGAGTAAATTAGACGACGTTCTGGCCGTGAAATGACGTTCTGCTATTATAGTAAAGTTGTGTCCCACAAATATTAGTCACCAGGGCCACCATTAGCTATCAAGGGGCCGTACAACAACATTTTCGGGGCCCCCTGGTCCTCGCCCACCCTGGCTCCCAAGCTCCACCCCTGATCCCATCCATACCACAGCTAAAAGACCATACAGACATCAGCGCTAAAAAAGTAACCCCCCCACACATATTGATGTTCAGGGACCCCTTATAAGGTAAAAAGAAAAAAAATATTGGTGCCAGGGCCCCCCTTACAAGTTAAAAAAAATTGTGGCCCCAAAAATTAATGTAGGGGGAAGCCCGGGTACCCAAAAAATTTTTTACGGACTTTTGCAGCCTGTCACCCTGAAAAGTAAAAGACGCCAGCCATTGCACTTTGCCTGGTCTGAGCTGGCGAAAGCAAGTCTGGCGGAACAGGTTATGTTGAGTAAAAGGCGCATCTTAGTGAATTTGCGAAACAACTCTTTCGTCAGAACGTAACTTCGCCTGGCGTAAGAGTCCGAAGTAGCACTAGAGTCTATCACCTTCGCTAGCGAAGTTACGCCTGCGCCCATTAGTAAATCGGCGAAGTCCCGAAATGACGTCACACTAGTGAATATCGCTAACTTTAGTGACTTCGCCCTTTAGTGAATTCCCCCATGCTGTTGCCATTTCCCCCTTGTGGCTCATTCCTTAGCCCTCCCTCCTCGGTCCTCAGTACAAACACTCTCCAGCCTCAGCCCTCCCTCCTCAGCTCTCTGCCCTCCCTCCTCAGACAGTCACAGCTCCTAAGCCAGGCTGATGGCTGAGGAGAGAGGGCTGAGGATGGTGAGCTTTTGTACTCAGGACCGAGGAGGAAGAGGTTAAGGCTGAGGAGGGAGGACCCAGGATGTAGGTGAGAGTGAGACTGCAGCCTTTCAGGATGGATGAGAGAAAAAGCAGGCGATGCTGCATTCCTCTGCCTTAGGAGATCGCATGCAGGAGAATGATTTCCCCTGAGGATGTCCTAAAATGCTTTCCGTATGGCTATATATGTAGAGATCTGCTCGTTTGTCGATGGGCAGATCTCTCCCCGATATGCCCACATTGAGGTGGCCGATATCGGGATGATCCAGGGCCCAACGATGGGATCATAATAAAGGCAATGCGGGCGGTCAGATCATGGGACCACATCAACAAACAGATGCTAATCTAAACATGACTCCCCATCAGAGTCACCAAGGCTTACAATAATTCCAATAAAGATAAAGATTGCACTTGTGAAAAATCAAATTTGTTTTATTCCATAAAAAATAAACAAAATCAAGACATTGGCCCTACACGTTTCGGCCGTAAGAGGTCTTCATCAGGGGAAAAATATCAAAAACAATACAGAGGCTTTCTTTTACCATTTTTGCTCATTGTATTGTTTTTGATATTTTTCCCCTGATGAAGACCTCTTACGGTCGAAACGCGTAGGGCCAATGTCTTGATTTTGTTTATTTTTGATGGAATAAAACATATTTCATTTTTCTTCTGAGTGTGCAATCTTCATCTTAATTGGAATTATTTTCAAACATTGAAGCTTCTCAAGAAAGGGAGAGATTTTAGGTTTAAGTATAGCGATTATGCATATTTGTAACTGCTGTGCCTACCCCATCAAAAAGTACAATGTAGCTACAGTTGTATCGTACTTTTTTCCGTACCTCATTGACCAGCCAAAATGCCACATGCCGACATATGTGACCATGTGACCAATGCACCTAAAAGGGAGGCAGGACAAACATAGATATAAACAATGGTTGTTTGTTCTGGAATTGGTTCTGGTATTCTGGGTTCAACTGCCGATTATGTTGCTGTTACTAGAAATGGGTTGAACATTTGTCACTAACATTATCTCTCTTTGTGGTGGGATTTCTAATTAGCCTTATTATCATGGTATGATATTACTGGAACCTCATTTGGTATTGTTCTAAATGGGTCAAAATGATCATACATACAGTATTAATCTCACATGACAAGAAAACTCATGAACATGTCTGGGAATTTTTGTGCTAACTACCACATTAACAACAGCAGTTCAAAAAAAGCAGCATGCCAACAGATTGGACCCAAAATCCCATGTTATGTGACTACAGTGCCTATTTATGTTTATTCCCATGTTTACTATGTGCAGAAATAACCAATGTCTTTCAGCCCAAGACAACCCCCCGCAGAGCAACATCCAAGTGACTCCAGGTTAGTTATTACTTTGTTTGTTTTTATTTACAACACAGTTCATGAGGAATGTCTTAATTAATTAAGGGCCAGTCTAGTTAAATAGACAGGGCCACAAACAGGGGCATTGTTTATTATAACAGTGTAGCTATTAAATTTAAACATACTTTCTTTGAGCTGGCTTCCTTCTAAATGAGTGCTGCTGATATAGCAAAACAGAGACTGCATTATGAAAGCAGCAGTACATAGGCATTCAAAATCGTGCTCTTGGTACTAGCATAAGTCATTTTTGATTTTGACTATTTTTGTCTATTAAGTCACATACATGTGACCTTGGTGTGTGCATCCTGAATCGAATGATCCAAGGCGGCAACCCTTATTATTTAAAATTTTAATTTTCTATTAACGATTACCCAATGGCACATACTACAGGCATGGGATCCGTTATCCAGAAAGCTCAGAATTATGGAAAGGCTGTCTCGTGTAAACATTAAATAAACCCAATAGGCTGGTTCTGCTTCCAATAAGGAATAATTATATCTTAGTTTGGATCAAGTACAAGGTACTGTTTTATTACTACAGAGAGAATGGAAATTGTTTTTAAAATTTTTGATTTGATTATAATGGGGTCTATGGGAGACAGCCTTTCCGTGATTCTTTCTGGATAATTGGTTTCCGGATAAAGGATTCCATACCTGTACTGTGATTTCAAGCAGAATGGAAAGTTCTAACATTTGGGCAATTTTATTTGAGTAATGGGGAACCTAACTGCTTTAATGGTATAGAGATCCAATTTATGGCAATAAGGATAATCAATCCTGTACCTGTATCATGTCCCTGTATCATGTCCCTGTTTACCTAATGGAGTAAGATAACTGCTGGCAAGTCTGAAGGAGAATATACTTTAGTAGGGTGTGCGGGGGTGGACAAATAAAATAATCATATGGACTTGCAATATGCCAAAATCATGTTTCTGCTCCACAATGGGGGACCTGACACACCACACCACACAATGCTGGTATGTATGCTTTACTAAAAAAAAAGAATAAGATCTTGGATTTCATGTTTAATTCAAAAAGGACTTTAATTATACAGCTTTTAGGGCAGAGACACGCTCTCAGATTCAGGGAGATTAGTCGAATATTCTCTTCTTCGGGGCGACTAATCTCCCCGAACTGCCTCCCCTGCCTTCCCGCCAGCTAGAATGTAAATCACCGGTGGGATGGCACTCGGAGCACTTTGTTTTCCAAAGTCGCCCAAAGTTTCCTCGGAAAACTAAAGTGCACCGATTGCCATCCTGGCTGCGATTTACATTCTTGCTGGCAGGGGAGGCAGTTTGGGAGATTAGTCGCCCCAAAGAAGAGGAGATTTGTTGCTGGGCGACTAATCTCCCCGAATCTGAGCATGTGTCTCTGCCCTTATACAATATACAATCAAGCAAAACTGTTAAATCATTGTCAATGTTGGAATCTGTATAAAAAAGATATATTGTTAGTTGAAATGTGATTAGATTATAGACCTGTCCAACTAGAGAACTACATGCCAGACAAAGTCATTTATGGTACCCAGTCTGCTCATTGGCTCCACTGAGTTTTGTATGACATCATCTTATAAATGTTATTGAATTTTTGGCCCACAGCTTGGAAAAAGCGGATTAGCAATGTTTTACAACATTTCTTTGATGAATTGGTACATTTCAGTGATGAAGTGATCTTGAGAAAGACGAGGATGCATCATAATGCATCATAAATAACACCTTTATAAATAACAGTAGTAAAAAAGAAACATGAGCTAATTATACTGACAAAAAAATACTGTAGTTGGCTGTAGTTTATCTCCTTGCTCCTCATATATTCCAAACACCATTAACTACATTAGAATAATGAAAAGCTGACAGTGGAATTCACTTTTTTTTACAGCCTCAATTTGAAGGCTCCTGGGCTGCTTTCCCTGCCAATGTATTTCAGAAAGCACCCAAAATGCAATTCACATTGAGTGTAATGCAAACTGCCAGAAAGCTACAGTACAGGTGGTTCTTTAAAAGTGCCAGCTGAGAAACAGATCTATGTGCTTTATGATTCAATCTAGACTTTTAAATATGAGAGTAAATCTTATCCCACATGCACAGTATAAGTGCTATCTGCAATATGACTTGCCTTGTCAGAGGTAATCATGTAAATTCTACTACAAAATAGCATCTTCCTAAAATCAGTGACCTCAAATAGATGGCTTTGTCATTTTGTTGCTTAGAGAACTCTTAGGTTTTCAGCGCTGGGGCAGGCATCCAATCCCTGTTATCACAGAGACAAAATGTTCTATCACCACAAGTGCAGTTGCGGGGTCACTAAATTGGCTACAATTAGCTGTGCATCAACATGCGCTCCTTCATGTATAATTGCACTCTGCACTTCTTGTTCCTCGTTCTGTCCCTTATTCTGAAGTTTGAGCAGTTGAGTCTATTGGTGCAAACTTTAGGAACCCTAGAGAAACCAGTAGCTCCAAACCAGGCGGTAGCTCCAGGGCTCCCACAGCGACCTAAGTCAACTGCTGAAGAATTGTACACGTCGTTCTCATGCTGAATGCAAGAAGTGACACCAACTAAACATTAACAGAAATTGTGTCCAATTTGCACAGAAGTGCAAGTGTAACTACGCCAGGCACACTTACCCCTGGTTACCAGAATTGTGCTGGAATTCTGGGTAAAATACTTTATTGTTGATAAAAAAAAATAGTTCGATACAAAGTCGTAGTCGAAGGCCGAAGTAGCCAATACGATGGTCGAAGTAGCCAAAAAAAAACATTTGAAATTCAAAGTTTTTTTTTATTCTATTCCTTCACTCGAACTAAGTAAATGGGCCCCCAAGTGTATGATTTGTACAAATATGTTGCCATCCATTAGTCTCTACAGTTGGGGAAATAACATGGTGTTAAGTTATTATTTAGCTATTGCAATATGCAATAAATTTATCTCACAGACTAGCAGTTTGATAACCAATTGATCTTTCTATTATGTTCTTATAGGCAAGAAAATCAAATAAAACTAAAGGACCTTGACATTGTATGTGTGTATATATATATATATATATATATATATATATATATATATATATATATAGATAGATAGATATATATATATGTATGTGTGTATATATATTTATATATATATACTGTATATATATATACTGTATGTAAGGAATCCTTACCCTGGTGGTCTAGTGGTGGTGTGGCGGGAACGCCCGCCGCACCACCCTGCCCCTTCACTGCCGGCTTCCGAGCGAACTTCTGTAATTTATAGGTGCATGCGCGCTGGTGTGATGACGTCTGCGCGCAATGGCACGAAATTCAAAAACCGACCTTGATTCTGCTTAACCCTCCTGTTTGACGTTCTGGTTTGATCACTGCCTGTTATTTGACTCCGATTCTGCCTCATCCCATCTGATTGATTACCCGGTTTGACCCTTGCCTGCCTGACGATTCTAGCTATCTGCCTGCCTCGACTCAGCCAGTCTGACCACGAATTTGTCTTACGTTCTTGTACCACGACCTTCGGCCTAACTGACTTTAACAACTGTCGTGCCCCTTTGCTTGCCAGAACTCCTCGCCTTGCTCCTCTTGAAAAGTCCAGGTGGCATCTGAGTACGCTGAGGGCTCCTCCCGAAGCCAAAGGCGGTCACACTACTGGTGAAGCCGAGCCGAGACCAGGGAGCTTGGCACTAGTTCTGGTTTAGGGTCCCGACCGTGACAATATATATGAAAAAATATCTGTAGATGAAAAGACACATTATTCAAATACTTTAATGGAGAGGGAATGCATTGCTAATGGAATGTGTTGGCTACTAGACATATTACACAATAATGTTTAATATTCCTTAGGTAGATAAAGAAATTGGATATTAGTATAGTATAGTATAATCAGGTGAAGCCTCTGCTACCATTGCATGCAATTACTTCCATACCTGTATCTACAAATTATATCACTATCCTGGATGCAGCAGAGAATATTATATATATATATATATATATATATATATATATATATATATATATATATTGTGGCTACCATTCTTTCATTCCTCAATAAATACATTCACAGCATTCTTTCCAACTCTCCCTGTTGACAAGGTCACTCTTCTAATTACAGAAGCATTCAAGGCTATATGTGTCAAAAGGGGGGACCAGCTCAGTAGAATTCTACTAGGCACAAATATAGGCAGGATATGGGGCAGCTTTATTAAGGGTTGAATTTAAAATTCGAATTTGTTTGTTTTTTTTTATGGTCAAATTCGACTATCGAATTATCTAAACTCGATTCGAGTTTTTAAAAAAATTCTAATTCGATTTTTGAGATTTTACTCTGGCCCTTTAAGAATTCGAATTCGACTATTCGCCACCTAAAACCTGCCACATTGCTGTATAAGCAAATGGGAGCGGTCCAGTGAGCAATTTGGAGATGTTTGCAACCTTCTTCACATTCGATTTTCTTTTTGGAGAGTCATTTAAATTCGTCCGACTTGGGAAAATTTGATTTTATAAATAGATTTCGAATTTATTCGGGGTTTATGGGAGTTTTAAACTCATGACTTCGAAAATTCAACCCATGATAAATGTGCCTCTATGGGGCAAATTCACTAAGATGCGAAGTTGTGCCAGGCGCAACTTCGCCGCACTTCGCCAGGCATATTTTCGCCAGCGCTCCGCAAATTCACTAAAATCCGAAGTTGCGCACAGGGGTAGCGTTAGTTTGCGAAGTTGCGCTAGCGTTAATTCGACCAAGCGAATCGAAGTTTCGCTAGCGATGGTTAATTTGCATACGGTGCGAAATTCAAATTTCAATGGAGGAATACGTATCTGCACTACAACTGCCTAGAAAACCTTCAAATCAGCAAATATAAATTTTATTTTGCCCTACACATGCGCCCACTGTCTAGGTAAGTTGCCATGAGTCAGGAGATGTAGGGGGGAAGGAGGGGAGCCCCAAAAAAAATTTCGAACTTTTTCAGCCTATCATCATGTAGAAAACACGCCAGCGTTTTTTGGGACTTAGAAAAAAATTTGACTTTTTTGGAAACAATCCCTATCTACTCTATTGCGCTTCGCCAGGTCTGAGGTGGCGAAGGAAGTCTAGCGTAAAAGGTAGCGTTCAGTACACTGCGCAAGTTAGTGAATTTGCGTAGTTACATCGCTAGCAAAAATTCGCCTGGCGTAAGTGTGCGAAGTAACACTAGCGAATTTACGCCAGGGTTCGTTAGTGAATTTGCGAAGTACCGAAAATGCCAAATGCATAGCTTAGTGAATTTGCGCCTATGTGTCCAGGATTTAATAAACAAATGCAATCCTGTCCTTCTTCGAAAACCAAAATGTATAGGTCCAGAGGCAATAACGGTCTGATCCACCACCAAAAAGATGACCAGTGCCAACACAGTGCAAGAGGTAGAGGTCACTTACATTCCGGCTTTTTTTGCGATCTCCTTCAAAGTCCAGCGACTGCTGGCTATCTTACTCCTGGATGCTCTTAGGTTGCAGCCATTTTTCAATGAGCATGTATATATGTAAGGGTTAAACCACCCTTATCTAGCAGTTAAGCATCAGAGGGGCAGCCCATTAATCACTAGTGAGCAGGACCCAGCCTCTGAACTTTAAAGGAGATCTCAAACAAGAGGGAGAAGAGAAAGCCACAGAAACATTAACGTCCATCTCAACGCAGGAACAAGTATGGGACCTGTTATCCAGAATGTTCGGGACCTGGGGCTTTCCTGATAACGGATCTTTCCGTAATTTGGATATTCATACTTTGTCTACTAGAAAATCATTTAAACATTTAATAAACCCAATAGCCTGGTTTTGCTTCTAATAAGGATTAATTATATATTAGCTTGGATCAAGTACAAGGTACTGCTTTATTATTACAGAGAAAAGAATCATTTTTAAAAATTTGGATTATTTGGATGAAATAGAGTCTAGGAGACAGGCATTCCATAATTCAAAATTTTTTACAGACATACATTACACAATTGTTTTATTTAGTGATAGGAACCTATATATGCATTTCAAAAATTGATTTTAGATCCCCTTTAAGCTTTGAGAAAGTGTAAATTTTTCTAGAAAAGGTTTTATCCTGGCCTGTAAGAGTCCTGAGTCCTTGAGTTGCCAGAATCTCAGATGCCCCATTATAATATATGTTTATGACGAAGTTGCAGTATTTGTATAAAACTGAATGGTAGGCATGGATTTCTCTCTCTTGCCTCTGAATCTAAATTAACACTAATACAGTGGAGTTTAGGTGACTTGAGGACAAAGTTCTGGTGTAATTGCATGTAACTAAATTAAAATGAAAGATGCCAGTTGTTTTCAGGATGTTAAAGCTTGATTAGCAAGTGTTGCCAGACAGACGGATACTTTTCCACAAAAGTAGTTTCCATTAGTCTAAATAAAATCCCTTTGGTATTTATAGCAGTCAGTAGACGCAAAAGGTAATTCCTGAGTATAGAATTACAGGGATATTGGCACACACACATATAAAGAAAGAGTACACGAAGGTGACACAGATTCAGAAATGTTCATCTAGCTGTTTTAGGTCAGTGGCTGCTGTGAGCTCAATATATCCACCTTTTTACTTTACTACCAAAATTACTTTACTAGGGCAGTTGTTAATAAGCCCAAAATTGCAGCACTAAAGAGCCTGAAACAGTCACCCCTCCAATATACATGTTATAGATTTCCAGTTTAAAGGGATGATCTGGCAACTATACCGTCAATGTTTCCCTTTAACTGTGGAACATGTGAAGAATAGTGCTGTACTAAATCATTTGCTGTCCCATGCTGACCTATATAAGGTGTATAGCTCATTAGTTCCCCAAAATGAATGGCAAAATACACCCAATGGCAGATTTTTAAGAATTTCTTTGAATTTCAGTATCCTAAGGGGCAAATTCATCAAGGGTCGAATTTCGAGGGGTTAAATCCCTCGAAATTCGACTGGGGAATAGAATCGAATAGGCAATTCGGGCGAATTTACGCGCTGGCGAATATTCTAATTGGCGACTATTCGCCAGGCGAATAGGCGCTCAATCAAATATTCGCTCGAAAGATTTTCATTCGATCGAATGCCTTTTTATTCGATCAAAAACTTGGAAAACAAGCCTATGGGACTTTCCCATAGGCTTTTAAAGCAATTCGGTAGGTTTTAGGTGGCGAAGTAGGCAGTCGAAGTATTTTTAAAAGAGACAGTACTTCGACTATCGAATGGGCGAATAGTCGCAGCGTTTTTGCGCTCGATCCAGTACTTCGACTATCGAATGGGCGAATAGTCGCAGCGTTTTTGCGCTCGACCCAGTACTTCGGCTATCGAATGGGCGAATAGTCGCAGCGTTTTTGCGCTCGATCCAGTACTTCGTCTATCGAATGGCGAATAGTCGCATCGTTTTTGCGCTCAATCTATTCGAATCATTCTACTCAGGCGAATTTACGCCAATTCGATAGTTGAGGAGCACAAAAATTCAAAGTTTTTTTACTTCGAAACCTTCACTCGAAGTTAGTGAATCGGCCCCTAAATGTATTTCTTTAGAAATTGCCCGTTACAGTTGCTAATATGCAGGATTTATGGATTAATCAAGCGGGATAGCAAATTGATTAACTCAAATGGTCAGTCTAATGCGCATAGATTCAGATTGATCAGTATCAGTTAATAAAGATACTGATCAACTGAACTGGAAACTTTAAGTATAGTAAACATTACACTTAAGTACTAACATGGGAATCAATAGCTCAGACCAGTCATTCTTGTAGGATCAGAGATTTTGAATCTATCTTAATAGACAATGATAAATAATTATTTATCCCAGGTGTACATCCATCAGTTTAGTAAAGATCATGGGGTATATTCATCAAAGAGTGAAGTTAATAGTGAAGTTCCGCCACTAGAGTGAAATTCCGCCACTTTCCATTCATTTCTATGGGATTTTGGGTGTATTATCAAAGGGTGAACTTTCACTTTCACCCATTGATAAATATGCCTTTCAAAATCCCATAGAAATGAATTGTGAGCTGCGGAATTTCACTCTAGTGGCGGAACTTCACTCTTTGATAAATTTACCCCCATGTCTGTATTTCCCTTCTGAAACTTTAGTCATAAAAACAGAATCTTCCAGCTTTTCTCATCAGTACCATATGATAGAGCCCTGCAGCGGGTCAGGTACCCGCGGGTTACCCGCAAAAAAAGCAGGCAACCTGCGGAATGAGGGGAAGATTTTCAGGTACCGGTATAGCCGTGTGTCGTGGGTCGAGTCTGGTCTCATCTTAATTTCTAATCATATGTAATATTGTCTATATTTTACTCCTTTTTAAGTTTTACAAACTTGTTTCTGTTCCCGCCCACTTTTGATGATGCCACTTCCGGTTTGCAGCACCATTACTTCCTATTTGATGGTGGTCTGCGGATTGCAGGCGGATTGTGGATAAGGCAGTTGCGGGTCCAGGTCGGGTAAAAGATCAAAGTGGTTTTTAGTATCCCTATTCGGGTTTATATATCTCTACACAGCCTGAAATTGGGTAATAAAAGTGAGTGAACATTAATTACAAGTGAACTATATTTTTGTTTGTGAACAGAACAGATCAAAGTGGGTAAATATGTGGGTTGTGGTTCGGGTCGTGGGCTGCAGGTTTGGGTCGGTTCCGGGTCTTAGAAATTGGTTCCGCGTAGGACTCTACCATATGATACAATATGATTTCCATGCTACTTCACTGGGGAACTCAGTCCGGACCTGAGAACAAGAATTGTGGCATGGCCTGAAACATCACAGATTATCATTTGGAAATATTGGCAATTATGCAGTTATCTCTTTCCAACATATTCATGAGATGACACAGGCTATTGCACTGAGCTGTGATGATCCAACTAACTGCAGTCTGACCCCTGAGATTTAGGGGGTTATTTGTTAAAATCCGGTCGGCCTTTTTGGTGCAAAACTCAAATTTTTTATTTTTACAACTCAGATTTTTTCGGGATTTATTAAAGTCCGATGCTGCAAAAAGTCAGAATCCAAAAATCCTCCATCTCATACCTGCCAAGGTTGTATATAAGTGAAGGGAGAGGTCCCTATCTTATTTGGAAGTTTCTGTGGCCTGTGCTGGAATAAGCCCAAAAATCCACTATCAAAAAAAATCAGGCTTTTTGGGAAAAAGCCAGAAAAAATTGTGCGATTTTATCAAGTTTTCCCCCAATCAGATTAAATTTTGCTTTTTTTAAATAATAAATAAGGTCAAATCGTGGATTCTAGTTTGGTCAGACTTTTTTATTTAAATAATCAAATAAATTCGTATGATTTTAGTAAATAATCCTCTTAAACTGTCTGCAGAAAAAAGTGTTCAGTTACTACAGAAAGCCAGCTGCACTGTATATTTCTGTTGGTATGCAGTTGCCGGTAAGGCAGGCCATTGTAAATCTATTGCCATAAGAGAAATGTGCTTACGGTTACATTTTTTTCTGTTTTCTGTGAAGTATACAGTGCCCTATACAGTGCTTTATTTAGAGAGGAAACACATGCCAGCATTTAATGGCTGTACCTTGGGAGTCTCTATCATTTTTATATTTACTGTAAACCAGATCAGCAAGATTCCATGAAACTGTATTAACAGTGTGTAAAGAATTTGTTTTTCTCCTTTTATCCTCTTCAGGCTTTAACATGCTTTTCATGAAAAAGAAAATGCTCAAATCACTATCATATTCAACAGCGCTATACAATATGTTGAAGAGAACATGGACAGTATGACAGATGGAAGCAAAACAATGGGACACACATAAATCAACATATGAGGTCAGAGGGTCCTGCTTGTTAGCACTTAATTCTAGGAGTCTGGATACATATAGACAGGCTACATAACTCCTATTATCACTCCAAAGTCTAAATGTACCATTTGAATCACATTAATAAAATAAACAGAGAAATTAAATAGTCTACATCTTTGTAATCTCTTTCCTCGCACATTCCTCGCACATGCAAACTTGGTAACTACAACTGGGCACATTTAGTGGCAAGTCTTAAACTAACGATGTGCCCGTCTTTATTGATTACCCAAATGAATCATGTTGAAGGGCAACACTTGAACAGTTAGTGGACAGTTTTAAAGTGAAGTTCAAACATTAGACTGAGTCGGACATCAAGGGGCAGATTTACTAAAGGGTGAAGTGGCTAACGATAGCGACTTTTCGCCAGAAATCACATCCGCAAGGACATCGACAATTCAGTAGCAGGCGTCAATTCGCTAGCGAAAGAGACCGTTCGCACTCTATCGCCAGGCGACTTTTTGCTCTGACGAAAGTTTGTTACTCCGCAAATTCAGTAAAGTGCGGATTGACTTCGCCACCTCAGAACAGGCGAAGTGCTAAAATTAAGCAAGATCTTCCTCAATCTTCTGTTACTTACATCATATCCTATGTGCTGAAAATGCATTAAAGTTCCAAAAACACTGGCGACTTTTCCTTTTTAAAAGCGGAATTGCCTGCAAAAGTCCTGACAAACTTTTTTTGGGTAACCGGTTTTCTCCAGATATATCATAACATATGGAACATTCATTTTAAAATGGGCTCATGTGTAGGGCTTTATGTTAATTCTCTTGTCTTTATTAAGGTTCCCTGGACATGTGTAATAAAAAGTGGTCACTTCAAGCATTTGCACCAACATTTATAATAAAGACGTCCTTACAACTTTAAATTTCCCACCGTATGCAAATTGACCTAAGCGCAAGACCACTAGCGAATTTTCGTTCGGCACAAACGAATGCTAGTGCATCTTCGCTATGAACTGATCGCACTGCCGAAGTAACGCTAACGAAAGGTCTTCAGTGTTCCGTGCCCACGGCGCAACTTCGCATATTAGTGAATTAGCATAGTAGTAGCGAATTTGCACCTGGTGAAGTGGTGCAATGTGTGTGAAGCGGTCGCTGGCGTCAATTCATCCTTTAGTAAAACTGCCCTCAATATGGAATTGTAAAGCCCCCAAGAGGTATATAGTCTACTCCATAATGTTAAATATGACGTTTTTAATTGGCTTGTGTTATTTTGGCGATTTTACTTGGTTGTACAAAATGTCAACATTTATTTAAGTGTAGAAATATAATTTTGCAATTTTTCGTAGCATATCATGGCAGATGCAAAGATAAACTTACATGTTCCATTAGAATATTAGTAATAGCAGGAGGTCAGTTTATCATTGAGGTTTCAGCATGGTAAAAAGATTTAAATCTAGAATATCTGGTAACACTTGGCAAAAAATACCACATTTTTCAAAAATTGGCCCTAAATATTTCATCAACTCAGGTTTCTCAGACAAGGCAGTGTCATTTTAGTGAATTCTCATTTGAATTTCTGGATTTTATTCATCCCTACTACAGTAGATATTTAAACAAAGTTATTTATACCAGAGACTTCTAAAGCCAATGGCATATAATAATTTGTAAAGGGGATACATACAACTGCATCTAACCGAAGAACAGCAAAGCAAAGTTTAGTAAATTAACAGCATACATGTATAATACAGTATTTATTTAGCAAAAACAGCAGCCAGTTAGAAAAGACTATAAAGAACACAGCTCAACCATTTTCGGGGCAGGTTCGGGTCGACCTCACTGTGTTATTTGCGAGTCGCATCCTTACACTGCCAGCTTCTGGCTTCGGGGCAAATTCACTAAGCGCCAAACGCTAGCGTCAATTCGCTAGAGTTGGGCATTTTCGTTACTTCGCAAATTCACTAACGAACGCTGGCGTAGATTCGCTAGTGTTACTTCGCACCCTTACGCCTGGCGAATTTTCGCTACGGACGTAACTACGCAAATTCACTAACGCGCGCAGTGTACTGAACGCTACCTTTTACGCTAGACTTCCTTCGCCACCTCAGACCAGGCGAAGCGCAATAGAGTAGATAGGGATTGCTTAAAAAAAAGTCAAAATTTTTTCTAAGTCCCAAAAAACGCTGGCGTGTTTTCTACATTATGGGTGATAGGCTGAAAAAGATCGAAATTTTTTTTGGGGCTCCCCTCCTTCCCCCCTACATTTCCTGACTCATGGCAACTTACCTAGACAGTGTGCACATGTGTAGGGCAAAATAAAATTTTTATTTGCTGATTTGAAGGTTTTCTAGGCATTTGTAGTGCTGATACGTATTCCTCCATTGAAATTTGAATTTGGCGCCGTATGCAAATGAACCATCGCTAGTGAAACTTCGGTTCGCTTGGCGAATCAACGCTAGCGCAACTTCGCAAACTTACGCTACCCCTGTGCGCAACTTCAGATTTTAGTGAATTTGCAGAGCGCTGGCGAAACTACGCCTGGCGAAGTGCGGCAAAGTTGCGCCTGGCGCAACTTCGAATCTTAGTGAATTTGCCCCTTCCAGTTTTGAAGATGCGTGCATGTCCCGGCCCTTTTGTGATGTCATCAGTGGGGAAGGTCTATAAATGGAGAGCAGAAGCCTTTGCCGGTCGAGTTTTTATGACCTGCACATAACTAGTGGGATTTTCTGAAATAATAAACGCACTGCACTGCAATTCATAGCCAGAAAATGCTGTTTTGTGTATGAACTGAATGAGAGCTGGGCTGATTTTTCAGCATTGGCTGCCTTCTGGGATTCTAAAATTGCAGTTCAACAACATCATACAGGTCACACCATTTGTATATGTCTGTAAAGCAACAAGCAAAAAAAAGTTTGAACACCAAATCCAGGTATTTAGCCTTGAAGGGATATTTCTAGCCTTTAATCTCTGTGTAAACTAATTACATACTATATAATGACTGTCTAATGACTCAACCCAACATCAATTCATTTTGAATATTTTGCAGCGTTTTTAACTCTTGCTGCCAGTTTGACATTTCTGTACATGCTGCTGTTTTTATCCCTTTGAACTGGCTGTCATTATTATCTCAGAAAGCCAAAGCTTTCCGATCCTATCTCTCTGATTGCCACATATAGTGCCCTGCCCCTCACACATTCATTTTGAATCTTTGAACCTTTTCCATCTTTCCTCACATCTACTTCCCTCTAATCACTTGTGTCAGTCATTGTACTCTTATCGCAATTTTATGGAACACTTATGCTCAGAGAAAAGGTTGTCTTTAATGTCTTCTGTAGATTTAGTAACATATGTAGTTTTGTAGTTACCAGATCTTTATTACAATATACCCAGAAACAATAATGAAGACAATTAAATGAAGTTCATCGGTGAAAATCGATTTCTTTCTCTTATTGAGCCTTTCTCCGGCCCTGGTCACTCCATTTCACATGTGCACGGCACCGATCAGCCACAAACGGATGCATAGGAGGAATTTAAAAATGGCAGCGTGGAGCTCCTATTGAAGTACCATGGGTCGGGGTCATTTTCAGCAAACAGGAGCACCAGCTTGGGTCTCAGGTTTAGCATTTTGATTCATATTTGCAAAATGCTTGTCAGGCTTTTCTTCTAGTTTTTTATAGGCAGGGTCGGGGTCATTTTCAGCAAACAAGATCACCAGCTTGGGTCTCAGGTTTGCCATTTTTATTTATATTTGCAAAATGCTCGTCAGGCTTTTCTTTTAGTTTTTTATAGGCAGGGAGTAGAAACTCATGCATGGGAATGGGTGGGGTGAATGATGGGAAGGGTGGTAATGTGAGAGTCTAAGGGGGTTATTTACTAAGCTCCGAATACCCGAAATTCCCTGAAATCCGAAAAATTTGTGATTTTTTTTATAAAATCAGACTTTTAAAAAAATCACAAATTTTTCAGAATTTATTAAACCCAGAGGGCTAAAAAGCCCGAATATAAAAACACGCCATCTCAAACCTGTTGAGGTTGCATAAAAATCAATGGGAACAGTCCCATTGATTTTTGGTTGTGGTTTCGGGCAATTTCACGATGTTTTCGGAGCTTTCGGGTGAAAACTCGCGAAAATTGGGAGAATGTAATAATAAATAAGCATTAAAAACCTGAGGCGGGTTAGATCGGAGTTTGTAACAAAACTCGAAAGGCAGACGGCACTTCTGAAAATGGGGTTTATTGGAGTTCCTGCTGGAAAAACCGAGTTCGGAGTTTGTAGCAGCCGATATTGAGATAAATTCGGACCTTGATAAATAACCCCCTAAGTGTTTAGCTAAATACAGTTTTTGGGCTTAGTACGGGCAAAAGAAGGACTGCTTTCTTGTTAAGCCGATGCAGGTTATTACTTCAGTCAATAACTAAGCTGCTCCAGTCCAGCGATTCTTTATTTTTCACAAATGAAAAAGAGGGTGCACAAAGCCAATTAGTGGCACTACCAAGTAATGAAAAATACTTAATGGATGTAGTAAAAATTAAAAAAAATACCCCAGTCTATGCCTTCCCCCACTCTTGGATAAAGCACTTCCTAATTCAGTCAGCTCTCAATCCAAGGGGCTAGCTGCAGATCTCTGCGCTTTGAAATGGTGCAACAGCAGAACACAGCCAATTGCAGCCTTTATTTTCACTTTGAAACCTGTGTTTTGCTTTGTAGATGCCCCTAGTATATGGCTGGGCCACAGGCGGACTCCATTGTCACGTCGAAGGGGTCCGCCCATTTATTGATGCCAATAAACATGCAGGGGTTCTCCCCGCTTCACTAGCCCTTGTGTGTTTGGTACAACTTTGCATACAATTGGAAGAGGTGCCGACCTTTATAACCAACACTGGCCAGTCACAATTGGAGAGGCTGGGGAAAAGAGGAATCCTGGTTCTTATGCTAATGAGTGACATTGTTTGGGACCCCAATAGCCACTCCACACTCCTGGGCCCCCCAACAGCTTCAGGCTCTGCTACCCCAATTTTTCAATATTTGCAGTTTTACAGTCACTTGAATTTCACTTATTTTTATGTCCAGAAATGTCATTTTTGTACAAAGTGTTCTTTTCTGACATTTTAATTGACTTCCAAAAAGCTTATTTTACAGAGTTTTGGAAGCGGCTTTATTCTGCTCTGATTACTGAGAGGCGAATGCTGAAAAGCTTCAGAAGGGCTGTTTATTGTGGAAGCCAAAACAAATAATAAAAGGTTTCTGCCTTTCTCAGAATAAATAATTGTAGAGCATATTGGAGGAAAGTTCATGGAATTTGGACACTTGCTTTGCTTTTCCAAAGCATGTTCTGTATGGGAGGAAAATCATAAATAACAAATTTCTTTCAGCTTTTGGCGAATGAATCAAGTTTATATTGTTTATCTTTGTGAGAAGGAAATGGCTTTCATTATTTTTATACTGCAGAATTCAATGTTTCATTCATTTTGTAAGTCAAGGTCATACGTATACTTTTTTCCCCAACAATAAATTGTATGGCTTTATTAAACATCCAGACCTAATCAACCTAGAGAAAACATACTGTAACGTGGAAATAAAACAAATTATGGGCTATGTTGTATTGTCCCTACAGTTTGGGTCAAAAGGCTTTTTAGAAATACGAGCTTGGAATGGCATATTTAAGACCATATATAGTTTGAGTTGAATTCAAGTCATTAGCAACTAATACACTGCTTATAAACTGCATTATCAAATAATGAAGTCTGGTCCTGTGCCTTTTGACAAAGTAATCTGTAGTTCTGTACATTGGCCATTAATAATTAGATAGTAAGCACTGTGGGAAATTCACAGAGCTACATTAACACACAAACAAGTGGGGAAACTGTTTCTAGTTATTGTATTACGAGCTTTTTTAAAATGTTTCTGTGTAATTTAATTTACTGTCTGTCTTTTACTCAACTTTGTCTGAATGTGGTATATGGTTACTCTAGACCAGGGATCCCCAACCTTTTGGACCCGTGAGCAACATTCAGAAGTAAAAGGAGTTGTGGAGCAACAGTAGCATGAAAAATGTACTTGGGGTGCAAAGAAAGAGCTGTGATTGGCCATTTGGTAGCCCTATTTGGATTGTCAACCTTTATTGAGGCTCTGTTTGGCAGTGCACCTGGTATATATACAACCAAAACTTGTCTCCAAGCCAGGAATTCAAAAATAAGCTCATGCTTTGAGGCCAGTGGGAGCAACATCCAAGGGGTTGGAGAGCAGGCCCGGACTGGCAATCTGTGGGTTCTGGCAAATGCCAGAGGGGCTGCTATAAGTATTTTGTGGGCTGGTGGGAGCTGTTTGGGCCTCTGTGTGGGCTGATTGGGCCTTTGTGTACCTGAAATGCCAGGGCCTATTTTAATTCTCAATCCGGACCTGTTGGAGAGCAACATGTTGCTCAAGAGCTACTTGTTGGGGACCACTGCTCTAGACTATAGGGGTCATTTAGAATGGCTGGGGGAATTAGCAAAAGAACACAAAAGGATGCAAGATTGTGCCCCTTAGTGCTCATTCAGCAAGCACTTTTATATACCCCGAGCTCTTCATTTGTTCCCTAGACTGGTAACTCTTCTACGTACCCCTAATTCTGGTGCTGTCCCCCCTAGGTGTGAGAAGGATGTTGCCTATGTGCCCCCCCCGTGCCTGTTTTGTTTACTTTGCTTACTGCCTTGGAGCTTGTAAATGACCCCTTATGCTTCCCCATCTATCTGAAATCTCTTTAGAGATACTTTTATTCATAAATCTTATGTAGATAATGGTGTAATATAGCAGCTTGCCATAGAGTATGAGCATTACAAACTCATTAGAACATTCAAATCAAAAATTGAATTCAATGCTAATGAAGTGGAAAGTGCTAATATACACTTTCCTGTATGGTCATGTCCCTTATACAATGTAGGAATTTACGCGCAATGTCCAAACACACTCCCAATTTGTCAGAGCAAAAGTGACCAAAAAATATATTACAAATTACAGTTTCATATGTGGACTAATGTTATTTATAAATACAAAAGGTAGATGCATATGTAGGCGGCAGGGAGTTACAATGGTAAATTCTGCTATTGAGCAGCTCTAGTTTTCTGGCTTTGATTCTGGCTGGGACGCTATCTGTATGGAGTTTGTATCCTCCATATTTTTGCATGGTTTTTCACCCCCATACACATTAAATGGCTACTATTAAAATAGATAGATTATTACTAGATCAGACACTGATATGAATAATGAACACTATAAAGCACTGTTAGAATGTGTTGGTAAGAGAAATAAATAAAAAGTGGATACTGTACCCCCTACAGTAAAGTTACATTTGAAGCAACCACGGAATTACGTGACCTTTATGAAGCACAGGCCTTCTCAACTCAAAACTCTTCTTCTAATATTTTTTATATTTTTTTACTGACATTAATCATAATACCATATTTATACAGACAAACCTTTACTGAACCCTGAATGCTTTGGAGGGATTTTCACTGCCGTGCAACTTGAATTAAGACGCATTGTTATAGAATATTGTAGGTTCCTGTGCAACGACATCAATATCTGGGTGTTGGGGTCAGTAGCAAGTCTGGAGAACCACCCTTGCATCATACAGTAGTATGTTTCAGCACAATGAAGCTAATGTAAAACACATGACAGTAATTATTGCGGTTATCAAGTCTGTTGACAGACTGGTTTTCCTACATTTCATAATAACGGTTTGAATAAAACTGCGGTTGTGGGAGCACAGTGGTCATCCAATTATAAACCTTAAAAAGCACATCATTTATTGAAACTGACAGGTATAAAAAGGAATAAGAACATAGTTTCCCAGTGACTCCTATTCTTACTGGCAAGGTTGAAAATCCATATGAAAATGTAAATAATAAAATATTCAAAGGTGAAAGTGTGTGTTTTCCCTGTTACACTGGGTGAATTCAACTTGTACTATGAGCTATCTCCCATAACCCTGTACTCCCTCACTTGCTTAAAAGCCATCCAACCCCTTCTTAAAGCTATCTAATGTATCAGCCTGTACCACTGATTCAGGGAGAGAATTCCACATCTTTACAGCTCTCATTGTAAAAAAAAACCCTTTCGAATATTTATGCGGAAACTCTTTTCTTCTAATCAAAATGGGTGACCTTGTGTCAGCTGGAAAGACCTACTGGTAAATAAAGCATTAGAGAGATTATTATATGATCCCCTTATATTTTTATACATAGTTATCATATCAACCCTTAAGCTTCTCTTCTCCAGAGTGAACATCCCCAATTTGGCCAGTCTTTCCTCATAGCTAAGATTTCCCATACCTTTTATCAGCTTAGTTGCCCTTCTCTGTACCCTGTCTAATTCAATAATGTCCTGTTTGAGTGATGGAGACCAAAACTGTACGGCATATTCTAGATGGGGCCTTACAAGTGCTCTATACAGTGGAAGAATGACCCCCTCCTGACGTGAATAAATGCCCCTTTTAATACAGCTCAAGACCTTATTTGCCTGACTGGCATTGCTTGCTACAGCCAAGTTTATCATCTACAAGGACTCCGAAGGTCCTTTTCTATAATGGATTTGCCTAGTGCAGTCCCATTAAAGGTATAAGTGGCTTGGATATTTTTACATCCCAGGTGCATGACTTTACATTTATCAACATTGAATCTCATTTGCCACTTAGCTGCCCAGATTGCCAAGATCATGTTGCAAGGAAGCCACATCCTGGATGGAATTAATTGGGCTGGATAGTTTTGTGTCATCTGCAAACACTGATACATCACTTACAATATCCTCCCCCAAGTCATTAATAAACAAGTTAAATATAAGTGGACCCAATGAGGTTGAGGATGTGTAACTATGGAGGCTACAACAAAGCATTCGTTAATACAATAAGGCAACACTTACAGGTGTCCACATACCCACCCCTTTCTTGAGCATCATTACTTATATAATGAATACCTGGGCTTTCAAGGCACATAGGTCTGTACATAAGACCTATCATGGTAGTCCTAAATCACAGGGCTCCCATTCTTTCTTCAGTGCAACTTGTGGTGGATGCACCAACACAGGCACATGCAGCACAAGATGAAGAATGTTAAGTGTGTGGAGCCCTGGTGGAGCAATTGTGAACTGATTATAACACCAGTAAAGAAACTTTTTGGTGTTCTGACATTAAAATGACAAATGTGATAACGGCATAAGAAGAATAAAAAAACGGAAGATGGCAAGAATAACACATGAGAAATTGGTCAGGATTGAGAGCAAGATGGATAAAGCCAGAGAAAGGTCACTTTTGGAGGAATATTTATTTCAATCTGCAGGAGGCTTGAGATGCATTAACCAGGCCTTTGTACAGTAGAACTTGTCCTTCCACCTCCCATCATTATCCTGAATCCATCTGCAGATTACCATAATCCAGAGAGAGAGGAGTTGTATGTCAAAATAATTGAAAAGCAAACCTAATTCTTGTAAAGGTAACAACAATTAGTTATTGACAAGACTGTAGTTTCCTATGAAATACTAGGGGGCATCTTCTATTAGGAAGACACAAACCCCCATATGTAATAAAAGGCACTAAGTTTGCCGAGGAGCAGTAACCCATGACAACCAATAAGATCCTTGCATTTAAACAGGTGACTAGTAAATGTTACCTGCTGATTGGTTGCTATGGGTTACTGCCCCTGGGAAAACTTAAGGGCACATTTACTGAGGGTCGAATCTCGAAGTGGTAAAACTTCGAAATTCGACCATCGAATTGCAAAGTTTTTTTGAGTGGATTTAGCCGTTTTCGATCAAATTCAAATCGTTAGATCGATTGTAGAAATCGTTCGAATCGATCGACTGAACGATTTTCAAAAAAAACCTTTGACTTCTAAAAGCGTAGCCAAATACTGGCTATGGGTTCTAGGAGGTCCCCATAGGCTAACATAGCAATTTGGCAGGTTTAAGGTGGCGAAGTTGAAGTTTTTTAAAGAGTCAGTACTTCAATTTTCGAATGGTCGAATATTCGAAGTTTTTTAAATTCAAATCGAATTTTGACCTATTCACTGGTCAAAGTACCCAACAATTACTTCGAAATTTGAAGTTTTTGAATTCGAAAATTCACTTCGAAATCACTTCGACCCTTAGTAAATGGGCCCCATACTGTCTTTTATTACATAACCCCAAAGATGTTTGCGATGTGCACATTCTTAAACTGTGGGGAAAAAAAACATGGCAACTTGCATCTTGCACTGCAAATTGTATTTATAATACTACTGCAAGTGCAATGTGCAAAGTGCTATTTTGAGAGCAAGTGGAGATGTGCCTAATGCAATTGAAGCCAATGCTTTATAATTATGACGAAAATGTTCTAAGTCCAGTTGGCATCATTTCTGGGATTTGACAAGCCAGTGACATGTGCACCCTATTCCTTTGGTGCAATTGTGCTGTAGCGATTGACGTAAATCACTGTGGAGACCCTGAAGCTGCCAAATGGTACCAAAAGCGGTACAGCAGCTCCAGGCTTCACCTGCCTATTAGGCACAACTCTGCTCGATTCAGAACAAAGGGCACTGAGTGAAACTATATGGAAGTGTAAGAGGCGTATTTTGATGAAAGTACCCTTAACGTAAAGAGGTCATTTACAACACGTGATCGGTTGTAAATGACCTCTTTAGTCTTTTTTCCGAAACATAGTTTTTTAAACCAAATAGGTTCTAAGAGGTCCCCCATAGGCTAAAACAATAATTCTGCAGGTTTTAGATGGCGAATGGTCGAAGTCAAATTTTTAAAGAGACAGTACATGATAAATTTAAATTTTCGAATTTTTTATCAAATTCTAATTGAATTTGGACTATTCACTAGTCGAAGTACACAAAAAATAGCTCGAAATTTTAATTTTTTCATTTGAAAATTTACCTCGAAAATTGATTATTCTGCCCCATAGTGCTCACATATAAAGTATTGAGGCAACTTGGAAAGTGCAAAAATCTGGGGGCAAAGTCTTCTGCAAAGCAGAGAGGTCACATGCACAACTGGTTCCGCTTGCTGCTCAAACGCTTAAGGGAGACGGCACTCCCAATTTCCAAGTAACCAAATAGTACTAGCTGGCACACAAGGAGAGTTAAACCGTGGTCATACCCCTGGTGCGTTTTTTGCATCACAACATTTCGGGGGCGTTCCCCCTTCGTCAGGTAATGTCTTCTGCAAGACAGTATCTGCAAGCAGCTTTCCAAGGGGTACAAACCTGCTGTTGAAAAGAAGATTCACAAAGAGACGAGGTAGGTAGGCAACAGATGGGAGACCAGCAGTACTCATCTCCTGGGGAGAATAAAGAAGTGGATAGCAGGAACGCAGCAATGTTTTACTTGTTTACCAAAGCGCATCAAGCACAACGGCTGATTATGGTTTAAAAAAAAAAGACAAATTTGAACCAGACAGAAGCCATACAGTGAGAGAAACCAGGACATATGGACACAATAATGTATCAGAGAGAGAAGTAAATATGTAGAATGGGGTGCAGTCCACTTTGGCAAATATAAACTATTCAGGATTTATTGCAATTGGCTCTTATTTCCAGGTCTCCTGTATCCCGGCTGCCATTAATATATACAAAGTATAGTATAGATGGCCCTGAGCACAGAATCTCAGATACTGCATAACACAAATAATTTTTCAGCAGTTTCACTTGGGATATCTCTGGTCTGATTTTGCACTAAATCCAAGGTTCTCACAATTATAATATAATACAGTTTAGCAGTAAGGCTCATAAGATAACAAGGCGCAGAAATGGTGCAAATATCAATGTAGATTTATGCCAATTATCAGTTAGAATGCCATGCAGTAAAGCACTTGCACATTCTTGTGCTTATCTATACATACAGAGTCCTAATTTCAGAGCAAACTGTGCCACATGGAGTTTTTTGGCACACACACAATTAGACTACACCATTGGGTATAAAGCTGCATTATGGGTAAAATACAAATAGTGATCTGTACCAATATTTAGCATTTTTACTGTTGCATTTCTAAGTTCTTCAAAGATAAACAAGAGTCTTAATTAGTGCTAACCAATACTTGGATCTCAAATGATCAGTGACTTAAACTAACTAGAAGGGATAAGTCTAAAGCCAAGTAGACTTGTTTAAGGATGGTGGCAGATGAGGCTACTGGGGGAGATTAGTCGGCCAGCAACACAAGGAAACTTTGGGCAACTTCGGAAAACGAATCGTTCCAAGTGCCATCCCACCGGGACATTCTAGCTGTCGGGAAAGCATTTAGGGGAGATTAGTCCCCCGAAGAAGAGGCGATTTGTTGCTGGGCGACTAATCTCCCCCAGTAGCCTCGTCTCCCACCACCATTAAACTTATAGCGTAATCTTCAAACCATTTCACTTATTCAGGCCAATTAAGTGGTAGGAAATTCTACACAGCAATGGTAACTTCTACATCCCATATATGACATACATATATCTTGCTACTTCCCTTTACTCCTCTCATATGAGTTGTACAAATCTGAGTCAAGCAATGCGCATTAATGGCTACTGCAAAAATATTCCCTGTAAATGTATCAGTATTAATGTATACAGCTGTAAATATCAAAGGACTCTTTTGGCATTGACAAATTGAGGTCATTTAAAAGGTAAATTATGTATTTTGGTGAGGTCTAAAGTAACCAGAGAAGAATTCCCCCAACAAGTACAAACACATGCCACTATTGTTGGAACAGCTCCTTATCATTCAAAATGCTATTTGTAAAAGTGCCATATACTTTTCAGATATAACCATAGCAAATATTAAATAAAATAAAAGGTATAAGTGTAAGTATTTTTAAATGGTGGATTTTGCATGACATGCAAAAATCATTTTCATTTGTTTTTGTTACCATTTTGTAAATTTGTAAAAATGATGGTTGTAAACTAAAGCTCAGTGCCAAACATGCCAGCCTTTAGGGTGTCCAACAGGGTGCCATAAGGATGGGGGCATCAGTGTCACGATCGCCGCCCGGAGCAGGTCCAGGAGCTCCGGGCGGCGCGTCCTCCCCTGCCGGCGTCGCTCCCAAAATGGCAGCACCCATGGCCACCACGTGGGTAGCGGCGCTGGCGCGATGACGTCAGCGCACTGACGTCGGCGCAAGGATGCCAATGACGTCACTATGGCACCAAATTCGAATATAAAAACGCTACCAAGACGCCAGAATGGCGCCCAAGTATACGAAACATTTCCTGAGTGTATCCTGGGTTCCCTGTGAGCTGCTATTGCTGAATTCTTGTTCCTGATTATTATCCTGACCCTTTGCCTGGACTTTGGACTTTGCTGTTATCTGCCTGCCCGTGAACTCTTGCCTGGATTCTGACTACTCCTTTGATTAACCCTTTGGACACCGCGACCTTGCTCCCTCAGGAGGGCTTTCTCCTCGATCCTGACTACCTCCCGGCTCCCTGACAATCAGATTGAACACTACAAATTGCAGTAAAGTTGATATTATTTTTTTTACATCAGCCTCTAAGTGTAAGCTTCAGGAAGGCACAAGTGGTACGTAAAGGGACTGCTATAATTTTATACAGCGTTTGAAATTGTCATTGGTCAGTCACTACACTATTTTGTCCAGGGTGATCTTCCAAATATACTAAACACTTAGAGGCACATTTATGAAAGGTTAAGGTCAGACAAGTGGTGGGTGCCCACAGAGGTGTTTCACCAGGGCCCGCTACCCCCCGCTCCCCCTCAGGGCCCGAGGGAGATCGAGGGTGCAGTGCGCAAGGTAAGAAAACTGCGTGTCTAGAGGGGGGCCTGGGTGCACATCCTGTGCCCGGGCCCGGGCAGCGGGCTTACTTACGTTACTGGGTGCCTATCTGGGTGGTAACCTGGGACTCATGATTGGACTGAATCCAATTAGGGAGGGGAACAGATGCAAAAGTCAAGAGATAGGACAGAATATCGGTCACTAAATATGGACTGAAGTGTCTGAGAGCATGTTATGAGTAATGTGAGTTCATCTTGTCTTGAGATAAACCACATGTTGATTTTTATATTTAGTCACTTGTTCCCTGTCAAAGATAATAATGAGAAGGAAGTACGTCTTTATGTTTGATTATTCCTGTGTTCCTCGCACGGATGCTGCGACACTTCCACAAATAAAAGCCATAGAAATTGTGCTTTCAAGACACAGACAAGTCACAGACAGTCTTCTTAGGAAGATCGATAGCCTGGGACCTTGGAAATTCCGGTCTTGCACATGGTCTTGCTTCATTTCAGTTTGTCCCTTTACTCGGCATTCTTTCCTTTGCTTACATTCACACTATAATGAATAATTCTGCAAGACAGAGGCATCTAATTCTGATCTTCTGTTCCGCTAGATATTAGGAATATTCTGGTCAGCGCTTTTCTTTTTCAGCTGATATGTGTATATGGATCTTTAATTAAGCCTTGCAACACATGAGCTGGTTTTACATAGACTCACTGTATGTTTTGTGACCTATATGTATATACATTCATACATTAACAGTAGTGTTTGCATGCCTGTAGGAAGCCTGACTAAACATGTCATTTCCTAAATAACTATTTCAACTAATATTGATATATGCTAAGTAAAGTAGATTGAATCATAACAGGACACTGGCTGTTGTGTCTGCAGTTATGAGGGGTCATGCAGTCTTTGTTTTGACCATACAACGTTATTATTACTTATTCTGTTATTAAAAAATAATTATAAAGTGGCAAGACACTCTCTAGTGATATACACTAGCCGGCGTATCACAGGTCAGCCCATTACTTGCAGGTGGTGGGCCTGATTCTTCCTGCTTACAATGTGACCCCATCTCTGGCCATCATTTATATACTAGCTGCTGCCCCACTCTCTCCAGTAAGAGAAGGAATGGTTGGACATGGTTATGTAAGTGATAGCATCATGGCAGTTCAGGTTGGAAAGGTTGGAGATGCACATCACTATCATACAGCATGAATATTTAAAAGAGGACCTATCGTGAAAATAGAAATTTAATATAAGCTTCAGCATACTGAAATAAGCAACTTTCTAAATACAATCAATTAAAAATTCTTTCGGAAATAATGAAGTTTATGTTCAGTCTCTCAGCATCTGTTTCTTTTCATTCTGTCTTCATGCAGCAGTTGGTTGTCAGATATTCCTTCACAGTTAGATCCAATATATCTTATAGGGGTGTTCCTTTCCTAGCAGATGAATTAGGGCTCACTCATTAAAGGGGAACTATCGCAAAATTGAAAATTTAATAAGCTTTCTCATACTGAAACAAGAAAATTTCTAAATAAATTCTGCATACTTTCTGAAATAAGAGTTCACTCAAATAGATTCCAGGGCAAACAAAATCCAACAAAATAACTGCCTTTTGCACAAATTCTGCATGTAGAGAGGCAAGATTTCTGGTGATTTTAATAGAGTGAGCTCTGATACATCTTCTAGGCAAAAGGAGCCCCCTTATAAGATACATTGGGGCAAATTCACTAAGCGCCGAACGCTAGCGTTACTTTGCTAGCGTTACTTCGCTAGCGTTACTTCGCTAGCGTTACTTCGCTAGCGTTTGGCATTTTCGTTACTGCGCAAATTCACTAACGAACGCTGGCGTAGTTTCGCTAGTGTTACTTCGCACCCTTACGCCTGACGAAGTTTCGCTAGCGATGTAACTACGCAAATTCACTAACGTGCGCAGTGTACTGAACGCTACCTTTTACGCTAGACTTCCTTCGCCACCTCAGACCAGGCGAAGCGCAATAGAGTAGATAGGGATTGCTTCAAAAAAAGTCAAAATTTTTTCTAAGTCCCAAAAAACGCTGGCGTGTTTTCTACATTATGGGTGATAGGCTGAAAAAGATCGAAAAAAATTTTGGGGCTCCCCTCCTTCCCCCCTACATCTCCTGACTCATGGCAACTTACCTAGACAGTGGGCACATGTGTAGGGCAAAATAAAATTTTTATTTGATGTTTTGAAGCTTTTCTAGCCATTTGTAGTGCTGATACGTATTCCTCCATTAAAATTTGAATTTGGCGCCGTATGCAAATTAGCCTTCGCTAGCGTAACTTTGCTTTACTTAGCGAATCAACGCTAGCGCAACTTCGCAACCTTACGCTACCCCTGAGCGCAACTTCGGATTATAGTGAATTTGCGAAGCGCTGGCGAAACTACGCCTGGCGAAGTGCGGCAAAGTTACTCCTGGCGCAACTACGAATCTTAGTGAATTTGCCCCATTGAATCTAAAGCTGGCCATAGATGCAAAGATCTGATTGTACGAATCGAGGATTCGTACGATTTTCGAACCGTGTGTGGAGAGTCCCGACATTTTCCGTCCGGCGGAGATCGGTCATTTGGTCGATCGGACAGGTTAGAAAATTTCTGTCGGCTGCCGATAATATCTCTGCGTGTATTGCCGATCGTACGATTTTCAGTGGGAGACTGTCACTAGCTTTGGTTGGACATAGATATCGTACGATTGCTGTCAGGGGCAGAACATTGCTGATCTGTTCTTTAACTAATCTGACTGGTAAGACTTTGATCTGAATGGTTAGTGGCGGGTCGGGAGAAAGTCCGATCGTATGATGATTCGTACGATCGGATCTTTGCATCGATGGCCAGCTTTACTGTCAAAGAATATCTGACACCCAACTCGTGAATAAAGAGAAACAGATGCTGAGAGAGGGAGAGTGATGATAAACTGGATTATTTCAGAAAATATTTCAGAAGCTGTACTGAATTTTTAATTTATTGTATTTAGAAAATTTCTTATTGCAGTATGCTGAAGCTTATATTTAAAATTTATTTTTGCAATAGTTCCCATTTAACTGACTTTTGGCCATAGTATCATTTAAGTGATCCTCTTAGGTCAAATTATGCCCCTTAAAAACTAGTTTTCTTCTCAAGCCTCTGATGGCTTTGGCACCAAGTACAACAGATTTCTGTTCTGGTGACATCAAAGCATGTATTTTGTTATAATAGCATGGAAAAAAGGACAAACGCTTGACTGTGATCCTACTTGTTTTTATTAGCAAGTGGTTTTTGTTTTTCTCCTGATATGTTTTGGCCCAGTTCCTTGCTTATGAGTCTTCTTCAGCCCAGCTTTGTGACACCACTCTGTTCTTGTTCATGGCACTTACTATGCTACTAAACAGTCTGGCAATTATATGAACCCTAAGGGCTAAACACACCTGACCCTATGCTGACATTCCGATGTTTCTTGAATAATGTAGAGCCCAGCAAGAAAGGGTAGATGGTTGTTTCATTTACTGCAGGGATCCCCAACCTTTTGAATCCATGAGCAACATTCAGAAGTAAAAGGATTTGGGGAGCAACACAAGCATGAAAAATGTTCCTGGGGTGCCAAATAAGTACTGTGATTGGCCATTTAGTAGCCCCTATGTGGATTTTCAACCTACATTGAGGCTCTGTTTGGCAGTACAACTGGTTTTTATACAATCAAAACTTGCTTCCAAGCCTGGAATTCAAAAATAATCACCTATTTTAAGGCCACTGGGAGCAACATCCAAGGGGTTGGAGAGCATCATGTTGCTCACGAGCTACTGGTTGGGGACCACTGACTTACTGGAATAAGACATCTGCCACCCAGATTCCTCAGTGGAACAGCATGTACATCTTGAGTTGGTTTTATCCGGATGGGACTTGAGAACCGTAATTATCATTTTCCAGTAAATATGTAAATATAACTAGTTAGAACGCACAGTTACCATGAGACCATTTACAGTATACTACGGGTGTATTCGCTTGCTGCTTTTATTGTTATGAAGGTCTGAGGATACACCCTTCATTCCCTGGAGCATGGCACAAGCTCATCAAGCTGCTGTGTAAAAGCTAAATACACGCAGGGCCTTCCCTTGTGCCTAATGAGAGAGAAAATGGCCACACAAGATGAAGTTCAGCCTCAGTGAGCTTTTGTTTCTATTGCTTGAGGGGCAGAATACAGCGGCGCTGGGGAACACAGGTGCACAAATAATTTACTGTGTGTGTGTGTGTTAATCTTAAGGTTTCTAACTAAAGGGGAAAAAAAGGTAATATCCTCAGAATTTCCTGGCAGCTCACACAGCTGGGCAACCTTAGTACCAGTAAATCCCAACCCGAAGAAGGAGCCTATGCACTCCTCCAAAAACAATGCAGCCTGTTTATTATTTCTCTAGGAAGAAGAATGCAGAGAATTTTTTTTCAGGATACACAGGGGTTTCAGATGGGTTGATTTGTGTAGCAGATAGCGATTGTGCTGTCACTCTGCAGCTGACTCTACCAATTAGAGTATTAAAGGGGTTGGTCACCTTTGAGTTAACTTTTAGAGGCACGAACGATCGAACGATTCAAAGGATTTTAATCCAACAATCGAAGGATTATCCTTCGACCAAAAAAACTTAGCCAAGCCTATGGGGACCTTCCCCATAGGCTAACATTGGGTTCGGTAGCTTTTAGGTGGCGAACTAGGGGGTCGAAATTTTTTCTTAAAGAGACAGTACTTTGACTATCGAATGGTCGAATAGTCAAACGATTTTTAGTTTGAATCCTGTATTTTTTCTTCTATTCCTTCACTCGAAGTTAATGAATTGGCCCCTTAGTATGATGTAGAGAGTGATATTTTGAGACAGTTTGCAATTGGTTTTTATTATTATTATTTGAGTTATTTAGCTTTTTGTTCAGCAGCTCTCCGGTTTGCAGTTTCAGCAATCTGGTTGCTAGAATCCAAATTACCCTAGCAACCATGCATTGATATGAGTAAGAGACTGGAATATGAATAGGAGAGGGTGTGAATAGAAAGCGTTACAAAAAGTAGCAATAACAATACATTTGTAGCCTTACAGAGCATTTGTTTTTTAGATGGGGTCAGTGACCCCCATTTGAAAATTGGAAAGAGTCAGAAGAAGAAGAAGGCAAAAGGTGAACCACCATTTTAAATGTATAAAGCAAAATCGTATAATACATACACTGGTCATTGCTCCCAAACTATGGCTCCCATTAGGGGTGCTTAAAGGGAAAGGGAAGCCTACAGGCCAGTTAGAGCGAATTTGCTTTGTAACCTTACTATATTCTAAGGTAGGAACTGAATAAATTATGTGTTAGAAAGTGGGGATAAAACCCCAGAGAGGAGTGTGGCTTTACAGATCTGTCTGAAAAGTTTAACTGGATATTTAGGGGTTATTTATGTTGGTACAGTCAATGAAGCCACCCCCATCATTCTGGTTAACAAACATTGCATTCATTTTTATGCAACTCCTTTATGGCAACAGTGTCAGACTGGGCTGGTGGGATATGGGGAATACCCTAAGGGGTATATTTATCAAAAAGTGAAGTTAGAGGTCACCACAGTCCGCTAGAGTGAAATTCCGCCTCTCTCCAATCATGTCTATGGGATTTTAAAGGCCTATTTATCAAAGGATGAACTTTCACTTTCACCCATTGATAAATACGCCTTTAAAAATCACATAGAAATTAATGGAGAGTGGCGGAATTTCACTCTAGAGGACCGTGGTGATCTCTAACTTCACTTTTTGATAAATATACCCCTATGGGTCCTGCTGACCCAGATCCGGTCCCCCACAAAGACATCCTTCTCCTATCCCTGGCCAATCCTGATCACAGAGGAGGAGGGAAGTAAACACTACCACCATCACACGCCTGGGGTGGGGGGCTGGGAGCAGTGTAAGGTTGGGTGCCAGGAGGAGGGCCCTTCAGTTTGCATGAAGGGCCCTGACTGTCACTAGGGTTGCCACCTGGCCGGTATTTTACCGGGCTGACTGGTAAAAATAATGGTTGATCCCAATGTTATTAATAGGAAAAAAAGAAAAATTTATAGGACGGCCGGTATTTTTGTTCAGAAAAGGTGGCAACTTTCGGTAGATGCACCAGTCCAAACCTTGCATGGCCATATTTACCACACCTGGGGTGGGGGGCTGAGAGCAGTGCAAGGTTGTGATATCACCCCCCTCCCTTCCCCCCCCAGCAGCCTAACAACAGAACAATGGGAAGGTAACCAGATAGCAGCTCCCTAACACAAGATAACAGCTGCCTGGTAGATAGCACTCAATAGTAAAATCCAGGTCCTACTGCAACACATTCAGTTACATTGAGTAGGAGAAACAACAGCCTGCCAGAAAGCAGTTCCATCCTGACTCTTTCTGAAAACACATGACCAGGCAAAATGACCTTAGATGCGCCTACACACCAATATTACAACTAAAAATAATACACTTGCTGGTTCAGGAATGAAATTTTATATAGTAGAGTGAATTATTTGCAGTATAAACAGTGTCATTTACAAATAAAAACATTGTAAACATAATGACAGAATCCCTTTAAGCGTTTTTTTTGGCATGAAGTCTAAATAGCTTGTAATTTTAAGGTGGGACATAAAGATATTTATTTTTATTGAATTTTTCTCGCTACAACTACAACCCCGCCACACACATGCCATGATAGTCCAGGTGAGAAGACAAATGTAGAACGACTTTCTTTCATCTACACTTAAAGGATACAGAACAGGACATTTATTAAGCTGATAATAAGTAACAGACAGTTTTGTGCCTTCAGGCAGAAAAATAGCAGAGCTCCAAAATAATAACATCTCAACAGGAGGAGCCTTTTTGGCTTCTATAAATAGCCTTCCCTGAGTCTCTGTGTCTATTATGTAATAAACTATCCCCAGGAACGGGGAGTATAGTAAGGATGACATTCCAAATACATTCTAACAATGCCTCCTAGCAGTATTGATTAAAGGAAATCACTGATACACTAAAATGTGTAGGTATTTCTAATTTTGTCATCAGTGGAGTCAGTGTCGGACTGGCCCACCGGGATACCAGGAAAACTCCCGGTGGGCCCAGGTGTCAGTGGGCCCTTTTGCTTCTAACCATGTGGCTAATTTCCTGGTCATTCCTTGTTTCTTTATGGGAAAAAATGCTTAATAATGGAAGAATAGACTAAGTAAATATAAAAGACCAGGAGATTAAAGAGGATGAGTGAGGAGGAATACAAGTTTGGAAAGTGGGCCCATGGGCTAAGGTTTTCTGGTGGGCCCCTGGCCTCCCAGTCCGACACTGAGTGTAGTAACTACCGGGGGGAAAGGGGGGGTGCGATTGCACCGGGGCCCACCAAGACCACACAGCAGCGAATGCAGTAAGGAAACCACGTGTCTGGAGGGGATCGCTGGATGCACATCCCACACCCGGGCCCAGGAGTGAGTAGTTACGTTTAGGGTCGGATTGGGGCGGCGGGATACTGGGAAAAAACCCGTTGGGCCACTGGCCCTTGTGGGCCTCGCCAGCCCAGATCCTCACCCACTGGGAAAAAACCCGGTGGGTTCCCAGTCCGACCCTGGTTGCGTTACGGTTTGTCATTTAAGTGCTGAGATTGAGGGAAAGAAATGATCTCCGGTGCTTGTGAATACGAATTCCAAAGATTTGAGAAATGAAGCTTATAAGAGCAGGACGCATGTGAATTTAGCACAGATCCACTCTATCATCATACATTGTATTCAGGGGCAATGTCAAGGACTGACTGGAATCTGCCAAGATATAAGTGAAGATCATCATCAGTCTAGAGTAAGATGCTCTATGCTGGGAAACATCTCAGTGGCAGGATACATGAGACAGATGAAATACTGAAGTTAAGAGACTTGAATAAAAAAAGAAAGGGAGAGAAGACACAGCTCATTATCCGTGAAAGATACCAGACACACGATGGCAAATGTAGCGGGGATGACCCCTGCACGTTTATTACATCATGTCTGACGAAAGGGCACGCCCCCGAAACGTTACATCTGACGTAATAAATGTGCAGGGGTCACCCCCGCTACACTTGCCATCGTGTGTCTGGTATCTTTCACGGATCTTCAAGTAGGAGAGGCGCCGACCTCTCTAACTAGCACCGGGCTTAAGCTAAAGGAGAGGTGGGGAAAAGAGGACCAGTGGGAACAGCTCATTATCCAACAGAGTGAAAGCTGATGGCACGGCCCTGTTCTTGCAATGGAATCAAGTCTAATAAGTGATACTGCAATAGGACATATTTTGTACCACAGAAACTCTGATTTCAACCTCCCTAAAGGAGTGTCAAATGCTATCTGCCAGTTGTATGTAAGAACTTTGCAAGTTATTATTCCAAGAAGCTCAGCCATGGAGTTTGCTGTGATACGACATGTGGAGGGGTCAGTGGTGTAACTCGATATTATTGTGCCCCAAAATGTTTAAAGGTTGACCTGTTTTACCAATATGTATTCAAATCGTATATAAATTAGGACTTTATAGGGCCCCTATATCTCCTGGGCCCCCCTGCAGCTGCAGGGTCTGCTTCCTCTATAGGAATAAGACAAAAGATTGAGGAGGATGTAGCTTCATCTTATCAGTTCGTCAGGTCTAAGCTGGCGAAGGAAACTCTGGAGAAAGGGGTAACGTTATGGAAAATTTGCACTTTAGTGAAAAATTGTTTGCCTAAGTGAAAATTCGCTTGGTGACAGGGCGCAAGACGTTGTTAGTGATGTACTTTTTCACCAGTGAATTGTCCTCTATGACTGGATTTCTGGCAAATTTTCGCTAGCGACAGCCACTTCACCCTTTAATTAATCTGTCTCTATGTGTTTTTCCATCAGTGAAATGACCCATCTTTCTGCAATGATAGCTGACAAAGACCTAATCTAGTATCAGTTGTGGAGGCATTTGTTTTGGTACCTGCCCAACAAGTTGCAGAATCATCCAGGAGAGGATGGATCAGCAGTAGCCTGTGTATGGCTAACATTGCTTTGATGCAGGGGGCAACCTTAATGTTCTATGATAGAACTGCTGCAATTTAGAAAAAGGACACCCATGCGGTATCAAGTTTAATACTTGCTCCCCTTTTCTTTCCAAATAAGAAACATTACACACTCACACATGGAAGACAAATATTGTAATATTACATGAAGGCTGACCCATCTGAGATTGACAAGGAATTAACTAAATATCCTGTCCTATTTTTAACAGAGTTAGCTTGCTCAATATTATTACATGATTTTTGGCTTTAGGTTACATTCCATTTACTCCATTTTAAGTAGCACATAATAGTAGCGCATAAATTGTATTGAGCTCCCAATAATGATCATTGACTGCCCTCTGCTGCATAAATTCAGTTACTGACACACGGCTGTGGGGATTCAAGCAGCAACTGTCAACTGCAGGACCAAGCTGGCTGCTGGAATGAGGCTCACACTTCAGGACAGGGATCATTCTTGGGTTCTGATTGAAACATGCAACTCCTGTAATAAATTATTTAGAAGGGGAAATGTCATGTATTGTTGTGTGCCACATAGGTAAAAAAAGGTTTGCAATAAAAAAATATGCAGCTTTTTTTACACATTTTGCAGAACGTAAAGAATGGCATCAGCAGATATTAATAAGGCAATAATAATAACGACTACATATAACAAAATGAATCAAAGGCAGTATTGGACTGGGGGGTATGGGGCCCACTGGGGCTGCCGACCTCACGGGTCCCTGCCCAAGTCATTGAAGTCCTCCACACCCGGCCAACTTAACCCCCCTGCATTCCATAATTTTTTCGTTTGCGACCGTGATTGGGGGAGACCAGGTGGAGTGCCTTCAGTCACAGATGAGGAGCTGGTCTGGGTCAGCGGGGGTTGGCCCACTGATTTCTTTCCCACCAGCTCAGTCCAATCCTGATCAAAGGAGAAATTAAATGAGAAAAAATTAGTTTTGATGATTTACATAGTAGAATTGTGTGCTTATCACACCATATTAAAACCATATACCTTATACAGAAGATAAAGAAGGTTAGCTCATACTCAACTTTATGGTCAAGGACTTTTGTGAAGACCTTATAGGGGGGCAAACAACAAGAGCAGTACAAGTATGTGTTTCAAGCTTCTGTCGAATGAACCAGTGGCAAGGCTCTGCTGACCTCCTAAAAGCTTAATCTTTTTCTCAGGCACAGAACAATAGCTCGTATGACATAATCATGGAAATGACAGTATGAAGGAGCAGCGGTTCTTCATTTTGCATCCATTAAAATATATATATATATAATATTTCCAGACGCTTGTTCCAATGTATAACTGGAAACTATGAACTAATTCCCTATTGAAAATAGACTGATAATAACATATACTATGTTATCTTTGTGTGCCGCAGGCTATGAAGCGTTGCAGGTTTTGCTATTCTCTCAGATTAATGCTTAGGACCACATTACTACTCATTAATCACAACTGGTATATATATATATATATATATATATATATATATATATATATATATATATATATATATATATATAAAGGGATTTAAGCACTGGTTTATACACATGCCATTTATCCTTGAAAAAGGTCCCAATGGGGACCGAAACGTTGGATATGCATCTGTGAATAAAACAAAACACTATTTTCACAATATATCTTGGAGTGCGGGTCCATTTTTCCATATGTATATATATATACACACAGTACTAGTGTGTACTTTGCACTCCCTTTGTATCCCTTTCGGTCTCAGGAAAGATCTTTCTCAAGGTTCTTGAGATTCTCAGTAGCCTTATGAACATATATGAAAATACAGAAGGTTACAGCAGACCAAAAATTAGGAGGACTGCTGTATCCTTAATATGTACATTCATTAATACCATTTTATGAGGAAATGAATAAGATCTATGTTGGACATGGAGCGTCCTTCACTGAAGTCTAAGCCCAACCAACTCATCTACCCCATTCTTCTGTCATAAGGAGGTGAAATCATTTTATTCAGTTTAGCCCATTTTCCAGCAAGATACATGAAACACTATAATTAAATACCATGCTGGTCTACACTTGTGTTAAAGGGTAGATCACCTATAACCTTTTAGTTAGGGTATAGAAGGTCTATTCAGCAACTTTTCAGTTGGTCTTCACTGAACAGCCAAAAAACTATTACCCTTTGAGACTATAAATTTATTGTTATTGCTACTTTTTATTATTTGTCTTTCTTTTTGGCCCTCTCTTATTCATCTTTTAGTATTTCATGTGAGTCAATGCCTGGTTGCTATGGTAAATTGGAGATAGCAATTGAAATTCCAAACTGGAGAGCTGCTAAAATAAACGCAAAATATTTAAAAAAATAAATACCAACTGCAAATTGTTCCAGAATAAAGAGGGGACTCATTTGTAAACGATGGGCAAATTGGCACCTGGGAAGTAACCGACAGGAACCAATCAGTGATGAGCTTTTTATGGCCAGCTGTAGGTTGAACACTAAAATCAATCATCTGATTGGTTGCCATGGGTTACTGCCTTGATGCAAATTTGTCCAGTGCTTATAAATAACCCCTACTGTCTCCATCATGCTAAAATCTGTGCTAAAGGTAAACTACCTCTAATAACAAAATAAGCATTTGTTCATAGAAGTCCGTTACTGCACCTCCACTATATCCTTTATATTCAGACTGTGATTTTTCAATTTGAATCCAAATACCACATGACGAGGGCTGTACTTGAGCAACACGGATTACAGATGTAAGATTTGTTCAAGGCAAGTACATTAGTCAGTTACTTGAATTCACAGTCCCAGGAAGTCAAAAACATTGCAGAGGCAATCAAACGTTGTATTGATGGGTTAGGTATAAGGTTCTGTCGTCTCCATCTGTATTTGCACTGGAGTAACGTGGTGCCCATGAATTTTAAATTCTGCACTTGCGCTGAAAATCTTGTACAACCTATAATGTTATGTATACACGTTTTTCAGGAATTGAGGTATATTGTAGCATTTGTGCAACTGATGAAGGCAATTCTGCAAGGCAATTTATTTAAAGAGAATCAAGAAGATGTACGTCTTTCCAAATTCCATGAATTATATATTTTCAGTGGTTTTAAAGTTATGTGTTTTAAAGAAAACAGTTTTCTTCCAGGTCTGATAATCAACTGGACTCTGCTGCATTGTTTCAAGACTCAGAACCAGCAGTGAATATAAACAGACAGAAAATGCAATCCTGTCCTCACTGACCCCAGGGCTGACCTGTTCCCTCTGAAGTTGTGCGCTGCTGATTTTTATCAGCTGTAAGGTGCACAGCACATCCATTCCCCTGCCTGAATCAGCACTCAGGGGTGCACTCTTGCAGGACCTGGTTATTACAGAGGTAATGTTCTTTGTAATTATTAGTCAATACATTGTAAATGTAGTTCAGGCTGTGTGTAATTGTGTTCATCTTGGGTTCACAAACCACAGTAGCTAAGCAATTTGTACTTCAGTTATTAAAAATAAAAATCCTTCTTCTTGACTCTACTCAAATGCGACAAACGCATTTCAGATGAAATAGCACACCAGATCAAATTGAGTTTATTGATATTAAGCACAGCCTTTAAATATTGAAAGTGTTGACTACAGTGGCATGGACCCACAAGAAAAGCTTAGTCCACTCTCTCTTCTGTTGCCTTCTTTCTTCCCTTTATCAACCCCCACCATTGTTAGGGTTTATTTTATTCCTTGTGGTGTCTTGTAACTCACAGAGGAAGGAGGAATGACAATGTTACCACGATAGAAGGTCATAAGCTTGAGTGAGCAGAAGAACCCAATGGCCCTTAAATCCGCTAGAAGTGGTGGGACTGCCCTACCTTGAATATTAATCCTTGCTTGTACTACACTACAGACAAATTTGTGCATGTACAGTATGTGCATACCCATGTTGTGTGACAGTGTGTGAGTACACCACCATAAGCTCAGTTAAATATTGCTTTTCAACCTTTTTTTTGCTTGGGATTTCCATTACCTAAACAGATGATGTAAAATGTTGTGGTTTTAGGGTCACTAGTAATGGGTTACATTGTTTTTTTTTGCTTTATATATCTGTAAAATGACTTAACGGTTCAGAAACTGCAGTCTAACTTGGGAAAATTTATGGCAAATAAATCTAAAATTGTGGTTTTCCTTCTTTAATAAAATCCATATTTTTATGTTATTACTGTCAGGACAACAGAAAAAATGCAGCCTTGTAACAAGCATAAAATATGAATTATAATAAGCAAATAAAAACATTTGAAAGGTCAGAAAAGGATATAGGTCCTTCAAGTCCAACTTGTCTCAAACAGATCTCCAGAAGACCAACTGCTGGATCAACCTCACAGGGAAATAATTCCTTCCGGACCCTAAAAAGTAGAGATTTCAGCCTGGATCAATTACTACTGTTTGTTTAACAAATCAGAATTGTGCATGCCTGTCTTCACTAGATAGGCATCTAACCCCTTCTTTGAAACCCACCAAGGAATAACTCCTTGCCTCCTCCTTGGCAATAGAAAAACTTCCTCTGCAGAAGCTGGACTCTTCTTCATAACTCCAAATATATCAGAATTTATTTTTCTGTAAACCTGTAGAGTTAAGCCTGTATCCTCTGAATCAAATATCCTTTCTATAGCTGATAATGTCCTGTTAGTCCTTGCTGCCATTACCTGGCACTGAGTGCTGCAATCAAGTTTGTAAATAACAATTTTTCTACTTTTGGGAGCTTCTCAGCATATTTGCCCAGGTCTAATTAGTGTAGGATGTGCCCAAAAACTCCTGGGCATGTGCCAACTAATAGCTAATAAGTACTGACTATTTATATATGTAGGGAAGTGTTACTTACCCTTTCCCTAAATGCATAACCCCATGACTTCTAAATCTGGGACAACCAAAAATATGGCCGCTGCTAGTACCGCAGTGAGACAGTTTATCAGCCACAGCCCGGCCAGTCAGCAAGAGGGATTTGCTCCTCACCTTGTGGCCTCTCTGAAGGAGGGTTTGGAGCCAAAATGATGCAGCATAAAGCCTAAAGAAGATATTTACTTGCCTCGTGCCATATACTTACCGCTGCCTTAATACCAAAAATGAGTTTATCTCTCAAATGAGGCATTATGAGCAGAGACATGCAAATAACTCTTTAATGTCCCTTTGGCCAAATATGCATCCAGAAAGTGACAGAAATTGCAGAAGCGCCGGAAGAAGACCCGAAGATTACCGAAGAGAAAAAGATGGTGCTCATGGACTCCACTGCATAAACTCTGCTCCTATGGGGTAAGTAAAGAGGTAGGGGCATTTACCGAGGGTAACACCTAGGCCGGTGGGTGGAGAGGGGAGGGGGTCTACGTAGTGTAGGGGTTTAGGGGATTTTATAATTAAGAGTTTGGTTCTCCTTTAATTAATGAGCCATTTCAATATATATTTGTAAAACAGGACACCCTCTGGATAATTTGGGGCCCTAAAATTGATTTGCTGTGGGGCCCAGTATCTAGTTACGCCAGTGTTTGTGGATACAAAGAACCTAACTTAGTTAGGGTTGGACAGGCTAAAAGGAGCCAAAAAGCCCTTCATGTGCAAAACATATCTAATGCAAACTCAAAACAGCTAAAACTATGTAAATATAAAATATGTAAACCTTCTAGAGTGCTCCCAAGGCTTACTCAGCATTCTTTTAAGGTCATTTACTTCTTCTAAAGTATTTGTCCAAAACCACATAATACCGTTATTTTTGAGCCTCAGTGAATTTTCCATTTCAGTTTTAAATTGTTTGGCAATTGCTTGCTTGCCATTAAATTCCTGCCTTAGTCATACAGAGGCACTGCTGCATTCAGTAAAGGCGAAGGCGAATATTTTTATATTAGATTTAGATTAGATTTAGATGTGAAATTGTTTTTTGCATCAAAGGGATGTTCATTATTATGTTTATATATGCATTTATATATATTCTATAGATAGATAGATAGATAGATGATAGATAGATAGATAGATAGATAGATAGATAGATAGATAGATAGATAGATAGATAGATAGATAGATAGATGCATTTATTTATATTATAACATGAGTTACAGTGCTGTACAATAGCATGGTATATGCATCAAACATATAGATCACACAGAAATACTGACAAAATGTCTCTGTCTTAAATATATTGATAATGGGTTGAGTGCAGAGGACTCTTGTATTTGTCTATATGTATTTTGTGTTCACAGCCTCACTGCACAACTTTCCCTTGTATGTGTGTATATATATATATACTCTTTCATACAGCTGGAGCACTCTTGTAAATAAGCAACTGCCCGGGTGTAGGTTATAGTAAATTATACATAGATCAACGAAAAAACGCACACACAGGTCTTATAAGGTGCAAAAAAATAAAAAAGATTTATTGCAATGTTTCGGCTCCTGTACTCGAGCCTTCGGCACACCGCCACTCAAGAAGGCTTGAGTACAGGAGCCGAAACGTTGCAATAAATCTTTTTTATTTTTTTGCACCTTATAAGACCTGTGTGTGCGGTCTTCCGTTGATCTGTGTGCGGTCTTCCGTTGATCTATATTTATATATCTATATATATATATATATATATATATATATATATATATATATATATATATATATATATATATACAAAAACAAAGAATGCAGCTCATCTATGTGTTGCAGTTAAAATCAGTCTGGTGCATGGGTGTGTGGCTTATATCATATACTGAACTAAACTAATTATCCCAACACTCTCATTATACAACTTTAAGGAACAATTGGATTAGAGGAAACTTGTCTGTATTTGGTAAAAAGAGACACTTTTACATGGTTTGTACAAAGTATGCATAAGCTGATGTGGAGAAAGACCATACCTGCTCTAACCCCTGCCCCTCTAAACACAGTCCTACAGATTACTTAAAAGCCCATAATGCTGAATGTTTCTTTGGAAGAGGTCATGCCAAATAAAAAGAGAAGCAGGTATGGTCTTTCTCCTCCCAAAGAAAATACCCTTTTTTCACTTAGGTAGGACTGATGCATGGACACTGCTCAGCTTATGCATACTTTGTACAAACCATGTAACTAAAAGTGTCTCTTTACCAAATACAGACTAGTTTCCTCTAATCCAATTGTTCCTTAAAGTTGTATAATGAGAGTGCTGGGATAATTTGTTTAGTTCAGTATATATATATATCTATATCAGCGTCGGCCTGGGCCGGTGGGAAACCGTTTCTTAATGCCGGCGAGTAAAAAACAAAAATTTCGTGTGTACGCAGAAACGAGGCTACGCATGCGCACAAACCCGGCACAGCGTGCGTGCGCACTCACAGACTGGTCGCTGCGCGCATCCTCAGAAATGCGGCGCACTGGAACAGCAGGGAGGCCCTCGGGCAGTAGCCCCAGTGGGCCCCAAGCCCCCCAGTCCGACCCTGATATATACAGTATACACACTGTATATAGTGCAATGTGTGACATGCTTGACCTTATGCTCTAGATCACATGGACCAGCAGCCGTGGTTCATGTGGGGTAGAATAGAGTGCTATCAGCGGCACAAACTGTGACAAACCTGGCAGCTTACGTCAGTGAATTTCACTTTGCACCCTTCCCCGTCAAAGGTACATGACCCGTATGGTGTCTTGTGATGGATGCCATTATGTACACGGGTGTAGGAGCTAATGAGAGTGTTATTCTTGGCATGGTGCAAGTATTTTTTTGGCAATTTAGGTAACTTCAGTTTCTGATAACATTCTTGCAGACTTTTTGTTAAGCAAACCATAACTATTGCTAAAAAACACTAATGAATAATTTATATGAATTATAAAGAAATTGTATTAATAAAGTAATTATTGCCAGTGAATTAAGTTCTAAGCCACAATTCTAGTGACTAGGAGTTCATAGGGAAGAGATAGAAAGATAAAGACAAAAATAGGTAGGTACTGTAGATAATGACAAAGGTATAATAGGTAGAGGAGTGGATTAAGGGCAGTTAAGCAAAAGTGCTAAATTAATAACAGAGAAAATAAACCATGGCAAGTAAGAGCACAATGTGGAAAGGAGAAATAAAAAGAGAGAATACAGATGAGACAAAGGGGGAGATTAGAGGGTGGGAAAGACTAATGATAAAAGGTGAATAGAAAGAGAATAGAATAAAATAATACATAAGTTGTTTTTGTTTATCATCCAAGCCTTAATATACAGTATAGTGGGGTCATTGCAAATTATCCAGCAGAAAATGAGGTATAAAGTATGGGGCATTTCCCCCGGGGGGCAGTTAGCCTCAGGGAGGGGGGGTCTACGTGGGGTGCGGGGGTACTGGGTTTTTTTCTACAGGGTTTCCTTCTTCTTTAAAGTCACTGACTAACTTAGAGTTAGAGAGCTGAAAAGCAGGAAGTTGGGTTTTGGCTATTAGGTTAGACATCCAGTCATGCCTTATTGATATAAAAACAGATAGGCGACACTAGGCAATGTGGATTCATCTACCGTTGGAATAAATACTCTTATTCATTTTATCCAGAGTGCCGCCAATCTGTTAAGGCACAGGTGGGGCGCTGGTGGCTGAGCACCTGGTATTGGAGTGGAACTGAATGGAGGAAGAAAACTCATGAGGGGTGAGTCTGGAGCAGTTATCATTTTTGACTAGACATCCAATTACTCCAGCCTTTATACATTACATTTTTGGCTAACTAACTATATTGGAAACATTTTTTATTTTGCACATACAATCTATTTACCCAGTTTTTATTGTACACTGAACAATTCCTTTAAAGTTGTAATTTTTTAAGTTACATGTGTGAACCTGCTGAGGTAGAGATGCTAAAACAGACTTGTATGTTGCCTTCCACTTTTTATTCTTGTAAGGGGAAAAGGTCAGTTGTCAGCGGTTTTATAATGGTTCTTCTATAAAATACACATTAGATTAAGTCACTGTAGAGTATCTATTGATCAACTATCAAGCCATTAGCTGTTCCTAGAATGCTAGCATGTACCGGAGTATCTTGTTGTGGGTTTTATCACAGAGATTTCCTTATATAACTCAGCAGGAAATTAAGTGTAATCAACTAAATAGAAAGCACAACAGTTAATTAAATTTATATCTCACAGGAAATAGGAAAACAGTAATACACAGCAGTTTTTTTCAGATTTTTAATTCTCACCGTTTCTGGGAGAAAATACTGGCTCGTATAACTTAAGTAAAGAACAGCACCTTCTAGTAAATTAAAATAATAATCACTTAGACCATAAAACACAGCAACGTTCCCCGGCTCTTTATACATTACCTGTATAATTAGAATAATTACGATAAAAAAATTGACACAGTCAATTTTTAGAACGAATTTTAGAACATACACCTTGCAATATAGGAGTCTCTCGCTTTCTTTTGTTATACGCACAGCTAATACACCAAGATCATGTTATTAATGACTGACAAGAAGAGTATCCTCTAAAGTAGAGCTATAGTAGACTAGAGTAGGCTCTACAGACATTTGTGCAGTGGTGTAACTATAGAGGAAGGAGACCCCACCATCATAAGACGACCTGGGGTACAGGGGGGCCTGGACTACGGGGTCAGCTTCCTCTATAGATATATAGTCTATAGTATAGTACTGGAAGAAGGAGCTGGGTGTTTTCTAAAAGAAGGGCATAATAACAATTTGATAATTATGAGCCGCGAGTGTATTTTACATTTAATACATATTGGTTTGTGTCTCAATTGAATTTTCTAGTCCTTGGGATACAAGACCTTAGAAGCTCCAGCAATACTGTGAAGATGAGCTAAATGCACAACAATGGCAACTTACGGTTCAGCAATTAGCTTGATGTACTGAGCCAGCTACTGGCCTCCATTGAACAGAGATTAATTTCAATGGCTGTCCCCAATAAGCAGTTCACCTTTTCAGAAAACTAAACTGTCCTGCCATTATCTCGCATCCCTGCAACCACCCAGAAGAATGAAACGATTACTTTCTGAGTTGCGCTGATTGTTCAGTCTTTTTCCAATTTGGCACCAGAAATGTGTTTTCCTTTGCAGACATCTAAAGCTCGGTGTTAATTTACAGCATAGAGATGAACGCAGGAGTGGGGGGGGGACAAAGACCTCTGTATTTTGCTTGGCTAGGTTACTGATTTTTAAGTGTGCACTGCTGGGCTAGAAATCCAGCTGGGCCATATAAGAAATGTGTGAGGATAGAAATGCTTTGCTGGACATTATGCATGGCTTTTACAAGTCTAGCCAACTCATGAAGTTATATACAGCTGCTTGACTGTATTTTTCATCTTCTAACAATGTCTAGTGAAGACTTTAACTATCTCTTAGGCCAGATGTGTCCAACTGCAGGCCCAAAGAACAGATGTGGCTCTTAATTCTGTTGGTTCCAAACGGCTCCACAGATTTTTTTGCATTTCATCATTGTTTTAAATGTAATCTTGCATTTTAAATCTCATTATGTTAAAAAAATTCACCTGGTACATAGGCGGCACTAAGTTAAAACAATAACTTGGTGTTTACACATGCTTCTCTGATAGTTTAATGCAAGCGAATCAAAATGCAGTTACTCAATATATTTGTTTGAAATCAATAGATTAATAGAGAAAAAGAGGAATGAACTATGGCCAGGGAATGTCCTGCTGTCATGAGATACAATAAATACAGCGCCTATGTAGTAATTCACATTTTACCAGACATTTGGTTTCAGCAATGATGTGCTCTAATTTGGATAAATAATAAATAGTAATTTCCAGCTTATCTATGATTCTCGTGTAATATACATATACATTTTTTTTATCCATATGAGGCAAAGCTGTCATACCCCTAATTCCATTATCTATGGAGATAAAATTATATACCATTTACACACTCTGAAAGAACAGTTTAATTTACAAAATTAAAAATTAAAAATGAAAGATTAAATAAAAAATTTAAAGAGCAAGTGAAAAGTTGGAAATGTTGCTAAGAATTGGCCATTCTAAAACATACTAAAGTTAGCATGAGCTATAAAATTATTATTATTATTATTATATATCATTATAATTAATGTATTAGGGACATCCCCTGTAATGTATAAAACCCCAGTCATCATTTGGAAATGTTGATCTAGGCACAGGCACATTTTTCCAGAAGCAATGGAGGTTAATTCAGAAAAAAAAGGATGGAATTAGAATGTGAAGTTTGGGTCAGTCTCTGCACAATGTACACACAAAACAGAGAGGTTGAGGTTAATGGTGATGGAAAAATATGAAAGTATATCGGGTTTAGCTGCTAGTTTTTCCTTTGGGAGTAAGATAAATTCAAGCTGTGTTCTACTATATTTCAGCTTATGTGGGAGACACGTTGCAGAAAAATGTTCATTTGGCATCAAGCAAAGCATGTCCTTGCAGGAACAGTTTCATTGTCTCCTAGAGTTTTATTAGAGTGTATTAAAGAGAGAATAGGGTTTGTATTTGTACTCATATTGTGCATTACTCTTATTCAGTTACATATTTGCATAGTAAACCAAACTGTTATCTTTAACAACTAGGTAGTTTAAATAAATGGGCAAATAGGGCATTTGCCTGGGGCCCTCAATCAAAGCTTTTGCTACCATAACTTTGTTTGAAACATCCCCCAGAAATGGTAGCCCCCTCTTTTTATTCAGGGGCCCACCAGTGAGAGCTGTGCTCTGGGCCCACTGATGTATTAAAACAGCCCTGTTAACAACCTGTATAATACAGTGTCTGTTTGCTAATACTGTAGCTTGAGGTCTCCAGGAGTGAAGTTACCAACTTCTGCTCAAATTACTTATTGTATTTAAACCAATTACAGACACAGACTGCATACATCTGCAAAAGCAATTGAAAGTCCCTGTAGCACATTATAGCTTAAAAAGCAGAGAATTGTAACATTTACCACAGCAGTGCATATGTTTTTCCAATCATAACGAGTTGTCTGGATAACTCTGGCTGTATGCCCAGTCTTGAAGCACACATCTATGCCTTGTAATCTTGTGGCTACATCATAAAGGAGAGTGACATATTCCTTTTTGGCCATTTTCCTGTTGCACATGGTAAGGTGGGTTACCTCCTATGTTCCGCCACTCTTTCTACTCTCTATTTCTTTTCTAAGCCAAACACAACAACTTTTCTTTGTAAATCTCTGCAGAAATTACTGTGACTTTCTTACTCAGTTCTTGTGTAGGTCTCCAAACACAAAAAGAGTCAGTGGTTGGACATATCTTTCAAGTTATTCAATATTTAATATTAGAGTGGGCCTTTAATAATGTCTGAGTGCAGATTATTTTACATTACCCATCTGATCCCCCATGTTCCTCTATGAGGGGGCTGCCATATTTGAGCTTCAGTAGTCTGTTAGCATTAGAAACTCTAACTGACATGTTGAGAAGGGACAGTCAGGTTGACAAAACAGTCAGGTTTAGGAACTTCAAGTAACAATTACTTACAAAAGAAGCCCTATTAGTGAAAAATGATCAACATGAGCTATAGGTAACTTCTGATGTACATTCATATTTTGAATAATAATTTTTTAGTGTCAGTATCACTTTAACAGCATTTTACAAATAAAGTTATACATACATACATACATACACACATAAACAAAGAAGACTGCTGTTTCCAAAGCCACAAATTATAGCTCTGTGTATGTAATATTTGCATAATGTGTTCTTCACTTTCCCAAATAAATGACTTGCAGTCTAAGAATATGCCGTGGATCTACTTTTCTTCTGACATTGTCTGATTTACTCAGAATTAAACTTGTGTCTTGTGTTACGTAGCTGCAATCAATGAGCTTCTAATCACATCTACAGGAGATCCAGGGAAACTGTGTACTGAAATTTCCAAATACAATATTGCACTTTATCAAAACTGTGGCACAGCTACAGCCCAATATACAATTGTATTCAATTTAAATGAAAGTGAAATACATGAACTGTGATGATAAGGTTAGGTAGTGTATTCCTGTTACCCAGAGATGAAATTAATCTACCATAAGCCCCCCCTAAACTTCCAGACATTGCCCCCGTCCCTTCTCCCTCCCTGCAATGTGCTTAAGCAGGGGTACTCAAAGTTTTTAAACGGGGCCAGTGCACAGTCCCTCTGACTGTTGGGGGGCTGAAATATAGTTTGAAAAAAAACACATGAACGAATTTCCATGCACACTGCACATATCTTATTTGTATGTAAAAAAGGTTTTAAAAAAATTGGTGTTCGGCATGGCTCGACTCCTACTTCGGCACAACTCGGCTCCTTCTTCGGCACAAGAATGTAGCCCTGCACACCTAACTACATATCTGTCTCTCCCTGAGAGCAGGGATTTGGTTGACGGCTCCCATGTAACCCTCCACGACATGTGCGGATGGTGCGTGCAAGAGGAGTACCTGGATCTGCTGCTTGCAGATCCTCTCTTTTACTCGGCCCCATGGCTTCACATCACAGCATTCCCATTCCCATGACATCAAAATACTATACAAGGATCTGAAAAATGGTGACTGGGAGCTCTGCTGTGCTTCTCTGCATTTAAGGGTGAGAATTTTTTACACTAAAGCACATCACGGGGAGGAAGAGTGGAGGCGGCAATGCCTGGAAGCTTAGGGGGGCTTATGGTGGGGGGGTTAATTCTCCTTCAATATTATTAGATCTACAGTCAATATTACAGAATAATTGTGCTACCCAATAATGTAAAACAGGCTGAAATTATACAATCTTTGTGAATTTTTATTAATAGCCAGAAGTTAGAATGTTATTTTTTTTTTAAACCATAGCCAGTAGCTTGAGAGTATCAGCATTTCCTATTCACAGGTAATTCCTCTGAAATAAAATTGCTAATGCTGCAGGATCTTGATTGTAAAAGTACATATAAGCATGGAAGTATCCTATAAATGATCTTCTAGCACCATTGGTAATATCTTTATCAGAATGATGGCTAATCAGAAATGTTAATTATTTGTACAAAACCGGGCTATTTCAGTAAAATATGCCCTGTGTTAAATGGGTGTTATGGGCATCCCAAACTGTTTTTGTCATTGCAGCATTGAATATGCTAACCTGCCCAGACATTTAGAACAAATGTCAATTGCCAATGCCAACTGACCAGTTCATTAACCTGTCCACTAAGGAACAACAAGATGATGCAAAGCTAAAACAAGGCCTGGGCCTATTGGAAATAGGTGTTTTTTTTGGGGGGAGGGGGTTCAGGGTAGTGGGATGCTCTAACTGTGCAAGGTTGGGTGGATTGTTCATGGCCTAAATTGTCCCAATTTTTTAGGAATGTTTTATCTGCAACATCTCTGAAACCCACTTCACACATCTGAGAGATGGCACAATGCTGCAGATTTATGGATCAGTGCTCTCCATTGCTATATAGCGAAGACATATTGGAGTACTAATGGAGAATTGCAATAATCTGGTTATTGCACACTGTCATGATTGAGGCATCCATTTCTGGACCTGTGAAAATGTGAATTGGAAATAATGTCAGCACATAACTTTATTTCATGGTTCATTATTATCTGAGCTTCAGCTTTCAGTCAAAGTCAATTATTTAACATGGTTTCGGTATCAAGTAATTATTTTCATGCTACATGACAATCACTTGCATTGAAACCTCTTACGCTTGGCATGGCCTGATCACATGTACACCCCTATGAGGATGCCAGCATCTCCCTATATCTCCCTATGTTAGTGACTAAGCACTTATAATATCTTAGTTGGTATTCACAGGACATTACATTAGACAGTATCTGGCAACTTATTCCAAGGACTTTCCAGAGTGCTAAAATGTATTTCATTCTTGCTATCATCTGTATACATAGACTTTGCACTGCCCTGCAGGACTTCCTACAAGAAGAGATATAGCTAGTTTGGATCACAGTCAAGCCTGCACGAAGATGACCAGATTAGAATTTGCAATGAGTCTAAACAACCTACATACAGTATTTGAACTGCATATTTATCATTACCCCTACCTGGCTCTCTCAGCATCTCTCAGCATTTTCTGTTTCTCTTATTGTGCATTAGCTGGACATGCATATACTGATGCTCTTGTTTGTCCAGGTTATTACCCAATTGGTATAGAAAATCAGGCTGTTCTGCACTTCGGAGATAATCAAATCACCTGGGACTCCGTGCAGAGGGCTGAAACTGATGTATGCCCATTGGGCAGCTCCATGGATAGCACTTCTTTATTATGTGCATTGGGAACACACCCTGGGGGAATCCTTTGCCTAGTACCTTCTGCTAGATTCAGTGCAAAGTGCAGGCTGTAGTTAATTTCCTTACCACAAGTGGTTTGTTACTAAACACTAAGGCGCAAATTCACTAAGCGCCGAAGTGCCGAACGCTAGCGTCAATTCGCTAGTGTTTGGCATTTTCGGTACTTCGCAAATTCACTAACGAACGCTGGCGTAAATTCGCTAGTGTTACTTCGCACCCTTACGCCAGGCGAATTTTCGCTAGCGACGTAACTACGCAAATTCACTAACTTGCGCAGTGTACTGAACGCTACCTTTTACGCTAGACTTCCTTCGCCACCTCAGACCTGGCGAAGCGCAATAGAGTAGATAGGGATTGTTTAAAAAGTCCCAAAAAACGCTGGCGTGTTTTCTACATGATGGGTGATAGGCTGAAAAAGATCGAAACATTTTTTGGGGCTCCCCTCCTTCCCCCCTACATTTCCTGACTCATGGCAACTTACCTAGACAGTGGGCACATGCGTATGGCAAAATAAAATTTTTATTTGCTGATTTGAAGGTTTTCTAGGCATTTGTAGTGCAGATACGTATTCCTCCATTGAAATTTGAATTTGGCGCCATATGCAAATGAACCATCGCTAGCGTAACTTCGCAAACTTACACTACCCCTGTGCGCAACTTCGGATTTTAATGAATTTGCGGAGCGCTGGCGAAAATACGCCTGGCGAAGTGCGGTGAAGTTGCACCTGGCGCAACTTCGCATCTTAGTGAATTTGCCCCTAAGGGCGATGACTTTGCACCCTTTAGTGCTCCAACACATGCAACAGGTAAATGAGTCATCGGGTTTGAGTGCTTACTGTAACAGGTCTGTTGTTATTATTCTTATTTACTGCTTCAGCCAGTTTGTACCCAATAAGCACCATCACCCACTCCATTATTTTGTGATCTCATGGTGATTTTGTTGACAAGGATCATCAGCTACATTAGATGTGTGATCCTAAAATGCTTTATCTTTGTAAACTCTGAAACAGAACCTCAGTCCATTTGCAATGGAAATATATTTTAATGTTTGCCTTCCTGCCTTTGCTGTTCTGAATGGTATTGTATGCCTCAGGATAGGGAAAGGGAAGTGAGAAAAATCAGGAAACAAGAAGAGTATCATGGGGAGAGAATTGCTGCAACATTTCCATGCCACCCCAGCAGGTAGTCTGAATGGAACCGAATTCATTTTCCCTTCTCACATTACCATACTGTTATTTTAGGGAAGAAGCCATTTCTAGTTGACATTGTATTCTCAACAAATGGAACATGATCACATTTAGGATGTTCTCGGTGCTTGAATGTATTATTATGCATTATGCCATTAATTATGCATTTCTCCCAAACATTTTACCCTTTCAGTCTTGACATTAGGAATAACCTCACTGACAGTCTCTGGCTACAAGTCTAACAAAAACCCATGAAAAAAGAACAACTAGTAATACTCAAAATTATCTTTCAGGTGACAATAACATTCATTCAGAAAATGTTATACTGCATAGAAAGCTCAATCTTAACCTCCTTTTGCAAATGTTCCTAAAATTTTGTTCAGGAGGAGCAAAAATCTCTGCTTTCATCAAGTCTGAGTAGTGCAATTTATATTATGCATAGTGTGGGTCTGAGGACGGGACGAGACTTTACTGTATTGATTGGCTGATTAACTTGCCATGGAAATTCTGCAATTGAGATATCTATCATGGGGCTGCCATACAAATTATATAAATCATCACAACAGAAATCAGTGCCATGGAAGAGGAAAACTGGTGCCTCTTTTCAAAAAGAGGAATGGGGATTTGTGAGGATTCAGCGCGCATGATCGCGCGTGCCAATACGAACGCGCGACGCAGACGCATGTGCGTCATCTCACGTCGCAAAAACGCCTGCTAAAGTGAACGTGCGTGGCATGATGACGCAGGACGCAGGCGTCATTACGCTTGGCGCCAAAATACCTCTTTAAAAGGACGCTCAGGGAAAGGCTCTGTGCTTGTTGATAAAATAACCTGCTCCTGAACTTTTTGGAACCCTGACTACTTGATTCTGGTTTTGACTTCGGCTTTGGATATCGACTTACGACTGAACTCTGCCTGCATCTGACCCCAGCCTGTTTATCCGTTACGACTGAACTCTGCCTGCATCCGACCTCCGCCTGTTTTCCCGATTACGACTGAAATCCGCCTGCACCAACCCTGGCTTGCCTTCCGACTACTCTTCTGCCTACTCCCTCTGATTACTATTGTCTGCCCCAGCTTGTGACACTCCTGCTGGACCTCGTCTCCTCACATTTGGACTCTGGACAGGTGAGGCCTGAGAGGATTCTGCTCGCAGTATAAAAACTGTAGGCCAGTTAGTTTGACGTCAGTGGTAGAAAAGCTTTTTGATGGGGTATTAAGAGATAAGATACTCCATTGCAAATAATAATAATAATACTATGAATTTGTGCCAGCAGGGCTTTATGAACAACAGATCTTGCCAGACCTATTTAATTGCCTTTTATGAGAAGGTGAGTGGGAACCTTGATCCTGTAATGACAATGGATGTATTCTACTTGGACTTTGTTAAAACATTTGATACAGTTCCATACAGAAGGTTACTGGTGAAATATTGGCCTGGAACATTGTATTTGTACTTGGAAAGAGAACGAATTATAATATTTTCTAATTGGACCAGTGTTGTTAGTGGAGTACCATAAGGCCTCATCTGGAGTATGCAGTGCAGTTTCATTTAAAGCAACGTAGGTAGTTCTTCACAGTGAGGGCAGAGAGGTTTTGGAATGCCCTGCTGGATGATGTTGTGGTGGCCAATTCTGTTAATGCCCTTGGATAATTTCTTTGAGAGGAACAATATTCAAGGTAATAGTGACACTAAAATCTACAATTAATATAGATATTGGTGATTATAGTTTATGTGAGTGTACAGAGGTGTCAGTGTGAGCTTGTATATGTATATGCACTGGGTTTCATTTGGAGGTGTTGAACTTAAGTGATCTTTTTTCAACCCAACTTAAGTATGTAACTATGTAGTTAGGTGGGGCTGCATCATTAAGGTTTCATTTTTGGTCAAACCTCACAAAAACTCTAACTCAAGTTTTTGGTCAAAACTCACAATTCCCAATTTCAGTTGGGAATAATCCATACTCATATCATTCGCAAATTTAGACTATTCACGACCTAAAACTTGCCAAGTTCATGTAGAAGTCAATGGCAGAGGTCCAGTTTAGACTAATTCAAATTACCCTTTTGATTCAAAATTTAGGGTTGGTAATATTCGTTCGAGTTTTAGACATTCAAGTTTTTTCTTAAATAATATACTATTCGACTTTTGAGGTCATTCGAGTTAATTCGAGGTAAGAAAAAACCAGCCCCTAAAAAAGCAGATCCTTTGTAATCAATATATTTGTGTGTTTTTTTTAAAGAAATAAAGACTGGCTCTGTCTTCTAAACTAGGTTTCCCCAACTGACAGTCATGAAATGGGCCGACGAGCCTAGCCTGTTATTAACGCCTGAGCCCCCGAATCAGACACATAGTTGCTGCTGGCCCCAATCTTAACTTGCCTCATAGATGGAGTGACCCTGGTTCCCATTAAGATCACTACTATGATGTTTGTTACTGTTTTCATGAAAGAATTTGCATTACAAGTACAGGTATGGGACCTGTTATCCAGAATGCTCGGGACCTAGGGTTTTCCGGATAACGTATCTTTCCGTTATTTGGGTCTTCATGCCTTAAGTCTACTAGAAATTCAATCGGCTGGTTTTGCTTCCAATAAGGATTAATTATATCTTAGTTGGGATCAAGTACAAGCTGCTGTTTTATTATTACAGAGAAAAAGGAAATCATTTTTAAAAATTTGAATTATTTGGATAAAATGGAGTCTATGGGAGACATTCCGTAATCCGGAGCTTTCTGGATATCGGGTTTCTGGATAAGGGATCCTATACCTGTACCATAAATAAAACCATTATCACCGTTGCTTTTTTAACCAGTATAACAAGTTCCACTCACACAGTGCAAAGTACAGATGACATGTCTTATCTAACACAAGAACACACTGGGTCTCATTGGGCTCCTCACTAAAGCACAGTTTCAGTAGATGTGGACTACATTGGGTTTCTGGGACAAAATTTAGCAGAAAAATTTTATTAGCTATTATAGAGCCAAATAAATGTTAACGTTTCATTTAATGTAATAATAAGGTTTTTATACCCATAACTAAGTTCTGTGTGTGATTTTGATGAGTTGTTAAACAGGCCACAAGCCTAGACTTTATACATGGCTCTACATGGACTGTATCTAATTAGAAAAGGGCACTCTGGTACAAACAAAGTACATCATTTGTATTTGAAATTCAATTTTACTCTATGCTAGTCTTAATAAGCTTCACATGACTGAATGTCAATATATCCTGCAGCTGAATGTGTTTGGCATAAACTAAATGGAAACAGTTTGATTTTCCTCTCTTTACATGTTCTTGATTTTATTTTCATAAGCCGCCATGCGGGCAGTCCTGCAGGGAATTATAATGTAATCAAAGCCGCAGCTCAGAGTTATCATTTGGGAATCAGTGAGTTTCAGTGAATACATAAAATGAACATTTTCCTCCATTTTGTCATAAGCTACGACTATGTCCTTACTTACGCTGAGGAGCAGTATTTAGTATAGAATATAACACAAGGCAGACACAGGAAAAATGAGGTTTTGACGGTGTTCATGTACATATCTTCCAACAATAGAGCACAAGCCACCTCCCCAAACATACACATGCATTTTGTTTTAAAAGATACATTTTTATTGTTTAACAAGGTTAACACCAAATGCCGACCAGCCTTGGGGGTTCATCACATTTGGAAAAGTTAAATACCTTTCTATCCAGGGGCCCACTCTCAGTACTATTTTTCTTCCTCTCCTCTCTCAACCTCTATTTTCCTAGTCTCTTTTTTTTAGGTACTATAATCTATTATTCCATGTATTTAGCCTCTTTGTTCTCATATAAATAGGGAATGGCCATGAAATAGGCCAAATGTTTATCAGCATGAGGGCCCACTAACACATGGGCCTACCGAGAGTTTTCCTGGTACACCTGTGGGCCAGTCCGACATTGGGTACAAAGTGCAAAAAGGGGTGTGATCCATATTGTTTGTACGTTGTTCATTGCCCTCCACTTAGATGAACAGGTGCAGGTCTCTGAAAATTGACTTGAGTTCCAGGGCCATATTTATATTCAGGCACCCAAGGGCCTGTGCCTAGGGTGGCAGGTTTTGGGGGGCGGCCCTCGGGTGCCTATAAATAATTTTTTTGAAATAAATAAAAATCACCCAGCCTCTATCCACGGATTTCCATTGGAAATCCAGTGAAAGAGCTGGGGGGTGAGGGGTAGGGGGCCGGGCAGGTGGAGGGAGAAAACATACAGGCAGGTGAACCTCATGTGCGAGTGTGCATGCACCAAACTGAATCTGAACCCTAATTTGAATATTTATATTTGATAAACATTTTTAAAATTGGGTGAACTGGGAACAGAAAATTGTTGTGTTGAATTGTTTAGAACTTTAAATTCACATGATTTTGGATCAAATTTGGTTGGCCTGAACACTTAGGATTCCATTGGATCAAAATTCTACAAAAAATGCTAGGATTCACCAGAATCCTGCATTCATGATATCTTTAGAAATCATAATAATCTTGGAACACAATGTTTGTGTCTATCCCTAAAATGTCTTTAGTCTGTCGCCTCCAGTTAGCAAGTGAGACCCAATAATATTAATGTCAGGCCTATGGCACATGTGGTGTTTTGATCATTGTGCTGGTCTTAGAATGAACCACGGTGATCAAACCACCTTTTACCACTTTTCTGACCATTGATTGCTTGTCAATACCAGTATCAGCTACAGTCTACAGTCTTTTCAGTTGTAGTTGTCAACAGGCTACAAAGAGCATAATAACCATGGACCAGGCCTTTCCCTTTCAGAGGAACCTGATAATATCAAAATATTGTAGTTCCCAGTTGCATTGCACTGCCAGTAATATCTTGTACTTTTGAACTGTTATATCTGTATGTATTGGCAGCTTCACTATGTCAAATACTGTTCTGCTGATTGTATTTATGTTTTTCGTTTATGAAATGTTGTGTACATGGAGGTGGTGTTTTGTTTACTCACGTAGCTCTTAGAACAGTGCTGAAGCTGGAATGCTTGCGGGAAGCTCACAGACATAAACAAGTATAATGATGTTTTTAATCCTACTTTCAGTCATGTATTTTTTGTAAGAAAATATTTTTAACCTGGTCTGCTCTCTTGCAGAAACCAGCAAGATCAAATCAAATTTATTTTGTCTCTTATTTCTGCATCTGGCTGATCTAATTCTACTTTTTAATGTGCAAACAAAAATAGCTCTGATGTTGCCTGCCTTACTGTCTGTAAGTCTAAGTAACAACAGCTGGGGCCTCTACTTCTCAGAGAGATTCTAGCTTTCATGGGGGTTTAATGTCAAAGCCTGGACTACACGCCACACTCCAGAAGTTGAAACATTATGTAATGGTTGAACCGTCCAAGGATGAACCTCAGCGTGATTTGAAATTTCTGATAAAAGAAACCTTGTGCAAGTGGGAATACAATGATATCAAGAACAGATGCTGACTATCAGTATGACAACTTCCAAATAAGCAATGCTGATTTAATTTGGTAGATCTATTGAGCCTGTAACACTTAGCCAATTCCTTCCCCTTGTACACACCAGTCATGACTCTCAGACTTGAGTGTGGTAACAGGGGCCTCCGGGAACCCAAGTGAAAGGCCCACCACCCAGCCCCTGCTCTGCTTCCCCTGTCACTACTGCGCTTTGTTATGCAGCACCTTCAAGGGAAAAAAATGAAGATGGTCATGCATTCAACGGCCATCTTTAATTTTGTTTCAGTCCGAAGTTGAGTGTTGTTGGCTGGATAGTGGGTAGGTGGCAGGGCCCAACAGGATTGGGAGCCACCAGGATTTTTCCCTAAGTAGTCCACATGGTCGCATCTCTACTAAAGCCATAGTAAGCCTCCATGTACAGTATATTACCCTTTGTTGTAACAAGACCTGAGAAGTGTAAGCCCAAAATGGTCTTTTCTGTTCATATGCACCCTAATTAAACAGGAAGGTAAATGATTGCAACATCCTTGTGTGTGGGCATGAAGTAGAGAACTTTGTCCCAAGCACCTTCAAAATGGTTGTTTTATTTGTATAAAAATGGTGAGTTTCATCAAAGCTACTCTACAAAGGGCCCAAGTATCTGATGCAGTGGTTTTAGTAGGGAAGGCAAGATGAATACTGGACATGGTATGTGCTTCAGAAGGTAGAGAGCCATCACAGGGCACCACATAAGTATCGGACGGGATTGGATCTCCATATGACTAGAGCCAAAAACGTTCTATTTATTTATATCTAACAAAGCTTTACAGATGTCACAAGACCCAATTTTTCCTCCCAATGGAAACTAACCACCTTCCATTCATTCATACCAACACATCTGAGCTCAGTTTATAAACTGCACTATACCTTCATAGTACATACTGTTTTGCACTTAATAAAAATGGGCTTTATCATTTTTCCAGTAGCCCCTATTGCCCCATAGTCCTTAACCTTATTAATGGTTGTTACTATAGGAGTGCAAATTAGCACCCACCCTTGCAAATGAATGCAAAGTAAATTTGCTTTGTACAATGATATACAATTCTATGGGCCTAAGTCAATGTTGATAAAATAAGTGGATAGTAGCCCTTTAAGGTCCCCCCTTTAGCAAATATTCTTTGTGAAAGTTGATTCAGGTTCCCTTATTCCTGCAATGATTAAATTTGTCAGAGTAGAGGAGGGATTATCTTAGCCAACAGAGTACTCAATCAGATTGCACTGCTAATGGGTTCTCCTTCTTGCATCCCTAGTGGGCCACTAATGGTCCAGTTCAACGCTATTATTGTTTATGTTCCTTACAGCAGTAGCGCCTGTATCAGATTACCCCTAACAGTTTATAGACCATAGCCTATTGCATGGTTTTATAGCAATAACTGCATTATATTAAAAGAAACATAATGACATTTTGTCTGTGGATACCTTGGTAGATAATACACTTCATGTGTTTTCTATATGCTTATAAAATTCCCTTCCAAAGGATGATAAGAAAATATACATAAGGGAGGTTCTCCTTTACAATGTGTCTTGCTTTTACAATCTCTTCATGAAATACTAATTTAAAATACCCCGACCTTCAAACACTTGGCTGACATTATTTTTCTTGGAGCCAATACAGTTTGTTTGAAAAAGTATATTCAATTATTTTTGTGTTTTTAATCCCATATTGCCTACAGGTTTAGCCTGAAATATATATCAAACTAACAGACTGTAAATCTAAGATCTTGTTGTACAGATCACTTGTTACATGATCCTACAGCAGGCTAGCAAGCATAGCCGGGAACCACTAGCTGGGCCATGCATTTATCTAAATGTGGTTACATTTAAAACAAATCAGGCATTTAAAATTAATTAGGTTTGTATGGCCTTCCTTACTGAGCTGTGCTGAATGATACAAAATGACTCCCATTTTTTAGATGTTTTTTCCAACTGAATAAGTAATTATTCTAATATGTTTTATTTTACCATACCAAAAGATACGGTGTGGCAGCACCCACTGATAACAATAAACACAAACCAGCAGCAAAATTGCTTCCTATGCAGAATAGCCAATAACCATGTTTTACTAAACATTTATAGAAACATTTGTAGCAGATCTACTAAATACTGTACAGTCAGGCATAATGTTGTGTTATGTTGTTACTGCATAAAACAATAATGCAGCAACAAGAAGTTGCCCTTAGGTGTAGTTAAACAGCACCACAACTAGGTTATATGTTGTTTATTATCCAATGCCATTGAGGGTGCTCACCACTGCTTTATAAAGGAAACAATGTACCACTATAGTAAAGGATAGAAAGGACAATATCCTCCCTATTAAACTAAATAGGTTGGTGAAAGGAAATTAATTTTTTTTTATTGTATTTTGATAATAGATGGTTCAGCCCTGGGTATGGGACAGAGTAAGAAAAACTGTTAAGCACCAGAGGCCCAGGCAAGGATGGGAAGGGTAAGCACCTTACTATTCAATGTAGCTGTTGCCTCAATGTAAAAGGTGTTTAAATTTGAATTTCCAAAAATAAACATTAATGTATTCTTTCTACACAAATACACCTGATTCCACAGATTAAAAAACTATGTTATTCCTAGGCACCAGCCCCCTCCCTTTAAGGCTCAAATATAATGCAACCCCCTTTTTTACAAATTTCCATTGTGAAGTGATGGATTCTGGGACTCAAAGTTCCTCTGCTTCCTATAGTGCAATGATCCCAAACCAGTGAATCTCAATCAACATGTTGCTCACAGACCAATTGGATGTTGCTCCCAGAGGCCTTAAAGCAGGTACTTATTTGTGATTTCCAGGCTTTGGGGCATGTTGTGTTTTCATAAAAAAACAGGTATACTGCCTCCTGTAGGCTGCCAGTCCACATAGAACCATAGCAAATAGCAGATCAGAGCCCTTATTTAGCATTCCCAGGGACTTTTTCATGTTACTTTTGCTCCTCAACTCGTTTTACATTTGAATGTGACTCACAGGTAAAAAAGGTTGGGGATCCCTGCTATAGTGGGTGGTTCACAGATACTTTTCAAAGCAGAAGGACTTCAAGTTCCATCATTTCACAGTGGAACAAGGTAAGGGCAGGGTTGCATTACACTTTGCCTCTAAGGCCCCAGTCTTTTTTACATGTAACAACATTCAGATGTAAAAACAGTTGGGGTGCAACACAAGTATGAGTAGGTGGGTGCAAAATAAGTGCTGTGATTGGCAGCCCACATGAGGCTCTGTTTGGAAATACACCTGTTTTTTTTTGCAACTGCCTCAACAGTGCTATAACTATAGAGCAGTGCTGTTCAACTTCTGTCATACCGAGGGCCGGAATGTCCACATTAACGGTGGTAACATACAAAAAGCTAAATGGTTGGTGCTCACTGCAGGGATATCACTCAAATGTGAAAAAATTAAGTAATCTTAAAACATTCCCTTAAATCGATATGCCTCCTACTCCTCCCCCGTGGATAAAAATGCACCCCCTAACAAACCCCAGAAGAAATCCTACCAGGCTCACGTTCCACGGGTTACAGAGTAGAGCAGGCAGTGTATGGCACACACAGGAAGCATGGAGCAGGCAGTGTATACATGTTACAATTTCTTTGTTGGCCCAGCTCCTCCTCCTCAAGAATCAGCAAGTGGAGTTTATAGGCTACAAAGCTAAGTGAGCTCCAGTTTTATATATTTATACATATTGGAATAGTTAACGCAAAATCTTGATGTAACCCTGACACATGTATTCGAAATGATATGTTATGACCACTAGAGGGCATTATTCTTGTTGCTATATAAGGAAGCTGTGGAAATAATCATTTATATTAGTGTATACATGTTACCCAAGTAACCTAAATTTGCATAACCCGGCCATGTCCCATTCAAGGCAAAATTTGACTAAGCCCTTGACAACAGCCATGACACATCAGGTCCAGAACTAGGGGTAGGAAGAAGAGGCACATGCCTAGAACCAATGAATGCCCTCTCTGTTGCCAATCCCTAGTCCAGCCAGTGCCCTATTACTGATAAACTCCACTCCCCCAAGTGAAAGCAGAGTGGGGGCGACCCGGCTGGGTTGCCTAGGACACCTGGCTGGCCTGGCCCGACACTGTGGCACATTACTGACTTCCCCTTACATGCAATATTTGATTGAAGAAAAGATCACAATGAAAGATGTTTTGAAGGACAAGTTCCTTACAATCCAACATCTGAACTCCTACTCTTAACCCCACTAATGCTCAACATGGCTCCAAACAGAAACCACTGTATGTACATGAGTAGCTGTGTCTGTAGTAACTCTTGAGCTGTGCCCCTGCGCTGCTACAATGGTATCTTCCAGCATGAGTCCAAGGTGATGATTGTCATGCATGTGCCCAACTGTCTTTTGATGGGACTGCTTGTGAGAGAAGAGTATTGGAAAGAGGCCGACCAATGTATGGGGAGGGAGACTGCCAACCCAGTAAAGGGGGTTATGCTCACTGTAACACTTGCACAGCAGCAGATGCCTTATGTTAGTGGTTTATTCATACAAGAATTGAACCACAGAGACCCCTAACAGTATACGGTTTACTGATCTGCATCTCTATCTACCTCTCCTTCAACATGCAAGCCTGCTATATGGAGGGCTTCCCTGCATAAATGCTGATAAAATCAGTTGTGCTTTAAGTGAGTGTGGAACCATAATAGTTACCATTAATATACAGTAATAACATACAGCGCCCTCATGATATATGAGATACAAACCTATCAAGTCTTAGTAAGTGTTTTCCACATCTACAGGAAGGGTATCTGGTTGAAGAAAAGCTCACAATAAAAGATGTTCAAAAGGACACTTTCCTTATAAACCAACCTCTGAACAGGCCGAATCCGAATCCTGATGAAAAAGGCCGAATCCTGGATTCTGCTAAAAATAAAATGATACTGGTATGGGAGAGTCATTCATGCATAGTACACTTGCAGATTCCACACTGCACTTTGTGTCAAATTAAAATAAACAAGCACTTTTCATGATCTTCCAGTCTGTTCATCATACAACCTCCTGGTTCCTATTGTAATTGGGCCCTAGCCACCAGATACTGGAGAGACGCAGAACAAAGGTTAACTCAACAAAGAACAGATATATTGAAAACGAATTTCGAATCCTAATGCCTATGTCATACTACACAAATAGTGATGGGCGAATTTGTGCAGTTTCGCTTCGCCGAAAAATTAGCGAATTTCGCGCGAAATTCGCGAAACGGCGAAAAATTCGCGAAACGGCGCCGGCGTCTCGTTTTTGACGCCGGCGCCCATTTTTTTCCGCGAATTTTCGCGGGCGTTTCGCGAATTTATTCGCTGACGGCGAATCGCGCAAATTCGCCGCGAATTCGCGTCTGGCGAATAAATTCGCCCATCACTATACACAAATTCAATCTGAGGTGAACTAGTTAAAATAGTACATTAAATGAAGGGAACCTATCAGATAACAATCCAGGCAATGCAAGTTGTAAGTATTAATGCTGGTCCCTAAAATACTCATTTTTAAAACATGTATCGTAAAGTTTGAATGTATGGAAAAGTCCCTTCCTTTTAAAATATACTTCAGCCATTTAAAGTACAATTCAATTGGTGTTGTGTTTGCACATAGGCGGTATATATTACTTTTCATTGTAAACACGGCTTCCATTCCATTCTTGGGAAAGGAGGATACCGCAAAGTAAGTGAGATGTTTCCCGTCTTTACTATTGTAATATACAGGGGATATGCTCTGTGTTTTTATTCTGCAGCTGACATGATTAAATTCTATTTTATGCAATTTAAATTCTCTCTAAATAATTTAACATTTTATTTAATTTATTATATTTTAAAATACATTTAATATAGTTTTAAAACATGATTTCTCCCAGAGTTCCAATCAGTGCTCTGATGCATATAACCTAATAAGTGTATCAGTATGACTGATTGGTAGTGTCCCTACAAGAAAACCTTTAATACCCATTTCTCTATGGCTTTCTCAGGTTATGTTGGCTACATTTGCCAACCGGAAACTGGCCGTGAAGGTCATCAGGAAAAGTCATGAATGCAATTACAACAGAATCCGGATAGAGGCCAGTGTGCTCATGATGCCTCATTTGAATCCATTCCTGTGCCAAGGTTATTCAACTTTTCAAACTCAGGTACAAAACTGGGACAAATTTAGCATTTATTCAGTTTTGCGCCTTTGTTTCAAGTGTTTTAATCTCTTTTCATTTGTCTGTATAACCAGCGTCATGTTTTCATGGTGATGGACTACCTCAGTGGAGGAAGCCTTGAACGTCACCTGGATTACTACGGGAGCCTGGAGCCAGAGGCAGTGCTGTAAGTAATTTGGGGGGATTTTAGGAAAAGGCAGTCGGCATAAAACAAATAAAAATAATGCTGTAAAGCAACTGGACCTGTTTGTTTCTCTACACAATATAAATAAGTGTGCATATGTTAACAATTTCTGTTATGCTTTTTAATATTTTATTTTTGTTTAAAAGTTTCCATTCAGCAGAGATCGTGTGTGGCCTGGAATTCCTGAACAGCTGCGGCATTGTTCATTGGTCAGTATAGCTCTGCTTCTCCAGCTCTCCTCTCCATAATATTTCTATTGGGTTATCTATATTTGTATTACTTTTACATTGCTTCCTACCCTCAGTCTGATTATTTCTATCTTGACATATCTTATCAACCCCTAGAAAAACTTTCTTCTATTTACAGAGATCTCAAGCCTGACAATATCCTGATGGACCATGACGGCCATGTCAAAATATCTGACTTTGGCCTGGTAGTTCCAAACATGTTTAGCGAGAGGACCATTGGAAGTCGGGCAGGGATCCTGGGGTACATGGCTCCAGAGGTGAGCAAAGCAATTCCAGTGCACAGAGCAACTATCTTAACCCAGCTTTTCAAATGTACAAACATAGAGGTATCAGTATTATAGCCATTTGCTATTAATATTTTAGCAGTTGTCTAAAACAGTATATATACATGTCTGTATGTAATTATTATTTTGCCAGTGATGCACTTTATTGAAAAATGTTGCTAAAAATCCAGTTTATTATGCCTTTGTCTCTATCTCTTTCTTTACTTCAAGAACAATCTTACTTGCTATGAGAAAAATGTTTAGAAAATTAATATATAATCATTATAGCCAGAACTATAGCAGTAAGACTAATACCGTATTCAACTCCACATATTTCTATACTTTCTTAGACTTTTTTTTACCTTCCTGCAGATGAACTAGAAGTTTATTAGGAATGTATTGAGCAAAGGGTAAACTTCACAGACATGAGTAAGCCTCACTATTTTCTTATGACGTTATTTACTGACTGTTGCTATAATATTGAGATAAGAGCACAAATTGGTATACCCTTATGTATATATATATGTATATAATCCTTATTTAACCTAAACTATAGGTAGAGGTCTGACGAAGTCAGATGAGATAAAGGGTTAAAAAAATTTAGATTAGAGAAAAGAAACCCCACCAAGTAGTTAATACTATATCGATACCAAGTTAATTAAACCCTTAAGTTGAAGGGCTAAGGTAGTTAATAATGATAAAGGTAATTAATAAGAAAGTGCTATCTAATAATTTAAGTAAAGTGCAAGTGCAAATAAATACGGTGAAATCAATCAGCCGCAAAGGCTGGTGAAGAAAATAGTTGATTATTTCCTAAACTAAAAGGGTATATTACCCTACCAATTCATTCAAATTACACCCCTTGATAGGCAAATTAATTAATTAGCCAGGCTCAAATAATCAACAGAGTTAACAAGTGAATGTTGCAATTGAATTCTACCAGTAAAGTGCAGTGCAATACATAGGGTAAAAATTAAACTTGGTAATTAATTAACTAGTTAAAAAGGAGGAATTAAAAGATTGGATCTTTTGGTCTTTGTTGCTTTATAGAAAGCATGGAGCCCACTGGCACTTTATCAGACTCTCAAACACGCCTCATCGAATCACTATATTCTCCTTTAAATTGGTTATATATAAAGGCAGAAACAAGCTTACCTGCAAGACATGCCGTTCAAATGCTAGAAAAGTGTCCCACTTTGAGCACTGAGGATTCTTCAGAGTCTGAGTAGCAGCCAGCGCTCCAGTACTTGTGAATCTTCTTTGAAGAGATGAACGTATGATTTGATTTGCTCAGGTGTCACTCTGCCTACATGAATAAAGAATTCTCACTTTACAGGGGCAAAATCACAGTTTAAAATTTCCTCTCATCCTAATCATAAATCACATTTACACTGGTTGAGTGTTTAAAGTTTAGTTAGGTCTCCTTTCCTGTAACTTCTGCTGATGTCAGTCAATGTGGCAGTCAATAAAATAGTTTCTGTCCAGTATCTCTACACTAATGGAGAAGTCTTAAACATTGTGTACACAGCCATGCCCTCAATCCCACTGAAGTGAACAATGCCTCATGCACCTCTATAGTCTGCTCCATCTGTATATGACCCTATCTCAAACAAAATACAGTAATTATAACAATTAATATTTGAACCACACATGTCAAGGCACCTGAATTAAGTATATATTGTTTTCCTCATATGCTCTGTTTTTCATAACTTTCTCTAAAATATTAATATTTTGAAAAACAAATAACTAGTGGGAATGGTATGGTTGTATTTTTTTGCTGGAACAAGGTCTGTTCCTCTAGTCAGACAATGCAAGAGAAACAATGGACATGCTTTTACCACTGTGAATTAACCAAAGAACTACACCTAGGTGGGGCACACTTGTTTTGTATTTATTCTGTAACTCTTATTTTCTCAAGTGTATTTTGTCACACTATGGGGCCGATTCACTTAGGGTCGAATTTCGAAGTTAAAAATACTTCGAAATTCGACCCTCGAATTGAAATCCTTCGACTTCGAATATCGAAGTCGAAGGATTTAGCGCAAATCCTGCGATCGAACGATCGAAGGATTTGTCGTTCGATCGAACGATTAAATCCTTCGAATCGAACGATTCGAAGGATTTTAATCCAACGATCGAACGAAAATCCTTCGATCAAAAAATCACAGGCAAGCCTATGGGGACCTTCCCCATAGGCTAACATTGACTTCGGTAGCTTTTAGCTGCCGAAGTAGGGGGTCGAAGTTTTTTTTAAAGGGCAAGTACTTCGACTATCGAATGGTCGTATAGTCGAACGATTTTTACTTCGAATCGTTCGATTCGAAGTCGAAGGTCGTAGTCGAAGGTCGAAGTAGCCCATTCGATGGTCGAAGTACCCAAAAAATACTTCGAAATTCGAAGTATTTTTCATTCGAACCCTTCACTCGAGCTGAGTGAATCGGCCCCTTGGTGTATAATGGCACATTTGCCATATTCTCAGTTAATGGTAAATGTCAGTAGAGTTGATTCTCACAGGATTAGCAGAAACGCGATAAAAGCAAGTAGATCCCTTATCCGGAAAATGGTTATTCATAAAGCACCAAATGACAGAATCGCCAAAGCTTTTATAGCATGTCTGTAAAGCTTTTAATTTTTTCAATGATTTTCTTTAATTCTATAAGCTAACTAAGTTGCATCAATCCATATTGATTTAATCCTATTTAACGTTTAAATGATTTTTAGCAGCAAGGGTATGAGGATTTAAATTACAGAAAAAATCACTTATCTGGCAAAACCCAGGTCCTTAAGCTCCCCATAGACGCGACGATTCTTCTTGCCGAACGACTGATTTAAGGGAAGTCCGACCAATCCTTCGAAATTATCGTGCGGTTAGTGGGATTCGAACGATCGTACATCTTATGATTTTTCAGCCATCTGTCAGGAAATTGATCGGCCAGGTCAAAAAATCTTTGTCACTCTTTTACGACCACTATGGTCAGAGATCAAAAATTTGATAGAGCTCCTCACACATGTTGCAATCCCATTGGACATACAAACTTTTTTACTGGGGAAACCATGGGAGGGATTACCCAAGTGTACGCAGATATTAGTGAATCAGGTTTTAATGGCAACACGCATATCGATTGCGTCTAAGTGGAAGACTAACTCTGTACCCACTAGAAAAGAAATTGAGCAAAGAATAGAATGCAATCGGAGATTTGAATACAGTATAGCTTTTATTCAAAACAATGTTACACGTTATATGAAGATTTGGTCCATGTGGGAATTACGCCATCTATAACCATTCTGTGTGGGTACCTTTCTTTTGGGAGCGGTTCCCTATGTTATATAGAGCCCTATGTTTATATCAATCTTCTGGGCCCCTCTTTCTCCAGATGGCTAATAGAGAACGTTTAGATGGGTGATTGAGATAGCCTGGAAAGGAGTTTGCTAAAGTACTTATCGAACACTGTTGACTGTACTGATGTACTATTACAACTGCTTTGTATGCTGAGATATGCTGTACCGAATCTTGTTCTTTGTTTCCTTTTTTTTTCCTTTCTGTATATTTCCATACTGCCTTTCTTTTCTCTGTAAAAAATAATAAAAATATAAGTTACAAAAAAAAAAAATCTTTGTCAGTCCCAGTGCAATCTATCTATGTTTGCAGGGCCAAGCAGGCAGCTCCCCTTTGTTTTCCTGGCAAATTGGTCTTTTTAGTTGATCGTTCTGAGAAAATCGGGGTCTCACCATGAGGATCTGATCGTTTAAAAATCTCAACATCTATGGCCATCTTAAGAATTCTGGGTAGATTTATCAATAAAACTTTTTTTGCTCCTTAGGAATTTGCTTCAAAATTATATACAAATCAAAAAGTCGAAAAAGTGTGGAGTATGTATACATATGGCTGCGAGGCTATAGCGGGAGAAGGGTCCAGGCTGGAGAGGTGACTGGGCGCTGGAAGTGTGTCTGGAACTGCTGCTGCTGGGAGCCGTTTCCGTTTCCAGAGTGGCAGAACTGATCCGTCCTGCAGAGCTCGCTCCTGCTCCTGGCTGCCCTATATCTGGCACGCTCTGCTCTGCCAGTGAGATTTTATATAGCGGGAGGAGGGTTCAGGCTGGAGAGGCAACTGGGCACTGGAAGTGTGGCTGGAACTGATGCTGCTGGCAGGCCCGGACTGGCAATCTGTGGGTTCTGGCAAATGCCAGAGGGGCTGCTAGAAGGTGCCATAGAAAGTCAGTATCTAGTGGGCTGGTGGGGGCTGTTTGGGCCTCTGTATGGGCTGAGTGGGCCTCTGTGTAACTGAAATGTCAGGGCCTATTTTAATTCTCAGTCCGGACCTCTGGGAGCCGTTTCCTCCCGCTATAGCCTTGCAGCCCACACCAGGGGAGGACCACCACATCCATACTCAGGGGAGGGGGGCACAGTTCCAACCGCACTTCCAGCGCTGCATTAGCTGTGCAAGAGACTGGGGGAAATCCCTTGAGCGCAAATTCAAGAAAACGGCTCCCAGAAGCAGCCAGCACCACCGCAGAGACAACCAGGGAGCAACAACAAGTGCTCTCTGCCACCCCCACAAGCCACAGACCTCCAGTCAACCGGGACGTCCATCCACCCTGGTGCGGCAGGGGACAAGAGGCAGCAGGGCTCGGAGCAGAGTCAGCAGCAGCACATCGAGTACGTGCTGTGTGGGGACAAGTCCAGCGGGAAACACTACGGTCAGTTCACCTGTGAGGGCTACAAAAGTTTCTTCAAGAGGATCGTCCGCTGGAGCTCCCTGATCCGCAGCTTCACACACTGTCAGCAGATAGCCAGGGAGGAGAAATTGAGCGCCGCAGAATGGATGGTCGCCCTGTCGCCGTTTCTGAAGAGGACCGGAAGTGGCATTTCAGTAAGTTATTTCTTAATAAAGGCTTTGTGATTTTAAAGTTTCATTTGTAGCGGTGTTTATTTTTCGATGTATACTAACAAATCTTTTTAAAAATATTTTTTGATGTTACTGGAAGGGTCTCACACTATGATTATGTTTATATAATTATATATCACCAGGTATGACACATTTATAGGAAAGGAAGTTCTAAAAACAGAAAAGTCAAAGTAAGAGAAAATGGGAGAATATGACCCATCTTGACATGTTTTCCTACTTGGACACTTTAAAGATAGATCCAAAATGTTTTAGAAGTGGAGAGGTTAAGTGAATGCCAAAATGGTGCAGTGTTTCATAGGATTGGCCACATTATCTTCAGATCTACATTGTACTGGGATTAATGCTATTGCAAAATGGTATTATCCTCTACATGGATTTTTCAGGTCAGTTACCGGCCTTTTCAAAAAGCCCATTGTGACCTGCACCAGCCTTAAACCGCCAGTTGGCCAGCCCTGCTGTAAATTATTCCTGCCTCTAAATAGCAACTCAGAAAATAAAGCTCAGCTGCCAAACGCTATGTGACAAGCCATGTAAAATTTGTGGATTATAGAAATCAAGACTCCAAATACCTGTGGAATACGTCATGTTGTTTGAAGTAAAATGGGCAAAGTATGTGCAGCATGTGGTTTTAATTTACCTCACGCGTTTTATTCCTGAGTATCAATAAAGCCAGTGTTTACAGTATGGTAATCAGAGAGAGCTGGGGTTACAGAGCAATAAAAAAGTGGCAGTCTGTTTCATTGTATCAACAATAAAGCAATGGCAACATCTAGTGGCAAAAAGGTTCTGCATGAGTGAAAACTTATGAATCTCTGTGGTTCCTGACCCCATATGGGTTCAACCATATGAGTTCAACAGTTTTATTGAGATGGTGCTGGTTACCTTTATTTGATATTTAAAGAATAAAATCTTCATTAGCAAACCTGCTGTGTATTTTAATTTGCGGCAGTTGATAGCATGTTGTTTTGCAGTACTTTATTAAAGTGATCCTGACACTAAAAAATTAATTTTATCATATGAATGCTCATTAAATTTTACCTATAGGTAGGGATGCACCGAATCCACTATTTTGGATTCGGCCGAACCCCCGAATCCTTGGCGAAGGATTCGGCCGAATACCGAACCGAATCCGAACCCTAATTTGCATATGAAAATTAGGGGTGGGAAGGGGAAAACATTTTTAACTTCCTTGTTTTGTGACAAAAAGTCACTCAATTTCCCTCCCTGCCCCTAATTTGCATATGTAAATAAGGGTTCGGATTCGGTTCGACTGGGCAGAAGGATTCGGCCGAATCCTGCTGAAAAAGGCCGAATCCTGGCCGAATCCCGAACCGAATCCTGCATTCGGTGCATCCCTACCTATAGGTCATGTTTATCATTTTTTGCTGAGAGGTTTGTTTTTGTATATAATTGTTAGTTGAAGTTCCTAAGCCTGACTCTCTGACACTCTGACACTCTGACTTTGCCAACCTGACTGTCCCATCTCAGCCTGTTAGTTACAGTTTCTAATGCTGACGGACTCCTGCTGCACAAATATGGCAGCCCCCTCATACAGGAACATGGGGCATCAGACAGGTAATGTAAAAGCATCATGCAAATACTTTATGGCAAAGTTAGAAGTAGCTTGCAAAGCCAATATTATAATAGATGTTAAAAAAAAGGTTTCAGGTGTCAGTATCTCTTTAAGGTGATGTGAATTGCCCAGTGTTTTCTGATCTCTGTATCAGTGGCACAACCATAGAGAAAAAAGGCCCTGCGATTATGAGGGGTTACAACACTATGCCCTGTAATAAAATGGCATTAAAACAGTGTAATTGTATTAGGTGCATTTTCCATGAACAACTTTCGCCGGAACGTGCTTACAAAGGTCTGAAGCCATGTAAAATAACAGCGGCAAGTCTGCCGTTTGTGTGGCATAAAATAAAAAACACCTTGATAAATTTGCCTTTTACACAGGTTTTTACACTGTTTTTGGTGGATTTCGTTTTACACAGTATAATAAATAGGCCCCTAACACTTACATTCTGTTCCCCATATATAATCGAATTCACTACGTTTGCTCAGGTGCAGTAAACTGTAGCAACCAATAAGATGTTTTCTAGTAAACAGGTGCACCTGAGGGGTTTGTTTATGAACACTGGGCAAATATTCAGTGACCCATAGCACCAATTGCAGCTGGCCATTTAAACAAGCCTATCAATGATTGGTTGTGTTTGGCATGGCTGGGCCAAGCTGACCAGGCACCCTAGGCAACCCGGCCGGCCACCTCGTTTCCCCACCTCTGTGTGCGTGATGACATCACACTGGGGGCGTGACGACACAGGGGTAAGCAGCTGAGGGGAGAGCAGTTTAGCAGAGGGAAAGCTAACACCGACTAAGGGTAGGTAGAAAACCATTCATTAAGACTCCATTGTGCTGGTGGATAATTCACCCTCTCTTTCTAGGAGCTACTCTAGGATTAACTTTTCTTGCCCTCTTGGTCAAACTGATAAACTGCCAAGTGAAAGTGAAGTGAACCCCTCTTAATTGCATCACATTATCCAGTGGTGTAACCATAATAAAGCATACCCTGCAGCGGGTCTGCTATTGTGTAATCTCCCATTGCAAGTAAGCAGGCCTGGACTGGCAATCTGTGGGATATGGCAAATGCCAGAGGGGCTGCTATAAGGTGCCATAGAAAGTCAGTATTTAGTGGGCTGGTGGGGGCTGTTTGGGCCTCTCTGTGGGCTGCTTGGGCCTCTGTGTACCTGAAATGCCAGGGCCTATTTTAATTCTCAGTCCAGACCTGCAAGTAAGAGAGTGACAGGCAGATTGGGGGTTGGGGGGAGGAGTGAGTGGTAAGAAAAAAGAGAAAGAACTGAGCATGTAATTGCACCTTCCCTTCTGTTACATCTGAAACCTCATATGTGTAATGTTAAAACAGAACTTTTAATAAACTGATAACATAAAAAAGTCCAGTTTGCTTCATTTAAAATAAGGGTTAGGAGCAGGGGGACAGAAAATCTGGAGGCAGGGGGTTGGTCACAACCATGTACATCTACTATATATCCAAGTGTCCAAACCTATCTAATATAGGTATAGTATAGCAATCAGTGGTGTGTGATCCTGTAGTATATTAAGGGACCGGTAAAGGCATCCATTCATTCACCCTCCAATGCCAACCCCTTCACCCACATAGAGTCCCCTCCCATGGGTGATACAGTTGAAGTCACTGTCCGGAGTGTGAAACCTTCAATGTGTACACACTGACTGCCAAACAGACTATATTGTGCCTTTAAAGTGAAGTGACTGTCAACCGGACTATTCTCAGGCACAACTCTGTAGTAAACTGACTGTCAAACGAAGTCCATTTCCATTTTTCTGCCCATTCAGTCAAGCTTGTGCGGTAGCTCACCTTCAAGTTAACTTGAACTTAATTTCAATTTCATTTTTATAGTTTTTGATTATTTGTCTTCTTCTTCTGACTCTTTCCAGCTTTCAGGGGTGACTAGCCCCATCTAAAAAATAAATGCTCTGTAAGACTACACATTTAGGGGCCGATTCACTAAATTCGAGTGAAGGATTCGAAGTAAAAAAACTTCGAATTTCGAAGTATTTTTTGGGCTACTTCGACCATCGAATGGGCTACTTCGACCTTCGACTACGACTACGAATCGAAGGATTCGAACGAAAAATCGTTCGACTATTCGTCCATTCGATAGTCGAAGTACTGTCTCTTTAAAAAAAACTTCGACCCCCTAGTTCGGCAGATAAAAGCTACCGAACTCAATGTTAGCCTATGGGGAAGGTCCCCATAGGCTTGCCTAAGTTTTTTTGATCGAAGGATATTCCTTCGATCGTTGGATTAAAATCCTTCGAATCGTTCGATTCGAAGGATTTAATCGTTCAATCAAATGAATAATCCTTCGATCGTTCGATCGAATTTTCTGCGCTAAATCCTTCGACTTCGATATTCGAAGTCGAAGGATTTCAATTCCTAGTCGAATATCGAGGGTTAATTAACCCTCGATATTCGACCCTTGGTAAATCTGCCCCTTATTGTTATTGATACTTTTTAATAATCTTTCTATTCAGGTCTCTCCTATTCATATTCCCGTTTCGTATCCAAAGCGATGATAAAAACCTCTTAAACCACAAATAATAAAAAAATGAAAAGCAATTGCAAATTGTCTCAGAGTATCACTCTCTATCATACAAAAAGTTATTCAAAGGTGAACAACCCCTTTAAAACCTGTATTTAGCATCAAGTTGTTCCCCACAGCCAACCAATGGTTGGTTGGTTTGGTGTAACTCTTACATTTTTGCTGGGAACTTTGTAGATGAGTGTAAGGAAATTCAATATGATGTAAAGAGTGTATTGGTAGCCAGTACAGGGAATTGCAGATGTGTTTTTGTGGTTGAGGTGGATGAGTCTTGCAGCTGTATTCTGGATGGACTGCAAAGAGTTTAGAGATAGGCCAATATGGAGGCGGTTGCAGTAATCTAGGTGGGAGTTGATTAATGAGTGGCCTAGTGTTTTTGTTGTTTTGTAAGTGTATGGGAGCATGCCAATGTTGATTATACTGCTTTTTAGCACATTTATACATTGTAAGCAGATTACAGCAAAACATTAGGCAGGGATATTTCTGCCATGAGGCAAGGTGAGCAGGAATGAGCAGGAATTTCTAGCTGTAAGAAGGTGGGTAACCATCTGTCTATTGAGAACACAGTTGCCTGTGGCATTTAAAGGGGTAATTCACTCCTTGCTCAACATGAGTTCAATGAATAGGCCTTGTTCTAAACATAATTTTTGCCCACTGTAATCAGGAAAAATCTATGGGTTTAAATACAGGGGGCAGTTTCTGGAGCTTCCAGGCAAATAAAACACTTAGGGGCCCATTCACTAAGCTCGAGTGAAGGAATAGATGAAAAATAGTTCGAATTTCGAATGGTCGAATATGACTTCGACCATCGAATTGGCTACTTCGACCTTCGACTACGACCTTCGACTTCGAATGATTCGAACTAAAAATCGTTCGACTATTCGACCATTCGATAATCGAAGTACTGTCTCTTTAAAAAAAACTTCGACCCCCTAGTTCGCCACCTAAAACCTACCGAGGCCAATGTTAGCCTATGGGGAAGGTCCCCATAGGCTTTCCAAGGTTTTTCTGATCGAAGGATAATCCTTCGATCGATGGATTAAAATCCTTTGAATCGTTCGATTCAAAGGATTTAATTGTTCGATCGAAGGATTATTCCTTTGATCGTTCGATCGAAGGAATTGCGCAAAATCCTTCGACTTCTATTTTCGATTTTAATTCGGCAGTCGAATATCGGGGGTTAATTAACCCTCGATATTCGACCCTAGGTAAATGTGCCCCTAAAAATCACAGTGTGTCACCACTAAGCCACAGTGCTGTCACCATAATAACAAATCTCAGGGAGCGGGGATAGCTGAGCCATGCTTTGGTAAGTTACCATGGCATACCTACCAACCACCCCTTTTTGATTGGGACAGTCCTGCTTTTGACAGCTTAACCCGCAGTCCCGGATATGTACTGATATGTACCGAGTTTCTCTTTGATCTGCTGCACTGAACTGCGAGAAAAAGATACAAAGTTTCTAACTTAATTGGCTCTTGGCAGAAACCCCAGAATACATACTTAACATACTTTTGCAATGGTTTTAGATAAGATAAGAACTTACACAACTTCAAGGGCAATTCACCTCCATTAGCAAAATTGTAAAAACACATAAAAACCACAAAAATGTGTTGAAACTTTCATAACCTGCCAAATTTTATAAAATGGACATGGTAATTAGGGGGTGTGGTCACAAAAATGGGCATGACCTTAGTTTCTGTTTCCAACATGTTGGAAGGTGTTCTCAAAGTCAAGGCAATTGGTCAAGGCAATTGGGACGAGGAGCACACAATGCAAGGTCGTTTTAGGCCAAAAATCAATACCAGAGATGAGGATCAGTAACACAATAGGGACTTGTTGACAGCAGGTGGCCTAATGAACAGGAACCATTATTAGCAGAATCCATGGTGCTGACGCTATGAAGTAAGCAATAATGAACTCTCTTCCGGCCAAGTCTGCATTTCCCACAAGGCCTTCCTTGTGCCTGTTAAATAAATTCTGCTCTAACCAAAGATACTGCAGTTCTGATAATACAACAATACCATTCCCACTGTGTCACAATTGGTTGAATTAGCACATGATTACACATGTGAGCAGTAACGCCACGTCAAGGCTTCAACTCTGTTACTGTCCATTCACTCCGGGTGTAACATTCCTCAGGGGGTCTAATAATATTATAGCAACAGTCAATAAATAACATTAAAATAAAAAAATAGTGAGGCTTACTCATGTCTGTGAAGTTTACCCTTTGCTCAATACATTCCTAATAAACTTCTAGTTCATCTGCAGGAAGGTTAAAAAAAACACGTACTGGGGGAAAAAAACCCTTCCTGGCATAGATGATTGGACTATAAGCATTAATATCAGAGTATGGGTTCAACAGACATGTGTATGAAGGCAAAGCAGATTGAATGTTAGACCCCCTTGCCCTCTTGTTACACCCTTGGCCTTTCATATCTCACATTCATTCACACAGTCACACACCATTCACTTCAACTTTACTGTATTAACTGTAACTAATTACTAATAATTAATAACTATACCCACCTGTACCTGTAGGAAGTAAAATATTAATAAATAATGTTCAATAACTATATACATGGTATAAGGTCCTACAACAGGAAGGACAGAGGTTTCCCTTCAATTGGCATGGAATGCTCCATTGGAGGCTGCAGGAAAAAAGAGAAAAATAACCCTTTAGCCAGGATGATATGGAATGTGCTAACATGTGGTATGTAATTATATTAATCCAGGGCTATGTATCTATTTAATCAGCATTCAGCAATCATGTACTTACTGCTCTTAGCTGGAAATGGGGTGGTAAAGTTTTATTTTCCAGCTCCACCCAGTTGATAGAAGAGAAGAATGGGTGGTGTCTAATATTCCCATCCCCAAGTCGTTGGTTGGGATCCTTCTCTAGAAGCTGAAGGAATAGGCAACAAAAATATAGTAGTATGTCTCTGAGCTCACCAAATTGTAATGCAATAATATACTGTATAATAAAGACCATTTTCAAGTAATAAAGATAGGAAATGAATTAAGTACTATGGGGTACAATAATGTGTATGTGCATATATATACCCGTCTGTTCATACCTTTTTTAGAAGATCTTTCAGATCATACAGCCAACGAGGAATCCTGGGCTCATCATTGATAGTAGAGCTGATGATCTTCTCCCTGTTGTTGCCTTCATAAAAAGTCCCCAGAGGCCATCTGACAGATTATAATTCCAACAGGAAACCAATCCACTGCAGCATTGTATCTTTTCCTTTGCAGAACCTTGAAAACAAAGTGAATACTAGACTTGAAAAAAAAGCTCTGAATGTTGACATATGTTGACCTTCCTACCGATCACAAGTTTAATAAACACAATTCACATACAGGGCTAAAAAAAATATTGAAAGAAATTTAAGTTGGAATGAATTTTAGTTATAGGCTATAGGAGTAATATTAATTTCCAAATCATTTTCTCATGATTGTTCTTGAGGTAAAGAAAGTGATAGAGACAAAGGGGTAAGAAACTGGATTGAATGAGACTTGAATGAAGTCTATAATTGGCAAGGGAATAATTAATAACACACAGACATATGCACAGATACAGTATAAATGGGGGTATGCCCTTGTATAAATCCCAATATACAACGGCTAAAATATAAATTGCAAATGTCCATACTACTGATACCCCTATGTTTGTACAGTTGATAAGTTTGGTTTAGATATTTTATTATACACTTTATTTTTATTACTGAATGTAATGAAACTGCACTGCTCACCTCTGGTGCCATGTATCTCATTGTCCCTGCTCGGCCACCGATGGTCTTGTCACCAAAAATGTTTGGAACTGCCAGGCCAAAGTCTGATATTTTGACATGACCGTCTTGGTCCAGCAGGATGTTGTCAGGCTTGAGATCTCTGTAAATAGAAGAAAGTATTTCTAGGGGCTGATAGGTATGTAAGGGGAGTTAAGGGTTAATGCCCCGCCGTCACCATGGCAACCAACCTTCACTGGAATGATGGATATCCACATGATGGTAAAATCACAAAAATGAAGAACTTTTATTGGTAATGCTTTCCAGTATCCATTAACTTTGTACAGTCCATACACAGTCCCATGGGTTTCACTTACTCCCTTCCTTGCAGAGCAATAACTTCCTTTTACGAACCCCTCACACGAAATCACTGGAGACACAGGAACACACTTTTCCAAGGCGACTTACCACCTTCCTACTTCAGTCGGGCTGACACCACAGCAGTGCACCGCTGACCTTTTAGGATAGGAATTTTCCACCTTCCGGTCCTACCAGTCCGGCATACGTCCTATACCCCTCTGGCCTACTCCAGATAGGATTTTTCTTGCGCCCCTCCTTCAGGATGTTTGTGTTCCCCCTAACACTCCAGCCCTCACTGGCAAAGCCTTGGCTCCTAAGCCATTTACTCCTCGTTGGGGTCTTAACTACCCATTCTAGTGGTCCACTCACTAACTGTAGTAGCTAGTACTTTTACGGTAGCCTATCACTATCTACTTTTCTTGAGAAGCATCCACTGAACACCCATTACTGTGTTTCACCCTTTAAATACTATCCCTAATTAACCATCCCCTTAACATTCACTGTACATGTGCTTTTAACATTTCTCTATCATTTACTGTCCTTGCTGCAGTGCATGTGCCTTTCCCCAGTTCACCACATGAAACCTTTACCATTCATTTGCATGACAACACTGCCACCTTGTGGTGCATTTTACACATTACAGTCTCCAAAACATTTAACACTTCCAATCACTTACATTTAACACTTTCAATCATTTCAACATTTTTTACAACACTCACATTCACTTTACACATACAATACACTTTTTCATGCACACAAACCAATCACCTTCTTACAGGTCAAGCAAATAGAGAAATAATCAGAGTGAGGATAGGAAGCAATGTAAGTGATCAAAATATAGATAACCCAATAGAAACATTATGGAGAGGAGAGCTGGAGAAGCAGAGCTATACTGACCGATGAACAATGCCGCAGCTGTGCAGGAACTCCAGGCCGCACACGATCTCCGCTGAATGGAAACTTTTAAACAAAAATAAAATGTTAAAAAAACATTACAAATATTCCTAACATATTCACTTTACAGCATTATTTTTATTCTATGTATGCCGACTGCCTTTTCCTAAAATCCCCCCATATTACTTACAGCACTGTCTCTGGCTCCAGGCTCCCGTAGTAATCCAGGTGACGTGCAAGGCTTCCTCCACTGAGGTAGTCCATCACCATGAAAATATGACGCTGGTTATACAGACAAATGAAAAGAGATTAAAACACTTGAAACGATGCAACAAAAGTGAATAAATGCCAAAATTGTCCCAGTTTTGTACCTGAGTTTGAAAAGTAGAATAGCCTTGGCACAGGAATGGATTCAGATGAGGCATCATGAGCACACTGGCCTCTATCCGGATGCTGTTGTAATTACATTCAGGACTCTTCTTGGTGACCTTCACGGCCAGTTTTCGGTTGGCAACATAACCTGAGAATAACCTGAGACATAGAGAAATGTATATTAAAGGTTTTCTTTCAGGGACACTACCAATCAGTCATACTGATACACTGATTAGGTAGATGGATCAGGGGAACGACTGGACTTCAGTACAAATAATTGAACTCTGGTTGAAGAAGTAGAAATATATTAAATTACATAAAATATAAAATCATTCAAAAATAATTAAAATGACATAAAATAGAATTTAAAAATGTAATATGCAAAATATCCCTATAGAAACACAGAGCATTTAATTCCCTATATATTACAATAGTAAAGTCACTCACTTTGCCGAATCCTCCTTGCCCAAGAATGGAATGGAAGTCTTAGTTGTGGACATCCAGTGGGCTAATTCTAACTCCTGTAGGAAAAATAAGACACATGTATGAGTGTTTGTCCAAATTGTCCTTCATAATCATAACCCAAATGTATATGAAGTAATGAATATGTTTTTTCTTCTTTAAAGCGGACCTGTCACCTACACATAAAAAGCTGCATTAGAAAGTTCTTTGCAAATGAAACATGGAACACAAATTTCGTTCTCATGAAAGCATCCATACCTGTAGTAAATGTGTTTAAATATCTGAGCTGTCAATCAATTATTAATCAATTACTTTTACTGTCCATTCAGCACTTCCTACATGTCACTGCACTCCTCAAATTTCCCCTTCCATCCTCAGGCTCTATAATTGTGTAGGGCATTGCCCAAGAGCATTAGGTCCCCCTTTCTGGTGCATACACAAGATTTTAGGGTGATACACAATTTGTCTTAATAACAGTGTGCACAAAATGGCTCCTGCCTGCTTGCTGTGATTCCAAGACTGACGGAAACAACATTTATATAATAATTACAGTCTAAGTAAAATTTATTTTGCTCAACTAACATGATAGAAAAGAATTTGAAATTATTTCTTAGGATGACAGGTCCCCTATAATATATTTTCTCCTATTATGGTACATAAATCCAGTTTAAAATAAAAAATAATATATATCGTCCATGTGCAAACACAACACCAATTAAATTGCATTTTAAATGGCTAAAGTATATTTAAAAGGAAGGGACTCATGAACTTTTCTATACAGGTATGGCCAGATACCTGTTATGCAGAAAGCTCTAAATTACAGGAAGGCTGTCTCCCATAGACTACATCTTAATCAAATAATCAATCATTTTAAACATTATTTTTATCTCTTTAGTAATAAAACAGTACCTTGTACTTGATCCAAACTAAGATATAATTAATCCTTATTGGTGGCAAAACAATTGTAATGCATTTTTTAGCTGATACAAGATACAGAGTTCCAAATTACACAAAACCTCAGGCCTCAAACATTCTGAATATTAGTTCCTATACCCGTATATGTATATGTTTAGATAACAAATATTTTAGGATCCAGCATTAACACTCATAGACTTGCCCTGTCTGGATTGTTATCTGATATTAGGTTCCCTTTATCTATTATACAGTTTTTAACTTTTTTTAAGTTCTAGTTCACTAAATTTGTGTAGTAAGGTGTTATCTGGTTGCTAGAGTTCAATTACCATAAACCTCAATTCTCGTGGCGGCACACTCAAGGGTCCAAAGAATCACTCAATTTAAAGATGTTTCTTTAGGTAAAAAACTTTACTTTATTAAATACATCTTGATACTAAGAACAGATACCTCGGACGCTGTCTTAGTATCAAGATGTATTCAATAAAGTAACATTTTTTACCTAAAGAAAAATCTTTGAATTGAGCGATTCTTTGAACCATTGAGTGCGCCGCCATGAGAATTGAGGTGTGCAGTGGATACGTATGTTCTTCTTAGTGACGGACTCAGGGCGGGAGCACCTGGGTTACGCCGCTGACTGGGTAAGACCTTTAACGGATAAGGCAGTATTTAATTCTGTATTGAAGGGGAGTTGTAACAGCTCCGTTTTACAAGTGCCGGGTCCGGGGCTAACTGCACCCGGGCCATTGAATGGGAATGGTGAGCGGTTTACATATAAATATTCAGGAATATACTACGATTAAACAGCAGGTCAACTCCATTCTGACAACACAGGCAGTACAGGAGCAGAAATGTTGATAAATGAATATGAGAATTTTGAATGTGCTTGATGGCAATTCTTAAGGAAAGATCTGAATGATCTGAACTCTGAGACACAGATGTAGCATATTTTATTCACCAAGGAAAGGGTATTTCATGTCATACAAATTTATGTAAAATAAGGATGATGACTCATAGGTAAAGACAGCTCAAAGAATATCTAGGTGAGGGAACTGAACAACTTGCATTTAGAAAGATATGATTTTAAAACATTTTACTACAGTATTTGTGACACTAACCACCTTAACTAAAAACAATGAATAATTGGGCTGTATCTCTATTATTGTATGGCAGTGATCCCCAACCAGTAGCTTGCGAGCAACATGTTGCTCTCCAACCCCTTAGATGTTGCTCCCAGTGGCCTCAAAGTAGATGCTTATTTTTGAATTCCTGGCTTGGAGGCAAGTTTTGTTGCATTAAAACCAGGTGTACTGCCAAACAGAGCCTCAATGTAGGTTGACAATCCATATAGGGGCTACTAAATGGCCAATCACAGCCCTTATTTGGCATACAGGAACATTTTCATGCTAGTGTTGCTCCCTAACTCCTTTTACTTCTGAGTGTTGCTCATGGTTTGTAAAGGTTGGGGATCCCTGCTGTATGAGCATCTAAAGAGATAACGCAGATGTGTTGACCTGGAACCCTAGAAGATGCAGTTGCTGGATGGTTGAAGGACTAATTCAACTACATTTTTCTGTAAAACTAGGTCTGCTTGCAGGGATAAGATCTGGCTGACCACTGAAGAACCCTCCAAAATATTTCAGTATTTGGACCTACGTGACTTTCTTTTGGAGAAGTTGCGTCTGGCAGCAAAGAGGACTTTTTGGTAGGAGTAACAGCCCAGTTCAGTCCTGGATAAGAACATGCTCTACAGCACTGCAGGATATGTTGATGCTTTTAATGAGGGTAGTGGCTACATGATATTTTTGGGTTAACGTCCTTTATTAGGCTTTGCTCCAAAACATATTTTGTACCCACTACCTTCATTAAAATGGGAGAACTTAACCCCCCTTAAAAAATCCAAAAGAGCCGAAGTCCTGAATCAGCGAATGGAGCCAAAGCTGTGAAAAGACCCAAAGCCACAAAAGTAGGTGAAAGTCGTCAAAAAAACCAAAGAAGCTGCCATAGCCGAGGACAAGAAAGAAGAACCTGAGGTAAATTCCACTGAACACCAATTTTTTTTAAATTAAACCCCTGGCCATCAATGCTTTCTTTTAATCCAGGGTTGCCCAAAAGGTAGATTGGGATCTACCAGTAGACCTTTAGCTGATCAGTAGATCTCAAGACATTGTCAGCAAACAGCTTGTCTAAATTACCCTCCTGTTTCATTCAGATATTGATGTTATTGTAACATAAGAAATTGTTTTTTGTTTGTTAAATATAGCAATACACATTTTCCCAGAAATCGATATTTAAGTAATTTTTTCCATGGAACAGAGTGCTGACAATGTAGATCATAATAGGACAACATCATTAAAAATAGACATTAGTAAAGTATGGGCACTCCTGGTCTATATCATAATCTGTCACAGATCATCTCTCCATACCACAGACCCTAAGATATTTATACCTCCCAACTGTCCTGTTTTCCGCGGGACAGTCCCAATTTTGACAGCTCAACCCGCAGTCCCGGATTATTACTGAAATGTCCCAACTTTCTCTTTGATCTCCAGCACTGAACAGCCGGAAAAAGATACAACGTTTCTAAAACCTCATTGGCTTTTGGCAGAGACCCCAGAATATGTGGCAGGTTACACTTTAAGATAAGCAAAGAAACAATTGTAACTATTTAAGAGAAATAGGTCTCTTGGGGAAACTGTGATTTGCAGCCTAAAGGGCAATTCACCTTCAATAGCAAACATATAAAAACCACAGAAATGTGTTCAAACTTTCATAACCTGCCAATTTTTGTAAAACAAACATGGTAATTAGTTGGTGTGGCCACAAAAATGGACATGGTCACGCTTGGCAAATCTTTTTGTCCCTCTTTCTAATTCCAAAATGTTGGGAGGTGTGACCATGGTAACAGGTCAGCATGTACCACCACAGGGCAAAACAAACACATAATATACAAGCTGCTCAGTAATAGCAGCAGGATTTATTTTTTTCTAACCAGGCCCCCTGGCTGAGTTTCCCATCAAGATACACAGCCTGACGAGCAACAACCGAGATCAGTAACAGAAAGCACTAAGTAGCAGGTAATACAGCAGCCGTGACTGAACCGCCATCATAAGATCTGCTTCTCACATAAAGCTCATTTATCAACACTGGGCAAATTTGCCCATGGGCTGTTACCTATAGCAACCAATCAGATTGCTGCATTCATTGTTCTTCTTGCAGCTGGCTTTAAAAAGCGAATCACTGATTGGTTGCTATAGGTAACAGCCCATGGGCAAATTTGCCCAGTGTTGATAAATGAATTTGTTTTGCAGGGGGGATTGTCAAAGCTGGGGGAATGGCATATAATGACGGGAGAGGATTGAAAACTGGGTAACTCCCATGAGTTGGACAGTCAGTGCCTAAAATAAGAGCAGTGCACAAATAGTTGCTGCTTCTCTGGCAGCTGTTGGCAAACATTCCTTCAGCACTACAGGAACGCGCCAAGTGTTTAAAGGGTAGGGGGGGTGATTTCACTTCACATCGTTTTCTGTAAATAACACAGGCTCTGGGATTTATCCAGCCTGAAAGCATTCTTTCAAAGATGGAATAGCCCTTTGTCTGTTTTCTTAAATAATACGTTTAGCCGGTTCTGCACCATTAGTTAAATACACTTTTCAACTCCTATTTTGAAAATGGCACATTCCCCTTTCTTCACACCGCCTCCTTTTTGCTGTCAGACAGTGGGCGGAACGAAGGAAGGAGAGATGGCAGCTGCTGCGGAGCAGGTTAGTTATATACCTGTCATCTCCCCTGGATTTTCCAGAAGTTACACGATTTTGACCCCCCACTTCCAGTCATTATGGGCCATTCCCCCGGTTTTTACAATTCCCCCAGCAATAAAGATTCGCTGTGTGACTGAGCAGTCAGCTTCCAGTGTGCGCAGCCGCAGTCCGAAATGTGAGGAGCAGAGTTTATTATGGCCGTTCAGTTACAGGCGATGCTGCCAGTGCTTTCTGTGACTGTCCTCATGTTGCTGCTCATGATCAGGGGTGTGTCATGGAACTGGCTTCATAAACAAATGCCTCTGTTATTAGTTAATGGCTGCAGGCTGTACTGGAGTCAGACTAGAAAGCAGGCCCAGACTGCCAATCTGTGGGTTCTGGCAAATGCCAGAGGGGCTGCTCTAAGGTGCCATAGAAAGTCACTATTAAGTGGGCTATTTGGGCCTCTGTACCTGAAATGCCAGGACCTATTTTAGTCTCAGTCTGTACCTGCTATAAAGCCAGAGGGAGGGTCAGAGTGATGAGGAAGGGGGGACTGGCGCTGCTCCGTTGAACAAATGCCTCATAAATGTTACTTGAGCATCTGTGGTGGGGAAGCAGTGAGGAGAAGCCAAGTTATAATCAGGGGGTACTGTTGTACTGGGCCAGTCCTAAAGGGGGGCCCAACTGTGCTGCACTTTTCAAAATAGTCGGGCCCCCCATTGACAACGTTGAAGCCACGCCAAACCTGCAGAAGTCACGAAGCCGCAAAGAGACCCAGAGCCACGAAAGGAGCCGAGGTTGAAGTTCTACTGAACACCAATGTGTTTTTTTTAATTTTATTAAACCCCTAGCCACCAATGTATTATTTTAATACTCTATAGACCCCTAATGAGAAAAGAGATAGCCGGAGAGCACGTGATTCATCAGTTAAAAAGTCATCTCTTTACTTACATTTACTGCACAACATGTTTCGGCTACAAAGGCCTTCATCAGGTTCAGCGCGTTCAGAAGCACATTCACACGGATGAATACATAAAGGACTTTTTATAGTTGGATATCTACTCTATAGGCCCCTGCCACCAATGTTTTTTTTTTTTTTTTTAATATTCTCTGGGGCCCCAATGTTTCTTTTTAACTGGTAAGGGGGTGCCCTGGCGCCAATGTGTTATTTTTTAACTTATGGGGGGGCCCTGTCCACCAATGATTTTTTAAAAACTTTCATGGGGGGGGCCCTTGCGCCAATGTTTTTTAAAAAAACTTTTATGGGGGCCCTGGTGCCCATGTTTTTTTTTTTTTTTTTAACTTATAGGGGGTCCCTGGTCACCAATTTTGTTGTTGCAGAATGCTAGGAACCCCCCCTTGCCCCGTGATTACAATCAGGGTTGCCAGGTCTAATTTTCAAAACCGGCCAAAGTCAGCTACAAAACCAGCCCAAAACTAGCAAAGAGGCACTTCAAAAGTAGCCCAAAAATAGCACAATATGTGCAGTGAAAAAGTATAAAAAATAAATGAATATATGTGAAAATACACCTTTTTCAAACTTTCACTGTTTCACAAATTTTTTTATGAAGTAAAATGGGACAGATTTGCCTGTCAGCAGGGGGGTAACTACAGAGGGCACCCAGGAGGTATAGGGGCACCATAAGGCCCTAATACATATACAATTTCAATTTATATTGGTAAAACAGCTCAACCTCTAAACCAGGGGTCCCCAACCTTTTTCACCCGAGCGCAACATTAAGATTTAAAAAGAGTGGGGGAGCAACACAAGCACGGAAAATGTTCCTGGGTGATGCCAAATAAGGGTTGTGATTGGCTATTGGTAGCCCCTATGTCGACTGGCTGCCTACAGGAGGGTCTGTTTGGCAGTACATCTGTTTTTTATGCAACCAAAACTTGCCTGAAATTCAAAAATAAGCTCCTGTTTTGAGGCCACTGGGAGCAACATCCAAGGGGTTAGAGAGCAACATGTTGCTCACGAGCTACTGGTTGGGGATCACTGCTCTAGACATTTTGGTGGGCAGCAGATTTTTGCCCTGAAATTGAGGAATGTCATGGGAAAATACGAGAATGCTTAAGAGTGACGGGAGACTGGGGTACAGAGCCCAACAACTCCTGACTTCTACACAAGTTAGTCCCACTGCATGCTGGGTATTGTAGTCTTACATTAAACTTGGCAGTTGGCAAGTTGTTAAACAAAAACTACATTACCCAACATGCATTGGGAGACGCAGGCTTGGCACATTAGGGCAAGAAAACCATTGGCTGGTTTCCAAATTACAAACCAGCCAAACGTCCAAAAAGTAGCCCAAATCTGTACCTTGGCTAGTTTGTACATTCAAAACCAGCCTGGCCTTTAAATTAGTAGCACTTCGCAATAAACACGCAAGGCAGCTTGCTTGCAATTATCCTGTGTGCCTTGGGATTCTTTCTGCTTTAAATTAGTAGCCCAATTTGGCTGCTAAACCGCCAACCTGGCAATCTTGGGAGCAATCATGGGGCTGTTGCCTCAGGCCACCCATCCTCCTCTCCTGCTCAAAAATCAGCATCGGAGCAGGTCAAAGGGGGGAAGCATTTTTCCTTGTAACGTCAACTTTTCACTCTACTGAGCATGAGCACACAATCGGGCCAATGACAAGAAGGAAGATGCGGAAGAAGATGGAGCTGTGGTGCTCCTACACAATATCCCAAGGGTTTCAGCTTTTACTAAACAGAAACAACAGTCCTGGGGGTTCATGTAAGCGGTTATAATCACTGGGGGGTGCCTAATGTTTTGGTTATACTATAAGTTCTCCCCGTTCTTGCTGCTAGAAAGGCTTAATTGTTTGCTGTTATGTTCTTGCAGTGTATTAATAACATGCTGAAATGCAGTTGGAACAACACCGAAATCCTCTGTTTGTTCCTAAAAGATTTGCCTATTTCAGGCTTAGATGACAAGCAAAACATTCATGTTAAAGAAAATCTTACGTTTGCCTGCATCTAGTAACCCATAGCAACCAATCAGATGCTTCTTATCTAACAGCGATATGCTAGCAGCTGATTGGTTGCTATGGGTTTCTAGACACGTTAAAGGACCGTTTATTACACTATTGCAGGGTTAGAGCTTTTTATTCGAGTCTTGGACATCCAAGAAATGTTACTGTGTTTAAGTTCAGTTGCTAGTTAAATATTTGTCTGACACAAACCGCAGCCACATTCCAATAGGCCATGTTTCATACAAAATAAACCACAACCATATTATAATGGGCCACTGATCACCCAATAAATTTGTTTAAGAAGTTGACATCTCTGCGGTTCTCTGCTGATTGCTTATAGCAGGCTTGCCATTGTGCTCCTGGTTTGGGCAACATGTGAGGCTGTGGTTGCTCAGGCACATAGTGCAGATGTTCTTCTGAGTATCCAGTGATTATGTGTGTGGTGTGTGTGCTCCCCTATCTCTTCGACATATAGTAATGTGCTGCTGCTAGGGTGCAGAATAGGGGGCGGTCATTAAAGGGATGACTTTCGAAAGGTGTCATTTGCACCTGGAACGTGGCCTCCTTGACTGTACAATTGGTTAGTGGATGGGAAGTGGACACGGGAATAGCTCCTGCAATGAGTGTGGTATGTTTTCCTATCAAGATTTTCATATATAATTGATGTAATTTGCAACAAAGCTGCCTGAAAAATACATATGTGACCCCACCCCTCCCAATCGAACATTATATTGATGATCATATCAGATGATATGGATGATCAGCTGCTCTTTCTAGCACACCAAAATAGAAAGCCAAACCAACTTACCCAAATGGGCAAGTGTGTAAGGTAATGGATAATTTATATAGGTCATGGACTTGCCACGATTCTCCTAGCGATCTCTCAGGCCTTGGATTGATCCATTGGAATTCAGAATACTGTTGTTTGACTATCTATTTATATGGGCAAAGTGCAGGGATATCCACCCACTCATCACACAGGATTATGAGTCAGACTCTCAACCAGTGTGTGCTGAGTTGTGCATGGCTTTAGCTACATGATCAAAAATCTAATTTAGGTGAGGATCTGGACTGTACATGGAAAGAGGTGAGAGAAAAGTAGCAACACTCATCTGCATTAAATACTCACCCATATTCTCTTACCCATATGTAAAAAGTTTGGAGTTAGTTTCTGAACAGCCCACAAGCCCATCTCCTGTTTAAGGCCTAAGCAATTCTCCTGGTCTGGGTGCAGCTGCTCTATTTCATACCTTCAAATCATTGAGGCTTGTTTTGCTTATGGTCCTAGTTTTTATTCTAGCTACAAGACAACCTTATGGAGTATGTGCAGAACCTAGTGTGCACTTTTGGACAACAGTACCTATAAATTAGATCATAGATTGAGAATGTCATGCACTATTCTCCAACACAAAGAGATCAGTGATGCTTCTAAAGGAGTTTTTATTAGACATTAAGATCACCAAAAGAAATTCATCTAAACTATGCAGAAGAGCGTTTGGGAGAAATGGAAATACTCATCCACAATCTGTGATATATTTTGGCAGAGTTCCAATGGGCCAATCAAGAAGTCCATGCGTGAGAAGGCAGTCGAGAGAAGGAACACCAATAAGGAGCACAACAGCAATTTCAAAGCAGGTTATATTCCTATTGATGAAGATCGTCTGCATAAAACTGGTCTGAGAGGCCGGAAAGGGAACTTAGCCATTTGTGTGATTGTCCTCCTGTTTATCTTGGCCGTCATCAACTTAATAGTAAGTACACTCCTCCAAAGTTAGTTTAATCAACTCTGTAAATCAGTTGAACACAAAGTATGGTGAATGGGGCCTCTATTGATCTATGCTTGGTTTTAAACTGAATTTTCCCATACTCACATTTCACTTGCCAATTTGGCCCCTTCAGTCAGCATCTTATTTCCCCTTGTATGCACCCCTCCAGATGGCTTATATGATAGATATCTGGCCAAAAATTGACCAGAAAATTATTGGCCATGTTTAAAAATCCTGTTGGGTGGGGACCACATAGGCTTGTTAAAGGGGAACTATAGTGAAAATGAAAAATTATTATAAGCTTCAGCATACTGAAATAAGAAACGTTCTAAACTTCTGTACCGTTTCTGAAATAATCACGTTTATTTTTACTATTCCTCTCTCAGCATGTTTCTCCTCAATCTGTCTTCATTCAGGAGTTGGGTGTCAGATGAATGATCCAATATATCTTATAGGGGGGGCTCCTTTTGCCTAGAAGATGTATTAGAGCTCACTCTATTAAAATCACCAGAAAACATGTCTCTCCACATGCAGGATTTGTGCAAGAGGCAGTTATTTTGTTAGATTTTATTTGTACTGTTATCCGTTATTTGAGTGAGCTCTTCTTTCAGAAATGATGCAGAATTTTTAATTGATTTATTTAGAAAGTTTCTTATTTCAATATGATGAAGCTTATTACATTTTTATTTTTGCGATAATTCCCCTTTAATGCAGTCCTGCCTATTTATTGACTGTTGGTTCATTGACTAAACAATCGGATAAGCATGATTTGGCCCAGAATGTAGACCAGGTCAGGCAAAGATCCGCTAGTTTGGTGTGTGTATGCCCAGCTTTACAATAAAGAATAATATTGCACAGGAAGTTTTGTTTCTCATACATAAAATCATCTCCAAAGCAGAGGGCAAAATTTCTGGAAATACCTGCTAATTGCACAAGATGAAATCACCTCCAAGATGAAGCAAGGTTAAACTGGCCATGCATTTAAAGATACGCTCGTTTGGTGAAGCTGAGGGCCACCTTTAGTTGTGCCTCAGCTTAGTTTCATTATTTCCAGCAGTGGTAGAAGTATAAAGTATAAATAATCCTAGTTATTTCTGCCCTTGACCACATTTTTGACTGCTTAAAGCCCTCTGAGAAAAACAGCTGAAATATTCCATTTTGTTTCTCTAGATTACTTTAGTTATATGGGTTGTGATACGAATTGGCCCAAATGGCTGTGACAGTATGGAGTTCCGTGACAGCGGCTTGCTTCGATTTAAACAAGTGTCAGACATGGGAGTAATACATCCATTATACAAAAGTACGATTGGAGGACGACGTAATGAAGATCTCGTGATCACTGGTAACAACCAGCCTGTATGTTATCTCAATGTTTAAATTAAAATGGCATTAATAGAAATAGAAAAAATGCTTGAATACGCTATAAGTCATGTTTATTAAAGGTTGAGGTCAGAATTTCATGTTTATTAAAGCTTATACAAGCTAATCAACTTTGTCATATTTCAGCCACATGATATGCTGTATGTTGTATACTTAGAATTTACCACCAGTAAATAAATTTAGCATGTTGTATACTTAAGATGTAGAAATCACCTGTATTGCCACTCTGTCAAATAAAGCGGATTACATTTAAAAAAAATGATTAATATAGTTTGTTTTAGGTCATGAATTGTCCTAAAACAAACTATATTAATGATTTTTTTAAATGTAATCCGCTTTATTTGACAGAGTGGCAATACAGGTAGTAAATAAGTTTGCTTTCCCTCCTTATAGGTGAAGGAAAGGCTGTTTGCACTTGGGGGGTGTCATATGCTAGGCACCCCCAAGTGATTGTATTGACTAACCTGAAACCCCCGGCACCACGGAGAGATCTTCTTCCATCGTCTTTCATAAAAATTTCCCCGGGCAAACGCATGCACAGTAAAACTAAATTGGCGACTTTTTAGTTAAAGTTCAGCTTTTCGTTCTACTGTGCAAGCGCAACCGCACAAAGAAAGATGGAGCAGGAAGAAGATCTCTCTGTGGTGCTCACTGGTATAACCCCATGCCGGTGCAGTTTTCTGCTGATAGGAGCACTGGCCCGGGGGTTTCAGGTAAGTCAATACAATCACTTGGGGGTGCCTAACATATGACACCCCCCAAGTGCAAACAGCCTTTCCTTCTCCTTTATGTATAAAAAAAATGTTCTGCTGATGAGTTGTGTATTGTTTTGTTAATTTTATATTAATATAGCATTATTAATTAACACATACATTGGTCAGAAAACAAGAATGAATGTTTACAGTTGTTTAAAATCTGTTAGGAATAATAAAAACAAAGGTAAATAAGGTTAAATTATTACTTTCATCTCATACTGTTCATATCTTTCTAGGTTATTTTTCAGCAGGGCTCAACAAAACTCAGCGTGGATAAAGACAAGACTTCTATCACCAGCGACATTGGCATGGAGTTTGTTGATCCTCGCACTCAGAAAACATTGTTCAGCACAAACTATGGAAAGCACGAATTTCATCTGCCGAAAGGGGTGAAAACTTTGAATGTACAGAGGGCTTCAACAGAGAGGGTAAGCACAGTGCAGTAGCCAGTTACACACAATGTTCAGTATAAATCGACAGGCTGTCCTAAATAAAAAATGTTTCTAATATAGTTCGCCAAAAATGTAATGTATACAGGCTGGAGTGACTGGATGTGTAAAATAATAGCCAGAACACTACTTCCTGCTTTTCAGCTCTCTTGGTTTCCAATGATTGGTTACCAGGCAGTAACCAATCAGTCTCTTAATGGAGGGCCACATGGGTCATAACTGTTTGTCAGCTGTTTGCTTTTGATTCTGAACTGCATGCTGAGGATCAATTTCAAACTCACCGAACATTTATGTCCGATGTGGCCCCCCTTAGAGTCGCTGACTAACTCAGAGTAACTCAAAGAGCTGAAAAGCAGGAAGTAGTGTTGTGGCTATTATGTTAGACATCCGCTATCTCCAGCCTTTATACATTACATTTTTGGCTAACTAACTGTATTAGAAACATTTTTTTTATTTTGCATATACACTTTTATGTTGCTGGTCAAAATGCATATGTTCAGTTGTTTTAGACTATGTGGCCAACTTTAGGGTGAAGACACACAGAGCTACTAGTAGCAGCTACTTGTCATAGCTACAAAATATATAGTAGTGATAATTGGTTTTGCTAAGACAATATATGTGTTTTAGCAGAGGCAATTCTCAATATAAGCACAGTAACTGCTACTAGTAGTTCCAGAGCTAATTGTAACTATTGTCTATTTTGTAGCTGTGACAAGTAGCTGCTACTAGTAGCTCTGTGTGTCTTTACCATTCGGGTAAGGTCACATTGTGAGATTTGGGGAGATTTAGTCACCTGACGACTAATCGCCTCTTCTTTGGGGGGGCGACTAATCTCCCCGAACTGTTTCCCCTATCTTCCACCTGTTTCCCCTATTTTCGCCGAATTACTAGATCTCCCCGAATCTCACCGTGTAACCTTACCCTTAGAGTTAAGGTGAAGGTTGTTTAAAAAATAGCATACTAAGGGCAATGTAACCCATTAATTTGTAGCCCATATCACAGAATGGAGTAGACAGCTCCATTGATCCTGTTCAAAGCAGCCAGGAAAGTGTTAATAGTTTAGGAAACAAACTGAGGAATTGTCTGTTATTTGATATTTATTAAATCTTCCCTTAAATCCATGAATTTAGTGAATACATTGGAATAATACTTTCTCAGCTAAAAACACAGAAAATAAATCTTTAATAAAATCATATATGAAACCAGCACAGTTTACAAGTTATTCCCTTAGGAAGGAAATGTAAATAAATCTTTAATAAAAATCATATATGAAACCAGCACAGTTTACAAGTTATTCCCTTAGGAATGAAATGTAAAAGCATTAAGGACCAGCCTTCTTGGCTTAAGGAAGGATATAAGAAATAAAGAGGAAAGCATGTAAAATTTACACGAATGAGGGTAAGATTTGTCATTTAGGGATCTAAATATTGCAGTTTGTTTTTTTTATTGGGTATTGTCGTTGATTAATAAAAGCTTCCTCTGTTGCATTGCACTGTTGCAAGATATAAATCTCTCTGGCCAGTGTAGTATACGCAAGTTTATTTGAGGGTTGGGAGGGTTCAGGCCGACTTCACACAATGGTTGCAGGTGGGTTTGAGCTGAACTTTACCCTGCTGCCACCACCCTTCAACCTTACAATGCCCGACTTCCACCTCCAGTTGCTTTTTATAGCCTTGCACTTGCATGCCCCGCCCTTACATGATGTTAGAGCTTGGCAGGGACAGGTTTATAAATATGGAAAAGCACCGGATTAGGGTCGGTGCGGGCACTGAAGGGCAAGTTAGAGTCAGGTGCAGGTCAACTTTTTGTAGCCCTACACATCACTAGTATGCAGCTGAATGAAAAGAATGCTGGCATATGTTGTAAATAATAACAACCATTATTATGGTATATGCCTTTGTGTGTTTTATCTCTTTCTCTAATCAATTTTACCTTTGCCTTTTCTCTTTTTTTTTTTTTCTTTTTTACAACACTGGATTTGTTCTGCCTTTTTATGTTTTAGATAACTAGCAATGCTACCAGCGATCTCAACATAAAAGCAGATGGCCGCGCCATTGTCCGTGGAAATGAAGGGGTGTTCATCATGGGAAAGACTATTGAGTTTCGCATGGGTGGGAACATGGAGCTCAAAGCTGTAAGTCCATTTAAATATTTTGTTTATATATATAATTGTCTATTCTGAAAAGCCATTTCCCCTGCAATATTAAGAAAAAACTTGTTATTTTTATAAATCTGTGTAAAGACACGTGTGTGTGTGTGTGTGTGTGTGTGTATATACACACACACACATATATACAGATTATTTTTATTAGCACGTATCTGGATTTTCAGATTTGGACTTTTTTTTTAAAAGTCCAATTTTATGAAAAAAAAATAAATTTTTCGTGATTTTAGTAAATAACCCCCTGTAATGTATGGTGGCCCAAATTATGGCACAATCCCATATCCATAAAAACCCAGTTCCCCTGCATTCTAGATAATATATCCTTTACCTATTAATTTACACTGGAGGGTCCTACAGAAAACAACATCATTGAAACAGAGGCCATTGTAATTTTCATTGTATGGTTATGATCGTTCACTTACTTACTCCCATGGGTAAATTGTTGATCGCAGTATACGGATGAAGCAATTCTGTGTGTTATTAATATCTTGTAATTGCGAACAGGGATATTCCTTTTTAATCTAAAACAACCTACTTATAGATTGTGTTTATCCTCATGCAGGAGAACAGTATAATCCTGAATGGCACAGTGATGGTGAGTACTTCCCGACTACCCAGCTCTTCTACAGGGGAATTGCTGTACGACGATGGATGGATGAGGTACAAGCTGTGCTCATGCGCTGATGGTACCCTCTTTAGGGTGAAGGTAGAAAGTCGGAACATGGGATGCCAAACATCAAGTAACCCATGCTAGGCATGGATATTAAAGGAGTAGGATAAAGAGAGGGGAAAACACTTTAATCAACAAGGGTGCAGTGTTACAATACTTTTATTTTCTTTTTTGTGTGACTAGCTTGTTATAATACATTTCACCAAAATATTTATCAGTATTCGCTATTTATTAACAGTATTTACGATTTATCACTGCCGCACAGAAGGTGTGTTTTAAAGCTTGTGCTTTTATAAGCTGCTCATGAAACCATTTTTTGCTAACAGCTCTTCGCAAGGCTAATGCCACATGGGACTGATTCTTGGCCTCATGCAGGTGCCAAAGTGCCATCTGCATCAACTGCCATTTGCTACAAGTGCCCTGATCATTGTACGACTCCAAAAAAGCACGGATATGCTAATATATCAGTGGCTATAAAACACTAGCAGCTAGCCCCCTAGCTAATAGTTAATATTGTAATAGAATCATGTGTTCCAATAATGTTTGGGTAACTGATATGTCTAGTCAGTGGGCATTTTTGTTTGAGTATCACAAAAATGTACATACCCTAGTTTTTTACAGGCCTCTCTCATAATATCAATAAGCTTCAAAGCGGATGGATATATTCTCATTATCTTTATCCTAGTACATTACATCATCAGAGATTATTCTAAAGAATATTGGAACGCATGGCTGACTAGTTATAGGTATATATTTTTAATAGTTATTAAATAAATTGTGCAGTTCAATCATTCTAAATGGTATGTGGGATTGCATGTTCATGCACTTCCAGCTTGTTCATTAAAGGGACAGTTCAGTGTAAAAATAAAAACTGGGTAAATAGATGGGCTGTGCAAAATAGAAAATATGTGTGTTATATAGTTCGTTAGCCAAAAATGTAATATATAAAGGCTGGAGTGACTGGATATCTAACAGAACAGAACACTACTTCCTGTTTTCAACTCTTTAACTCTGAGTTAGTCAGTGACTTAAAGGGGGGGCCTCGTAACTATTCAGTGAGTTTGCAATTAATCCTCAGCATTCAGTTCAGATTTAAATGTAAACAGTTATGATCCATGTGTCTTTCCCCCTCAAGTCACTGATTAGTTACTGCCTGGTAACCAATCAGTGGAAAGCAAGAGAGCTGAAAAGCAGGAAGTAGTGTTCTGGCTATTATGTTTGACATCCAGTCACTCCAGCCTTTATACATTATGTTTTTGGCTAACTAACTATATTAGAAACATTTTTTTATTTTGCACAGCCTATCTATTTACCCAGTTTTTATTTTTATACTGAACAATTTCTTTAACTCTATACAGGTAAGGAATAGTAGTCAGTCAGCACAGATTTCTCTTTTAACTGCAGTCAACCCCATTATTAGGGGTTCCTCATGCACAGAGAAACAAACAGTTTAGCCAAACATGAATTAATGGTAAAGAGATTTCCCTTGTGTGTCACCAGCTTCTGCATACCTCTCATATGCATCTAGCTGCTTACCTTATCATTTTCAGTGCATTTTTAAAGGAAAATGTATTATACCACTACCAAATGTTTTGTGGCACTTTGGTTTGATTAATGATAAATATGTATTTCCCTTTATAATATTTATGCTGTGTAGTCAAAGCCAATGTATTATAATACTGTGTGTGTGTATATATATATATATATATATATATATATATATATATATATATATTTATACATATATCTATATATATATCTCCTATGCAGCATTGTTTTATGTTAACATAGTTACTCTTCCCCCTCTCAGCATCTGTGTCTCTTCGTTCTCTCTTCAAGCAGGAGCTGGGAGTCTGATTCTGGATGATCGTTAAATCCAATTTATCTTTTGGGGGGCTCCTTTAGATTAGATGTATTAGTGCTCACTTTATTAAAATAAACATACATTTTCTCTACTGTTTCTCTACATGCAGGATTTGTGCCAAAATTAGTTATTTTGTTTGTGCTGAAGTCGATTATTTGAGTGAGCTCTAAAACATCTGCCAGGAAAGGAGCCCCCTAAAAGATATATTGGATCTGTCAATGAAAATCTGACACCCAACTCCTGCATGAAGACAGAATGAAGAGAAACAGATGCTGAGAGAGGGATAGTGAAGGTAAACTTAATTATTTCAGAAATGGTACCGAATTTTTTATTGATTATATTTAGTAAGTTTATTGTTTCAGTATGCTGAAGCTTATATAAAATGTTCAATAGTGCGATAGTTACCCTTTAAGGGGTTAACTTTGGTTATGAGAAAGCTACACAAAAAAAGGGAAAATAATATGTCAAACAACGGCAGACTGAATCAGTGGGTGAAAAGACAGCTATATGGTCGCATTGCTTTCATAAAGATGGATAGAATTTACAGACTAATGATGCCAATTCCGTCTCTCTCACAGATAACAATGGCTAAATAATGCATATGAATGTGTGCCTTTATTATATTTATTTGTTTCAATCCAGAAATTAATGTGTTATATGATATGATATGTGTTGTTGTTTTTTAACACTAAAAGAAAAATGCGGAACTGGAGTGAAAACTGTTCATTAAAGGATTACTAAGAAGTTCTGAATCCTGTATTTCTTGCACTTTACACCCTCTAGTTTTGTGAAGTGTTAATAAACCATTTTAAAGGAGAATTCAACCCTAACGTTAAAAAACCCTCCCCCCTACCCTACATAGACCCTCCTCCCCCTAGTTTTGTGAAGTGTGAATAAACCATTTCCCTCTCTCATCCTCCCAGCCTAAGTGTTACCCTGGGCAAGTGCCCCTAACGTTTTACCTACCCCTCGGTGCAGATTCAGGCTTCGGTGTTCACGGGCGCCATCTTCAGCCGATTCGGTAATCTTCTGAACGAGACCAGCGCTTCAGCAATCTTCGTGAGTTTTGGCGCATGCACAGTTGTCGCAACGCAGAAAATTGCTCCAACTGCTCATGTGCCGCCATGTTGGTCTCATTCAGAAGATTTCCAAATAGAAGAAGATGGCGCCCGTGAACTCCGATGCCTGAATCTGCTCAGAGGGGTAAGTAAGACGTTAGGGGCATTTGCCCGGGGGTAACACTTAGGCTGGGAGGATGAGAGAGGGGGTCTATGTAGGATTCGGAGGTAGGGGTTTTTTAACGTTGGGGTTGAATTCTCCTTTAAAGGGGACCCGTCACCCAAAATAATTATTCAAAGTCTTATTTTATCACATTAGTCAAGCAAAATGAACTTTAATTATACTATATAAATTATTTGAATCTTGTTTTCCTTCAGTCTGGGATTTCAAAATTATAGCAAACAGGCAGGAGCCATTTTGTGGACACTGTTATTAAGGCAAGCCTTGCGTAATCTCAGAATCTTGTTTGTGCACCAGAATGGGGCCTGATGCCCATTCCCATGCCCTGGCTACACAATTAAATGGTAAAGAGAACGGGAGAACACGTGGAGAGCAGTGACATCTAGGAAGTGCTGAATGGAAAGTGAAAGTAATTGTCTGCCCTTCCTGAGGAGGAGTGGCAGACAATATTTGATTGACAGCTGAGATTTTTAAATGAGCTGACAACAGAACAGAATGCTTTCATAAAAAATAGAAAGTGGATTTCATGCTTAATTTGAAAAGGACTTTTATTATACAGATTTTTGTGTCTGGGTGACAGGTCCACTTTAATGACCATTGCCTAACAAAGGTAATATTTAGAAAGTTTTTACATAACACCTTGTTCTAGTAATTATTAATTCCATAATTAAGAAGATACACACTTAATATTATGGCTTCAAACCCAACGAAAAAAGAAGAAATGTTTATGGACCATTGTTTATTACAGGTATTCTATTGTTGATTTTTCTGTAAAGTTTATGTAAAATGAATATTCTTCATATCATAATTTCCTATTCCAGCCTCACAGCTTGGTGTACACTGTCTAGATAGAATGATCTATTCTTTATTATGTAGAAAGATAACCTATTGCAAGTTGTGATAAAAAGGGGTTAAATATAATTTTTGCCTAATGAAAGAAATTCTTATTGAACCAATGCAGAAGGAGCCAGCTGAAAAACCGTAGGAGATCTGAATTCTGCATTTATGTTCAGTACGAACAATGAAATCAAAGGAACAAATACTGCTCAATACAAAGAAAGTGGATGGAAACAGACCAGGAAGCGTAGAGCTATGCTGAATTAGACACTACGGAATCTATTTATCATTCATGCTGTGTAAAAAGTGGAGTGAAGCATTACTTGATGTTCTTCATAACCACCAATAAGATTGTTGCTTTTGTTTTCTAACTGTTAAATGTAATTGCTGATTGGTTGCTATGTGCAACATCACCGGTAATTTTTCTCTCTACTTTTAACACAAATTTGTCAATTGGAGCTGCGCAGATCTGACTGGACCACTTTGAAACCATTCAGACTTTTAGAGGTTGTCTCTCTTTGTAACAGTACTTTTTTTCCTGTCACCCCTTCTTGTTGGTGTCCTTAATTCCGACACCATTTTCAGTTGGGATGGGTGGTGATATTCCAAGTTGGGATGGGTGAATTTGACCCGTTACGTTTCGCCAATCAAAGTCTATGGGTGTCAAAAAAATATTGTTGCGCGGCGAATTTTTTTTGACGCGTGTCATTTTATTTTGAGGCACAACGCCATACAAGTCTATGGGCGTAATTTTTTCAGCGAAACAAGGTGAAAAAATTCGCCCATCCCTAGTGGTGATATTCCAAGTTGGGATGGGTGGTGATATTCCAAGTAATGGCGAGACACTAGTGTATTTGTACTGGTATTAGGAGCAAAGTTCCTAATGTTGCCCTTATGTTTCTTAATTCTCTCTTTCTCTGTTGTTTTTGTTGCTTTTTTTTAACTCTCTCTCTCTCTCTTGATGTCTGCCCTATGTATAACTTACCACAGGGGCATTTAAGTAAGTACATAGCCAAACATGTCATCACAAGTGGCATAATGTTTTATATTTATTGTCTATCCTTTAATGGTGTGACTTATATATTGTCCTTTTATGATGGAAGAGCAACACACACAGTTAAAGGACAACTATACCCCCCAAACAATGTAGGTCTCTATAAAAATATATTGCATAAAACAGCTCATATGTAAAATCCTGCTTCATGTAAATAAACCATTTTCATAATAATATACTTTTCTAGTAGTATGTGCCATTGGGTAATCATAAAAAGAAAATTGCCATTTTAAAAAAATAAGGGCCGCCCACTGGGATCGTAGGATTCACTGTACTCACAAACATACCAACAAACCATACATGTTAGGTCACATGAGCCAATTAGCAGACAGAGTTGTGTCTTTTGCTTCCACACTTTCTCCTGTTACAGTTAGAGTTGTAGTATTTCTGGTCAGGTGATCTCTGAGGCAGCACACAGACCATCACGAAATGGTGGCTCAAGGCAAGAGATGTAAAAGGGCAAGATTTACTTAAATATATATTCCAGTTTGGTAAGATTCTTTAATATGCCACTTATAATGATATGAACTATCTGTTGCTTAAGTGTTCATTTTGGGGGTATAGTTTTCCTTTAAGGCATGGGATGGTACCTACTTGTGGGCTGCTATGAAAGATTGTTTGCAACCTACTTTTGTTTTCTAATTCCACTTTACATAACTTATCCATAATGGATTTCCCTCTCTTGTATAAATAAAATATAGGGATTTGATTGCAGATGTTAGACACTTTATTTGTATGTAATGCTAGCTAGTACTTCTTATATTATTATAATTATTATATATGGTCAGTGATTCTCTTGATGGCTCTTTTACCTCCTGTATTTTTTTATCTAGATGGGATACAGGAGCAGGCATTGAGGATAAAAAGTAGGGATACACCCAATCCAGGATTCGTTTCAGGATTCGGCCTTTTTCAGCAGGATTCAGGCAAATCCTTCTGCCCGGCCTAACCGAATCCTAATTTGCATATGTAAATTAGGGCCGGGGAGGGAAATTGCAAAACTTTGTCACAAATCAAGGAAGCTAAAAATGTATCCCCCTCGCACACCTAATTTGCATATGCAAATTCGGATTTGGTATTCGACCTAATCTTTTGCAAAGGATTCAGGGGTCCGGCTGAATCCAAAATAGTGGATTCTGTGCATCCCTAATCATAAGTATACTCTGGGCCATATACTCCAGTCTGTTGGAACACGTGATTTAAAAAATGCTATCAATTCCAATGAAACAGAACTATAAAACCAATAAAAATGTTTTTATAATGAAAGCTGCTTATTAAAAAGTAGAGGAAGTGGGCTGACTCGTTAGTTTTGATTGAAGACACCTACATCTGAAAAGCATTGTTGCCAAAGTGGTAACATTTCTTTGTTAATTGAAACTATGCAATTGTAGTAACAAATCCTGGGCATATCGTACACTTTAGTAGCACAGACTTTGTCCTGTAATAAAATGAGCTGGGGTGGAGCCCGTGACTATAGGTTCTTATCTTTCCTTTTACAGATGTTAGATATTTCCCAGGCAGCAGACTGTTTGCAAGTATCACTAATTACTAGCAATATTTTGCTCTTGTGCATTCTCTTGAGTGGGATTCCAATCTAGATTCAGTGAGCTTCATGGAAAACCTCGATTCCCTGGGCATCGGAAGAGGAGATCAAAACTCAAAGTCAGAATGACTGACATAAAGAACCAGAAATCATTTCAAGAGGGTTTGTCCTAGTCACATATGAACTAGACTTCATAAACAAGCACAGGTAAGCAAGAATAAAATATGCTTTGTTCAAGTTATAATTACAATTTCAGTTGTAGAAATTTAAATGGTGTACAGAGGGACACGCTTGAAGTTTTTACTAGAGATATAACTATAACTGACAAAAGTTATGGGGATTTGCAGTTGGCTTTAACTAAACGTATGGATTTTGCCATACAGATTTCTATAAATCATAGTAATATTGCAATACCAATAATAAAATAAAGGGAAAAGTACCCCGCATATATCTTAGCTTCTAACTGGTCACATATTTAGATATATTAACCATGCAGTTACCTAACAGGTTAATCTCTATATAGCATAACACCAATAACCACACCTAGATTGGTTGATAGTCTATTGGATGTATTACTATAAACTGTTACTAAAGTTCAGTGCAATAAATAGAAACTCATTTTTTTTTAGAAATTTACTCAAATTAATTCTAAATAGGAATCAATTTTCGCTACTGAATATTAAAAAAACATGAATCTCAATGTAAGTTGTAACGCGTAATTACTATTAAATTAATGAATTAATTAGCTTCAATTAGACTAAATTGCAATGTAACAAATGGTAAATCAATATTGTTACCAACTAATTAAAAATTCATACTTGTGTTGTTAAATAAGATATCCAAAATTAATTGTTACCGGTAATAAATCAGGATAAATGAATTAAACACTCTGCTCATAATTAATGATATAATAGAAGGAAAATGAAATAGGAAGAGGTGGAGTTGCCCAGTTGTCTACTGCCTCAATTGTTTTTATCCCTGGGACACCACAAGGCTGGAGAAGGCAGGGTAGTTGGGACTGTGTCCAAAGGATGTGAGGATCTCCAAAAATAAAGAGACAAATATAAAAAGTAGAAAAATTTATTAGGACATGAAGACCTAACGCGTTTTGTGCCTATAGGGGCACTTACTCATAGGCTGCGAGCCTATGAGTAAGTGCCCCTATAGGCACGAAACGCGTTAGGTCTTCATGTCCTAATAAATTTTTCTACTTTTTATATTTGTCTCTTTATTTTTGGAGATCCTCACATCCTTTGGATACAGTGTTTTTGGTTTTTGCACCTTGGGACTGAGGTGAACTGTGAGTGTTTTCTCCTTATTATTTCTTCTATTATATATTTTTGTATCTTTACTTATCTAACATTTATTTGTTGAGTGGTACCATAGACACTTTTTGTTATGTGGCAGTAGCACAAACCAAAGTATTTTTAGTTGGGACTGTGGTCTCAAATTTTACCTTACACAAGCAATTTAGAGAAATCGCACATCCCTCAAAGAGATCAGCCCGGTGCACAATATAAGAGGATCAGCAACCTCACAATCAGATATAGAAGAAGGATATCTGCACACGAGGCAACTAGCGTTGCAGGGAACAACCTGCTCGTTTATTATGCGGTGATGCAACGTTTCGGGGACACTCCCCTTTGTCAAGCTTGACATCACCGCATAATAAACGATCAGGTTGTTCCCTGCAACGCTAGTTGCCTCGTGTGCCGATATCCTTCTCAAATTTTACCTGCCCTAAACTACTGGAGAAGACATAGCTAGTCCTGAAAAACCACAAATCCTTGGTCCCTTGGAGTAGCAGCAGAAAGAGAAGGATTTAGTATGAATTGTGCATACGATCACTTAGGCACCACCCCAAACTCCCAATCCCGGCCTGATATTTTAATAAAACGTTGCTAAAGCAAATAAATCTTTTCCTCATTATTGGTTTAAAACCAAATAAATAGATAGGAACTTTTGCCAACACGCGTTTCGCACAACATCTTTCTCAAGACTTGATATATGTGGGGTAATTTTCCTTTATTTTATTATTAAAGGGGAACTGTGGCAAAAATGAAAATGTGATATTAGCTTCAGCATACTGAATTAAGAAGCTTTCTAAATACAATCAATTAAAAATTCTGTACCGTTTTTTGAAATAATCAAGTTTATCTTCACTATTATTTAGCATCTGTTTCTCCTCATTATGTCTTCATTCAGGGGTTGGGTGTCAGATGAATGATCCAATATATCTTACAGGGGGGCTTCTTTTGCCTAGAAGATGTATTAGATAGAGCTCACTATTTAAATCACCAGAAATCCTGTCTCTCTACATGCAGAATTTGTGCAAAAGGCAGTTATTTTGTTTATATTGGAATCTGTTATTTGAGTGAGCTCTAATTCATCTGCTAGGAAAGGAAACCCACCACTGTAAGATAGAATGAAGAGAAAAAGATGCTGAGAGAGGAATAGTGAATATAAACTTGATTATTTCAGCAACAATGCAGATTTTTTATTGATTGTATTTAGAAAGTTTCTTACTTCAGCATGAGGAAGCTTATATTAAATGTTATTTTTGTGATAGTTCCTTGATACACTGACTTAGTCTGACCTTAGCTATAATCAAAAGGATAAAATTACAATTAGGTGGTCAAGGGTATCTCATTTTTCTCTCTAATATGCCAATACTGAAATGTACAGATATTGTAAAATATAAGCTACTATGGAGCTCCTTTTCACTATAAACACAGCAGACAAGTTATAGAAGAGATTGCTTCTATTATCCTCATACTGTACAAAATGGCATACCTCATTTTTTTATAGTATAAACCAGGGGTAGGCAACCTGCGGCTCCGTAGCCTCGTGCGGCTCTTTATCCTGCTTGCTGCGGCTTTAACCGTCGCGTCATCTATACAGCCCTCACACTTGCTGTCGGCTTCTTCAGTGTGCGACCGTGGTAAGCTAACAGTTAGCTTACCGCGGTTGCACACTCTGGAAGCCACCAGCAGGTGCAAGGGCTGTATAGACGTCCCAGGAGTGACAGGCAAGACCAAGCAGCAGCAAGATGATTCATCCTGGTCCTTGCCACGGTCACACACACAAGACAAGAGAGGGAAATTCAGCATGCAGCTTCAGAAACAGAAGTCACATTAAAGGAGAAGGAAAGCTCCAAGACAGTTTATTGTCAACAGATTAGCCTCAATAGTGCAAGCTAGAACGCTATATTTATTCTTCAAAATGCTTTACCATACCTGAGTAAACAGCTCTAGACACTCTCTGTTTGTTTAGGATAGAAGCTAACATATAAACTTGGTGTGACATCACTTCCTGCCTGAGTCTCTCCCTGCTCACAGCTCTGAGCTCAGATTACAGCAGGGATGGCAGGGGGAGAGGAGCACACTGAGCATGCTCAAGCCCTGCCCTGGAGGTTTATGCTGAAAACAGCAAGTCTGATACAGAAGTCCATGTGTACACAATAAAAGGAAAGAAATGCTGTGTTTCTTTTGACAGAGGACTCAGAGCAGCATTACTTTTAGGGTTTACTGGTGTATTTATATAGACCTTTCTGATAAAGCTTACTTAATTTTAGCCTTTCCTACTCCTTTAAACAGATGAGGACACTAGCATTTAATAGGGCTATTCAGTGTTTAATTTATTTCAATGTAGGCCTACACATGCACACTGCACTTCTGTTTGTTGTATTCTGTTGTTGTAACAATTAAAATTAAGACGATTTTCTTTAGTGGAAGATGGGCAAAATGGCTCTTCTGATAGGTTGCTGACCCCTGGTATAAACTATTCAGTTGACCCTGCTGGGGCTGAGCACTGAGGACCAAGCTGACTGGGTAAAATTGCTTCTGTGCATTAACTCAAAGCAATCAATTAGTATTTATGTTTGATCAGTCTGAAGATTGAGCAGGTAACTGATTGGTTGCTATGGGTTACTGCATTGAGGCAGTTTTGGCCAGTGTTCGTAAATGATCAACAAAAGGGTTACATAATGCAGGTTATATCATGTATAACCTTCTCACAGTTTCTTTAGTGTTTTTTGTGAATCGTTTAGAGATGCTTATAGATACCGGGGCATAAAGGTCCATTAAGCTGAACCTACACAATGGCTTCTGCATAGTTCTCCGGAACTAACCTGATCCCACTGCCACACATTTGTAAGCATCTAACAGATGTTAGAATAATCAAAATAAACTCTATTCAGTTGAGAACAAAACAATAATTTAGATTTTTTTTGTTCTTCATTAAAGGGATCATGGGAAGTCCTTTATTTGTATCTTTGATCACGCTGCTCATTTCTGAGCTTGTGCCAATTACAAGTCAATATCCTTCTTTCCTGAAGCATGCAGAATGTCGGTGGGATGAAATGCACTCGTTAGATTGCTCTTTCACTGGGATCACAGCTCTTCCAAACTACTCAATCCTATGGTCAACCAAGATGGAGGATTTAAATCCTAGAACTTTCATCCACTCCATTAAACAAGTAAATCTGAGCAACAATGCCATCTCAGAATTGTCTTTAGGTGTCTTCTACAATTTTACGGAGCTGGAAATGTTAAATTTTAATGACAATGATATTTTCAGTGTTTTGTTCAACATGAATGTGAAAAACCGTTCAGAGAAGTTCCTGCAATCTTTGAAAACGCTATTACTTGAGCGAAACCAGTTAACTGCGATTCCAAAAGGTAAGTTGTACAAACTAGGGATACAATAAAACTGTTTGGGGATGCAGGTTTTTGCTCAGATCCATTGAAAAACTCTGTATTTTGCTGGATACCAGGTCACATCAGAAATTTGCATATTGAAATACTGCACTCTACATGGCCAAAAGTATCTGGAGACTTGGTCTCAAATGACATAATCTCAGTTGGAACACTTACTGGTGCTTTCCAAGCTGACTCCAGAAGTAATGTCAGCATGACTTAGGGTGAGGCACAACCTAATGGCCCTGGTATTATTGTAAATCACTGGTGGTAACTTCAGGCTACTAAGTGACGGATATGTATATGGATATGTTTTCCCCTCCACGATTTCCATTAATGCCAGTAGGAAAGTAGCTTCAGATGTTTTGTCGTCTGTGCTGCAGGAGATTAAGCGCAAGCAACAAACGTCCATCTGCCATCACCCTAGAGTTAGAACAGCAATTACATTGATGATATTCATTACATGCCTTCTGCATCATCTGTGAATGAGAATGTTTGATTCAAGGACATGTATCTATGTATAACTGTATTTGTAAAGTACTGTTAAGGAGCCACAGCACTGGATGGTGGCAGTGGATGTGGATGGCGTGAAGAGTTGGTGGCTCTGAGTGGAGCGGGGAAGACGACCAGGAATGTACAGTGAGACGAGAAGAAATGTAGTGATAGTTTTATATGCTAATCCTTTGCTTAACAGGTAGTCAGTCTAAGGATTTTAGTTGGGGTTCAGCAGGTTCCCTTTTAGGATAGAGCAGAATGATCCTGGTAGAGTTTAAGATTGATTGGAGGGGAGAGAGATGGGAGTCAGGAAGAGTGGTTAGTAGGAGATTGCAGTAGTCTAAACAGGATAAAATAAGGGCATGGATTAGTGTTTTGGCTGTTGTTTGTGAAAGTAACGGGCATATCTTTCCTATATTGTGGATGAAGAAGCGACAGGTTTTGGCATTATTATTAATATGATTAGAGAAGGAGAGGAACTGGTCAACGATGACCTCCAAGACATAGGGGTATATTTATCAAAGAGTGAAGTTAATAGTGAAGTTCCGCCACTAGAGTGAAGTTCCGCCACTTCCCATTCATTTCTATGGGGTTTTTAAAGGCGTATTTATCAAAGGGTGAAATTTCACTTTCACCCATTGATAAATATGCCTTTCAAAATCCCATAGAAATGAATGGAGAGCTGCGGAATTTCACTCTAGTGGCGGAACTTCACTCTTTGATAAGTTTACCCCATAATGTCTGCTGTACTGCACATGTGCCCATTGAGTAGAAGCGAGGGCATTATTAATTACTCACAGTGCAGTGTGTGTGATTTTTCTGTTAGTAGGAGAGAGGATGTGCATAGGGCATACCAGATGTTAGTCGTGTGACCCAGTGCTAGTGTCAAAAACACTAATGGTTCAGATTCAGTTGGGCTGTTGCCAAATAAAAATAATGCTGGGATTTGACACAGCCATATAAAAAACAGAATCCTGGACATCAATATAAACAATAGAATCCTGGACATAATACAACCAATAGAATCCAGAATTCAGCGCATCACTACATTTCATTTGCACTCCTCTTGTTACCTGATAAATGTTAGGTTTCTCCATGGCAAGTTGTTTATAAGATCACATAAAATGTTTAAGCAGAATGGGAACCAGTTTCCTTAGTAGAAAGGGGTACACAGACACAGAGCTTTTTCTATTCAGAAATTTGTACTGATGCCATTCTACTTAATACCTTGGGACCTCTGCCTCACACCATCTTCACAGGTAGTCGTAATTTTGGTGCGTCATACTGGGATGGACAAGGCTACCTACAACTTATATAAACCAGAGCTCTGAGCCCAGGGACATGTTTTTAGGAACACTAATTGTAGACAAAGTGTCACATGCACACCCAGGCCCTTCCCTTTAGATAACTGACTGGTGCAATGACCCTGGGAAGATGGAAAATGTGTATAAGAACAGAAATAGGTACTGGCACTCAAGGCAAATCAAACAGGGTTTGCGTTTTTATTGCGTCACAACTTTCCGGGGGCGTTCCCCTTCGTCACTGAAACGTTGTGATGCAATAAACACGTCCCCTGTTTGATTTGCCTCGAGTGCCTGTACCTATTTTTGTTCTTCTAGGAACACTAATGCCATACCTTTCCCATTTTACTCATAGCTTCTATCAAAACCTATTGATAAATGAGTTTCAGTGGACATTTTTCTCTCTTCCCGACACTGGTAATAACAAAATAATAGCACAATAACGGCATATTGTATTTTATCACAATGAGCTTCTTCAGCTGTTTGCAAATGACCCGAGGTAATGCTGTCAGGACTGTTCTCACCGACCGATATCCTGATTACATGCAGATTTATATTGCCCTAATAAATACTGGTACTGTGTATGAATCAGAACTATTTGCTACATGGTCCTGACTTCTTGTAGGTATAAAAAAATAAAAGTTCAACTTTTAGCCTTAATGAGCTCATACTAATGAAACAGCATTCTACATTATACCAAGAATGATATAACAATTGCTCTTATCTCGCTGTTTCAGACAAAAGCTTAAATTATGTATTGCAAGTAGAGTGTTGCTGCAGAACTTCTTTAGAAGCCTATTTGCATATGAGTGGCTGATGGCTAGCTAATAATAAGTCACAAGATATCCTACTGTAATTGGAGCAAGTGTAGTAGATCCTGTGCAATTTTATTGTGTTTGAAATGTATGATTGTGAAGGCAAGTGTTCCCCTTGTTAGACAAGAACTGCCCTCTTCAGCTTTGCCCCCTATAAATCTGATCCAGAGTGCATTGTTCGTGTATATGCATCGTATGATATATTTCACCTCTACACAGTTATAATGAATATGTATCAGTGGACTGTGCCAGACCCAAGCCTCTGCAGAACTGTGTTTGTGGTATTCATTTTCTACTATACAGAAAGAATGTACGTAAATTGATTTATATCATTTCATTGCATTTTAGGGTTTGGGAAGCTACATTCTCTACAGACTCTCAGCCTGGCAGGCAACAAAATTTCACAGCTTCAGCAGGATGATTTCACCAACTGCACTAAACTAAAGAGAATAGATTTGGATAGCAATGCAATTTACAAGATACATCCAAATGCTTTCAGTGATGTCACAGAACTCCAGGTCTCTTGTCTATATGCTATTTATATAGAAGCAAAATCTTCAATATTTGTTTTCTGAGCTGGTCCATTCTCCAACCACAGAACAGCACCTTCTAGGGTAACAAAAGTCTGGGCACCCCTGTTCTAGAGGTCATGAATAATTAAAATTGGGTTAAATTAATAGAGATTGAGCTGGATGAAGGTATGCAGTATCACAACAAGTTATATATAATGGTATTACATCAATATACCAATTCATCAGATTTTGTTAATCATTCTGCTCTTAGTGAAGGTAGTACTCAGTGGTGTTGCTGAGCAGCCCTGAGCACTATCACCTCCCCAAAGCCTTGCTTCCTGAAGCAAATCACATACGTGGAAAAATGGATTTGGACAATAAACTGTTAAATCCCATACCATCAGTCATGTCAAACTAAATCCAAATAAAGAACCATCTACAGATGCCCAGTGCATGTTGTAATGAGAAAACCTGCTAGATCGGAGATCTTCAGCTCTCTGGAAATTCTTTTTGTTCCCAAAATAATTGTTTAGGCAATTATGCAAACTGAAATTTTGACTAATGAAAGAAAATGTGATTCTAATTTTTCAATAACTGCTATTGTATTTGTCTGTCCCTTACTGTTCCCTGCACTGGTAGTAAATTGGAAATGGTGGCTGGACTGAAGGGGACCTGCTACTCTAAAACATTAACACATTAAAAACATTAATTATCTGAAATTTGCTTAGAATTACATTCCCTTTTGATGAGAAAAATTGTATTTTTGGATTTTGCATCCCCTTCAATATTATAATGAGTATGTATAAATGTCAACGCAGCATCCCTTGACTTTACACCGTCCCTAAGTTGCCCTTAGTTGGTAGACATTTTTGTGTGAATATGATAGGACAAAACTCACGTATATGTTACCCACAGCTAAACTGGGCATAAATTATTTTGTATTTTTTCAGGTTGTTATACTTAGCAGCAATGCGCTGGTCACCATCACCCCCATGGCTTTCCTGTATATCCATATGCTTCAAGCAGAAATTGATTTATCAAACAACCCTTGGGCTTGTGACTGTGGAACCGTTTCCTTGGAAAGATTAAGTCCATTATTACCCAAAGACCTGATGAAGCAGTGGAACCTTACATGCAGCACCCCACCCAGCAGGACACTAACACATCTACTTACTACTGATGATTCCCATTATGCCTGTGACTTACTCATAGATGATTCCGTTTTTATCAAGGGAATTATCCTCCCAGCAGGAGAAACAGCAGTTCTTCATTGTGACCTTCCAGGAACCTTGGGTATGTATGTAATAAGAGAAATGGAATAAAGGGACAATCTACTGCCAAAAAAATCATTCATCACATTCATCAATCCTGTGCTTTACCGGCATGCTATACAGCAGTGAGCCCCAACCAGTAGCTCGTGAGCAACATGTTGCTCCCCAACCCCTTGGATGTTGCTCTCAGGTGGCCTCAGAGCAGGTGCTTATTTTTGAATTCCGGGCTTGGAGGCAAGTTTGCCAAACAGAAACTCCTGTAGGCTGCCAGTCCACATAGGGGCTACCAATAGCCAATCACAGCCCATATTTGGCACCCCAAGGAACATTTTTCATGCTTGTGTTGCTCTCCAACATATGAAAAAGGTTGGGGACCCCTGCTATAAAGTATAAGTAAACCCATGGTGTAATCGTTCCTCTATATTTGAAGCTTATGAACTATTTATTAGTAGATTTTATTCTGTTTCCTTTAGAGTATAGACTATTTAAAAGTATATGGGTTTTACCTTGACGTGGTATGGTGGCTTATCAATCTTATGATCATAATTTTGTAACTAAAAAAACCCCTGTCTTTGTAAATACATGCATCTGCATAATTACTGATATGATAGGGGACAAAGGAATGTGCATTGATCAATTTTTCTTTTTTTCTATGTCTGTAGTTAATTTGGCCAGATCAGTAGCACTTCCAATGTATTTTAGTACATTTTTATGAAGCCATGGAGTGCTCTCACAATTTTTCCTTTTTGTACTTTGTATTGTAGCAGATTTATTCTGTTTGGAAGTTTAGCAGCTAAGCTGCAGGCCAGGCTTCCATGTGGTTGTAGCACCCCCACACCTGTCTCTTTAAATGGTGGAACAATTCCTTTGGAAATGGGTGTTGGTCTGGGCGGTTTCTCTCTCTCTCAAAAGCTGTAAGCGGGGGATTTTATCTCTCCCCTTTGAAAGCTAATGGCAGGGGAGGACTAAGCCCTATGATGAAAACCAATGCCCAGGTCGGGAGACCTTATTTTTCAGGTAATGCTCCTATGCCGGGAGGCTTTAGCATTTGAAATTATGACCAGAGGTAAATAGTTAGGGACCGCCATATGGGTTTTACCTTGACGTGGTATGGTGGCTTATCAATCTTATGATCATAATTTTGTAACTAAAAAAACCCCTGTCTTTGTAAATACATGCATCTGCATAATTACTGATATGATAGGGGACAAAGGAATGTGCATTGATCAATTTTTCTTTTTTTCTATGTCTGTAGTTAATTTGGCCAGATCAGTAGCACTTCCAATGTATTTTAGTACATTTTTATGAAGCCATGGAGTGCTCTCACAATTTTTCCTTTTTGTATTTAAAAGTATAGACAGACATATTTACATGTAGATGATGGAGTTCTCTTTTACTTTTTTTTTGATAGAAGGAGCTGCTTTATACAAATTTTTTTGCCATGGGGCACATGATACAGTTAAAGGACCTGTTCTCCATAATGCTTGGGACCTGGGGTTTTCCATAGTTTATATCTCCATACCATCAACTAAAAAATAATTTAAACATGAAATAAACCCAATAGGATTCTTTGGTAGTGGTGGGTTGCAACTGCAGCAGGTAATTCAAGAAATCCAATATGCCCGACGGAAATCAGTATTACGCATATGTAATATTTATTGCATTGCTTCAGTTATACAAATTCCCCTTCGTTGAGGCTAGATGATCCTAGTAGAGGGCCTAAAGGTTAATTAGGGTGGGATTTGGGTGGTATATGTCATGGATAGTGTGAATAAGAAGATTCTGTAAGGTTGCCATCTATTGGCAGCATTAGTGAATACAGCTTTAATGTCATAAGCATGCATAAATTAAAGTGGACACAGTAAAAATAAATATATGAATAGAAACTGATTCAAACTGCAAAAAATTAGAGATTTGAGCTCAATATTCCATGAAAACTACACCAGTGAACTTTTCCATATCAGGTATGAAACTTCCCAGTAGTAAGTAAACTGCATGCATTTGTACTCCTTTCAAAATAGGTCTCATAGTAGTGACATGGGTAAACATTTTAATGACCTCAACTGTTCAACTTCAAATAAGTTTAGCATATTTGCGCAGACAGGAGCAAGGCGAGTGAGGAGCACATCATTTTATGTCCATGGCAGGTGTAATGTACAAGTCTCTCTTAGGGACAACTACCACATTGATGTTAGAAAGGGGATACAATCATTATAATATATAAAATTTTATAGTGAATAAATTACCCCCTGTTGTAAATTATAAAGATATTATAAGTCACCGAGGAGTTCCATGACCATATAAAAGCACAAAGGCCGAGTGCTTTTATACAGGTCATGGAACTCTGAGGTTACTTCTAATAGCCTCATATTTTCCAACAAGGGGTACTTTATTTATTATAATACACAAGTTTTAGTGAGACATGTGACAAACATGACATCACTAAGCTCCGTTTATAACTGATGACATCACAAGAGCCGTTTATAAGGATATAATTTACAGGATATTCATGGCTTTTGTGTGTTATATTATTATAATTAGCATTTTAATTTGATCACCAGCTAACATAGTAGTAGTGCTTTCTAATAGTCAAAGCACTGTGCTCCGTTCTCTATGTTCTAAAACCATTTTTTTGTGCTTTGTGTACTGCATTTCAGTTCGCAAATGAGGTCTCATATGCATTAAAATATAATTACTTGTATACAAGTTAATTAATAGCTTAGCTACTCATATACGTGAAGCCCTGACTGGCAATACTAGAGTTCTGTCATATGTTGGCTGGGCCTCTGTGAACTAGAAATTCCAGGGCCTATTTTGATCCGCACCCCGGGCCTGATATCAGTAATTCTTGATCCAGTACATGGCCAAGAGTAGACAAGTCTTTCAGTTATAATTCAGTTTGGTAAATACATTTTTACTGTAAAAATACATATGTGTAGTTGTTCTAAGCCATATGCATCTTTCCAAGAAGTCACTAAAGATTGCTCTTCATGTTTTCAATGTTTGTAGGTAATCAGAGAACTTTTTGGTGGACCCCACAGGGTATAGTGTCTGAAGAACATCATGATCCCCATTGTTACATGAACCAAGAGAAGAACTTGTTACTTCACTCTCCTTTTACTTCTGAAGAAGGTCTATATGTTTGCTTTTCTAACGATATCCAGAGACTAGCTGCATACCAGGTATATGTGCTGCAAGATATTCCACAAGTTCTTAGAAGGAGCCCCAGGTATATAGAAACCAGAGAGACACAAATGAGAACAGAGGGAGATTTTGCACTGGCAGTTGCCTTGTCCGTGATCATCACTTTCTTGTGTTCCTTTTGCCTGGGAGTGTTTCTGCGACCTTTGTTTGAAAAACTGTGGAGGAAACATTGCAGAAAGAAAACCAGCAAAGATCAACAGTCAGATATTGTCTATGAGAACACAGGATACACAGAAGACAGACCATCAGTAGGCAACTTTTCAAATACTGATGTAAATAGTTTAGAGAGTCAACATAATAAGATTTCCTTGGGGCAGGATATATTAATTAATGAATATGACATTCCAGAGGCAGTAACTAGTGTAAATGAAACTACTGTGGTCATAAAACCCCTCAGCTTTCCAAAGTTTGTTGTGGCAAATAATGAATTTAGAAGGCCTAATATAGTAAAGAGTAAGAAGAATAAGCATCTCGTTCCAAAAGATGATTCAAAAATTTCCCAAAATCCAACACAGGTAATGGAAGGTATGACAGACACTGAACAGCATACTTACAAAGCAGACTCCAGAATGTATAAAGATGAAACAGATGGTCAACCACTAGCTCAAGGTAGTAATCATGTAAAAGCCTCTCACCATCGCAAGGAAAAGATTTATGCTTACTCCTCTGACAGTGAACTTAGTATATCAGATGATGGCTCATTATTCAGTGTCAGCCTTTCCAATTCATTATCAGATGTTTCGAAAACAATAGACATGCACAGTGATAATGTAGACAGGCATCATAAATCATCCAAAGGCTCACTGCATAAATACAGATCTAATGATGCAGATGAGGGTGAAACACACATATCACCATACAGTGCTTCTTTGCAAACACGTGATACAGATGCTCAATGCCAGAATGTTCCATTTGTTCACTTCTATGACAAATTGAACATAGGCAAAAAACTGACTTTCTTTTATCATGGAACATCTGCTAAGAGTACAAAGGATACTATTGATGGGACCATAGTGCCTGCTGTTGATGGTGATTCAAACAAAAATGACTCAATAAGACAATGGTTGGATGATATTACAGAAAAAATTGGTGAGTTACAGCTACCTTTAACTACAGCTGGACCTGGCAGTCATGATGAAGACTCTTCCATATCAGATGAAGACACATATTCTTTCAGCTCGTCACCAGGGCAAAGTGAAAATATCTTTACCATTAAACATGATTTGCAGGACTATGGAACTGATTATTCTGATGCAGAAATGCACTTACCATCAAATAATTATGGGCAGGATACTCCTGACAATGAGAATCTGCTGCATGTTAGTCTTGATAGGAATATACTCCAAGATGATAAAAGAACCACAATTAATGGACATCTTTTCTATCCATCTTCATCGCAACCAAAAAATAATGATGAAAACTATTTTGGGACAGTGTGCTTTTATGACAAAGTGAACATTGGGAAAAAATTAAAATTCATTAGCCATGAAACATTATTTGGAAGTACAGTGAATGTTATGGATAAACCAATGGTATTTCCAGTAATTGGTCATTTAAAAAAAGCTGGAGATACAGATTCATGGGTGGAAATGTGTGTAGATGAAGATGCTACAAGTAAATCTCAGCTCTCTTTTTTTAAATCTGGTGATGGTAATTATTTTCCAAATGATGTAGAATCAACATCAAGTGAAGATCAGTTTTCTTACCCTTCATCTCCAGAGCACTATGATAGTACAAATATAATTAAACAACAAGATTTGGAGGACTATGGAACTGATGATTCTGATGCAGAATGGCACTTACAGCCAAATAATGATGGACAGGATTGGCCTGAATATCAGAATCTGCTGCATGTTCGTCTTGATCAGAATATACTTCAAGAAAATCTTTCCCATCCATCTTCATCACAACCAGCAAATAAAATTGAAAAGAATTATGAAACAGTGTGGTTTTATGATAAATTGGACATTGGGAAAAAACTGAAATTTGTTAACAATGAAGCATTATTTGGAAGTGCAGTGAATGTTATGGATAAACCAATGGTATTTCCAGTAAGTTGTGTTGATCTTAAAAAATCTGGAGATACAGATTCATGGGTGGAAATGTGTGTGGATGAGGATGTAACAAGTGGCAGTGCAGTGGCTGTTATGGATAAACCAATAGCATTTCCAGCAAGTGGTGTTGGTTTATATAAAGTGGCAGATACAGATTTATGGGTGGAAATGTGTGTGGATGAAAATGTTACAAGTGGACATGCAGTGGATGTTATAGATAAACCAATTGTATTTCCAGTAAGTGGCACTGATTTAAATAAAGCTGGATATACAGATTCATGGGTGGAAATATGTGTGGATGGAGATATTACAGGTGAATCTCAGCTCCCCTTTATCACATCTGCTAATTATTTTACAAATCATGATGATGAATCCTCCACTTCAAGTGAAGACCAGTTTTCTTACCCTTCAACACCAGAGCACTATGATTATACACTGCAGGACTACATGAGCAAGGATGATATAGTTGTCCGCTTCTCTGATAAAATGGAAATTGGGAATAAGTTGTGTTTCTTTTTTGAGAATAAACCGACTCGTCAAATAAAAGATCTTGATTTACCACTAATCTTGCAAATCAGTTACACCGTTTATGATGATCAAAATACAGATGATGTACTTGTCTGCTTTGCTGACAAAATGGATATTGGGAAAAAGTTGAATTTTATCTATGAAAGTAAACCAACTCTTACAATGAAAGAACTACATCCCTCACCAGTTTTGCAACCTATTTATACACCATTTGGAAATAAAAGCATTAATGATACAGTTGTCCGCTTTTCTGATAAAATGGAAATTGGAAAAAAATTGATGTTCTCTTATGAAAATAAACCAGATATTCCTAACAAAGATTTTATTTCATTGCCTGTCTTGAAATCCAATTATACTTTAGATAACGAGAAAAAGGATGATGATGCATTTGTTTGCTTTTCTGACAAAATGAACATTGGGAAAAAACTAACGTTCTTTTATGAAGATAAGACAGTGCTACCTCATGCTGATTTTATTTCAATCCCTATTTTAAAAGCAGATTATACATTTCAAAGACACAAGAACAAGGATGATATAGTTGTCCGCTTCTCTGATAAAATGCACATTGGAAAAAAATTTACTTTCTGTTATAAAAACAAACCTGCTATTCCTAAAAAAGAATTTATTTTGTTACCTGTCTTGAAATCCAATTATATACAGGATGACAATGATAACAAGGATGATAGACTTGTCTGCTTTTCTGATAAAATGCACATTGGGGAAAAACTAACATTCTCTTATGAAGATAAGACGGTGCTACATCATGCAGATTTTATTTCAATTCCTGTTTTAAAAGCAGATTATACACTGCAGGACTATAAGAACAAGGATGATATAGTTGTCTGCTTCTCTGATAAAATGGAAATTGGGAGAAGGTTGAGTTTCTTTTATGAGAATAAATTGACGCATCATAGAGGCGATCTTGATTTACCACTAGTCTTGCAACCCAGTTATATAATTCATGGTGATGAAAAAATAGATGATGTACTGGTCTGCTTTTCTAACAAAATGGAAATAGGGAAAAAGCTGAGTTTTATCTACGAGAGTAAACCAATTCTTACATTGAAAGAACTACATCCTCCACCAGTTTTGAAACCTATTTATGCACTGAATGAAAATAAAAGCAAAGATGATACAGTTGTTCGCTTTTCTGACAAAATGGATATTGGAAGAAAATTAACATTCTATTATGAAAATAAACCAATTCCTCATGTAAATTTTATTTTGCAGCCTATCTTAAAATCAGGTTATATACTGGATGTTTCTGAGAATGAAGATGATAACATGGTCCACTTTTCTGACAAAATGAACATTGGAAGAAAATTAACATTCTACTATGAAACTAAACCAACAATTTCTAATGTAGATTTTATTTATCAGCCTGTCTTGAAATCAGATTATACACTGGAAGTTTCTGAGAGCAGAGATGATATAGTTGTCCGGTTCTCTGACAAAATGCATATTGGAAAAAAATTGACATTCTATTATAAAAACAAACCTGCTATTCCTAAAAAATATTTTATTTTGCCACCTGTCTTAAAATCAGATTATACACAAGATGACAATGAAGATGAGGATGATACACTTGTCCGCTTTTCGGATAAAATGCACATTGGGGGAAAACTCACATTCTCTTATGAAGATAAGCCGGTGCTACCTCATGCAGGTTTTATTTCAATTCCTGTTTTAAAAGCAGATTATACACGGCAGGACTATAAGAACAAGGATGATATAGTTGTCTGCTTCTCTGATAAAATGGAAATTGGGAAAAGGTTGAGTTTCTTTTATGAGACTAAATTGACGCATCATAGAGGCGATCTTGATTTACCACTAGTCTTGCAACCCAGTTATGAAGACGAGGATGATACATTTGTAAGTTTTTTTGATAAAATACACATTGGGAAAAAACTAACATTCTTCTTTGAAGATAAGGAAGTGGTATCTCCTGCAGATTTTATTTCAATACCCATTTTAAAAGCAGATTATATGATGAAGGACTACAAGAACATAGATAATAATATAGTTGTCTGCTTCTCTGATAAAATGTCGATTGGGAAAAAGTTGAGTTTCTTTTATGAGAAGAAACCGACTTATCATACAGAAGATCTTGATATACCACTAGTCTTGCAACCCAGTTATACAATTCATGATGATGAAAATATTGATGATGTACTGGTTTTCTTTTCTGACAAAATGGAAATTGGGAAAAAGCTGAATTTCATCATTGTGAGTAAACCAACTCTTGCAATGAAAGAACGACAACCTCCACCAGTTCCGCAACCTATTTATCCGATGTCTGAAAATAAAAGCACTGGTGATATAGTTGTCTGTTTTTCTGACAAAATGCATATTGGAAAAAAATTTACATTCTATTATAAAAACAAACCTGCTATTCCTAAAAAATATTTTATTTTGCCACCTGTCTTAAAATCAGATTATACACAAGATGACAATGAAGACAAGGATGATACACATGTCCGTTTTTTTGATAAAATACACATTGGGAAAAAACTAACATTCTTCTTTGAAGATAAGGAAGTGGTATCTCCTGCAGATTTTATTTCAATACCCATTTTAAAAGCAGATTATACGATGAAGGACTACAAGAACATAGATAATAATATAGTTGTCTGCTTCTCTGATAAAATGTCGATTGGGAAAAAGTTGAGTTTCTTTTATGAGAAGAAACGGACTTATCATACAGAAGATCTTGATATACCACTAGTCTTGCAACCCAGTTATACAATTCATGATGATGAAAATATTGATGATGTACTGGTTTTCTTTTCTGACAAAATGGAAATTGGGAAAAAGCTGAATTTCATCATTGTGAGTAAACCAACTCTTGCAATGAAAGAACGACAACCTCCACCAGTTCCGCAACCTATTTATCCAATGTCTGAAAAGAAAAGCACTGGTGATATAGTTGTCCGTTTTTCTGACAAAATGCATATTGGAAAAAAATTTACATTCTATTATAAAAACAAACCTGCTATTCCTAAAAAATATTTTATTTTGCCACCTGTCTTAAAATCAGATTATACACAAGATGACAATGAAGACAAGGATGATACACGTGTCCGGTTTTTTGATAAAATACACATTGGGAAAAAACTAACATTCTTCTTTGAAGATAAGGAAGTGGTATCTCCTGCAGATTTTATTTCAATACCCATTTTGAAAGCAGATTTCCGTTTTTCGGACAAAATGGACATTGGAAGAAACTTAACATTCTATTATGAAGATAAAACAACAACTCCTAATGTAGATTATATTTCTCAACCTGTCTTGAAAACAGATTATATACTGGACATTTCTGAGAACAGAGATTATATTGTGGTCTGTTTTTCTGACAAAATCCACATTGGAAAAAAATTAACATTCTATTATAAAAACAAACCAGCTATTCCTAAAAAAGATTTTATTTTGCCACCTGCCTTAAAATTAGATTATACACGAGATGACAATGAGAACAAGGATGATACACTTGTCCGCTTTAAGGACAAAATGCACATTGGGGAAAAATGTAAGTTCTTTTATGAAGATAAGACAGTGCTACCTCATGCAGATTTTATTTCAATTCCTGTATTAAAAGCAGATTATACACTGCAGGACTACATGAACAAGGATGATAATATAGTTGTCTGCTTCTCTGATAAAATTGAGATTGGGAAAAAGTTGAGTTTCTTTTATGAGAATAAATCAACCAATGTTTATTTACCACTAGTCATGCCACCCAGTTATATAATCCATGATGATCAAAAAGTGGATGATGTACTGGTCTGCTTTACTGACAAAATGAAAATTGGGAAAAAGCTGAATTTCATCTTTGAGAGTAAACCAACTCTTCCAATAAAAATGTGTGAAATACCTGATCTTGGTGAAACAAGCACTGATGACCTCATAGATTTCAAGACTGAAACAAGCCATTTAAGCAACTCTTCTGCAACAAGTGTAATGCTAGGCAATTCAGGACAATATTTTACAAAATGGAGAAAACATTTTGATAGCTTTTCTGCTTCTTATGTTTAAACAATATTGCATTTTTCTCATGAATAAAACCAGAAAATTTTAATAATGGAGAATTATTCAGGAATCATTCAGATCTTCCATGAATTTGGAATTTGTTTCTCATTGTTTTGGAAAACAGCTTGATATTTATGCATTCTTTGACCTTGAAATTAATATTTATAAAGTTAAGAAGTCTAATTGTTATTATTTTCCTATTGCAACGAAAAATGCTGTTTTTTCCTGTATTACAGTATCTACCTGTAAATGATATGCCTCGTTTCATATTATATAATAAAATAATATTCAATATTAGTTCTGTTATGATGACATATTTGCCTTTATTAATCCTATAAAAGAGTTTCACTATAACGCCCTGGTTAGATGTCATGCACCTGTATGGATGTCTTGAAATTTAAAGATAATGTATTTCATGATTTTTAAACTTGTTTTTGCTTAGAAGTAAAAAAAAAAAAGCAAGTCAACTACCTCAATGTTTTTTATTGTTCTGGTTTGTACCTTTCTATTCTCCAAAGCAACACTTATTCTGTGGTTGCTTGGGTCTGTAACCCTGTCAGCTAGAAAGCAGGCTAAATTTGTATTGTTATTACAGGTATGGGACCTATTATCAAGAATGCTCGGGATCTTTTTCTGTAATTTGGATCTTAGTCTACTAGAACATTATGTAAACATTAAGTAAAACCAATAGGCTGGTTATGATTCCAATAAGGATTAATTATATCTTAGTTTGGATCAAGTACAAGCTACTGTTTTATTATTACAGGGAAAAAGGAAATCATTTTTAAAAGTAAATATTCCATTTATGCAAAGATACTACTGTATATAAATATATATGTATATACACAGGTAAAGGATCTATTATACAGAATGGTTGGGGCCTGGGAATCTCCGGATAAGGGATATTTCTGTAATTTGTGAGTAAATATTGCATTTATGCAACAGTACTACTGTACAGTATATAAATATATTAGGGATGCACCGAATCCAGGATTCCGTTCGGGATTCGGCCTTTTTTATCAGGATTCGGATTCAGCCGAATCCTTCTGCACGGCCAAACCAATCCTAATTTGCATATGCAAATTAGGAGCAGGGAGGAAAATCAAGTGACTTTTTAATCACAAAACAAGGAAGTAAAAAATGTTTTCCCCCTTCCCACCCCTAATTTGCATATGCAAATTAGGATTCAGTTCGGTATTCGGCCAAATCTTTCGCAAAGGATTCGGGGGTTCGGCCGAATACAAAATAGTGGATTCGGTGCATCCCTGAAATATATGTTTATATACAGGTAAAGGATCTATTATAAAGAATGGTTGGGGCCTGGGATCTCTGGATATGGGATATTTCTGTAATTTGGCTCTTCATTAATTAACTCTTCTAAAAAATATTTACACATGAAATAAATCTCATAGTACTGGTTTGCCACCAATATGGATTAATGCTGCTTAGTTAACATCTAGTACAAGGTATGGGTACTGTTTTATTATTACAGAGAAAAAGGAAATCACTTTTAGAACTTAGAATGATTTGCTTAAAATGGACTCTATGGGAGGTGACCTTACCTTCCTACACAGCTTTCTGGATAATGGGTTTCTATATGGAATCCCATACTTGTACCAATAATGGCTAATATATATATATATATATATATATATATATATATACACACACCGTATATACTCGAGTATAAGCTGAGTTTTTCAGCATCCAAAATGTGCTGAAAAAGTCACCCTCGGCTTATACTCGAGTCAGTGGGCAGTAGCTGAGATTGCAGTCACTTTTAATCATTCCTATACAAACAGTTCGCTTGGGGAGAGACTACAATATCACACAGCGCCCTCTGTTGGTTATATGAAAGAATAACAGTGCACCCTCTGTTGGTTATATGAAAGAACAACAGTGACTGCAATATCACACAGCGCCATCTGTTGGTTATATGAAAGAATAACAGTGCGTCCTCTGTTGGTTATATGAAAGAATAACAGTGACTGCAATATCACACAGCGCCATCTGTTGGTTATATGAAAGAATAACAGTGCGCCCTCTGTTGGTTATATGAAAGATTAACAGTGACTGCAATATCACACAGCGCCCTCTGTTGGTTATATGGAAGAATAACCGTGATTGCAATATCACACAGGGCCCTCTGTTGGTTATATGAAGGATTAACAGTGATGACAATATCACACAACAATATCACACAGCGCCCTCTGTTGGTTATATGAAAGAATAACAGTGATTGCAATATCAAACAGCGCCCTGTGTTGGTTATATGAAGGATTAACAGTGATGGCAATATCACACAGCGCCCTCTGTTGGTTATATGAAAGAATAACAGTGATTGCAATATCACACAGCGCCCTCTGTTGGTTATATGAAGGATTAACAGTGATGACAATATCACACAGCGCCCTCTGTTGGTTATACAAAAGATTAACAGTGATGGCAATATCACACAGCACCCTCTGCACATGTTAGTGGGACAGTGGGACAATGCACACAGTAATCAGTTTGGCAATTCTCTGTCACCATAAACTTTGCAAAGAAGTCCGGTTGATCGTTGGGTGGGTCGCTTTGGCAGAATGTGCGCTGCTGGGAGACAGGACTGTAGTCTAGGCTTATACTCGAGTCAATAAGTTGTCCCAGTTTTCGTAGGTAAAATTAGGTACCTCGGCTTATACTCGGGTCGGCTTATACTCTAGTATATATGTGTGTATATATAGATATATATATATATATATATATAGAGTATGTAAAAAAGAAGCAGCACTCGTCAATTGCAAAAAAGTGTATTTAAAAGATCAGAGCATCACTCAAGGCAACGTTTCGGACAGCATATGTGCCCTTTGTCAAGCCCAAAAAGAGTTCTCTCAGCTTCTCACAGGTATCACATTATATAGGCAACAGACAGGAAATGACCTCAAAATTTGCATATACACAGGTACAGAGCATCATCATATACATGTATCTATAAAAACAAAAACAGGTCATAATCACGATTTAAACCCCGAGGATATAAAGATTTGAGCATATTAATCCACCATACCTCTCTTCTTTTAAGTTTCAATTCTCTATCCCCCCCTCTTTTCATGGGCGGTACTACTTCCAAGACCATAAATTTAAGCTGATCTGCCGTGTGTCCCAAATCAACAAAATGCTTTGAGACAGGTAATGTAGTATTGCCCAAATTAATACTAGACCGATGTTGCGATATACGTGATTTGACCATCTGGGTGGTCTCACCCACATAGATGAGACCACACGGACATGTCAACACGTAAATTGCAAATTTTGAAATACATGTAAAGTGTCCTCTTAGCTGTATCCGTTGGCCAGTCTGAGGGTGAATAAACTCTCTACCTTTCAATACGAAGGAACATTGTACACAGCTCAGGCAAGGATACATACCCTTAGATCTACCTCCCCAAAATGTATGAGCCTCCTTAGGTTTAGTTCTCACTAAAGTGGAAGTGACATGTGCCCCAATAGTTTTGCCTCTCCTATAGGAGATAAGCGGAGGTGCTCTAAATTCTGGTATGGTAGGATAGGCATTTCGTAAAATATACCAATGCTTGCGCAGTAATTTACCAATAGCTTCGCTATTGTTATGAAACTGGGTGACAAATGGCACACGTTGCGTCTGTTTAGTTTTCCCCTTAGGATGTCTGACCTTGGAAGTAGTACCGCCCATGAAAAGAGGGGGGGATAGAGAATTGAAACTTAAAAGAAGAGAGGTATGGTGGATTAATATGCTCAAATCTTTATATCCTCGGGGTTTAAATCGTGATTATGACCTGTTTTTGTTTTTATAGATACATGTATATGATGATGCTCTGTACCTGTGTATATGCAAATTTTGAGGTCATTTCCTGTCTGTTGCCTATATAATGTGATACCTGTGAGAAGCTGAGAGAACTCTTTTTGGGCTTGACAAAGGGCACATATGCTGTCCGAAACGTTGCCTTGAGTGATGCTCTGATCTTTTAAATACACTTTTTTGCAATTGACGAGTGCTGCTTCTTTTTTACATACTCTATTAGATGTGGGGATGTGACGGCGTCTCCTATTGGAGCGAGCACCGACCAACACAGCAAGTATACTTCTAAGAGTGCTGGTGCACCCACTGTATAATTTTGTATATTTCCGTAGCCCACGTGCACCTTTTATTGGATTGACCAGACGCGATGGAGAATCAAAGTGGAACGCAACATGGCGCTGGAACGCATCACGGAACCTCAGTCTACACGGAAGCTGAAGTGACGCGCATCCTGTCACACTTCTCCGGTCCTGCGGAGTTTCTGCAAGTGCCGACAGTCACTAACACACGACGGCAACTAGAAACGCTGCGCAAGAGGACGGTGGATTTGGAACTACACGGACTGACTTTAGCTGAGTATCACAAAAAGGCATGGATACCACGTGGATTACGAGTAAGTCTACGTCCTACTCTTTTTGCCAATAATACTGGCTATTGTAATCAATTTAAGCAGATTGTCGATAGATGTTCCACTGATATCATGCTATTGACACTTGAATATATTAATAAGGAACTTACAGTGGTCCAACAAGAGATCAGCCAGGCTGAAGCTGAATTAAAACAATGCTGCCCACTTGAGGAATTGGAACAGGTGCATGAACAACTAATTGCAAAGTTAGAACGCTATCGTAAAGAGGGAGAGCGTCAGAAGCGATCAAAGTTTGATAGAGATGCACTTGATTACCAGAAAGGTTATGTGTATGCCTGGTTAACCGATGTGAGAGATAAACATGCTTTTTATCGTTTTGAAGGAAAACGTTATGCACAGGGGCCCAGAGGTGAAGACTCCCACTACTCTAATCAAGAAAGGGCTCAGGGAGTGGATTTTTTGGCAAAATCCCCAAAGAAAGGCCAAGGAGACCATGGAAACGAGGAGGTGTTAAACACAGGAGGCACGACAAGACGACCGCTACGCGGTTGCAGCAAGAGGACAATAAGCAAGTAATTTACAATATTTCTTCTAAACGGCTCACACCGGCTGAGGAGTCAGTATTGTCACTGGGTCTTAATTTTTGTCCGGATAGACCTACGGACTTATTTCAATTAGATGTTGATCTATATCGCTTTTTTCGTACTTTGAGGCTGAAGGTTCACTTTTTCCAGAAACCACAGGAACAACTGACTTCTAATGGCGATAGCCAGTCATTGGACATTGGGACTTTTGGTTTATACGGCAAAAGTGTGTATGTTCCTCCTACTACATACGCTGCTGTAGAAACATATATTAATAACATCATGGCAGAAGTTAAAAATGTTTGTCAGGTGGAGGGTGATCCTCCATTTGTGACACATAATTTGTCCAAGCAACAGCGTGATGCTTTGAGAGATCTTTCAGTGAGAACCGATATTACGATCAAGCCCTCTGATAAGGGGGGCGCAATTGTGGTAATGGACACTACACAGTACATTGCAGAGATTGAGAGGCAATTGGCAGATGGGGAGGTTTATAAACCATTATCCAGTGATCCCCTGTTGGGCATTATACGAAAGATTAAAACTTTACTGGATTATATGGTTGATAGGGGAGTGATCACTGACAAATTGAGGAATTATTTGATGGTTAGGAACCCAGTCACGCCGACCATATATGTTCTCCCTAAAATTCATAAGGACCCAGTGTGTCCACCAGGGAGACCTATTGTGGCCGGCATTGACTCGGTTTTTTGCCCATTAGCTATAATGCTTGATAAAGTATTAAGTCCCTTGATTCAAGAGGTACCTTCCTATGTAAGGGATACTGGACATTTTCTTCATAAATTACAATCACTAGGAAATGTGGGGGAGGGTGTAATTCTGGCCACATTGGATGTGGCCAGTCTTTACACGTCTATACCACATAGTGATGGGTTAGAAGCGAGTCAGTGGATACTAAGGGAAGGAACGCAGTATTCTGTACATCAGATTGACTTCTTCCTACAGGCCTTGGAGATCATATTATGTTGTAACTATTTCACTTTTCGGGAACAGTACTACCTTCAACTACGTGGAACCGCGATGGGATCCAACGTCGCCCCGTCATATGCCAATGCCTTTATGGCAAGGCTTGAACAGCTCCACATTTACCGTGATGTAGACTTCTCCAGACATTGCTTGGCCTGGTGGAGATACATCGATGATGTATTTGTGTTATGGCGGGGTGACGTTGACTCCCTTCAGCGGTTCCATGGTAGGATTAATGGGGTACATCCCTCAATTTCATTTACGCTGGTTTATGATCTCCAAAAAATCCACTTTCTTGATGTTCTGGTATACAAAGATTTAGAAGGGTCTATATGTACTTCTTTATTCACAAAGCCTACTGATAGGAATCAAATTCTTCATTTTACCAGTCAGCACCCCCCACATACCAAGAAATCAATCCCTATTAGCCAACTCTCAAGAGTACAGAGGTTAGTGAGTGAGGGGAAGGAAAAAGAGAAGCAGGAACAAATTATGTGCCACAAGTTTAGAGAGAGGGGATACCCAGAAAAGGTGATTCAACAAGCCCAGCAAAAGGTCAGACATCCTAAGGGGAAAACTAAACAGACGCAACGTGTGCCATTTGTCACCCAGTTTCATAACAATAGCGAAGCTATTGGTAAATTACTGCGCAAGCATTGGTATATTTTACGAAATGCCTATCCTACCATACCAGAATTTAGAGCACCTCCGCTTATCTCCTATAGGAGAGGCAAAACTATTGGGGCACATGTCACTTCCACTTTAGTGAGAACTAAACCTAAGGAGGCTCATACATTTTGGGGAGGTAGATCTAAGGGTATGTATCCTTGCCTGAGCTGTGTACAATGTTCCTTCGTATTGAAAGGTAGAGAGTTTATTCACCCTCAGACTGGCCAACGGATACAGCTAAGAGGACACTTTACATGTATTTCAAAATTTGCAATTTACGTGTTGACATGTCCGTGTGGTCTCATCTATGTGGGTGAGACCACCCAGATGGTCAAATCACGTATATCGCAACATCGGTCTAGTATTAATTTGGGCAATACTACATTACCTGTCTCAAAGCATTTTGTTGATTTGGGACACACGGCAGATCAGCTTAAATTTATGGTCTTGGAAGTAGTACCGCCCATGAAAAGAGGGGGGGATAGAGAATTGAAACTTAAAAGAAGAGAGGTATGGTGGATTAATATGCTCAAATCTTTATATCCTCGGGGTTTAAATCGTGATTATGACCTGTTTTTGTTTTTATAGATACATGTATATGATGATGCTCTGTACCTGTGTATATGCAAATTTTGAGGTCATTTCCTGTCTGTTGCCTATATAATGTGATACCTGTGAGAAGCTGAGAGAACTCTTTTTGGGCTTGACAAAGGGCACATATGCTGTCCGAAACGTTGCCTTGAGTGATGCTCTGATCTTTTAAATACACTTTTTTGCAATTGACGAGTGCTGCTTCTTTTTTACATACTCTATTAGATGTGGGGATGTGACGGCGTCTCCTATTGGAGCGAGCACCGACCAACACAGCAAGTATACTTCTAAGAGTGCTGGGGCACCCACTGTATAATTTTGTATATATATATATATATATATATATATAATTGTACTCTGGTACAATGTATTGACAATAAAAGGTTAAAAGTTTTTTAAAGCGTGTGCCTATCATACAATGCAGTTTTTCTATGTATTGGATGTGACTGTGTAAAAACTGCACCCACAGTCTATTTTATATATAAAACTACTCAATAAGAGTAATCACAAGAGAACTGGAAAACATAGGCTTCAAAAGCCTGTCTAGTATCCATGATTATCTTTGTGAGAGTGTGAAAACTTATTAAAAGCAACTACCAAGGGGGACTCACAGTTATAACTGTAGGACAGTGTGTATAGCAAGGCAAGATTGTGGCACAGAAAGGGGACACAAGTGTGTATAGTAAGGAAAGATGGTACCACCAGCTGTAGCTGTTGGATTTTGAATATAGTAAGGTGAGATGTTGGCACATGCAGCCTTCTGTTGGGGGCCCTTTGATAGAAAATGTCCTCGATGTCAAAGTATGACACTAACTTGTGATACCTATTATTGCAGTTTCTATAAGGGATATACAAACTGTCTCCCTCCAGCTGCTTTGGACCTGCAAGTCCAAATATCGTTCAATAAGCCAAAATGTGTCAGAGGATAATGGGAGAGCTTGAGAACTGTGTGTGGGGTAATTAATAGTACATCTACACGCAGGGTGTTTTGCCTAAGGACAGCCCTGCCGTAGCATTGTCATGTTTTCCTAGTATACCTGTTTTTATGCTTAATGAGCGTGATACCTCCATCTTGGACTACTGGACACATATCTCTTTCTGAATTCTACTGCAATTCTTTAAATCATCATCAATAATTTAAGTGGAAAATTTGGACCTAGAAAGAATATATAGTAAGATGAACCATCTTTATTCAGAGATAGGATGTTTGAGTACACCTCTTTTGGCCACTAGATGGCAGATACATTCTATATTTTTCTGAGCTTCTACCATTTGTGTAGAATAGAGACAAAAAGGAACACCAAGAGCCCCAATAGTGTAATATGTTTTTACAGGGAGTAATGGTAGAGTAAACAAGTTAATACTCACAAACCAGGGTTACCAATAGGCAACCACTGTATAGGCAGGTGGGGAGATTATCCTGACCCCACTCAGGAATAAAACGTCGCTCTCTGTAGAAAAAGAAAAAGGGGATGATACCCCTCCACTCGGGATGGACTCGATATAGTAGTAAGACAAAACAGAGGCGCCAAAAGGATAAAAATAGCTAAAAGCACTTAAAAACCCAATTGGTAATTCAGAGGAGGTAGTAATGAACTTACCTCCTCCAAGCATACACCAACGAAAGTGGTAATTTTCAATAATAGTTTATTCACCAAACAGTATTGCAACGCGTTTCGCAGGCATTTCCTGCTTCATCAGGCAATATGGAACGGGAGCAAAAACAACAGTGTCTTTGTATAAACACACCAGGCGCCAACTATTATTGAAAATTACCACTTTCGTTGGTGTCTGCTTGGAGGAGGTAAGTTCATTACTACCTCCTCTGAATTACCCATTGGGTTTTTAAGTGCTTTTAGCTATTTTTATCCTTTTGGCGCCTCTGTTTTGTCTTACTACTATTTGTGTAGAATAGTTACAGACCATTTTTGTAGTTTGATGTAAATACACTGGCTTCTGTCAACTTCACTGGTGGCCAGGGCCCCCCTACAAGTTAAAACAACACATTGGTACCCAGGGTCCCCCCCACATGTTAAAAAAAATATTGGTAGTCAGGGGCTCCCATAAAAGTTAAAAAACTTCATTGGTGACCAGCCCTTCCCTAAAGGTAAAAAAAATGGTGGCCCTTTTACAAGTCAAAAAAACTATTGGTGGTCATGGTCCCATAGAACATTTTCTTAAAAATTCGTGGCCACCCCCCATACAAGTTAAAAACATTATTAGTGGTCAAGGGCCCACAGAAAATTAAAAAAAAAAAAAAAACTATTGGTGGCCAGGCCCCCCCCTTACAAGTTAAAAATATGGTGGTCAGGGGCCCCATAAAAGATTTAAAAAAAAAACATTGGTGTTTAGTAAAACTTACCTCCTGTTCTTCTTCCTTGTCCTCGGCTATGGCAGTTTCTTTGGTTTTCTTTGACAACTTAAAGGAGAAGGAAACCCCCTGGGCGCAAAACACCTCCCCCCCTCCCCTGTGTTGCCCCCCTCCCTCCACCCCCCTGGCCTACCTGTCCCCCTGGGCAAATGCCCCTAACTTGTTACTCACAGGTCCTGTCCACGGAGTTCACAGTCACCATCTTCTCCGACACGCGTCCTGCCTGCTTTGACCGGCGTCTTCTGGCGCATGCGCAGTAGGAACAATTACCGGTACGGATCTACTGCGCATGCACCGAATGTCACGAAGTGAAATTGGAAATTTGGACAAACACTCATACATGTGGTTTCTTTTTCCTACAGGAATTAGAATAAGCCCACTGGATGTCCACAACTATGACTTCCATTCCATTCTTGCGCAAGGAGGATTCGGCAAAGTGAGTGATTGATTTCCCAAGACTATATTGTTGTGATATACAGGGAATTATATGCTCTGTGTTTTTATATAGATATTTAGCAAATATGCAGAAATGTCCCACAGTGCCCGCACTGGAAATGATAAAGCTAGTGGTGCAAGATCAATTGTATTGTGATACTTCAATGGAGGATCAGCACGCACTGTTGTTTGTGAAAAATTTGTTTATTATTTCACACGGATTTTTATATCTTATACAACGTTTTGGTCCCACATGGGGACATTTCTCAAGGATATTTAGCAAATTACATTGAACACATTGTCTTTGAATGATTTTATATTTAATATATTTCTACTTCTTCTTCCAGATTTCCATTATCAATATCAACCCATTATCAATATATTTAAGACAGAGACATTTTGTGCATACTGCTACTGAAAAATGCCTTACCCTTTAAACAAAACAGGGGATTGTTTGTTGTCTTAAATATATTGATAATGGGTTGAGTGCAGAGGAATCTTGTATTTGTCTATATGTATTTTGTGGTCACACCCTCATTGCACCCCCGCCTAATGTTTTTAAAAACTAGTGGTGAGCACAACTTTCCCGTGTGTGTGTGTGTGTGTGTGTATATATATATATATATATATATATATATATATATATATATATATATATATATAAGCCACCCCTCTGTTCATACCTTTCAGATCCTCAAGCAGCGAGTAAGTTGCAGGTAAAACATATTCGTCCCTTTTATAAAATGTATAATGAAACCATAGAATTCTTAATGAATCAGATGAAATTGAGCATAGGACTGGCCAGATATGGGATGACTTTGACGTAGTTGGCCAGCTTAAATATATTGCAATATATGGACAAACAATCCCTGTTTTGTTTAAAGGGTAAGGCATTTTTCAGTAGCAGTATGCACAAAATGTCTCTGTCTTAAATATATTGATAATGGGTTGAGTGCAGAGGAATCTTGTATTTGTCTATATATATATATATATATATATATATATATATATATATATATACTGTATATATATATATTTAAGACAGAGACATTTTGTGCATACTGCTACTAAAAAATGCCTTACCCTTTAAACAACACAGGGATTGTTTGTCCATATATTGCAATATATTTAAGCTGGCCAACTACGTCAAAGTCATCCCATATCTGGCCAGTCCTATGCTCAATTTTCATCAGATTCATTAAGAATTCTATGGTTTAATTATACATTTTATAAAAGGGACGAATACGTTTTACCTGCAACTTACTTGCTGCTTTCGAAAGTAAAACTCCCAAACTTGGCTGCCCTTTTATTAGACACCAGTGGGATCATCTGACTATAGTTGGAGAGGGTGGGAGCTACAACATGGAGCTGGTCACTGCTCCTGTATAACTATAACAAACAAGGGAAAGTTGTGCTCACCACTATTTTTTAAAACCATAAGCCGGGGGTGCAATGAGGGTGTGACCACAAAATACATATAGTCAAATACAAGAGTCCTCTGCACTCAACCCATTATCAATATATTTAAGACAGAGACATTTTGTGCATACTGCTACTGAAAAATGCCTTACCCTTTAAGCAATTGAATTCTTAATGAATCAGATGAAAATTGAGCGTAGGACTGGCCAGATATGGGATGACTTTGACGTAGTTGGCCAGCTTAAATATATTGCAATATATGGACAAACAATCCCTGTGTTGTTTAAAGGGTAAGGCATTTTTCAGTGGCAGAAACCTCCGATATTCGGCTCCATCTTCGTGACTCGGTGCGGCCTTCCAAGATGGCGGAGCCACGCAGGCCTGAACTGCCTAAGGAGCAAAGCGCACATCCGTCGAGGGTAGCTGCATCGCTCCCTCAGGTAACGGAATCTTTGGAGGAGACTACTTCAGATCCTCCACTATCTCCTACCTTATCGCACCCAGCGATCTCTCGCAGTCCTGAGGAATCCCCTGGCACAGATGACCTCACTCTTGCGGAGGTGGTGGCGACTTTGCGTTCCACTATACAGACCTGTCACGCCGCTACTACGGCAAAGGTGGAGGAACTCAAGGTGGACTTTGCTATCCTGCGGCAAGATCTCCAGACAGTCCAAGAGAGGACTGGTGAGGTAGAACGCCGTGTGAGCGATTTGGAGGACATGTGTACTCCACTGCCGGAGCGCATTGCTAACCTCAACCGCAGATTGGAAGCAGCAGAGGCCAAGTCTGACGACTTAGAAAATCGGTCAAGGAGGAACAACATCCGATTTGTTGGCTTTCCAGAAAGATCTGAGGGATCGGATGCCACGAAATTCCTCGAATCCTGGCTCAAGCAAGAACTTGGCTCTGATACTTTCTCATCGGCCTTTGTCATTGAGCGAGCACACCGCATTCCTGCCCGGCCACCTCCGCCTGGGGCTCCTGCTAGGCCCCTCATTGCTCGCCTGTTAAATTACAGGGACAGGGACGCGGCCTTGGCAGCAGCACGTCAGAAAGGTGAGCTTACCTATGAGAATTCGCAGGTATCCTTATATCCAGATTTCTCGAATGAGCTTCGGAAGCAGCGTCAGCAATTTATGGGAGTCAAGCGTCGCCTCAGGGAAGTTGGTCTACAGTATGCTATGCTGTACCCTGCAAAGTTACGGGTCTCGGCAGATGGCAAAGCCCATTTTTTCCTCACTCCGACTGAGGCCTCCAACTGGCTAGACCGACGCTAATTGCTGTATCACCCTCAGGATGCGACTCTTACTATTTGTAAGTATAGGATGGCACATATTCCCTATTATTTCGAGACCCTCTTACAGGCCCACGTCTATGGATCTTAACAAGAAGTTTGCCACTTGTGCCTTGTTCTTAGTTCTGTCATTTGACTATTTTGATTACTCGCTTTGGACTACTGCCCTGCATAGCGGTTCCAGGGAGCCATGTTGAGGAGTTTACTTTGTTTTGACTCTATACCCCTCATTGTGTTATTTACTACGTGAATTGTATTCTTTTTTTTGGTTGCGTGTGCTGTACAGTTTCGGCACACCCCTCTAGGCTACATTATGTTTAGGGTTTGGCATTCCTCCAATGTCGGGGGATGTAGGGTGGGGGTTTTTGGGATTGAATGTCTTTCTGCTCCTTTTCTTCCTTGCTTTTCCTTCTCGTTCTTTTCTCTTTTCCTCTCTTCTCTTTTCCTGTTTCTGTCTGCCTGTGTAGGAGGGAGTCTATACTCACAACTCGGGACTGCAAATGTCAGCTGAACTTATAGCCATCTCCTGGAACGTGCGAGGGCTTAGTTCTCCTTTGAAGAAAACACTGGTATTCAATTTCCTACGGAAATATCGTCCTCACATTGTTTGTCTCCAGGAGACGCATATCTGTAAATCCTCGAATCCCCCTCCACTTAAAAAAATCTGGATAGCTCATGCCTACCATTCGCTTTATTCCAATTACTCTAGAGGGACTTCTGTTTTGATATGTAAATCCTTGCCCTTTCACTTGCTGAGTGTTAGGAATGATCCCGATGGCAGGTTTACCCTTTTACATGCCTCATTGGCAGGTTTCCCCTATATTATTGTTTGTGTGTATATACCTCCTCCATTTAATGACTCCTTACTTTATGACCTTCTGCCATTTATAACTTCCTTACCTCCTGACCCCCTGCTTGTCCTAGGGGACTTCAATGCTGTGATGGATAATGACATAGACAGGATAACGACTTCGTCCACTTATAGAGCGGGCACTAGGGCATTGCGGGACTGGGCACAAGTAGCGGGTCTGGTTGATGTTTGGAGAGTGTGTCACCCGGAGGATCGTGCATTCTCCTGTTACTCTAGAGGGGCTATGTCGAGGATTGATCTTGCCTTTGCCTCGCCATCCATGTCTTCCAAAATTACCAAAGCAGAGTTCCTTCCTAGAGGAATCTCAGATCATGCTCCTCTAAAAATTACTTGGCAGTCTCATTCTGCTCCGACCAGTAGAATTTGGAGACTGAATCCGTACTGGATTACCCACCCTGACATTCAGAAGGACATTGAGCAGTCTATAACCCATTTTGTTCAGGCTAACACGAATACAGCAGAATTGCCCATAGTGTGGGACGCCATGAAGGCGTACATTAGAGGCGAATATATTTCCAAAATTTCCCATGTTCGTAAAAAAGCTAATCAAGACATGGCCAAAACTGAAGCTGATCTCAGTGAGGCGGAGGCGAGATACATCCAAGACCCCTCTGCTCATACTAGGCTTATGCATGTTTTGGCGCAACGTCGCTTTGCCCAGGCGCAGTGGAAATGTGCTCAAAAAAGCCTTATGCACAGCAAATTTGTATGAGAAGGGGGACAAGAATGGCAAGTAGTTAGCCCTCCTCGCTAGAGAGGAGTGTGCCAGGCCTGCTATTCACACTCTTGTCAAGAATGATACTGAGATCATTTCTGACCCTTTAGAAATCAACCGAAGCTTGGCGGAATTCTATCAGTCCCTGTACACTTCTAAATTACAGAAATCCTCCTCTGAGATTGCTGCCTACTTACAACAGTTAGATCTCCCTAACTTATCCCTAGAACACAGAACCTTACTTGATGCCCCTATTCAGGAGCAGGAAGTAATGGAGGCAATAGCTTCACTGCCTCAAGGGAAGACGCCGGGCCCAGACGGCATCCCTAACTTATGGTACCATCAGTATGTTAAACAACTAGCGCCACTTCGTACGGACATTTTTAACCTGGCATCACATTCGGCAGCCCTTCCGTTGTCTTTTCGAGATGCCACAATAGTTCTAATCCTGAAGCCGGGAAAGAACCCCCAATTGCACTCTTCTTATAGGCCCATCTCCTTAATTAACTCGGACGCTAAAATTTTTGCCAAGGTGCTTGCCCGCCGGCTTAACTATGTCATAACTTCAATCATAGCCCCTGACCAAGTAGGTTTCATTCCACACAAGGCTGCGGAGCTAAATATTAGGAGATTGTACACTAACTTGGTGATACCTCACGTGAACAGGGGTACCCGAGTCATCGCCTTCTTGGACAACGAGAAGGCGTTTGACTCGGTCGAATGGGCTTACCTGTGGCAAATTCTGATACAGTTTGGCTGCCGAAAAATTTTTATCACTTGGATTCAAGCTCTGTATACTCAACCCACTACCAGAATTTTATCCAACCTAGAGCTCTCTCCCCCTTTCAGATTATATAGGGGTACTCGCCAGGGGTGTCCGTTGTCACCGAGCCTTTTTGCACTTGCCATGGAGCCGTTAGCGTGCTTAATTAGAGACTCGCCAAATATTCGAGGCCTTGAAATAGGACATCTTAAGGAAAAGATTTCGCTTTTTGCTGATGACACGCTCCTATATCTGAATGACCCAGGTCCTTCGCTCCACACAGCCCTGTCCTTAATTAATACCCATACCAACTTTTCAGGCCTTAAAATTAATTGGGCGAAATCGTCCATAATGGCATTAGACCCTCTAGCTCTAATATGGATCCGTCCCTTCCCTTGGTTCCAGTGGAAACGTCAAAATATTTAGGCATAGTTATTCATCCACAACTGGACAAATTCAAGGAGCTCAACTTGGATCCGTTGATGGCGCAACTTGTCCAAATGATTGATAAATGGCTCAGACTCCCCTTATCTCTGATTGGCAGAATAAGTTTGTTTAAGATGAAGTTCCTCCCTAAATTTCTGTACCTCTTCCGTCAGTCCCCCATATGGATGCCGTCTGGGTTCTTTAGGGCTCTACAAAGCCAACTAACTAGACTTTATTGGTCGCCAGGGGCTCCCAGGGTGCAATATAAAGTATTGACTTCTCCACTTATGGAAGGGGGTTTGGCAGCGCCGGACATGTTAGGTTATTTCCTGGCTGCCCACTTGACATCAGTTAAGTGCTGGTTTGGTACTGATCCGGAGGATCCAGTGACGCTACTTGAGGCACAGATGGTGGGTTCACTGGAAGGGCTAAGAAATCTGGTTTATAGGAAACCCCCGGGCGTCCCTTTCCTTACCCCTATGGTACACAACACAGTAAGGGCATGGCAGAGGGGTTTGGCTAGATTACACCAGGGTCCTGGGTCACTGTCCCCACACACTCCGCTATGGTTTAACCCTGCTCTACAGGAGTTGGTTTCAGTCCCGGACCCACAACTGTGGGTACACTGTGGGGTGAAATGCCTGGGGGATGTTTTTGATGATGATAACTCCTTGCTCTCTTTCCAACAGCTCAAGGACACTTTTGCTCTTCCCAACAATATGCTGTTTAGGTTTTTTCAATTACGTCATGCCCTGACGCAACAATTCCGCACAATCATCCCTCGCATTCAAACCTCTCCACTTGAGGATGTTCTCCGTAAGGACAGTCTTCCGAAGCCCCTATCTACTATTTATGTTTCTCTTCGCCCATCTGGAAGTCTGCCTATGCCAGGGCTCTATCAAAAATGGATTACAAATATACCTGATTTAACTCAGGAGCAATGGACTGACATTCTGGCCAACTCTCTCTCCCCGTTGATACGTCCGCGATAGATTGATTCAATTTAAATACCTACACAGAGCCTATTATTCTCCATCCGTGCTTCACAGGATGAACCCCGCATTCCCTGATGTTTGCAACCGCTGCAAGGGTTCCCAAGCTGACTTTTTCCACCTGACCTGGAAGTGCCCCTTAATCGAGGGATTCTGGATGGAAATTGCTTCTTACATTTCCCACCTTATGGCTCTACCAATAGAAGTGCACCCAACAGTGCTGTTACTCAATTACCTCTCGGATACAGTTACTTCCTGCACGGAAAAAACGCTCCTCACCTTCCTCCTTTTTTATGCCAAAAAGGCTATTGCTATTAAGTGGAAAGATGATTATCCACCTACCATTGCTTTCTGGATTACCCTAGTGGAGCAAGCGCTCCCGATTCTGGAACAAGTATACTACTCGAGGGGATGTCCTGCTAAATTTAACACTATCTGGACATTGTGGATACTCCAAAACTAGTCTTACTCGGCCAGGGAACCGGACTCCTCTCAACTTACACTTGATTGGTTACTGGACCCAAACTGTAACTGAGCTACTGGATCTCGTCAGGGCATGCTTTATGGACTTTGAGGGCAAAAAGGCTGATTCTTTATTTGCTGTGTCCGCATATGACTAGATACGATTCATAAGGCACTGTATGTCTTGTATGTGTTTTATACTTTGGGTCTCCCTCCTCCATGCCTACACTTTCTTCCCTTCTTCTTTTTCTCTCTTTCTTCTCGCTTCCCGTCTCTTTATTGTTTCCCCGGGGTGTTAATGAAAAACCACTGGCGCAATGTGTCCTTAACTCTTGTTTTTATTATTATGCAACAAGTGTATATCACTCTGTGTTTTGGATTGTGTGCTGGTAACAAATAAAACTTTAAAAAAAAAAAAAGCACAAAACCTCAACCTTGCATGGGCTGTGGGTATTAAGTGGTCCACCACTCCCAAAAGACACACCGTGGGGGATAGTACTTATGGAAAATCTAGGGTAATCACTAAGGAGTCCAATTCTCAAGACCAGAAGGTATCTATTGCTGGGCAGGCCCAGATTATATGTAAGAAATTGGCCGTGGGGGTCCCACACCTGGGACAGTGGCGGAAGTACCGGGGGAGCTTGGGGTACGAGCGAGCCAGGGCCCGCACCCCCTCAGGGCCCCCCCGGCAGTTCACGCGCCGCTAATTCCTGGACAGTTCTGGGCGTACAGAGGGGGCGGGGGGCCCAGCTGCGCGTCCTGCACCCCTCTAGTTACGTTTCTGACCTGGGATAGGAATCAACATCCTTCTTGCCCATCACTTTGAGCTTTAGGGGGTTGTGTAGAGCTGGTGAAATATTTTATACTAAATGAATCTATCTCACACAGCTATTAGACTGATATACATATCATATCATATGAAAAAGTTAGGGAACCCTTCTTTGGAGATTTGTTTATCATTGACTGAGCTTTCAAAGTAGCAACTTCCTTTTAATATATAACATGCCTACTGGAAACAGTAGTATTTCAGCAGTGACATAAAGTTTATTGGATTAACACAAAATATGTAATATGCATCATAACATAATTAGACAGATGCATAAATTTGGGCACCCCAACAGAGATATTACATCAATACTAAGTTGAGCCTCCTTTTGCAAATGTAACAGCCTCTAGACGCCTCCGATAGCCTTTGATAAGTGTCTGGATTCTGGATGGTGGTATTTTTGACCAATTGTCCATACAACTGAATACTGCTTCACTAAAAATCTTTGTTCAGAAAACACCCAGTACTCAGATGTTCCTGGGAAATGAAAGACATACCACTGTTATCTTTTTTGTTGAAAGTGTAGTAAATGATTATGCAGGCTGAGAGGGGTTCCCAAACTTTTTCATATGACTGTACGTGGTCTTAGTGGCCTCGTCCCAGTCACATAGGGTAAGGTCAGGGATACTTGCTCGCCATCACGCATGTGCTGTATTGACAGCAGTCAAGATGTTACGATAGAGTTTGGATACCCTGTTTTAGGCAGTGCATTTTTACGAAAATGAATGGAAAACAGCTACAAGCGGTTCACACAGGGCCGTATTTGAGGAAGCGGCGCCTCGAGGCACTTCCCATACACGCACCCCCTTCCATAGCCACATGGCCCTAGTGCCGGCCCTTAGCTGCGAAACTTCCCGTGCGCACATGAGCACACTTTCAAGCACTGGAGCACCCATTGCTCTTCAGGATGCAGCTGGGTGGCATGCCGCCCTAGGCTGGGCCTTTGTGGCCTTTCCACAAATCCGGGCCTGGGTTTATGTGTTGCTAAAAGACACACACACTGGCACTTAACTCTTTTCTTGCTGCAACACATGTGAGGGGCATTTAATAATGCAGACAGTGCTGTTCTTTATAATACACCCGGGTGCCCACATTTGCCTGTGCAGCCTGTCATTTAGTAAAATGGATCTGAACATTTTTTTGCCAGGCACTGCTTTTCATAGGAGGATTACATTAAATTAAATTTCAGGCTGCAGAGACATCTGAAAATGTGCCCAGTGTGCTGCTGGCCCCAAGCAGGCAATACAGGCCCAGATTTAGTTGAGATTCAGACCATACTTCTCAGCTATCAGGGCATGCTTGGCAAATCGGCCCAAAAGGAATCAGCAGAACAACAGAAAAATATAAAAAGTAGACCTATGCATGGCCATGTATCTGTCCAGTCAGCCTTCGACCAATTGCTCTGGTTCTGTACAAGTTTTTCAGTGTATGGCTGTACTTAGGGGCAGATCTATCAAAATGTGAGATTAGAGTTTACCACAGAAAAAATGCACCCACTTTCTATTCATGACCATTTACCACTTGGCCTGTATGTTACTAGTCTGGCCACTAAACATGTTGCTTGATGACAATATTATACATTAGGGGAGAAAAACACAAAAATAGAGGAAAGGCAGTTTTTAATTTGGCAGAAAACATGGTAACCGTTCCTCAGCCATTTGAAGAGGTGTGCATATCATTATACCCCTATTCATTGTGTATTTGGCTGCTGCTCATGGGCGTCCACAGAGGGGGGCAAGAGGGGGCAGTGCCCCCCCCTGGGACTGTGCACATAAGTTTCCACCTGTTCGTGCATTGGCCCCAGCTTACTGTGGTTTCTGTCGCGATCAGGGATAGGCGAATTTGACCCGTTTCGTTTCGCCAAAAATTCGCCGCCGGCGAAATGTCGCAGACGCCCATTAAAGTCTATGGGCGTCAAAAAAAAATTGTCGCGCGGCGAAATTTTTTTTTACGCACGTCTCCATACAAGTCTATGGGCGTCATTTTTTCTGCGCCCATCCCTAGTCGCGATCCCTCGAAGATTTTTCTTCTGTGCAGCAGAGTTTTCTTTTAGCTCGTTCCCTAGGTGCTCGCTCCCCCCTCCCTTGTCACGGTGCTGCCGGATCTATTACTTCAGCTGTGACAGAGAGAGACAGCAGCCAGGGAGCATCTGATTGGCCAGTAGCACAGATTGCAGCGCGGGAGAAAACGAAGGAAGGAAAGGCCTATCTATTGCAGTCTGCAGCCTTGTGTTCTGGGGGTATTTATACAATTACTTGCCCCTGTACCATCTGTTTGTGAGTTCTGGGGGTATTTATACATGTACTTGCCCCTGTGCCATCTGTTTGTGAGTTCTGGGGGTATTTATACATGAACTTGCCACTTTGCCATCTTTGTGTGAACTAGGGTTGCCACTTGTCAGACAACCGGTATTTTGAAGGGTTGCCCGGGTCAAAACTTCCTGGATGGTTTTTCAAATTAGGGAAACTGCAGGATTCCCTTGACTGACCCGGCGATCGGCTGATTGCCGTGGCATAGCTCCACCCCCTGATGGCAGTGACACACCCACCTATCTCACAGGCCCGCCTACAGATGCCTCCTTGCCCCACCCTGGAAAATTTTCTGCGGACACCCATGCGCTGCTGACTGAATCCCTGAAGGATATCATTTAATATATCTCATAACCACGTTCACATCGTCTTTTTATTAACTCCTACTTCCCAAATGGTCCCACACTCGTGCTCTACCAATGAACAAAATAAACACTATTTCCACTTTATACTGTGTATAAACGTTGCTTGTCAGGACTCTCCCTTTAACGTCAAACAGGATTAAGATGTGAGCCATACACCACCCACACAACCTATCCCCGCCCCGGCTGAGGAGAACAATCACACTCTCTCAGCCCTCAGGCTCCTCCTTCCTCCCTGAGCAGCCAATGACCTATACAAGCAGGCGTGGCTTCACCACTGCCATTGAGACTCGTAGGAGTGTGAAAGCTGCTGCAATCGCACGGCAACAGGTCTGTCTGCACTACTAAAGCAGCTGCATTGTCACTTCACAGCCACTAACCTCTGGAAACGTTGAGAAGAAACAACGATGTCTGCTGAGCCTGTTCCAGCCCAGGACAAGAAGCCGTGTCCCAAGAGCTCCGTAGTAAGTACAGTACAACTAATTCCTACAGCCTATTCACTGCTGTTTATTACTATATAATCTAGTCTGGTCATTTCCCTATAGGACCAGACTGTAAATTATATCCTTATAATACACAAAAGCCATGAATATCCTGTAAATTATATCCTTATAAACGGTGAGTAGTGATGTCATCAGTTATAAACGGTGAGTAGTGATGTCATTTCTGTCACATGACTCACTAAAATTTGTGTATTATAATAAATAAAGTACCCCCAGTTGTAAAATATGAGGATATTAGAAGTTACCTCGGAGTTCCATGACCTGTATAAAAACACTCGGCCTTCGGCCTCGTGTTTTTATATGGTCATGAAACTCCTCGGTAACTAATAATATCCTTATATTTTACAAAAGGGGGTACTTTATTCACTATATAAATGACTCGTTCTGACGTCAGAATGCACCATTTATAACAGGGGTCCCCGGCTGCCGAATTTGATGCCGTGCGTCTGAATTGGACGCCGCCGCATTCAAATTGAGCGCCGGCGTGCCCAAATTGGACCAGAATTGGACGCTGACACCCCCCCCACTCCCCTACTGACATTTCACACAAAATGTAGATTAGAATTTATAAAGATATTAGGAGTCAGCTCGGAGTTATATGACCTGTATAAAATCAATCGGCCTTCGGCCTCGTGCCTTTATATGGTCACATAACTCCTCTGTGACATAATATCTTTATAAATTACAGTAGGGGGTTCATTATCCACTATATATATATGTATATATAGGACAGTTCAGTCTGCGCTCCCACAATGCCCCTCCCAGGCTTGCAGAGGATCATGGGAGTTGTAGTCCAACATCAAGTGGTGGGAAGATATTTGTAACTTTATATAATTTCTCTTAACTTAACATTGCCAGGGCTCCCCTTTATCTATAGCTATGATGCACTGCTGGCAACAATATTACATAATGTAGCTATAGACACAAACCACAGGAACAGGGCACATTCATGTAAATCCCTCCTCCCCTCCCCTTTTAGATATGAATGTTATATTATAATAATAATTCCTGGCTGGAGGGTGAGCAGACTTTGCCTTGAATGAGGATCGAAGCATTTTCCTAAGCATCTTATTAGAGACAGTTTGGACAGGGGGTCGTCTATGCTCGTTTTAAATTGAAGCCCACCTTTGTGATCGAGTATTTGGTTGAAGGACACAGTAAAGTGTGAATATTGCTGTATCATGTATTGAAAGGGGTTGTTCACGTTTAAACTAACTGTTAGTATGACTTAGAGAGTGATATTCTGAGACAATTTGCAATTGGTTTCAATCCTTTATTATTTGTGGTTTCTGAGTTATCTTTTTATTCAGCAGCTCTCCAGTTTGTAATTTCAGCAGTCTGGTTGCTAGGGTAGTAACCATGCATTGATATGAATAAGAGACTGGAATATGAATAGGAGAGGCCTGACTAGAGAGATGAGTAATAAAAAAATAGCAATAACAATTGTGAGCCCCATTTGAAAGAGGGAAAGATAAGAAAAGGCAAAAAACAAAAAAAAAAATATGTTCTATAACATACAAAGCTATTTCCCCCCCCCCCCCGTCTCGCTGCTGAAATCTTAAAGGAAATTATTTTTCATGGATGGGGGTGCGGTAAAGAGGATAGGGATAGGCTCAGAGCAGTTTGTTTAAACATGAGCACCTTTGTAAATAAAAAATATATATAGTACATTCCCCCTGTAGGGGGAGGGATAATTATGTGGCTTATTTCAACCTCATCTATTACTACTATGTAAATATTCCAGAAAGTGCCGCTTTGGATTCTTAGAATCTCAGCAGCTTTTTCCTGTCTCTGAAATGTTTGTGTAATTTGCCCTAACCTGTGCCAGATCTATCATGCCTCTCCCTTCACTTGTTTCCAGATGCGCTGCCCCTTGTCAAATGCCCAAAGGGAAGACTTTGCTAAGATGATGAAGGAATGCAAAGAGGAGAGTTTCTGGTACAGAGGTAACCCTGACACCATGTGCTTCTGACTTCTTAAGGTGGCCATACACGGGCCGATAAAAGCTGCCGACAGACCGTGTCGGCAGCTTATTGGCCTGTGTATGGGGGCCCCCGACGGGCTTCCCCGATCGAGATCTGGCCGAAAGTCGGCCAGATCTCGATGGGATGGGTTTAAAAATCCTGTCGGATCGCGGCCGCATCTGTTCGTTGATGCGGTACCGCGATCCGACCGCCCGTTTGTGAATGCTAGGATCCTATCGTTGGGCCCTAGGGCCCACGATCGGATCTGCCCGATATTGCCCACCTCAAGGTGGGAATATCGGAGGGAGATCCGCTCGTTTGGCGAGATCGCCAAACGAGCGGATCTATCCATGTATGGCCACCTTTAGATCAATAAAGTAACTTGCGTGTATATTGGCATTTAAATGTTATACAGGTATGGAACCTATTATCCAGAATGCTCGGCACCTGGGGTTTTCCAGATAATGGATCTTTCTGTAATTTGGATTTTCATACATTAAGTCTACTAGAAAATCATGTAAACATTAAATAAACCCAATAGGCTGGTTTTGCTCCCAATGAGGATTAATTATAACTTAGTTGAGGTCAAGTACAAGCTACTGTTTTATTATCACACAGAAAAAAGAAATCATTTTTGAATATGAGGATTATTTAATTATAATAAAGTCTATGGGAGACAGCCTTTCCGTAATTTGGATCTTTCTGGATCTCATACCTGTACTTACAATTCATTCACTATCTCATTAATATTTAACATATTTTGTATTTTGCAGCTCTTCCTATATCACTTGGAAGCATGCTCGTCACCCAGGGACTGATTTATAAAGGTCAGTATACTGAACTCTATGAGGAGCTTCCCAAATTTCTACACTTGTATATCTAAACTTGATGGTTCTCTGCGAATTAAGTACACGACCTCAAGAATGACTTGTTACCCTGGCAAAGTCAAATTAAATATTGGTGTGTCCATGTTCCAGGTAGCCTCTTGTAGACCCTTCAGATGTTGCAGAATGCTTGGATTTGTGGGTTTCAAAGAGCTACACATTGCCCATAAGACTAGAGGAAGATGAGAGAGTTTTACACAAAGCTTGAGCATTTATGAAGTAAAGTTCGTTAGTTATAATGGAAACACTGGGGTAATTTATAAACACTGGACACATTTGCACCTGGGCAGTAACCCATAACATCCAGTCAGTTACTAGCTGATATAAGCCAGCTACAAGAAGAATAAGCAAACATCTAATTGGTTGACATGGGATGATTCTCAGGAGCAAACTTGCCTAGTATTTTTTATTTTAATTGTATTTAGTATATCAGTTTTTTAAATTAGTATTTTTGTTCATTCTGGTATTTATATTTTTCATTCACAGCAGTCTAGTTAAACATAATGAACAACTGTATTCTGTTCATTTAATGATACTTACATGATATAATGTTCCCTTCTTCTTTAGGATACCTCTCCCGAAACAAAAGATTTGGATCCCTACCTAAAGTAGCACGTAAGTTATGAGGGAAATAGTGAAATTGGTTCTTAAAGGGGTGGTTCACCGTTGAGGTTACTTTTAGTATGATGTGGAGAGTGATATTCTGACACAATTGGCATTTGGTTTTCATTTTTTATTATCTGTGATTTTTGAGTTATTTAGCTTTTTATTCAGAAGCTCTAAAATTTGGAATTTCAGCAAGGTGGTTCCTAAGGCCGAAATTATCCTAGCAACCATGCATTGATTTGAATAAGAGACTGGAATATGAATAGGAGAGGCCTGAATAGAAAGTTGGGTAATTAAAAATAGCACTAGCAAAAAAATGGATAACCTTACAGAGCATTTGTGTGTTAGAGTCAGTGACCCCCATTTGTCAAAGATTCAGAAGAAAAAGGCAGATCATTAAATTGAAAAGTACATATAGAAAGTACATTCTATAACTGCCTTAAAGGTGAACCACCACTTTAACATGCCTGTAGTCATCACAATGTATAATGTAAACAGAATGGAAATGCCTGATAAAGATTTCTAATTTTCAGTTTTTCTCGAAAGCCTGCATTATAATATATTTCAACCAGAAAACAGTATCACAAATACATATTTCCTTTTTTTTAAATTTTTTTTTTAACTATGGCTAACAATGTACACCACTCTTCTGCTGGTCCCACTTACACAGAAGGATAAATGGAGGGAGTAAAGTTGTTAACCAACTCCCAGTGATCTACTGTATATGTTTACTTCCTACCCTGGGAAACCAGCCCCAGGTACTTTTCCTCTGAGCACCGCTCCACCACATTGTTTCAGTGTCCTAGGCATACTCTGCTCTGTACTGGGTAAGCCACATGTGCTGTACAAAATGTCACTGATTTCTGTATTTTGCAGCTTCAGTAGTCACTACAGGTTGCCTGTGGAACTGGAACAATAATTCATTTCAGCACTCAAAGCAAAAATAATCCAGGCTGATGCATTTAAAAATAAAACAAAACACCCTAGGTAGGAAGTATTCAACTAGAATCACTGGGGAGGGGGGTGCACAACAAGTTGCTACCCTTAGAGATTTCACCTTTTGGTCTCCTTTAAGGGTGGTGGCAGACAGGGAGATTAGTTGCCCAGCGACAAATCTTCACTACTGCGGGTAACTATTCTCCCTAAAGGGAAGTATACAAATCACCGTTGGAATAGCATACGTATCGCTCTGTTTTCCGAAGTTGCCTCACAAGGAAACTTCGGGCAACTTCAAATTCCAAAGTGGTAAATATGCTATCCCACCAGTGATTTTTATACTTGCCAGCGGAAAGGCATTTGGGGTGATTAGTCGCCCACAGTAGTGAAGATTTGCCGATGGGCGACTAATCTCCTCGTCTGCCACCAGAGAAGGGTTGAACAAAATGATAAGCAATAACAAATCTAACCAAGCATGTTTTTGCTAATTTGGACAGTGGCACAGCCAAGAAAGGAGCACTTTAATTTCCAGTTTAGAAGTATAACCGAGACAAACATTTCAAATACAATATGAACTCTACCAAGTGCATTCATATAGTTTAACTGGCAAAGGTTTTCTCATACAGTAGAGAGCAGTGGGGTCTGATAAACACTTTTTGTAGCCTTCTCAGAACTTGTTCTTTTTATGTTGGGCCACAGATGAGGATATCATGTAGCAGATTGTGCTGTTTCCCTGTAGCACAGGGAGAGGTAGAAGTTTTGCATGGAAGCAATCACAGCAAAGAAACATACAAAACAGCAGCAAATATTAAAGGTGGTGGGTTGAAACATCAACAACCATTTAGTTCACAGTGTCATGAACCTTTTCATTTGATAGAAATGCTACAGGCTTTTATAAGTGGCTATTTTACAAAGTGAATGTTTTTATTTTTTCACCCAATTTATTAGTGGCCGGAGTGCTGGGATATATGATTGGGAAAATCTCCTACTCAATAACTTTCCAGAAGAAGTTTGAGGAATCTGCAATGCAGCCCTTGTTTGATCCTGGGTTTGTTCCTCCATTTGCTCAGAAAAAGTAAGTGTGTGAATTTCATAACTTCAACTTTGGTTAATTCCACACGGGCTGATTTTTCAGGTTGAGAGTGATCTGATTCGCTGGATTTTTTTGTCTGCACCCACAGACACTGCATCGGCCTGGGTGCAGACAGATAGAGCAAATATTGGCATGGAAACACGAGTATGCAATTCTGCACAAAAATCCTCATTGTGTGTCTGCACCCAGGCCAACACAGTGCCTGTGAGTGTGAACCCAGGTGCCAGCGAAGGTCACAGATCAGCTGATGCATGACCTGCATTTATACACAAGAATGAGCCCCATATGTCAGTAGTCTTAATGTATTGTTCAAATATGAAATATGTATTTACATAACTGTACACTCACCCTTGGATAAGAAATGGCCTAGATGGACAGCAGATAAGAGGCTGGTATGATCATATCTATCAGGGACAGGCAAAGGAAATGTCAGATATAATGCAGAAAATACATTCCGTTGTGCATGACATTTTCCTACTGTATATCATTGTACCACACATTGAGACTACACAGGGCAACGCTTCGATCCCCCACAGGGATCTTCGTCAGGAGTGTTTGTTTGTTTTTGCTCCTGACGAAGATACCTGTGGGGGATCGAAACGTTGAGGCTTAACCCTTTAACCGCCAAGCACGTACGGCGTACGTGCTGGCGGTTCAGGGCTCAGGCTGCCAAGAACGTACCTCGTACGTTCTTTTGCAGCTGAGCCCTTCTCTCTGCATCGGCGGCTTTTGCCGCCTCTGCAGAGAGTCAGGAGGGTAGACAGCCCCCTGGGCAACGTGGCTGGGGGGCTGTCAAGTCGGATCTGCGACGCGATTGTCGCAGATCCGACTTCAAAGTAGCAGAAGCGCAATGTAAGCGCTGCTGCTGCTGGCTTACCTCCTCCTCGTCGCACCACGCGCCCAGTCACTTCCTGCTGCGCAGTAACTCTGCAGACACGCTGCCAGGAGTCGTCCTTCGGTTCCAGCGATCCTCCTGCTACAAAAACGGTAAGTGCACTTTTTTTTACACACTTACCTGCACTTACACATACCTACAGTACATTTATACACTTAGATGAACATTTTAGTAAAAATTTGTGTTTTTTTATTTTTTATTTTTTTATTTTAGCACACTTAGTCGATTTTGTACACTTATTTACACTTAATTACATGTATTTGCACACTCAGACAACTTTTATTAGTGCACAAATATGTATACACAAAAACTCACAAGCAGGGGTTTTTTTTTTTTTTTTTACTTATTCATTGTACTGTTTGTTTTGCCTAAAAGCATGTTATTTTGACAGCGTGACTATTGGATAATCGATTTCGGCCACTAATTACGCTGCCGGATCAATTATTTTGTTATTTCATTGATTTACGCTATTTTTGTGGTTTTATTGCAATTTTATCCATGCATTATTGTTCCTTATGTATCTTTAGTATAGTTTTGCTGTTTGGTGCTTTGGTATAGAAAGATTTATTTTACTTAGTTTGATTCGCCAGAATATATGCTTTCCAAAAATATATGGGTTTCTGGGGGTCTTTTTACAGTTTTGGGGTCTTATGGCACATAACGCACAGTTGGGGCTCTCTTTTCTGCAGCTTAGTTGGCTAGCGTGAAAATTCATAGGCATGTTTTTCATTTGGGGTCCGTACACGCCACATACTTTGGTAAATCTATGCATATTGGGCATCAAACTATTTAGTAGACCTCTGACGTCCATATTTAGGGTGATTTTTCTTTATACGTAAAACATTGTGTGTGATAAATGCGGCAAACTGCAACAATTTTAGGCGATTTTCAGAAATGTAAAAACCTCTGCGTTTAGAAAAGCTTTGCAGTTTGGTGTAGAAAGACGTCTTTATCTTTTTTGGATTCGTCAGAATGTGTACTTTCCAAAAATATATGGTTTTGGGGGGGTCTTTGCTGTTAGGAGGGTCTTGAGGCATATAATATGAAGTCAAGGGTCTATGTTCACAGAAGGCGAATCGGCAGCGGAGAAAAATCATATGCACTATTTTCATTTTGGGTCCGCACATGCCAGCTGCCTTGGTATATCAATGCATATTGGGCATCAAACGGTTCAATTGACCCTTGGCATCAGTATTTATGGTGTTTTAGAATTGTATGTAAGAAATTGGGTGAGATAAATGCGGCCAATTGCAATATTTTTAGGCAATTTTCAAAAATGTAAAAACTGTTGCTTTTATCGCCAAATTTAGGAAAGGCTTGCGGCTTGGTACTTTGGAGTACAAGGACACGCATACCCAATTTGGATTCGTGGGAATGTGTACTTTCCGAAAATATATGGTTTTCTGGGGTGAATGCACTTTTTTTTAACCTTTGCTCCCCCCAAAACTATGTATATGTGTTGATTTTGCAGTACCTGAAATGACAGACCATATGGGGGTCTTCCTTTTGGGGCCCCTATATGCCACGTGCTTGGGTACATCTATACATATTGGGCATCAAACTGTTCAGAGGACCCTAGGCTTTCATATTTGGGGTGATTTGTCTTGATACCTAAAAGTATGTGGGTAATACGATGCTGCAGGGTAGATATTTTGAGGTGATTTTTGGAAATGTCACCTAAATCACCAAATTTAGGAATGATTTGTGGCTTGGTACTTTGGCGTAGAAAGACATGCATACCCAATTTGGATTCGTTGGAATGTGTACTTTCCGAAAATATATGGTTTTCTGGGGTGAACTTACTGTTTTCTACTTTTGCCCCCGCAAAAACGATGTAAATGTGTTGATTTTGCAGTACCTGAAATGACAGACCATATGGGGGTCTTCCTTTTGGGGCCCCTATATGCCACGTGCTTGGGTACATCTATACATATTGGGCATCAAACTTTTCAGAGGACCCTAGGCTTTCATATTTGGGGTGATTTGTCTTGATACCAAAAAGTATGTGGGTAATACGATGCTGCAGGGTAGATATTTTGAGGTGATTTTTGGAAATGTCCCCTAAATCACCAAATTTAGGAATGATTTGTGGCTTGGTACTTTGGCGTAGAAAGACATGCATACCCAATTTGGATTCGTTGGAATGTGTACTTTCCGAAAATATATGGTTTTCTGGGGTGAACTTACTGTTTTCTACTTTTGCCCCCCCCAAAAAGATGTAAATGTGTTGATTTTGCAGTATCTGAAATGACAGACTATATGGGGGTCTTCCTTTTGGGGCCCCTGTATGCCACGTGCTTGGGTACACCTATACATATCAGGCATCAAACTGTTCAGAGGACCCTAGGCTTTCATATTTGGGGTGATTTGTCTTGATACCTAAAAGTATGTGGGTAATACGATGCTGCAGGGTAGATATTTTGAGGTGATTTTTGGAAATGTCACCTAAATCCCCAAATTTAGGAATGATTTGCGGCTTGGTACTTTGGCGTAGAAAGACATGCATACCCAATTTGGATTCGTTGGAATGTGTACTTTCCGAAAATATATGGTTTTCTGGGGTGAACTTACTGTTTTCTACTTTTGCCCCCCCAAAACAATGTAAATGTGTTGATTTTGCAGTACCTAAAATGTCAGACTATATGGGGGTCTTCCTTTTAGGGCCCCTATATGCCACATGCTTCGGTACACCTATACATATCGGGCATCAAACTGTTCAGAGGACCCTAGGCTTTCATATTTGGGGTGATTTGTCTTGATACCTAAAAGTATGTGGGTAATACGATGCTGCAGGGTAGATATTTTGAGGTGATTTGTGGAAATGTCACCTAAATCACCAAATTTAGGAATGATTTGCGGCTTGGTACTTTGGCGTAGAAAGACATGCATACCCAATTTGAATTCGTTGGAATGTGTACTTTCCGAAAATATATGGTTTTCTGGGGTGAACTTACTGTTTTCTACTTTTGCCCCCCCCAAAACGATGTAAATGTGTTGATTTTGCAGTACCTGAAATGACAACTATATGGGGGTCTTCCTTTTGGGGCCCCTGTATGCCACGTGCTTGGGTACACCTATACATATCGGGCATCAAACTGTTCAGAGCACCCTAGGCTTTCATATTTGGGGTGATTTCTCTTGATACCTAAAAGTATGTGGGTAATACGATGCTTCAGGGTAGATATTTTGAGGTGATTTTTGGAAATGTCACCTAAATCACCAAATTTAGGAATGATTTGCGGCTTGGTACTTTGGCGTAGAAAGACATGCATACCCAATTTGAATTCGTGGGAATGTGTACTTTCCAAAAATATATGGTTTTCTGGGGTGAACTTACTTTTTTCTACATTTGCCCCCCTCAAAACAATGTAAATGTGTTGATTTTGCAGTACCTGAAATGACAGACCATATGGGGGTCTTCGTTTTGCGGCCCCTATACGCCACGTGCTTGGGTACACCTATACATATTGGGCATCAAACTGTTCAGAGGACCCCAGGCTTTCATATTTGGGGTGATTTGTCTTGATACCTAAAAGTATGTGGGTAATACGATGCTGCAGGGTCGAAATTTTGAAGTCATTTTTGGAAATGTCCCCAAAATCACCAAATTTAGGAATGGTTTGCGGCTTGGTACTTTGTAGTAGAAAGACATGCATACCCAATTTAGAGTCGTGGGAATGTGTACTTTCCGAAAATATATGGTTTTCTGGGGTGAACTTACTTTTTTCTACCTTTGCCCCCCCCAAAACGATGTAAATGTGTTGATTTTGCAGTACCTGAAATGACAGAACATACAAGGAGGGGTCTTCATTTTAGGGCCCCTATATGCCACGTGCTTGGGTACACCTATACATATCAGGCATCAAACTGTTCAGAGGACCCTAGGCTTTCATATTTGGGGTGATTTCTCTTGATACCTAAAAGTATGTGGGTAATACGATGCTGCAGAGTAGATATTTTGAGGTCATTTTTGGAAATTTCACCTAAATCACCAGATTTAGGAATGATTTGCGGCTTGGTACTTTGGCGTAGAAAGACATGCATACCCAATTTAGATTCGTGGCAATGTGTACTTTCCGAAAATATATGGTTTTCTGGGGTGAACTTACTGTTTTCTACTTTTGCCCCCCCAAAACAATGTAAATGTGTTGATTTTGCAGTACCTGAAATGTCAGACTATATGGGGGTCTTCCTTTTAGGGCCCCTATATGCCACATGCTTCGGTACACCTATACATATTGGGCATCAAACTGTTCAGAGGACCCTAGGCTTTCATATTTGGGGTGATTTGTCTTGATACCTAAAAGTATGTGGGTAATACGATGCTGCAGGGTAGATATTTTGAGGTGATTTTTGGAAATTTCACCTAAATCACCAAATTTAGGAATGATTTGCGGCTTGGTACTTTGGCGTAGAAAGACATGCATACCCAATTTGAATTTGTGGGAATGTGTACTTTCCGAAAATATATGGTTTTCTGGGGTGAACTTACTGTTTTCTACTTTTGCCCCCCCAAAACAATGTAAATGTGTTGATTTTGCAGTACCTGAAATGTCAGACTATATGGGGGTCTTCCTTTTAGGGCCCCTATATGCCACATGCTTCGGTACACCTATACATATTGGGCATCAAACTGTTCAGAGGACCCTAGGCTTTCATATTTGGGGTGATTTGTCTTGATACCTAAAAGTATGTGGGTAATACGATGCTGCAGGGTAGATATTTTGAGGTGATTTTTGGAAATTTCACCTAAATCCCCAAATTTAGGAATGATTTGCGGCTTGGTACTTTGGCGTAGAAAGACATGCATACCCAATTTGAATTCGTGGGAATGTGTACTTTCCGAAAATATATGGTTTTCTGGGGTGAACTTACTGTTTTCTACTTTTGCCCCCCCAAAACAATGTAAATGTGTTGATTTTGCAGTACCTGAAATGTCAGACTATATGGGGGTCTTCCTTTTAGGGCCCCTATATGCCACATGCTTCGGTACACCTATACATATTGGGCATCAAACTGTTCAGAGGACCCTAGGCTTTCATATTTGGGGTGATTTGTCTTGATACCTAAAAGTATGTGGGTAATACGATGCTGCAGGGTAGATATTTTGAGGTGATTTTTGGAAATTTCACCTAAATCACCAAATTTAGGAATGATTTGCGGCTTGGTACTTTGGCGTAGAAAGACATGCATACCCAATTTGAATTCGTGGGAATGTGTACTTTCCGAAAATATATGGTTTTCTGGGGTGAACTTACTGTTTTCTACTTTTGCCCCCCCAAAACAATGTAAATGTGTTGATTTTGCAGTACCTGAAATGTCAGACTATATGGGGGTCTTCCTTTTAGGGCCCCTATATGCCACATGCTTCGGTACACCTATACATATTGGGCATCAAACTGTTCAGAGGACCCTAGGCTTTCATATTTGGGGTGATTTGTCTTGATACCTAAAAGTATGTGGGTAATACGATGCTGCAGGGTAGATATTTTGAGGTGATTTTTGGAAATTTCACCTAAATCACCAAATTTAGGAATGATTTGCGGCTTGGTACTTTGGCGTAGAAAGACATGCATACCCAATTTGAATTCGTGGGAATGTGTACTTTCCGAAAATATATGGTTTTTTGGGGTGAACTTACTGTTTTCTACTTTTGCCCCCCCAAAACAATGTAAATGTGTTGATTTTGCAGTACCTGAAATGTCAGACTATATGGGGGTCTTCCTTTTAGGGCCCCTATATGCCACATGCTTCGGTACACCTATACATATTGGGCATCAAACTGTTCAGAGGACCCTAGGCTTTCATATTTGGGGTGATTTGTCTTGATACCTAAAAGTATGTGGGTAATACGATGCTGCAGGGTAGATATTTTGAGGTGATTTTTGGAAATTTCACCTAAATCACCAAATTTAGGAATGATTTGCGGCTTGGTACTTTGGCGTAGAAAGACATGCATACCCAATTTGAATTCGTGGGAATGTGTACTTTCCGAAAATATATGGTTTTCTGGGGTGAACTTACTGTTTTCTACTTTTGCCCCCCCAAAACAATGTAAATGTGTTGATTTTGCAGTACCTGAAATGTCAGACTATATGGGGGTCTTCCTTTTAGGGCCCCTATATGCCACATGCTTCGGTACACCTATACATATTGGGCATCAAACTGTTCAGAGGACCCTAGGCTTTCATATTTGGGGTGATTTGTCTTGATACCTAAAAGTATGTGGGTAATACGATGCTGCAGGGTAGATATTTTGAGGTGATTTTTGGAATTGTCACCTAAATCACCAAATTTAGGAATGATTTGCGGCTTGGTACTTTGGCGTAGAAAGACATGCATACCCAATTTGGATTCGTTGGAATGTGTACTTTCCGAAAATATATGGTTTTCTGGGGTGAACTTACTGTTTTCTACTTTTGCCCCCCCCCAAAACGATGTAAATGTGTTGATTTTGCAGTACCTCAAATGACAGACCATATGGGAGTCTTCCTTTTGGGGCCCCTATATGCCACGTGCTTGGGTACACCTATATATATTGGGCATCAAACTGTTCAGAGGACCCTAGGCTTTCATATTTGGGGTGATTTCTCTTGATACCTAAAAGTATGTGGGAAATACGATGCTGCAGGGTAGACATTTTTAAGTGATTTTTGGAAATGTCACCAAAATCACCAAGTTTAGGAATGATTTGCGGCTTGGTACTTTGGAGTACAAAGACATGCATACCCAATTTAGATTCGTGGCAATGTGTACTTTCCGAAAATATATGGTTTTCTGGGGTGAACTTACTTTTTTCTACATTTGCCCCCCTCAAAACGATGTAAATGTGTTGATTTTGAAGTATCTGAAATGACAGACCATATGGGGGTCTTCCTTTTCAGGCCTCTATATGCCACTTGCTTGGGTACACCTATACATATTGGGCATCAAACTGTTCAGAGGACCCTAGGCTTTCATATTTGGGGTGATTTGTCTTGATACCTAAAAGTATGTGGGTAATACGATGCTGCAGGGTAGAAATTTTTAAGTGATTTTTGGAAATGTCGCCAAAATCACCAACTTTAGAAATGGTTTGCCGCTTGGTACTTTGGTGTAGAAAGACATGCATACCCAATTTGGATTCAGGGGAATGTGTACTTTCCGAAAATATATGGTTTTCTGGGGTGAACATACTTTTTTCTACCTTTGCCGCCCCCCAAAACGATGTAAATGTGTTGATTTTGCAGTATCTGAAATGACAGAACAAACGGGGGGTCTTCCTTTTGGGGCCTCCTATGCCACGTGCTTGGGTACATCTATTCATATTGGGCATCAAACTGTTCAGTGGACCCAGGATTTTATATTTGGGGTGTTTTACATTGATACCTAATGATGTGTGGGAGATATGTTGCTGTAGAGTGGAAGCTTTGAGGTCATTTTTCAAAAAATTCACCAATTTCTATAAAACATTATAACTTTAGGAAACAATTGCAACTTGGTGGTTTGGAGTACAAAGATATTTCTACCCATTTTTGATTCACCAGAATCTGTTCTTTCTAGTAATGGGTAGTTTTCTAGGGTAAACCTACTGTTAGCGGAATGTTTGGCCTTGAAATCAAAAGTATGCCGTTTGGGAAGTGTTGCTTTGGAAATTTGGTTGTGTACTGCTTGTAGATTTTGAGCTATACAAGTGAGAAATCTCCATAAAACTATATATATTTGGTATTGTCGCGTTCAGGAGACATAGACCTTTCTAAATCGGCTGTGTTCTCGTACATAAAATGAATGATGTTTCTGATATATGTGATTGTTCTTCGTGCAACATGATTTTTTTCATTTTATTTGACACTTAGAATCCAATATTTTATTAGAGAAGTAGAATTACACCAAAATTCTTGCATATTGTGAAAGTTCAGGTTGTCCTGAAAAAAACAATATATTGTTTTCCTGGGTTAACTAAAAGACCACCCCAGGAAAGGCCCTTAAAGTGAAAGAGTGCAAAATATCTAAAAACTGCTTGGCAGTAGATGTTCGCATCTAGGACAAAACGGCTGGCAGGGAAAGGGTTAATAATAAAAAATTTTTTTGTTTTTTCACTAAAACCCTGTGAGTGCCGCAATCCTTATTCACTGCTTATTTCCTATGCTGGCACCCAGGTATTAATTTACGGAGTGCACCATTCCTTTGGTTATATATTCCCACCTTCCCAGCTATAGTCAGGTGATCCCACTGGTGTCTAATAAAAGGGCAGCCAAGTTTGGGAGTTTTACTTTGAAAGCAGCAAGTAAGTTGCAGGTAAAACTTAGTCCCTTTATAAAATGTATAATTAAGCAATTGAATTCTTAATGAATCAGATGAAAATCAAGTGTAGGACTGGCCAGATATGGGATGACTTTGACGTAGTTGTCCATCTTAAATATATTGCAATATATGGACAAACAATCCCTGTTTTGTTTAAAGGGTAAGGCATTTTTCAGTAGCAGTATGCACAAAATGTCTGTCTTAAATATATTGATAATGGGTTGAGTGCAGAGGACTCTTGTATTTGTCTATATATATATATATATATATATATATATATATATATATATATATATATATATATATATATATATATCGATATTCTATCATATTCTTAAGATAAAGCAAAGTTATTTGTGCAAAGGAGCACTTCATTTCATTCAATTTTTCTTACCAGCGGCTGCCAACATACCTGTGAGGAATGCAAAGCCAAATCCGCCGCTGATCAAAGTCAAAATATCCAGACTTCTGCCCCCGGAACTTCTGTAAGTATCAAAAAGCGTCGCTAAGAACATACAGTTGTTTCTAAGTTAATCCTCCACTAAAGACTCCTGCTTTACCTAACTTTAAGTAATAGAGGGCAGATGCCTGCAGTGCGTTTGCTATTCCATTATACTGTGGATAATCTCACCCTCCCATTTAATTAGCTCAGTCATACTGTAGGGATGTTGTGCTGCTTCATTTGTTGCTGATATACAGGTCCCACAGTGGGTTAGTCGAGGGCCCCAGAGCTGGGAACCCACCAGTCCTAAATCATGTGGTTGCCTCTTAGATTTGAATTTGTGCAATAAAAGAAAGTAGTGTTGTTCCCCTGCCCATCCCTTATACATAAATTCATAGAATCATTTAGTTATATAATGTGGGTTTCAAGACAATGATGGACAGTCAATATTCTTGACACTATATATGATTGACTAATGTATGGTTTCCTTTTAGTGAGGATTCGCATGAAAGAAACGCTCCTCAGAGAGAGGAATATATTTTTGGTTGTGATAAACTGTTTTTTCTGGGATGCTTGAAGATTTTTAAAAACTGCAATGAATTAAAATTTATACAAAAATCAATATTTTTTTCTGTTTCAATATTTTTAATTGACAGAAATAAAAAGGAAATTGTGCAACAGACAGATCAAAAGAATTGACATCACCTCTGTGCATTTACAAGCAGATATCGGAAGTATAATACAACGAGACGATGGTACAAATAAAAAAAACAAAAAGGGCTGATAGTTTTAGGTCGGGATTTCCTGGGTAGCCAAAGAAATGAGAAGGCATTGTAGGGGGCAACAAAGGCATTCTCAATAGCAACCCACTGAGGGGGGTCAGAGGTGCAGTGTAAAGCCGGGAGTTGACATAACTGTGCTGACCAGTGATAGTATCTGAGATTAGGCAGACCTAAGCCGCCATTAGATAACGATCTATACAGTATATTCCTATGTACCCTGGGAAATTTATTGTTCCATACAAATTTGAGAAGCTTAGATTCAAAATTTTTTAAATCTTGGAAGTTAAGTGATAGGGGGAGCACTCTAAAGAAATACAATAGTTTAGGGAATAGTGTTATCTTAATAGCCCAAATGCGACCTATACATGAAATATGATATTTGCTCCAATCTTCCAGGCATTTGCCTAATTTGCGATAAATATTGCAATAGTTGATTTTATATAATGTATCATAGGAATTGGTCAAATGGATGACTAGAAAGGAGACTGATGTTTTCTGCCATTGAAATGAGAAGTTAAGGGTAAGCAATTTGGTTACATCATGAGGAAGTCCTATATTGAGAGCCTCTGTCTTTTCCGGATTAATAGTTAACCCTGAGAGATTACCAAATTTTGTCAATATGTTGTATAAATTAGGCAGGGATGTCATTGGTCACATCATCTGCAAAAAGGCTAATTTTGTGTTGTCTATCATTGATTTTGAGGCCTCGGACATCTGGGTTAGCCCTGATTGTCTCTGCTAGGGGTTCAATGGCTATGTTAAACAATAGGGGGGATAAGGGGCAACCCTGTCTGGTGCCTCTTAAGATTGGGAAGGATTCGGACATGTTGCAACCAATACGAACTCGGGCCGTAGGGGATTTGTACAGGGCCGCCAGCCATGTAAGGAAATTGAGGCCGAACCCCCTGTTCAATAAAGAGGACCAGAGGAAGGCCCAAGAGATGGAATTGAATGCTTTTCTAAAGTCTAGCTTGAGAATCATAGCTGGTTGTAATGTTGACTTAGCACGAGATGTCAGCAATATGAGCCGTCGTACTGCGTCGGAGGCCTGATGGCCCCGTACAAATCCCACCTGATCATTGTGAATTAAGTGGGGCATGATAGGGCCTAATCTAGTGGCTAAGATTTTTGCCAAGAGTTTAATGTCAACATTTAACACTGATATGGGTCTAAAGTTCCGGCAGTCAGTTGGTTCGGGTGAATGTTTAGGTATAGGGGAGATGTTAGCTAGTAACAATACTGGAGTAAAATGTTCTCCTGAGAGCAGACCATTAAACATATTAGTCATGTGAGGGGCTAATATATGGATGAATTTTTTGTAGTAAATGGCAGAGAAGCCATCGGGGCCTGGCGATTTGGATAAATGTAGGGAAGATGTAGCTGAGATCACTTCCTCTATTGTAACCTTAGCTTCAAGTCGATCCTTTTGTTCAGGGGATAAGCGGCAAAGATTACACTCTTGTAAGAACTGGAGTACAGCAGTTTTAGAAGGTTTAAGGTCGTTAGAGTAAAGTTTACGGTAATACCGTGAGAATTCCTTCACAATGGCTCGAACTGATCTAATTAGTCTGCCTGAGGTCCCTTTGAGCATGGTGATTGGAGTAAAATCAAGTCTATTATTGAGGCGGCGTGCTAATAACCGGGTTGGTTTGTTAGTTTGAGTATAGAGTTTTTGCTGAGACCAGCGTAGGCCTTTTTCTGCACGCAAGGTGAGGGCCAAATCTAACTGAGATTTGAGGGACCCTATGTGGGACTCTAGGGAAGGTGTAGGCTTGGTGCTAAAGTCAAGAGAAGCTTGGGTAAGTTCTTTTGTGAGTGAAACAATTTCTTGTTCTCTGGAGCGTTTCCTCTGGGAACCTATCTGGATCAGATTGCCTCTCAAAACTACCTTATGGGCTTCCCATAGAAGAGTAGATGAGGGAACTGAGCTTTTGTTATCCTGAAAGTAATTTCTAAGCGTCTGCTCCACTTGTTGTACTACCTCTGGGATTTTCAAAAGGGACTCGTTGAGGCACCAGCTAAATTCCCCTGTCGTATTATAGATCTGAGAAATAGTTAAAGCAATAGGGTCATGGTCTGACCAAGGTGTCACTAAGATCTTAGACACAAGGGGGAGGTCTAGAACCTGTTGGGAAACCCATATATGATCTATCCTAGAATGGTGTTTGTGGGGGTGGGAGTAATGAGTGTATTGTCTTGTCATAGGATGGTCCTCTCGCCAAACATCCACCAACCCTAAATGCAACATGCCCCGTTTAACCTTCTGAACATCCGGGTGACGTTTTACTACGGTCTGGGGAGTGTGTTGTAAGGGCTGTTGCCTATCCCAAAAGGAATCCAAGATCAAGTTTGTATCGCCACATAGTATAATTTTCCCCGTCTCAGCGTGAGACACATACGTGAGAAGTCTATCAAAAAACTGGGCTTGGGAAACATTAGGAGCATAGTAAGAAATCATTGAGAAAAGTTTCCCTTCTAATTCAAACGTAAGAACCAAAAATCTCCCTTCAGGGTCAGAGTAGGTGTCTCGAATTTGTAAAGGCAGACCCACATGGATACAGATAGCTACACCCCTGGTCTTGTTGTCACTATTTGCTAGATATACCGTAGGGTATTTTTTATGAAAATATTTGGGGAAGGATTGTTTGGAGAAATGTGTTTCTTGCAGACATAGGATATCAGCTTTAAGAGAATTATAGTACATAAATGCTTTTTTCCATTTCACTGGGGAATTAAATCCCTGTACATTATGAGATAATATGGTTAGCCCCATAAATATCAGACAGAGAAGATAGATTAAGCTGAAAAGGGGATATCATCTGAGAGACGGTACCTATGGGAAAGAGAAGAGCAATAGCATAGCACACAAACCAAAAGGACAATAGCACCGGTTGCAAAAATGCCTTATAGTCCCACATGTAATATCGTTCAAGCAATAGTGGTCTAACAAAAAAATAAGAATAAAAAAAGAAAAAACTAAAAAGGAGAAAAAACCATAACAACAATGTACAACAGGCGCTAGCACTATAGGTGGTAGACTCGCTAGCCACCCTGTTTAGCGCCAAATTGGGGGTATCAAAAACTCCACGGGTCCTTCCCGTCATTCCTGAGGATAAAGGCACTTGCTTCCCCCCAACAAAAAGAGGGAAAGGCTGGAAATTATGTGACACATCTCGGTGGAAAGGTAGTAAAAGATATATCTGAAACAAGGTGTTGCTTGAGAGTCATCGAAGATACAAATTATGGATCAGAAAAATAAAAAGTTCAGCCTCAAGTAAACTCCGAAAAATAAAGTGGAACATATTGCGTCATATGTAGTAGGGTAATAGAAACAGTAAGTATGAGGCCTAATATTGTAAAAAAGGGCTTATAGCGGGAAGATGAGATTGTTAGTGCCACTGCGGTTCAAGGTCTCAATCAAGGGGACTTACCCTCAAAACGTAAATAGCGAGAAAGAGCTGTCATACCTCTGACGACAGACTTTCAAGGGCCAAAAGGAGAGAACATCCCTGGAGGGGGACAAACCTGTAGCCATGCCACAAGGTAAGTATCAGGGATCCGACTTCTGGGATAAGGCCGACGCTGTCATTCCCCTGGTGACCGGTTTGCCTACCGTGTGCCAAATCGGAGAAACCGCCCTGCGCGGAGGATGGCGGCGAAGATGGAGGGAGTGACGTAGTTAGTTTCAAGCGTCGGAGAAGTTCCATGGCCGACTCCAGGTCTGAGAAGGAGTGTTGCTTGTTGTTAAACGTAAACGCCAGGCGAAATGGAAACAGCCACCTGTATCTGATGCCATGGTGCTGGAGGACATGGACAATGCCAGCAAAGGTTTTGCATTTCTGTAGGGTAACAGGTGCAATATCTGCATATATCTGGAATTTAACACCGTTGTATTCCAAGGTCTGAGAAGCCCTTGCTGCTTGGAGGGCCTTCACTTGAGTTTGATGAAAGTGCAGCCTGAGGACAATGTCTCTAGGCGGGCCTTCCTGGGATATAGGCCTAAGCGCTCGATGCACTCGATCGCATTCAAACCTCTCGGAAGGTAGGTCAGGTAAGAGCATAGAGAGAATAGTGTGAGTTACCGTTGGTAGGTCCGTCTCAGATTCTGGAATCCCCGGGATGCGCAAGTTAATGCGACGAGATCTGTTATCGGAATCCTCCAGCTTATCCATGGCTTCCTTAAAGGAATAGTTCAGTGTGAAAATAAAAACTGGGTAAATAGAGAAGCTGTGCAAAATAAAAAATGTTTCTAATATAGTTAGTTAGCCAAAAATGTAATATATAAAGGCTGGAGTGACTGGATGTCTAATAAAACAGCCAGAATCCAACTTCCTGCTTTTCAGCTCTATAACTCTGAGTTAGTCAGCGACTTGAAGGGGGGCCACATGGTACATTTCTGTTCAGTGAGTTTGTAATTGATCCTCAGCATTCAGCTCAGATTCAAAAGCAACAGAAATGACCCATGTGGCCCCCCCTCAAGTCTCTGATTGGTTACTGTTTGGTAGCCAGGGCAACGAGTCAGTGTAAACCAAGAGAGCGGAAAAGCAGGAAGTAGTGTCCTGACTGACTTGTTGTACATGAAATCACTCCAGCCTTTATACATTACATTTTTGGCTAACTGACTATATTAGAAACATTTTTTATATTGCACAGCCTATCTATTTACCCAGTTTTTATTTTTACACTGAACAATTCCTTTAAGCTGCGTCTGAAGTTGGACGATATCCTGTTCATGGGCATCTAGCACCGTTACCACGTAATCTATCTTAGTTTCCACTACGTCAATCCGCTGGCCCAACTCATGCATCTGACCTGCAACCCCTTTAGTAATATCGGCAGCGGTTCTAGCCAGTTCTTGTTGTAGCAAGGCCTTGAATTGCCCCATCAAGTCCGAGGTCTGGATTTCTCCCGAAGGAGGCGGGAGTGAATCGGATTGCGAGTCGAGGCCTTGCCAAGAGTCTTCCTGCGTCGCCATAGTCTTAGGAGAGGGAGGCGGAGGCTTCTGTAGGAATGACGCAATTGTATTCGCTGTGCCTTTAGACGATTGAACGGAGCCTTTCTTCTCCCGTTGTCATCTCCTATTAGCCATCCGGTGGGTCAGTAGAGGTTTAGAGGTATGTCACCGTAGAAATAGAAAGGTCAGCTCAAGTGCAAGGGGCAAAAATGAGGGATAAGGCTTCCGTGGACGAGGAGCGATCTCACACCACCGCCATCTTGGATCGCGCCTCACGTGACCCCCCAAAGTCGATATTTTTTTAAATAAGGGAATTTTTGTCCCTTATCTTAGTAGGATAGGTGCTAATTCTGTGTGAGTACTGAGTGCATCTACCTTTAAGAGAAAACCAGAAGATTGCAGCATTTGCTTACTGTACACCTCCACCAATGCTTGGCCTAACTCCTACTTGTTTGATTATTCACTTGGGCCTCTGCTTTTCATGCATCCCATTTAGGCTCAAACTGTAACCAAGATTGTTTATCAAGTGACCTGCTACCTCTTCACTAGTTAGAAAGAATGTCTGTTCCCTCTGTTAATATTTGACTCCAACCTGTGCAGGAAGCAGGTGTAACATATCAGCCAGAAACTGCCAAACTCTTATCACATAGGAAGGAACTTTGCTTTTATTGCACTGCTGTTCAGGTCACAGGGACTTCTCTTTATCTAGAACACAATTAACTTTTCACTGGATGCATATTTGTAAAACCTAATGTTTGTGGTTTCCAACCTTGTCTTCAAATTCAGTCACTTGGGGGAGCTCTAATACAACAGAAAGCTGTATTAGGAAGGATAATTTATTTCATAGCTACAGATAATATGGGCATTAAAGGACAAATAAATTTAAACTAAAGAAGTAGCAAGAAATCTTTTACTTTATGTTTTGTGCTTCTGTACCAGCCCAAGGCAAACACAGCCTTTTAGCAGTAAAGATCTGCGTCTCCAAAGATGCCCCAGTAGCTCCCCATCTTCTTTTCTGCTGATTCACTGTACATGCTCTGTGCTGCTGTCACTTACTGAGTTTAGGGACCCACTCACACATACAGTACACATAGAATAGAAATGTCACAATATAAGGCTGATTAGTAATTAATATGGATAATTACTACATGGCAGTACAGAAACCAGTGCATCTAGCATCAGAATTTAATAATCAGCCCTGTAGCATCATCTTATATTACAGACCAACCTCATTTTCTGCTGGATAATTAGTGACGACCCCTAAGCTTAGCTTCTCAACAGCTGCTCAGAGCCCACTGAGCATGTGAGTGTCACAGACACTTTCCAAGATGGTGACCCCCTGTGACAAGTTTGAAGCCTTGGATCATTGCTGCTATTGACAAGCTGAAACTTTAGGCTGGTGCAGTACAGTATATACTGTAAAACATGGCAGTTTTAGCCATATTAATTTTTAGGGTTTAGTTCTCCTTTAAGGGAAAACAAATCTAGTTATGTGTAAGAAAGGTATATTGGGTATATACAGTAAGCGTAACATTGGGTGCCCAAGGTTTGTTCTGAATCTAGAAGGGAGCATGTTGGGAGTTGTGGTTCTGCAGAGTTGGGAGGTAAAGCATTGGTACAGTGACAAAACTCCATTGGGCAGGGGTATAACTTAATGGCCCCTGGAACTCCAGGAGAACTTTCAGGAACTGGAAATTCAAACAACTATCAAAATCTCCCATATGTCCAGTCCCCAGAACAAACGCACAACGCCCTTGGCCTGGGACTTTGTGACCTTTACACAAATCTGTTTTTGAAAACAGACCCTGGCATTTCAAGTGAACGGAGACAATAACTGCCCCCTCAGAGGCCCATATTATTATCAGACGACTCGTATTATTGGGGTGTGTTGGTTAAAAAGAGGTTGTTTGTAAAAGTACAACTTCCATATTAGTTTGTGTACTAATTCTTAGATATTCTTTCACATTACAGGAGTATTTATTAACAGAGCTGTGAAATTTCCTCTCTGATAAATGTACCCCTTTATTAGGGACATTCCGTTTTTAGATTTTTGTCAGTAGTTGAATCACAGTTCCTATTTTCCCACTTTCCCACTATAACAGCAGACTGCCTGGGATTCTGGATGTTGTAGTCCAACAACAACTGTATGGAGTCATGCTCATAAAACTTTCTTTTATTGATGCACGGAATGTAAATATATTATGTAAAAAATTCCTTTTTTCCATATTTAGTCATAATCTTATTCTCATAATAATCCCCATATGATGAAGTGCTTATAATTTAGAAATAGAAAGGCTTTAATACTGCTGATGGGCTCCCTCTGAGAAAGAGCAATACATTTATGGAAGCTTTGCCAATCCGGATCATCTGGAAATCACTTAATGCTTTGGATAAAAAGGAAACATCTTTTTCCACTGAAAACCCAAGGAAGAAATGAATTGGAGGTATCTAAAGGGCATGTAATGGATTCCAGGGCTGTTGGGGAATGTTGAGATATAATTCACAGTGGAAAAGCCAAAATGTAGTAATGCTGTGTTTGTAATGACTTATGTGCGTTATTCAGCCTGTAAGGGAAGGAAACTATCCGGCTAATTGCCTATATGGGTTACACATTGCCTGGGGTTCTGCAAAACTCAAAGGTCAGAATACTAAGCACAATATATATTTAAATATAATATATAGAATTACTAGTATGCTCTGGGATCTACCCAGGTAAAAGTATGTGTCCCTGTTTCAGGGGTGTGAATTACGGCCCTTATAGTGCATTTCTCTCTAAAATGGGTTGTTCCAGACATTGCTCACGGGTTACCCGCAAAAGCCTGTGGTACCCTGCGGATAGAAGTTCCGGGTGTGGGTATAGATGCGGGTCAGCGATTTCGCGGGTCGGGCCACAGGTCTTCTCAATAGCGATTTTTACTGTTTTTTCCTGATCATGTCTACTTCCAGTTTACAATCACAGCACTTCCTGATTCTTGATGGTCAGCCGGTCACAATGTCTCCTATCAGCAGAAAACTGCAACGGCTTGTGGTTATACCAGTGAGCACCACAGAGCGATCCTCTTCCGCTTTCCTTCACGCCACTGTGCATGTTTAGTAGAATGAAAAGCCAAACTTTAACTAAATAGTTAGCTATATCGTTTAACTGTGCATGCATTTGCCCCGAGAAATTTGAAGAAAGAAGATGACCAGAAGAGGATCGCTCTGTGGTGCTCACTGGTATAACCCTGGGCCGGTGCAGTTTTATGCTGATAGGAGCACCGGCCCAAGGTTTCAGGTAAGTCAATACAATCACTTTGGGGTGCGGTGCTTAACATTTATAGGTGCAGCAGATCTCAGAAACACTGTTTATACAACTAAATATTAGTTCAGTGATTCAAAGGAAAGCAAAATCTTGAAACATTTTTCAGAATGCAGATACTGTGTTGTATGCTTTAATAACCAGATTGTGAGTTTGCAGCAGCAACTTCTTTATTCAAATACAGTGGACCACCAAGGAAGCATGTATCTCTGTGCAACTCACTCTCATCTCTTCTGAGCTGACCCCGCCCGCTGCTTCCTTGTTCTGACAAACTTTATTAACATCAACAATTATCAACACATCCTTCCCTTTTAAACATTTCAACAAAAATGGTGGTAATAAAAACAACCTATCGAAATAGTTGGAACTTAGTACAGGTGGTTTGCTACACTTATAATGCTGTGGCAACTGACCAAGTCACTTTAACACTGTTCAACTAGTCTTGATGGTTTCTTGATAATCCGGCCATAACGTGTTTGTACTCCATGAGTAAGTGTTTGTGCCTGGTTATTGCCAGTTGTATTATGTGTATTAATTGTGGACTGATCTGAGTTTCTTGTTCCTTGAATGGGTGAAGTATCTCTCAGAAAGGATTGTGATATGTCCATCTGGTTGTTCCTCTCGGTGTAATCTACTGGCACCTGTTTATTTCCTTCGGCATCTCTTCGCTGTATGTCCTCTGGCCAGTAAGCATCCACTGGTAGATGCTGCTCCATGTGAATCCAATCCTGATCCTGTGCTTCCTCTGACTGATTACAATGCTGACCATCTGAATGAGTCACGCTTGGTATTTTTGGGATTTTATACAAATGCCTTCTATTTCGCCTTAAAATTTTCCCATCACTTGTTTTAACCTCATAAGAACGAGGTGCGACTAGGCGTAGCACTTGAGCTTTTTCACACCAGGTAGATCCATTCCAAATTCTGACCTCATCTCCAATGTGTAAATTTTCAAGTGGTTTTGTACTTTTATCATAATTTTTCTTTTGTCTCTCTCTCATATTTTGTTTCTGTTGTCTGTACCGTTTATGAAGGGTCTTATCATTGTGGTAACACTTAAGCTCCAATGCAGGTAATTTTGTCTGTATTTGTCTTGCAAAGAACAACTCTGCTGGAGATTTGCCTCCTTCCAGGGATGTTGCTCTGTAGTTTAAAAGTGCCACTTCTGGGTCCTGCCCTGAATGAACAGCTTTTTTCATCAACTGTTTTATAATCTTTACACCACACTCTGCAAGTCCATTACTCTGTGGGAATCTAGGGCTTGAAGTGACATGGTTGAATCCAAATTCTTCTGTGAACCTTACAAAGTCTTTTCCTATAAATTGAGGACCATTGTCTGTTCTTACTTCTCTTGGTATTCCATATCTGCAGAACTGTGTCTTAAGTATTTTGCATACTTCAAATGATGTGCTGTTTTTCAATTTTCGAACTTCTGGATAATTAGAGTATGCGTCCAATATTGCCAAGTGCTCCTTTCCATTCATCATGAATAAATCAACTCCAATTGTATCCCAGGGACCAAATGGTATTTCTCTCTGTATTAGAGGCTCCCTTGGAAGTGCTGGGGCAAAGGTTTGGCAAGTTGTGCAGCTTGTTATCATTTGAGCAATATCCTCATTTATAGAGGGCCAAAATAAAGATTCTTTTGCTCGTCTTTTGCATTTTTGAATTCCAAGATGCCCTTCATGAATTATTCTTAACATGTCCTTTCGCAGCGATGAAGGCACAACAAGTTGAGATCCTTTGAGCAATACTCCATCCCATGTAGAAAGTTCATCACAACATTGCCGATATGACTTTGGAAGATATTTTTTTGGATTGTTTGAATGTAATGCAGTTATCACTTCTTGTAGATGATCATCAGAGGCAGTGCTTGTTTTAAATTTCTTCCACATTTCTTCTGATACTGCTTTCCTTGACATGACACTATTAATATGTATTTCCACACTTGATTCCTTTTCACTGTCTGATGCAACAGTGTCCTCATTCCATGTCCTTGATAAAGCATCTGCAACCAGAAGGAATCGGCCTGGTGTATATTCTACTTTGTAGTCATATTTCTGCAATTTCAACAACAAACGTTGAATGCGTGGAGGAGCTTTCCATAGTTCTTTCTGTGTGATGGTAAGTAGTGGCTTGTGATCTGTTTCAACAATAAATTTTGTCCCATACACAAAGTTGTGGAATGCTTCACATCCAAAAGCAATACCAAGAGTCTCTTTTTCTATTTGTGCATATTTGTGCTCTGTGTGTGTGAATGGGCGTGATGCATATGCAACTGGCTTCCATTCCATTCCATACTGTTGTAGTAGAACTGCACCTATTCCATCTTTTGATGCATCTGTTGATATTTTTGAAATCCGGCATATGTCAAAATATTGCAGCGTCTGTGCACAACAAAGAATGTCTTTGAGTGATTTGAACTCCTGTTCCTGCTTCTCTGTCCATTTCCACTCAGCGTGCTTTAGTAACATACTCCTCATATGGGGAGTCTTGTCTGCCAGATTGGGAATATACTTGCTAAGGTAGTTTAACATACCCATGAACCGCTGCAGTTCTTTTTTATTACTGGGGCTGGCCATTCGTTTAATTGCTAGAACTTTTGCAGGATCTGGTTTCACTCCAGTGTGAGAAATGATTTCACCAAGATACAAAATTTCTGTTTTCTTAAACTGACATTTAGTGTGGTTCAGTTTAAGTCCATTTTCTTGTGCTATCTGTAAGACTTGCTTTAGTCTTTTGTCATGCTCTGCTTCTGTGGTGCCCCAAATTAAAATATCATCTATATAGACTTTAACTCCTTCAACCCCTTCCAAGAGTTGTTGCATTGTTCTGTGAAAAATCTCTGGGGCTGAACTTAATCCAAAAGGCAGATGCTTGAACTGATACCTTCCAAAAGGTGTATTAAAAGTACATAATTTTCTACTCCTCTTAGTGAGAGGAATCTGCCAAAATCCATTTGAGGCATCTAGGATTGTAAACAATTTGGCATTTGCCATTTCACCCAGGATTTCATTCCGAGTGGGTATATGAAAATGTTCTCTCCTTATGTTTTCATTTAACTCTTTGGGATCCAAACACAATCTTAGAGACCCGTCTTTTTTCTCTACAATGACTAAGGAATGCACCCAAGAGGAAGGTTCACTGATAGGTTCAATTACATCTAACTCTGTCAGGCGCTGCAATTCATGTTTAAGTCTTTCTCTCAGTGCCACTGGCACATGCCTTTTGGCTTGTACAACTGGTTTTGCATCAGCTTTTAATGAAATATCATATATAACTGGTAGTTTTCCAAGACCTGTAAACACATCCTTATATTCACTTAGCAGTATGTCTATGTTGCTTTGTGGTGATTCTTCCACAACAAATAATTTGTTTACCAGTCCCAACTTTTCACATGTTTGTGCGCCTAATAGAGGACAGTAATTACCAATTACTACTGTAAATTCATGCTTGCTTGTCTTTCCTTTATAAGTAAGAATGAGGGTGCATTTTCCTACTGATGGGATTTCAGACTCATTGTAGGCCTTTAGCACTGATGTTTTACTTTTTAGTTTTGCTTTCATTTGTAAGTTTCTCCATATTTTTTCTGTGATAATGTTTGTTTCTGCCCCTGTGTCCACTTTATACTTAATCAGGGAACCATTTGTATCAATGTCTATAGTCCAGCTTTTCCCACTTCCATTCCTTTTACTGACAGCACTCACATAGATCTCCTCCTGACTCTCCTCACTACTGCTGTCCATGACTGCATTTAGTTTGCTTTTACTGTAACATTGCTTGGCGAAGTGATTATATTTGCCACACGCTTTGCACTGTTTACCAAATGCTGGGCAGTTGTTAAATGCATGGGTGTTGGCACAATTATTGCAGACCTTGTATTTGGTGAATCTTGCATCAATTTTCCCTTTGCCTTTCTTAAAATCTGATTTACTTATGTGAGCCCTTGGTGTAACTGAGGATGTGGCCACTCTACTTACTTGTGAAACTTTCTCTTCACTTCTTATCCCTGTTAACACTTTGAGCTGCTGTTTTGTGAGTTCAGCTGCTTGACAGATTCGTATAGCTTTTTCTAATGTAAGATCCTGTTCCCTTAGCAATCTTTCTTGCACTTTTTGATCATTACATCCAATTACAAGTCTGTCTCGGATTAATGAATCTCTCAGCTGACCAAAATTACATGTTCTGCTTTTGAGCTTGAGGTCTGTTATGTATTCCTCTATGCATTGGAGACTGCACTCTGGAGTTAAAGATAAATCTTTCATATGTCTCATTCACCTTAGGGGTGCAGTAATCTTCAAACTTTCCCATAACCACTTCAAAATCATCACTGTCATGTTCATTAAGTTGAAATGAATTGAATATTTGCAAGGCTTCTTCCCCTGCTATTGTTAGGAACAGGGCCACTTTCTGTGCACTGGGCAGTGTTATAGTGTTAGTAGCTTTCATATATAGTAACAGTCTCTGCTTAAAGATTTTCCATGCTTCCCCAACATTTCCCACAAACTTAACTGGAGTAGGTGGATGTAGACTGTCTGTCCTTATCTGTGCAGGGACTGTTACACTCACAGGCTGGGATGGGCCTGCTGCATCCTCTGTACCTCTTGCAGGTTCTGACATTGTTCAGGCTTTGTGTGCTGAGTGAATCCACTCCTGGTACCATGTGTTGTATGCTTTAATAACCAGATTGTGAGTTTGCAGCAGCAACTTCTTTATTCAAATACAGTGCACCAAGGAAGCATGTATCTCTGTGCAACTCACTCTCATCTCCTCTGAGCTGACCCCGCCCGCTGCTTCCTTGTTCTGACAAACTTTATTAACATCAACAATTGTCAACTGCTATTTTTTGGAACAGCCTAATATTCCCCTTTCTTCACTTTTTGTAAAAGAATAACACAGATTTGATCATTTTTACTTCATGTTTTGAGTTGAAATAGAATATGCAGTGTTCCCAATGCATTTGTGTGTATGGCAAGAAAAGCTATTATAAGGATTCTGAGCTTTATTCAGTATTTTAAACAAACTACTATTATTCTGAACACAACTGTATTATTATAGTAACTAATGTATCTATCTCCTTTTATATTCCTGGGCAGTGAAGTAAGTAATAGTGATTTAGAAAACAACTAATAACACAGACAAACACAAAAACTAGAGTTCAGCATGACAGGCAGGCCTGGACAGGCAAACTGTGGCTTCTGGCAAATAGCACAGGGGCTGCTGTAAAATGCCACAGACAGTCACTATTTATTGGGCCTGTGCAGGCTGGTTGGGTCTCTGTTTACGTGAAATGCCAGGGCCTATTTTGAATCCCAGTCCAGACCTGGCAGAGGAGAAATCAGTCCAAATACGATTTTTCTTCAGCATACCACTTATTTTTTTCAGGTGCATCTATTCCCAAGCTGCCTCCAAGTCAGCCAAATTCCTTATCTTGAATAACAGGATATGAAGCACATCATCCTCAGGCTTTGCCTTTAAAACATTTTATTTCAGAGGAATTTCACACACAAGCTTTCGGGGGAAAAACCTGAGGAAGGGGTTTTCCCCCGAAAGCTTGTGTGTGAAATTCCGCTGAAATAAAATGTTTTAAAGGCAAAGCCTGAGGATGGTGTGCTTCATATCCTGTTATTCAAGAGGAGAAACCAGACCTATCATGCCCCTGTCTCAGACCTGCCAAACCGCTTTGCCCCTACCCCATACCTACTACTTTATCCTACCTGCAATTGTTAACTATTTTCCCAAACTGGGAATCATGAAAACAGTGACATCACCAAGGATTAGAAGCCTTGTGAAAGCTGGAGTGGGCCAGTGGGGACACCAGGAAAAAACCCAGTGGTCCCCAGTCCTTGTGGGTCCCCCTGGCCCAGATCCCACACCACACGGACACCTCATACTGTGCGCATAAAGATCATGTGCATAAAGATAGGAAGGTACGCACTGGTGGGAAGGAGAGAAAAGAAGGATTGCCACTGGTGCACTGGGGCCTGTGGGAGTGGTAGGAAGCCTGGGGGGTGTCTGTGAGCCTGGATCCCCCCCTCCAGTCTGACGCTGAACCAGTTCATGGGGGAAAAAAATTTATCTTTTTTCAGGAAGAGAGGTGGAAGGAATGGAGTTTGGACTCTACCCCGGTGCCCACAGATTGCCCTCATCATCAGGGAATCAGGAACTTTGTCTTTCCAGTGGATACCTGACCCAATGCAGGATCAAACACTGGCAGACAGGTTTCTATTACTCTAAAGGCGGCCATAGACGTAGAGATTCACTCGCTTGGTGATGTCGTCAAATGAGCTGAACTCTCCCTGATATGCCCACAGTGAAGTGGCTGATATCGAGCTGATCATAATGCATCCGATCATAATGCATCCGATACGGGCCACATAAACGCACAGATGCGGCCGTGATCTGACAGGATTTTTTAACCTGCCCGATCGAGATGATATCGATTGGGGAAGCCCATCGTATGGGCCATGAGCTGCTGATTTGGTCTGTCGGTAGCTTTTATCGGCCCGTGTATGGGGCCTTAAAATGAAATATATCTTCTTGTTCAATTAGACAAAGTGACTGTATATAAAAGTATACACATATTTGTTTCATTTAGTTGATATTAGTGCACTGGGCCTAGGAGTGAAAAAGCCGCAGTTCTATATAAACACAGACAAAAGTCACATTGCACATGGGCTGGAGATTCCCGTATGACATGTTCACATGTTTATCCATCCAATAAAATATCATATCAACCAGCACTGCACTTATAGGCAGTTACACAATAACAAATTCTTAAAATAGGCCTTTCCCATCTGCCTTCTGTCTGCCAAAACTTCATCCGACTGAATCATTACAAGACGCGTTTTGCTTTTCCGATCTGCCCATATGCTGTTCTGTTACAATCTGATTAATCCCTGGCGGGAGAAGAGCACTTTTTGCATTAACTTCCCTTCTTTTCCCCGAGTAGATTTTGTGACTTACCTACATTATACGAAAGGGGACTCAATGATTGAGATTCTGCAGGAACATTTATATCACAGGATATTTATGTAAAGTAAATATTTAAGTAAATGACTGCAGCACTATCCACCTACACTGGCAGAGGGAGCAGAGCACAAGTATTGACATTTCAGCTCTCAGTTAGGAAATAAAATAGAATAGAGTGAAGCAACCAGTGAAAGAGAAATCACACATTTCTAATAGCTGGGAGCTGTTAGCCCTGATTAAATACAGAATAGCAAACATTAAAGGACAAGAAAAGACTAAAACAGAATAAGGCTAGAAATGCTGTATTTTGTATACTAAATATAAACATGAACTTACTGCACCACAAGCCTAATCAAATGATTTATGCTTTCAAAGTTGGCCACAGGGGGCTGTCATCTTGTAACTTTGTTAAATATCTAAGACTGTGCACATGCTCAGTGTGGTCTGGGCTGCTTAGGGATCGCCATAATCAAAGCTGCTTGAGTTCTGCATGGCTGGGAAGTAAGGCGGGGACTCCCCCTGCTGTTCATAAGTATGATTGTTTCCCTGCTCAGCAGTTAGGGACCATCTGACAATTCCTATCCACAGCAGTAAATGAAGGGAGAATGTCACTGCATATAGTCAGGTTTCTTATAAAAACGGTACACATTTTTTAATTAAATTATATTGGAGATAGGTTTCTTTTTCATTAAAGAAAGTAAAAATGGGATTTTATTTTTTTGCCTTTCCTTGTCCTTTAATAACTTCTATAGGTTTCCTAATTGTTTGGCTGAGTCTGTCTCTATCCAATGCAAAGGTGATTCTGTATAGTTAGTAATATTGAGAATAATAATAATTATAACTCCAGCAAAGGCCGGGGCCATTATTACAAATTTACCGGCAATGTAAATTTACAAATGTAAATTTGTAATCAGTCACTGGCCTCTGATCTGTCCCCAGCCCGCCCCTTTCTATCCTCCCCTTGCAGGCCTGTATCCTGCCTTGAATGATAAAGCTTTCCCAAAAAAGGTGGTAAGCCTACATACACAATATGAGCAAAAATATGTTGGCACCTGTCTGTGCAACATTTCATTCCAAAATCAAGGGTTTTAATAGGATGGCGGCTTTTCTTTGCTACTACTAATAATACTAATAATAATAAGAAACAATAGCTGTCTCAAAGCAGTTCCATCCAAAAGTAATGGCTTCTTCTCAAAACTCTGGATCAGGCACAATGTACACCAATATTACAAATAAAAAAAAATACATTTGTTGGTTCAAAAATAAAATTTTAACAAGAAGAGTGAATTATTTGGGACAAAGTTATGACCTACGTGCAGGAAAAAACTTCCTTCCCCAAAATAATGTTGCCACAGGTGTTTTCCTAGGTATAATAGATGCAACGTTTCTCTTAGATGCTAAAAGAGACCTATGGCGATCCTTGTTATTTTATGCCAGGAAAGCAATACTCATAAAATGGCTGACTCCAAAAGCACCATCCCGTCAGTTCTGGCTAGATATAATTAGCAAATATTTTCCACTGATACAGATGACCTACCTTGCCAGAGGCTGCCCAGATAAATATGAGAGGATATGGGATAAGTGGACAGAGGCTACTTCTTAATCACCCCAAAAGGTCCACTAAGGGAAGTATGGGAGCCCCTGACAATTAGGAACAATTTGCCTTTAAAGGGATCCTGTCATTGGAAAACATGTTTTTTTCAAAACGCATCAGTTAATAGTGCTACTCCAGCAGAATTCTGCACTGAAATCCATTTCTCAAAAGAGCAAACACATTTTTTTTATATTCAATTTTGAAATCTGACATGGGGCTAGACATTTTGTCAGTTTCCCAGCTGCCCCATGTCATGTGACTTGTGCCTGCACTTTAGGAGAGAAATGCTTTCTGGCAGGCTGCTGTTTTTCCTTCTCAATGTAACTGAATGTGTCTCAGTGGGACATGGGTTTTCTACCAGGCAGCTGTTATCTTGTGTTAGGGAGCTGTTATCTGGTTACCTTCCCATTGTTCTTTTGTTTGGCTGCTGGGGGGGAGGGGGTGATATCACTCTAACTTGCAATACAGCAGTAAAGAGTGATTGAAGTTTATCAGTGCACAAGTCACATGACTTGGGGCAGCTGGGAAATTGACAATATGTTTAGCCCCATGTCAGATTTCAAAATTGAATAAAAAAAAAATCTGTTTGCTCTTTTGAGAAATGTATTTCAGTGCAGAATTAACCAATTCATTTTGAATTTTTTTTTTTTCCTGTGACAGTATCCCTTTAAGGCATCTAGATATACTAGGGCAAAGGTGTAGTTCTGCATAATGTGTACCTGCTCTGAAGTTGATGTGAAAGAGATACACTGTAATCAATGATGATGATTTGAAGATGTACCTGATAACCCCCCTCCCCCTCTTCCCTTCTGTACCCCCCTTTGGTTTGAAAATAAATAAAAAAAAAGAAAATAAATAAAAAAAATAAAAAAACACTGTTAAAAAAAAGAAGAGTGAATTATTTGCAATGTAAACAGTGTAATTTAGAAATAAAAGTAAGCCATAAAAATCATAAAAGAATCCCTTTAAGTATGTGGCCTACTCTGCAATAAACATGTACAGAACAATGATGTGGAAATTGCATGGTTATGTCTGATACAACCAATTACTTAGTGGTACAACATCAACACATAAGGTCCCTGGATGCCAATGTTGATTGTCAGTTCATTGTTCAACTTTACTGCTGATCACTCTGCCCATGCTACTTGTTCTTGTACTTTGTGCTGCCCTTCGGCCTGACTTTCCTATACGTTGCCTGTGATACCGGTTACACAGGATATTTAAAACCACCCTTGGGTGGACACACTCCAACATTGCTAGCCTTGACCATCTGCCTGTATCTGGACTCTGAGACTGTTAACCCCTTGCCTTTATCTTCCTATTTGACTACCTATTTACCTACTGTACTAGTGCCTTCTGTCCTGCTAAAAGCTGGAGGTATTTTGCAGCCCCTAATATCTCAAAGCAAGTTTAATGGAGGGTAATTTACCATGCATGCATAAATTACAGTTCATTTTAAAAACTAAGCTTTAATATACTGAAAATGTAGACATCATCTTAAATAACCGTGTCCATTAATTGCATGGTCTGTGATCATAGAATAAACTGCAATTAAATTGACAATGTAATAATCCTTTTTAATACCAGATATACTGACAACATTTGCGTCAATAAAGGGTTTATTCATTTTCAGGGAAAGACGAGAACCAATTGGGGGGGAGTGACAAGAGTTCCTTGCAAGGTGCATTTAATCTTCCCACACATCTCCATACTTGTTTGTAATTGCTGGAAAAAGGCAAGAACAAAAACAAGAGTTACAAGTGACATACTGCATGGCCACATCTATAATTCCAGGCACATAAAGATTTTTAATATTTAGCTTTTTCCTTAAATATGTTGTACCGATAAAAACCCACAAGAATAATCCAAAGACATTGGTATGATCGTGCTAAAAATTATTTTTTCTCTACAACATGGTTTCTCAACCATTTACAGATGGGAATCACCTTTGTGATATAATACGGCTCATTTATAAAAACTGAGTAAATTTGTACCTGGCTAGTAACCCATGGCGGCCAATTTGAATTTGGCTTCCATTGTTCAAACTGGAGCTGACTTGACAAAAGATAACCAATGATTGGTTGCTGTGGGTTACTGCTCATGTGCATATTTGCTTATAGTTTATAAATGAGCCCCATGGTTATGTAGAGGGTGAGCTCTTTTTCCTAGTGGGAGACTGCACACAGTACCTTCTTTGGGTCACATCCATGTCATAGGTCTCTCTAAAATGGTTTAGACAAAGAGGAGATTAACTTTACAAAACCATATGAACAAAAGGCTTATGCTATAACAGAAAGCAATGCTTCCTTACATGTAGGTCAGAGGCCAAAGCTTTGAAGATAATGGGCAGATTTGAGACAGATGAAAGGGAGCAATTGACACATACATTAAACCAAAGCCTGTATGTTCATACTAATCTCTCTCGCAGTACAGTTCAAAAGGCAGTTTCTCATCTGCCTGATATTCTTGGGAATTGCTCTACTTAAAAGGTCATTTGTCTTTACATCATATTGTATTAAGACAATACACCCCAAAATAGTGTCTTTTAAAGAGGACCCGTCACCCAAAAATAGTATTCAAAATCCTATTTTATCACATTAGTCAAGCAAAATGAACTTTAATTACACTATATGAATTATTTGAATCTTTTTTCCGTCAGTCTGGGAATTCATAATAATAGCAAGCAGGCAGCAGCCATTTTGTGGACACTGTTATTAAGGCAAGCCTTGTATCATCTCAGAATCTTGTTTGTGCACACAATTAAACAATGAAGAGAACGGGGAATGTGGGGAGAGCAGTGACATCTAGGATGTAGATAGGTGTTCAATATTCTGCATGCAACTTCAAATCTGGCCAAATGATTAAAACAAATATGGAACCTGTTATCCAGAATGCATGGGACCTAGTGTTTTCCGGATAAGCATCCATAACTGGATCGCCATAACTTAAAAAAAAGTTTAAAAACGAAAGGGAAACTATCCCGAAAATGAAAATACTGAAATAAGAAACTTTCTAAACACAATCAATTAAATATTCTGTACCTGTTTCTGAAATAATCAAATTTATGCTCACTATTCCTCTCTCAACATCGGTTTCTCCTCATTCTGTCTTCATACAGCAGTTGAGTGTCAGATATTCATTGACCGTTAGATCCAACATATTGTATGGGGGGCTTTCTTTGAATTAGAGCTCATTCAAATAACTGATTCCAGTAGAAATCTAACAAAATAACTGCCTTTTACACAAATTCTGCATGTAGAGACATGATGTCTGGTGATTTTAATAGAGTGAGCTCTAATACATCTTCTAGGCAAAAGGAGCCCCCCTATATATAAGATATATTGGATGTAACTGTCAATGAATATCTGACACCCAACTCCTGCATGGAGACAGAATAAAGAGAAACAGATGCTGAGAGAGAAATAGTGATGATGAACTTGATTATCTCAGAAACAGTACAGAATATTTAATTGATTATATTTAGTAAACGTCGTATTTCAGTATGCTGAAGCTTATATTACATTTTCATTTTTGCGATAATTCCCCTTTAAATAAACCCAATAGGAATGTTTTATCCCCAGTATGAATTTATAAAACTACCATCAAGTACAAGGTGTACTTTTTATTATAACAGATAAACATGAAATCATTTTCTTTACATGTGAATTATTTGATAAAAATTAAGTATATTGGAGATGGGCAACCCATAATTTAGAGCTTTCAGGTTTCTGGATAACGGATGCCATACCTGTACTATGCAAATGGTTAAGGGAAAAAAAGGTGAAAGCTTGCATGGCCCTGTCTCTTCCTGGCAAAACCAAAGGCCTGCTGATCCGGTAAGCCGTTTAATGCAACAACTTTTTTTAAAAGTTCCAGATTTCATTATGAATATGTTGGCAATAGGGATAGAAAATGGAGAAGACTGTTATCAAACAATAATGTAACTTCTAATAGGACTTAAAATGCAGCGAGAAAACAAAAATACAGTGAGTTCTTTTTCTTGGCCGGAGTAGTATCTTGAGGATACACTTTTATTCACATTGTATTGATTGGCGGGGGAATTATAAATTATTGCTTGTTTATGCTAAATAAAAAAGCATTTAAAGTTATTCTTAAAGCATGAATAATGGATGTGTATTAAAGCACTGGTAACTTGATGTAATTTAATGAATGGACTATTTATTGAGGGATTCATTATGCAACACTGTATACAGATTTCTATATTTCCTTTATAGCTCGTCTAAGCACTGGTTTGAGGCATTTATTGGCTTATGATAGTTAAGGTTGAGGGTGATGTAATAATTAACAAATATTAAGCAAATTGATTTATTATATATAGACTTCATTTTGGCAGGGGCTGTCTAGACCATTTGCTTCATTATGGAAAACAAAGTTCAGTTATATGCGCCCCTCCTTTGAGTAATTGAGTATTTTCCACAATTATATCTGGACATTTCTGTCGCTTGTACCTCCATTTATATTGTATTTGCCATATAGCTTGGCACAGAAGATGGGTTGGGAAATTAGGAGCATAAACAAATGCTTACAGAGAAATATGGAACAGAACTGCCCTATTATATGTTATATAAAAGCACTGCATATCTTGACAGCGCTATATAAATAAATGATGATGATTATCAAAAACACGGTGCAATAAGTCAGAGTGTAAGGGATTTAATTACAGTCATTTTTGCGCTTGCAACTGAAATTCCTTGTTTTTTTCATGGCAGAGTCCAGGGTTTCAATTCATTTCAATTTATAAACACAGGGAATTTTTTAAATTCATAAAACAAAGTGTGCTAGAAACAGAAAATGCGACAGTATTAATTACAAGAGCATTAAGGACAAATATTTTGGTGTGATAGTATCCCTATAAAAAAACTGGGTAAATAGATAGGTTGTGCAAAATATATATTTTCAATATAGTTAGTTAGCCAAAAATGTAATGTATAAAGGCTGGAGTGACTGGATGTTTAACATAATAGCCAGAAATCTACTTCCTGCTTTGCAGCTCTCTTGCTTTCCATTGGTTACCAGGCAGTAACCAATCAGTGACTTGAGGGGGGAGGCACATGGGTCATATCTGTTGCTTTTGAATCTGTGCTAAATGCTGAGGATCAATTGCAAACTCACTGAACAGAAATGTCTTATGTGGCCCCTCCTTAAAGTCGCTAACTATTATTTTATTGTTGTTAACACATTTGTATAGTTTATCTATTTACCCAGTTTTTTTTTTACACTGAACTGTTTTTTTTAAAGCAAGATAAAAGCAGTACACATCCTTAGAAATTATATTTTTCTTTTAAAAATAAATGCAAAAAATTACAAACTTGTACAAATATTCAGTACTAAGCTAAAGTCTGGTTTGGTCCCTTGTAAGTCTGCTTTGGTCTCTTACTCACTGATTGTCAGGTGAATGGGCATAACAGAGTGTTTCACTCACAAATGCAGGGTTTTACTTTTAAGATGTTATTATTTTTACTGGAATCTTTCCCTATTAGAAGGATTTAGGTTCAAATTATTTTCCCTCTGGCAGTATAAATATCAGACAATAACAGATTTTACCAAATGCTTGCCTAGTGATCATAAACAGCATTTTTCTATTCACGGAGAATAACTCTGCTGTGGCAACTAATACAGGTAAGGGACCTTGTATCCAGAATGCTTGGGACTTGGGGTTTTCTGGTTAAGGCGTGTTACCATAATTTGGATCTCAATACCTTAAATATGCTAAAAAAAAACATTTAAACATTAAATAAATCCAATAGGATTGCTTTGCCTCCAATAAAGATTCATTATTGGGGTTATTTATCAAAATCCAAAAATGTTATGAAAACGACTCTGACCAAAGCAGCACTGATTTTTTCCCCTTATTTATAAATACATTTTCCTTCGTGAAAAAATTGCAAATTCAGATTTGTCGCCAAAAACTGCAACTTTTTCCGATTTATATTTATTGCATTATTATTGCACAAAACCCAGCGCAGATCAGGATATCTATGTGATTTCTCCCATTGACTTCTACATGAACTGGGCAGGTCTGAGTTGGAGTACTTGTTTATTCTGACTTTTAACACCCTCTGGGTTTAATAAATCCCGAAAAATTCTTTTTTTTCCACTAAAAAAATTGTGTTTTTCGCCTTCAAAAGGCCAATGAGAAAAAAAAATCTGATTTAAAAAATAAAATAACCCCCTATAATACACAAAAGCCATGAATATTTTGTAAATTATATCCTTATAAACGGTGACTAGTGATATCATCAGTTATAAACGGTGAGTAGTGATGTCATTTTTGTCACATGACTCACTATTATAATAAATAAAGTACTGTACCCCTTGTTGGAAAATATGAGGATATTAGAAGTAACCTCGGAGTTCCATGACCTGTGTAAAAGCACTCAGCCTTTGGTCTCGGTAACTTATAATATCCTCATATTTTACAATAGGGGGTAATTTATTCACTGTATAGCTTAGTTGGGATCAAGTACAAAAGTACTGGTATATTATAACGAAAAGGAAATAATTTTAAAAAATGCGAATTGTTTGATTCTATGGAAGACGCCTTCCTGTAATTTGAAACTTTCTTGATAACAGGTTTCCAGATAATGGATCCCATACCTGTATGGCAGCACTTGTTTTGTATGCCAATAGGCAAAGAAGGGACATCCCGCACAATAGGCCATGTCCTCTCGCAGTCTATTCATAACGATATTTATAAAGATAAACCCTGATTAAATATAATTTGTAGTTGAGACCATGATGCTGGCTGATCTTGAGTACAAACTGTTACAGGGAGTTGGAACAGACAGTTGTTGCTTTGTACAGAACAAGTGCAGGCCTTACATTCTAGGATCAAAGTGAAGTGCATGTAAGAGGATGGAGGTCTCCTGTGAGACAGCACATTGTTGTGTGATGCTCTGAAATTGCTATGAGTCCAGGTCACAAATGGAATGACATCAGCATAGCAAGAAATCAGCAGGGATCAGGCAAACAATGGATCTTCCTGTTGCCTTCTTCAAAGTGCCTTAGGGTTAACCCTTCAAGGTCCCAGATACTTCTAAAAGGAACTGTTCACCTTTAAATGAACATTTAGTATAATGTTGGCAGTGAAATTCTGAGACAACATGCAATAATTCAAAAACTATAAAAAAAAGAAGGCCAATTGAAAAGTTGCATAGAATTAGCCATTCTATAGCATACTAGAAGTTAACTTAAATACCAGCAATACCAAAAGAATGTTTTGAAGTAATGAGAATATGATGTTCTGCACTGGTACAACCACTGTATTTGCTTTAAATACTCTACTATAGTTTATATAAACAAGCTGCTGTGTAGCCATGGGGGCAGCCATTCAAAGCTGAAAAAGGAGAAAAGGCTACAGGATACACAGTAGATAACAGATAAACTCTGTAGTAAACTATGGGATTCTTCAAAACTTATCTGTAATGTATTGTGTATCCTGTGGTTGAATGGCTGCCCCCATGGCTACACAGCAGCTTAGTTATATAAACTATAGTAGAGTATCTGAAGCAAACACACCAGTTTTACCAGTGCAGGGCAACAGTACCAGGGCCGAAACTAGGGGTAGGCAGAGTAGGCGGCTGCCTAGGGCGCCATCATTGAGGGTATTGAGGGTACAGTATTCATGGCTGCAGAACGGAAACTTCCCACGGCCACCTCCCTCTCAGGGCCTCACCTCCCGCCTCACCTTCCCATCACCTTTTCCCTCTTGCGGCAACTTAGTACAGTCTTAAGAGTGCCACGTCACTGACGCGGCAGGGGTTTCGACCTAGCAAGTTGGTGGCTCAGGCTCAGTTCTCGCCTCGCAGCCTTGTAGAGTCACTCCACACAGTACGATTGGAATTGGATTCTGTACTGCTTTCTGCTGCTGACAATGAGCCAGGTAAAGATTTGGGGCCATATTTTTTAATGTTGCTGCTGGGCTGGGACAGGTAGATACTTGGGGGGGTGAGGGGTGGCGTGGGATTATGATCTGATTTATTGTTGGCTGCTGCTGCTGCTGGCACAAGTAAAGATTGGGGCAGGGGGGCAGTATGATGGATGCTGGGTTTGTTCGCCAGCCAGGCACAGGGGGCAGTATGATGGATGGCACTGGTACCGGGGGTAGTATGTTGGATGGCTGCTGGCACTGGCACAGGGGGTAGTATGATGGATGGCTGCTGGCACAGGGGGCAGTATGATGAATGCTGGGTTTGTTCGCCAGCCAGGCACAGGGGGCAGTATGATGGATGGCTGCTGGCACAGGGGGCAGTAGGATGGATGGCACTGGCACAGGAGGCAGTATGATGAATGGCTGCTGGCACAGGGGGCAGTATGATGGATTGCACTGGCACAGGGGCAGTATAATGGATGGCTGCTGGCACAGGGGGCAGTATGATGAATGCTGGGTTTGTTCGCCAGCCAGGCACAGGGGGCAGTATGATGGATGGCACTGGCACAGGAGGCAGTATGATGGATGGCTGCTGGCACAGGGGGCAGTATGATGGATGGCTGCTGGCACAGGGGGCAGTAGGATGGATGGCTGCTGGCACTGGCACAGGGGGTAGTATGATGGATGGCTGCTGGTACGGGGGGCAGTATGATGGATGGCTGCTGGCACTGGCACAGGGGGTAGTATGATGGATGGCTGCTGGCATAGGGGGCAGTATGATGGATGGCACTGGCACAGGGGCAGTATGATGGATGGCACTGGCACAGGAGGCAGTATGATGAATGGCTGCTGGCACTGGCACAGGGGGCAGTATGATGTATGGCACTGGCACAGGGGGCAGTATGATGGATGGCACAGGGGCAGTATGATGGATGGCTGCTGGCACAGGGGGCAGTATGATGAATGCTGGGTTTGTTTGCAAGCCAGGCACAGGGGGCAGTATGATGGATGGCTGCTGGCACACGGGGCAGTAGGATGGATGGCTGCTGGCACAGGGGGCAGTAGGATGGATGGCTGCTGGCACTGGCACAGGGGGTAGTATGATGGATGGCTGCTGGCACGGGGGGCAGTATGATGGATGGCTACTGGCACAGGGGGTAGTATGATGGATGGCTGCTGGCACAGGGGCAGTATGATGGATGGCACTGGCACAGGAGGCAGTATGATGAATGGCTGCTGGCACTGGCACAGGGGGCAGTATGATGGATGGCACTGGCACAGGGGGCAGTATGATGGATGGCACTGGCACAAGGGCAGTATGATGGATGCTGGCCAGCCAGACACAGGGGGTAGTATGATGTATGGCTGCTGGCACAGGGGGCAGTATGATGGATGGCACTGGCACAGGGGGCAATGTAATGGATGGCACTGGCGCAGGGGGCAGTATGGGGTCTGGACTGCAGGACCTGCAGGAAGACAAATTTATCAGCACTTAAGAGGTTCTACCATGGCTCAATCTTAAAGGGGTGGTTCACCTTTTATTAGTTAAAACAGTATTTTATATGTACTGTTTTCATTGCAAAATTCTAATAGCTTTGGTCTAGAACCCCATTAATTAGATTTCATCAAACTAGTGCCGTTAGAATTGTGAAAGCCAACATCTGATTGGTTGCTGTGAGTTACTGGACAGAAGTAAATTTGAAATCTGAAAGTTATCACATAACCCTCTTAATGGAATAATTTCCTTTATATAGGAAGCAACACATAAATGATCTCTTCTGATGCCTAACTGCTTTTCACCTGTAATATAGAATGTAGAAAATTACTGATAAAGTAATTTCCAAGAAGCCCCTGTATACCTGGCTTTTATTTCAATTTCATTATTAACTACAAAAAGAGGGAGCAGTAAAATTGGAATATTTTAGCAGCAAAGGGATAAATATAATCAACAAAATGGTATCTAGGCTCCCTAGTGATGGTTTATCAACATTTTCACAGCACGCTGGGCATTTTTACAGATCCAGCTCAACAAAAATGTGGGTTTGGTAAAAGTCTTCCAAATCCTACAGCATTCCCTTACCTTACATTATTCACATTTTGATCCCTAATTATATTCTGTGCCAGCCCTTTGTGTCATCTTATAAACCTTTAAGCAACCAATGGTTCTAACCCAGAAGAAAATCCTTGGCATTGGGAGCCTTGAATGTCACTAGAGCTTAATTGTTGTTGTGTACTCTGGAGGTCATATTGATTTAACTGGGTAATTTTATAGAAGAACAAATATAGTTTATAACGTCTTTTCTTTCATATGCCTGTAAACAGTTGACTTTTCAAGGTTGTACAAATTATTGTGCTAAAGGATGAGAAAGGCTTAAAAAATATTTTATCTCCTTTTATATACAGAAGTGTCGCAGTACAAAAGCTGTAGAAAGCTGCAAAGTGTCTAAAATCTTTCAGGTAGCCATGAAAAATAACCTGTAATTGTTTTAGTCAAAACATATACAGTAGTATCTTTTTATGCTGGAAATGTTATTATTAATGATCTAGAAGGGGAACCAATATCGGCATGTAATACATTTTATAGCATTCTGCTTATCTGATTAGGAAAGAAGTGACAAAGGTCAAAATTATATGAAATAGAGGCCTGTTTACTTGTCACCTATAATGGTGGTGAATGTATTCTAAGAAATGTGTTGGTGGAAGAAGATTGTATTTTATGTACAGGAAGTCCCCGGGTTTCAAACAACTGACTTACATACAACTCACACTTACAAATGGAGGTTATTACATATACTGTGGTTTGCTTGGCCTTTAATAACATTTAGCTTTAATAAAACACCTGCCTCAACCCCTTCTGGTGTGTGTTGTCTACTGCGGAGCATGGAGAGGTAAAAATCAATACTATGTTAAGACAAACATCTGTCATAGCTCTCTATAATTCAACTTATAGAGAGCCTATCTTGTATGTAACCTGGGGATTGCATGTACATCCAATATGGCTGGGTCCTACTGAGGTTATGAGAATACTATAGAGAAAACTAATTGGGTTTTTTGTTCTACAATGAATATATCTGATTTGTGAGTACACATTATATACATATAGGTAGATAAATGGCTGGGTATGTTACCCTTAAAACCTGGCAGTGGTTTGTTCTGTCTGAAGACTTTTGTGTATCATTGTTGAAGACTAGAGATAAACATTATCTCTGAAGATACTCATTGTCTTTGATTCATAGGCGCAAATTCACTAAGCGCCGAAGTGCCGAACGCTAGCGTTAATTTGCTAGCGTTTGGCATTTTTCGTTACTGCGCAAATTCACTAACGAACGCTGGCGTAATTTCGCTAGTGTTACTTCGCACCCTTACGCCAGGTGAATTTTCGCTACGACGTAACTACGCAAATTCACTAACTTGCGCAGTGTACTGAACGCTACCTTTTACGCTAGACTTCCTTCGCCACATCAGACCTGGCAAAGCGCAATAGAGTAGATAGGGATTGTTTCAAAAAAAGTCAAAATTTTTTCTAAGTCCCAAAAAACGCTGGCGTGTTTTCTACATGATGGGTGATAGGCTGAAAAAGATCGAAAATATTTTTGGGGCTCCCCTCCTTCCCCCCTACATTTCCTGACTCATGGCAACTTACCTAGACAGTGGGCACATGTGTAGGGCAAAATAAAATTTTTATTTGCTGATTTGAAGGTTTTCTAGGCATTTTAAGTGGTGATACGTGTTCCTCCATTGAAATTTGAATTTCGCGCCGTATGCAAATGAACCATCGCTAGCGAAACTTCGCTTCGCTTGGCGAATTAACGGTAGCGCAACTTCGAAAACTTACGCTACCCCTGTGCGCAACTTCGGATTTTAGTGAATTTGCGGAGCGCTGGCGAAAATACGCCTGGCGAAGTATGGCGAAGTGCGTCAAAGTGCAGTGAAGTTGCGCCTGTCGCAACTTTGCATCTTAGTGAATTTGCCCCATAGGGTGATAGTCCGGTTTCCTCTGGCGGCATTGTAAACTGAATGCTCTTGCACTGGCAGCTATAAACCTGAAAATCACCAGTTTGGAGGATTTTTTACAGTTAAGGAGTGCCAGCAGGGAGGCAGAGGTTATTGACTTGGGTCACCAGGGGCTGCCTTGAAAAGTGTTCTCTCCAGCACTTTTAACTTCCCTTGTAATTTAACATTTTTTATGCCAGCTAACACAACTACTCCTCGGTTCCCATTGATTAACATAGAATTTACATCTCCTACAACTTTCAATTAATTTCAGTGACTTAGATTCCATGCACTTGGCAGGTGAAAAAAAAGGTACACGTTTATTTCAAGCATTGTTGAAACACCTGCTCGTTTTAGTCTATATTAACTGCCCATATGCAAAGGTAATGGATTTGGCAGGTGAAGATTTGCCATAAAGAAGGTAATTATTTATCTTTATCTCTGGAACTTTTTATCTGTATCTTGGCGGCAAAGCAAGAGATAAACCCCAAGCTGTTCTGTGCAGGTCCTCACTCCAATATCACAAACTTTATGATAACAGTATGAACTCATGTGCACCTGTGTCATGTAAATGTTATTTCCTGGCTTATCTCACTGGGTACTTCCTGAATACAAAATACGGTAGTCAAGGAAGTGCTCTAGTACTGCTTGGAAGCACAAAGCAACTTCTTTTGGCTTCTGAAACAAGCAAATACTGAAATAATATTATTTGGAGAAACAAATAATAAGATCCAAGAACAAAAAACTTCGAAAGTGTATTTCTAAAGAAGCCCGAAGCTGCGTAAAGACCCAAAGTTGAAGATTTAAAGCTGCTAAAAGACCTGAAGCCACGAAAGGCGTCGAAGCTAAAGCCTCGAAAAGACTCTAAGCCACGAAAGGAGCCTAAGGTAAGTTCCACTAAACGCCAATGTGGTTTTTTGTTTTTTTTTAAACCCCTGGCCTCCAATATTATTTTAATACTATATAGGCCCCTGGCGCCAATGTTTTTTTTAACTTATGGGGGGGCCCTGGCCATCAATTGTTTTTTTTTTTTTAACTTGTGGGGGGGGCCTTACCAGTAATGTTTTTTTTAAAAAAAAAACTTTTATGGGGGGCCCTGGAGCCAATGTTTTTTTTTTAATTTATAGGGAGGCCCTGGCCATTGGTTGTTTTTTTAACTTGTGGGGGGGGGCCTGACCAGTACTGTTTTTTTTAAAAAAAAAACTTTTATGGGGGGCCCTGGCACCAGTGTTTTTTGTTTTAACTTATAGGGGGGTCCTGACCAACAATGGCTTTTAGTAACTTATGTGTGGGGGAGTTTACCGTGATTTCTGATGGCGGCCCTGGGTCTAGTACTGCCTAAGCCGATTGGCAGAGCCACTGGTACAGTCCCACCCTGAGCCAACAAACAGTCTAGGGTAAAATGGAGTAATCATGATGCTCATATCATCCGCAGCTCTGTGACTTTATTAAATCCCCACAATAACCTCCCTTAGATCTAGTTGACACAAGCAGCTTTTCAATATGGCGATCTGAATGATTATTTCCAATGCGGAATGTAGAACAATTTAGAAGAGTTTTAACAATGAATTAAACATCTGAGTAGAGTTGCAGCGCGCTGACATTTACATCAGACACAGAGGCTCATAGAAATACTGGGAAGTTTGTGCCAGTAATCTACAGCAGCCAATTAGCAACTAGTTTACTACAGACAGTTGCAGGTAGAAAGCTGAAAGCAAACATTTAAAGGGGCCTTTAAGGTAACTTTTATTATGTTATAGAACGGCCAATTCTAAGCAATTGGTTTTCATTGTTTTTTTTAATAGTTTTAAAGTTATTTGCCTTTTTCTTTTGACAGCTTGCAAATGGGCGTCGCTGACTCTCTTCTAAAAAAACAAATGATCTGTAAGTTTACAAATAAATTGTTATTGTAACTTTTTATTACTGATCCTTCTATTCAGGCCCTCTCCTATTCATATTCCAGTCTTTTATTCGAATCAATTCCTGGTTGTTAGGGTAATTTGGACCCTAGTTACCAGATTGAGATGGTTAATATGCAAACTGGCGAGCTGCTGAATAAAAGGCTACATAACTCAAAAACCACAAATAGTAAAAGATGAAAACCAATTTCAAATTGTCTCAGAATATCCCTCTCTACATCATACTAAAAGTCATTTCAAAGGTGAACCACTCCTTTAATTGGTTAACTTATAGGTGACTGCATATTGCCCAGTTGCCCTGTGAGTAGAATATATTGAGCCCCAGCACAATATCTATTACACCCTAAGCCCGACCCTGTGAATATCAAATTACTCAGTTCTTTAAAGGGGTGGTTCACCTTTTGGTTAACTTTTAGTATGTTAAAGACTGGCCAATTCTGAGCAACTTTTCCATTGGTCTTCATTATTTATTTTTTAAAGTCTTTGAATTATTCGCCTTCTTATTCTGATTCTTTCCAGCTTTCAAATAGGGGTCACTGACCCCATCTGAAACCCAAATGCTTTTTAAGGCCACAAATGTATTGTTATTGCTACTTTTAATTCCTCATCTTTCTCTTCAGGCCTCTCCTATTCGTATGCTAGTCTCTTATTCAAATCAATGCATGGTTGCTAGTGTAAATAGGACCCCAGCAACCAGACTGTTGAAACAGAAAACTGGAGAGCTGCTGAATAAAAAGCTAAATAACTCAAATATCACTCTCTACATCATACTAATAGTTAACTTAAAGGGATACTGTCATGGGAAAACATTTTTTTTCCAAAATGAATCAGTTAATAGAGCTGCCCCAGCAGAATTCTGCACTGAAATCCATTTCTCAAAAGAGCAAACAGATTTTTTTATATTCAATTTTGAAATCTGACATGGGGCTAGACATTTTGTCAATTTCCGAGCTGCCCCAAGTCATTTGACTTGTGCTTTGATAAACTTCAATCACTCTTTACTGCTGTACTGCAAGTTGGGGTGATATCACCCCCCTCCCTCCCCCCCAGCAGCCAAACAAAAGAACAATGGGAAGGTAACCAGATAGCAGCTCCCTAACACAAGATAACAGCTGCCTGGTAGATCTAAGAACAACACTCAATAGTAAAAACCCATGTCCCACTGAGACACATTCAGTTACATTGAGAAGGAAAAACAGTAGCCTGCCAGAAAGCATTTCTCTCCTAAAGTGCAGACACAAGTCACATGACCAAGGGCAGCTGGGAAATTAACAATATGTCTAGCCCCATGTCAGATTTCAAAATTGAATATAAAAAATCTGTTTGCTCCTTTGAGAAATGGATTTCAGTGCTGAAGTCTCCTGGAGTAGCACTATTAACTGATGCGTTTTGAAAAAAACATGTTTTCCGATGACATTATCCCTTTAAAGGTGAACAATCCCTTTAACATCCTTACTACCCTTTCATCCAACAACAGCATTGACTTTACTGGAGAACCATAACAGAACAAGGGCTGGGACTATATATCTGATTGACAAATTAAGCAGCCAATAGTTAAAGGGGTGTGAGGAATATTATGCAAGAAATGACGCCTTCCCCATCGCGGGGCGGTTCCCATAAGATGCGAGTTCAGCCAATAAGCCAAAAACGATGAGATACGTCATTTTTTGATTGACAAGCCTCTTACAATCTCTACAACCCACAGTGAGAGCAGAATGTAGGCGGGGATATAAACGTTAGCCAATGAAAATATCCTGTGGGTCTGTTCCGCCCGCCTATAGCTACAGCGCCACCAATCATCGCGCTAGAAAGGCTGTGGCTTTGTAACTGTGTAACGTCGCGCAGCTAAGGGAAGAGAAAGAACAGAGAGGGGGAGAGAAACAGACAGCGGGGAAGGGTGAGAATCTATATTGTGCTGCTGGGATCTGGCCTGCATGGAGACAACGCTAACAGGATTGTCTTTGAATCGCACGCGATAGAAGGGAGTTGGAATCCGCGACAGACAGGACCGGGAGTAGAGCTGCTGTATCTGGCTTGGTAGGTACTTACAGCTGAGATTGTGGAGGAGGGGGGCAATAATCGTGTTGTTCTCCAGTACATTGTGCTGTTCGGATCCTCAACCTGCTGCATCTCCCCACCTCTTGCTTGCACTACAACTCCCGGCATCCCTTGCAAGTAGCCTCTGTGTGGGGGAGGATGCTGGGAACTGCAAAACAGCTGCTGGAGGGCGACAACGTGAAAACGCGTCTTGTCTTGCCCATGTGGCGGTTTCTACAGCTAGTATAGCCCAGCTTTAACCTTAAGAGCTTGCACTCTGATTCATTACTTCTTGTGCACAAACTAAACTTATTCGTGAGCTCACCTGTGGCTTGTATCAGTGTAATCTCTATCTATCACCTTTCTAGTCAGTACATGCACTCATTGTGAATGGTTGCAATTGTGCATGATGCAAAAGCAGAAGTGCATTTATATATATATTTATATATATGATAATAATTTGCAGAAGTGTGTTTGTACATACACTCTACACATGTGCCCTTCCTGCCTCACGCATTTCATCATTGAACACTTTATTATTCTTATTATTATTTTTGCACTCCTGCTTGTGTAAAGGGCAATTATTATTTTAAAAAAAGTGTTGCACGCTCAAAACAGACAATACGTTTCAATGTAAGATCAGGTGGTGCTGATAATGTGCACTCATTGACGTGAATTAAACGGGGTCTCTGTTTCTGCTATTCCAAGTTTACAGACTGTAAGCTCCTTGCTTCAGGGGTATTAATGTGTTGGTGCTGCACAAACCGTCTGGATAATCATTTTAAAGTTGTGGGTTATACTTTTAATGTATGACTGAAGGATACTGGTACAAATCCAATGTGCAAACGCTTTGCCTCCGTGGGTCTGTCACTTGTAATGATGCGGAAGGGAGCAGTATGGGGGCACCAGGGGTTGGTAGTAGACAGGCTGTCACATCACTATAAAGGGTGTGAGCAGGTTGGCACACTTGTGATCGTATTAATTCTGGTGGATTGCTGCCGTAGGCAATGAGATATGAGCAAGTCATCAGTGATGCGAGGCATTAACCTTATTCCAGGGTTAATACTTCTTTAGAATTAATATAGGTGTCCGGATACACTCCTGGAATAAATTTAAGCTCATGTAGTATGTGCAGTGTCGGACTGGCCCACCGGGATCCCAGGAAAACTCCCAGTGGGCCCATGTGTCAGTGGGTCCTCTTGCTTCTAACATTTGGCATATATCATGGTCATTTCCCTTTTTATTTTTAGGAAAAAGGCTTAATGAAACAATAGAGTATAGTAAGTAGATGTAAAAGACTTGCAGAATAAAGAGGTTAAAGGGGACCCCCCCCCACAAAAATCCAAATCCTAGTTTTATTAAATTAGTCAAGCAAAATTAACTTTAATTACACTGTATAAATTATTTGAATTTTTTTCCTTCATTCTGGGCTGTCCTAATTATAACAAGCAGGCAGGAGCCATTTTGTGGACACTGTTATTAAGACAAGTCTTGTATCATCTCAGAATCTTGTTTGTGCACCAGAATGGGGGACCTGATGTCCATCCCCATGCCCTGGTTACACAATTAAACGATGAAGAGAACGGGGGAATGTGGGGAAAGCAGTGACATCTAGGAAGTGCTGAATGGAAACTGAAAGTAACTGCCCACCCCACCTCTGTGCCTAAGGCATAGAGGAGGGGCAGGCAATATTTGATTGACAGTTGAGATTTGTGAAAAAAAATTGGATTTCATTTTTAATTTAAAAAGGACTTTTTTTATACAGTTTTTTACATCTGGGTGAGGGGTCTACTTTAAGTGAGTAGAGGAGGAATAATAGTTTGGAAAGAAGGCCCACGGTCTAAGGTTTTCTGGTGGGTCCCTGGCATCCCAGTCCGACACGGAGTATGTGGATATAATTGTAAACTCCCACAGAAGCAGAAATGCAATGTTTGTGTGTACAGAGTTGTCTTTAGGCATCCAAGTAGTAGTTCCACGCAAAGTGGTGCCTTACAGCTGTTCTAGCCTGTACTGAAAGACAAGAGGATGTTATTCTGGAGGTTATTGAAGTCCGATTTTTTTTTTTTCTCATTGGCCTTTTAAAGGGGAAAAACACTTTTTTTTTTTTTTTTTTTTTTTTTTTGTGGGAAAAAACCTTCGAATTTCTCATGATTTATTAAACCCCATGGGAGTCCAAATTAAGAAGTACTCCAACTCAGATCTGCCCAGTTTGTTTAAAAGTCGATGGCAGATGTCCCAAATATATATTGGGTTTCCGAAAAAGTTGTGGTATTCAGGCGTCAAATCCAAAAAAAAGTTGTGGTTTTCGAGTGTCTAATCCGGAAAAAGTCGCAGTATTCAGGTGTCCAATCCTAAGGGTAAGGACACATGAGGAGATTCTGGGAGATTTTGTCGCCTGGCTACTAATCTCCTTGTCTTTTGAGCAACTATCTCCCTGAACTGCCTCAGCGTTTTCCCCATATGCTACACTGAAAAGTAGCCTGTGCTAATGCACACACGGTGATGCGTTTTCAATAGTTGCCCAAAGTTGCCTCAGTGAGGCAATTTCAGGCAACTATTGAAAACGCATCGCCCTGTGTGCATTAGCGCAGGCTACTTTTCATTGTAGCCTATGGGGAAAAATGCTGAGGCAGTTCAGGGAGATAGTTGCTCAAAAGACAAGGAGATTAGTAGCCAGGCGACAAAATCTCCCTGAATCTCCTCGTGTGTCCTTACCCTAAAGGTGCCTTCCCAGTGAATATAAAATGGTTTAGACAAAGAGGAAGTTAAAAGTTGCGGTATTTGGGCGTCTAATCTGAAAAGGTTGTGGAATTCAGATTTTTTTTCACAACTTTATAGAGTTTTTTTTTTTTCCTGAACAAGAAATTTTCAGGAAAATGTATTGATAAATATGGGAAAAAAATTGGTGCTGATTTGGTTGGAGTAGTTTTCAAAAAATTCTGAGAAATTTTCGGATTTTGATAATTAACCCTTCATTATCATGTTGCCCAACCTGATGCCCCCTGTAAATGTTGTTGGAGTTCAGTTCAGCTATCGTTTGGACAGTAATTATTATTATTATTTATTATTTGCCATTGTTCCCAGTAACACAAGGATACAAATACAAGGCCAAATGGTTTACATATATAGACAAAGCATTTCACCAAAATTGCTGCACAGTTACAATTGGAAATTGTTAGCAGGCAATATCCAATTGTACTTTTTATACAGAGAATAAGCCTATGTGGAATTGGAGTGGGCTCTAAGTTTCATTAGTGCTGTGTCTGAGTCTAGTCCTTAATTGTTCGCAGAGCTGGTCACTTGTGAGTTACACCTCATGAGCAGTTCATAAAAGTACTTGATCTTTACACTGCCTGCAGTCGTCGTTGTGGTGTATACACTCAGATTAAGGATGTTTCACACATGCAGTACTAGTACATGCACTCCGGCTCATCTCTGAGCTCAGCACCCTTTTTCCTGTGACTTTAGGCTGAAGCATAGGGATGGGCGAATTTGACCCGTTTAGCTTCGCCAAAAATTCGCTGCCGGGGAAATGCTGCCGGCGAATTTTGTTTTGACGCGCGTCTTTTTTTTTTTTTTTTTTTACAAGTCTATATATTTATATGGTCATGGAACTCCTCGGTGACTTATAATATCCTTATATTTTACAATAGGGGGTACTTTATTCACTATATAATGCCCAGTCAGTATAGGACTGTCTCTTAGCACCCTGTTATTCCTCTCTGTATATACTTAGTCAGTATAGGACTGTCTCTCTCCATCCTCTGTGTATATTATGTCCACTTAGGTAAACATAGGGAAACCTTTCACCTCTCCATTAATGTAGGTTTGTATATCATACCCAGTCAGTGTAGGATACACTATGAATTGCCTCTGCTCATAATGACCACTGAACAGGATTCGAATTCATCAGGACAACTTCGTACAGGACAGTCTTGCTCACACTTGGAGCATCATGCCTTTTATCAGATTCTCATTCCGTGGTACTGAGCTGATTGTTCTGTGTGAATTCCATATTCCTTAAGGTGGCCATACACCTAACAATTACGATCTTTCTCGCAACCATTGGTCATAGGAAAGATTGTTCTTGTTCTCTACAAATGTTAATAAAAAAATTCAATCCTGTCTGATATCCAAGGCTTTTACCGAATATCATATAAAACTTTTGTGTGTGTTTATCTATGGCCACCTGTAGGCTAGGGCCACGGTGGCTGAAATCGGCAAGCTGAAATATGCCGGTTTATTTCAGCTCTTCTAGCGTGCTCTGTTTTCAGCATTCAGAAACTTTGACGTGAACAGACTTCTCAGATACTCATGGTTGTTCGCCAAAATCTAAAGGCAGTTCAACACTACTGAATGCGGAAAAGAGAGTAGGCTACTGTCCGTGATAGGCCGGAAATCAGCCAGTGTATTTCAGTTAGATGATTTCGGCTTCCATGTGGCCCTAGCCTTAAGGCCCCCATACACGGGCCGATAAAAGCGGCAGACCGAATCGGCAGCTTATTGGCCCATGTGTGGTGCCATCGAACGTGCTACCCGATTGATATCTTGCCATCTTGATCTTGCAGGTTAAAAAATCCCGTCGGATCGCAGCTGCATCTGTGCGTTTATGCGCTTCCGCTATCCGACCACCAGTATCGGATGCCCCACTTCAATGTGGGCTTATCTGGGACTTCGCCAAACATGCGGATCTCTATGTCTATGGCCACCTTAAGTCTTATGTGTTGGTTGTTGGACTGCATAAGCTAAAATGCTTCATTCAGTTAGTTCTGTACCAGAGGTGCTGGGAGTTTAATGACTTAAATCTATTGTTCCTATGGTTGTATGTTCTTGCATTATGCATTTGGAAGCTACAGATTCACATAATCCTGTTATAGGGAATATGTATGTGGGGGAAAAAATATTAACCAGCATCTATATTTGAAAACCAAAAAAGCATGTCTCCATATATTCTCAGAATGACGTTTTGCTGTTATGCTGCTTCTGGGGCTGGATAAATCTCAGGGGTTTGCTACCGACTGGGTGCAGCCTTGGTTGCGTTTCCCATTAAGAATTCCAGGCAGGCGTGTATACCTGCAGTAATAAAATGCAGTTCCTGTGCTGGGGATTCTCTACTAATTGGTCACAGGGACAACATATAGGAGGCCATAAACCCATGCCACACTCATATGTTTTTACAGCCGGGCTGTGCTCTATAAAGAGAAATGCTCTGTTACAACTGTTACACTAATTACAATGTGTCTAATGTTTACTTCACATTTGCATAAAAAAATTGCAAATTTGCTTTAAATAGGTCCATCTATAGCAAAGTAATGGAACATGATGTGTTCAAAATGTGCAGATTTCCCATAGAACAAGGATGGCCATGCAGGGTCTACTTTTAGTAATGTTGTCCCATTATGATCTAATCCATAATATCACTGTTAGCATTCTGTTCCATGGGAAATATTACTTAAGGTTACATAAGAAATAACAATATACTGTACATTTTATCATAACTCAGTATAATCTGTAACCGAATAAATATCTAAATGAAAAGAATGAAACTAGAGGATGATTTAGTCAAGCTGTTTGTTGACAGTGTCTTGAGATCTACTGATCACCAACTAAAGATCTTCTGGTAGATCCCGATCTACCTTTCGGATACCCCCTGCCATAGAATCTCTGTCCACTATATTCTGAATGCTCTGTTTTCAAGAAGACTTGCCAGTCCAAAACTCTTACTCCCTGGAACCTAAACCAATGTCAGATTTGAATGTTCCCTTATAACAGTGGTCCCCAACCAGTAGCTCGCGAGCAACATGTTGCTCACCAACCCCTTAGATGTTGCTCCCATTATTATCAAAGCAGGTGCATATTTTTGAATTCCTGGCTTGGAGGCAAATTTTTGTTGTATAAAAACCAGCTGTACTGCCAAACAGAACCTCCTGTAGGCTGCCAGTCCATATAGGCGCTACCAAACAGCCAATCACAGCCCTTATTTGACATCCCCATTGACTTTTTCATGCTTTTGTTGCTCTCCAATTTTTTTTTTACATTTAAATTATTATAATAATGCCTGCACAGTTGTGGCATAGCCCCTATTCCCAAAGGCAGCTTCCTTTTTCACTTTTCAATTCTTCCTTTTTTATCTACTTTACTACCTCCCTAGCACTTTTTATATCTAATATTCTGCCTTTATTATACTAGAAAAACCAACATGGTGATTCCATTGAACTCGTTTTCTTCTACTTAACAGTTTGGGTAAAAGCCTTGTTTCTAAGTATATCCTAGGAAAGGACAGAGATTTGAATTTGTAGCGACATACAGAAGTCAAACTAGTGATGCAGTTTACCCTTTAAAAACCAGAAGCATGAGCCATTGGGCTTTCCCTCTATGCATGTGGCACTTGTATACATAATCCTGTGGTTTTCAACACTAGTGCTCCAGCTGTTGGTAAACTCGAAATTCCTGCATGGGATGATGGGATGATGAGAGTCTCCCACTGTTAACTTACAGCTGCAGAGCCAGACAAAATATCTATAGTATAAGCTCACAAGCAAAGGATTGACAGATTTCTTCCATTTTTTGTACTTTGTCTTTTCCCCGGGATGTTGTGCTAAAAAAAGTGTTTTTACTTTTATTCAAAGATACCGTCATAATAATACAAATAAAAATGGACTGTTTGTGTAAATAGGACTCTATGGAAATTAGCATCCACATATTTTGCAGTAAGCAGTAGATCCCATAACAGGACTTATATTCTAGATTTCTGTGGGAGAATTGGAGGAGGGGATCTAGTAATTTGGCATATTCTCCACCAGCATTTTTTTTTTTTTTAGCAAGTTGAAATGTCCCCAGTCATGACGAATTGATATGTCATTTCCTTAAAGTGGAACTATTGCGAAAATGTAACATAAGCTTCATCATACTGAAATAAGATACTTTCTAAATACAATCAATTAAATATTCTGTATCATTTCTGAAATAATAATAATAAATAAGTTGATCTTCACTATTCCTCTCTCAGCATCTGTTTCTCTTCATTCTGTCTGTATGCAGCAGTGGGGTGTCAGATATTCATTGACAGATCCAATATATCTTGTAGGGGGGCTCCTTTCCTATAAGATGTATTAGAGCTCACTCAAATAACTGTTCCAGTAGAAACAAAATCTAACAAAATAACTGCCTTTTGCAGAAATCCTGCATATAGAGAGACATGATGTCTGGTGATTTTAATAGAGTGAGCTCTAATACATCTTCTAGGCAAAAGGAGCCTCCCTATAAGATATATTGGATCTAACTGTCAAAGAATATCGGATACTCAACTCCTGTATGAATAGAGAATGAAGAGAAACAGATGCTGAGAGAGAAATAGTGACAACTTTATAATTTCAGAAACGGTGCAGATTTTTTTAATTGATTGTAATTAGAAAGTTTCTTATTTCAGTAAGATGAAGCTTTCATTACATTTTCATTTTTGCAGTAGTTTCCCTTTAAATGGAATCTGCCTTGCACTAGAGTGTGGTTAAAATGCACGTTTTCTGCCATAAAATGCACAGTATTCCTTTACATGGTGAATGGGCGTGGATGTGATTATGCTATTACCCTAAATGTTCCTATATGTTTGCAACCTAATATTCTACTATGTGTACCTTTCACAACCTTTTCTTGCTGTTTAAATCTTAAGGTGGCCATAGACGCGACATTGCCAAACAAGCGGATGTTTCCCCGATATGCCATTAACGAGCATGGCTATATCGGGGGTAATCTGAATGTTCGGCCGTATGGCTGAGCGGTCCGATGACGATGCACAATGGGCTCCAGCGGGATCTCCGTCATCTCTGCCCGACGAAAGATGTCGGCACTCTCCACACACAATCCGAAAATAGGATCTGTGCGTCTATGGCCAGCTTAAATCTTGCTGAACCCCCTCCATTCCTTGTGGCTTGCATCAGCTCTTATCTAACCTTTAATCCCCCCTCTTATAGCACTCGTTCAGTAACTTCCTCTTAGTCATAGTGTTAATGAAAGTTCACTCTGATTTGCCACTGATATCTACAATAAACTGATGACATGTGATGTACACAAAAACCTGTTATATGCTCCTGTAGCTACATGTAAGGCGCAAATATCTGTTCAGTGCACATTGGCTTTATATTATAGTCTTGGTTCCGTATTATATCTGTGCACATGGTATCAGTAGTATGCTGGCCTGTCTCTGCAGGATACATATATTATTGGGTTATGGGAGCTGTTTCCAATACAGAAAATTGCCAATTTCCTCTTCACAAATGTGTGCAGTGGAATTACATCTGTCTCCGTCTGCTGTACAACGCTTGTCACTGTCAGAGCTTCTTTCTCATGCTGTTCCTCCTGTGTCTTCCGAGTATTTACAGCCCATTGTTTCCTGTGTGAGATCAGCCCTACTGCTGTAGGAACCACCCTTATCTTCCAAATAGCTCGCTATACAGCCTATGTCCAAACATTAAGGGGGTTATTTATAAAGGTCTGCATGACAAAAACTTGAAAAATTCAAGTTTTTTTCACTATAAAGCACAAATTTTCTAGCAAAAGCTCAACTTTTTCTAGTTTTTTTTTTTTTTTTTTTAATGATACATTAGGTAAATTCATGGATGGGAGTTTGGTCAGGGCTTTTTTTTTATTGAGATAATGAGAACAATTTGGACTTTAGTAAATAACTCCCTAAATATACATTTTCAAAGTTACTGTGTCGGTGTTGCACCAAATGACTTATTTAGTAAGGGCTCTTACACACGGGCGGTTTTTCCTGCGCTCCCCTGCGTTGCGCTTTCTTCCATTCAGCCACAGAGGACCGCAGGAGTAGACACACTCAATTATTGTGAAGGGGGCTGTACTCCCATAGACGCATGTTAGCGCCAAACCCAGGTGGGACGCAGCATATTGCATTTCACCTGTGTTCGGCGCATACATTTCTTCTGTGTGATTACAGCCCCCTTGATAATAATTGAGTGCGTCTACTCCTGCGCTCCCCTGCGGCTGAACGGAAGAAATCACAATGCAGGGGAGCACGGGAAAAAAACTGGCCGTATCTAAGAGCCCGAACAAAGGTGCTAAATTGCACCAGTGCTGTTACCCACAGAGACCAGTCATCAATTAGTTTTGAGCAGTCTACTACCAGTTAAATTATAGAATGAAAACAATGATTTAGTTGGTTGTTATGGGCAACTGCACTAGTGCAGTTTAGACTTAAAGAAGAACTAAACTCTAAAAATGCAATGTTTTATATAACAAACTTATTGCACCAGCCTAAAGTTTCAGCTTGTCAATAGCAGCAATGATCCAGGACTTCAAACTTGTCACAGGGGGTCACCATCTTGGAAAGTGTCTGTGACACTCACATGCCCAGTGGGCTTTGAGCAGCTGTTGAGAAGCTAAGTTTATGGGTTGTTGCAAATTTACAAGCAGAAAATTAGGTTGGTCTGTAATATAAACTGATCTTACAAGGCTGATTATTAAATTCTGATGCTAGTTGCACTGGTTTCTGTGCTGCCATGTAGTAATTATCCATATTAATTACTAATAAATCTTATACTATGACATTTATATTATATGTACTGTATATTGTGAGTCGGTCCCTAAGCTCAGTAAGTGACAGCAGCACAGAGCATGTGCAGTGAATCAGCAGAAAAGTAGAAGGGGAGCTACTGGGGCATCTTTGGAGATACAGATCTTTACTGCTAAAGGGCTGGGGTTGCCTGAGGCTGGTACAGAAGCACAAATATAATGTACAACATTTCTAGCCTAATTCTTTAGTTTAACTTTTCTTGTCCTTTACGGCTCGTTAACAATGCAAATAGAAAGTGAATTGCTGTTTAGAAAGAAAATTTAAAGGGACACTGTCATGGGTAAAAAAATAATCAGTTAATAGTGCTGCTCCAGCAGAATTCTGCACTGAAATCCATTTCTCAAAAGAGCAAACAGATTTTTTTTATATTCACTTTTGAAATCTGTCATGGGGCTAGACATATTGTCAATTTCCCAGATGCCCCAAGTCATGTGACTTGTGCTCTGATTAACTTCAATCACTCTTTACTGCTGTACTGCAAGTTGGAGTGATGTCACCCACCTCCCTTTTCCCCCCCAGCAGCCAAACAGAACAATGGGAAGGTAACCAGATAGCAGCTCCCTAACACAAGATAACATCTCCCTGCTAGATCTAAGAACAACACTCAATAGTAGAAACCCATGTCTCACTGAGACACATTCAGTTACATTGAGAAGGAAAAACAGCAGACTGCCAGAAAGCATTTCTCTCCTAAAGTGCAGGCACAACTCACATGACCTGGGGCAGCTGGGAAATGGACAAAATGTCTAGCCCCATGTCAGATTTCAAAATTGAATATAAAAAAATCTGTTTGCTCTTTTGAGAAATGGATTTCAGTGCAGAATTCTTCTGGAGCAGCACTATAGCACTATTAACTGATGCGTTTTTAGAAAAAAACATGTTTTCCGATGACAGGATACCTTTAAATCTGTACCCCCTACTCTAGACTTGCACTGTAGAATTATGTGCAGAATTCTTGAGAGTAAAAAATAATGGCAGAATGCATGCATGCACATTGCACTTACTTAATAAATGACTCTTAAGGTGGCCATACATGGAGAGATCCGCTCGTTTGGTGATATCGCCAAACGAGCGGATCACCCTCCGATATGCCCACCTTGAGGTGGGCAATATTGGGCAGATCCGATCGTGGGCCCTAGGGCCCAACGATCGGATCCTAGTGAACGTGAACGGGCGGTCGGATCGTGGGACCGCATCAACTAACAGATGCGGCCGCGATCCAACGGGATTTTTAGTCCCATCCGATCGAGATCTGGCCGACTTTAGGCCAGATCTCGATCGGGGAAGCCCGTCGGGGGGCCCCCACACATGGGCCAATAAGCTGTCGACTCGGTCTGTCGGCAGCTTTTATCCGCCCGTGTATGGCCACCTTAAGAAAGTTACTGTGTGATCTGAACAGCCATTGTGGATCTTGCATCCCTATATATCCTACTTGTGTTGTAGTACCAGCCGATTCAAGCAGCAAGTCTTGTCCATAGGTAGCAGTAGAACGCCACCACCACCTGTGAATTATTATAGGCAAAACAGTGTCTGAAATGTGTCTGATATCAATGGCAAAAGTATCCTGGTTTCAGTAAAAAAGTACAAGGTTCCTTTCACACTTTTACAGCACAACCGCTATGTGCTGCAAAGAATTCTTTTTCTATTTATTTGTTGCGCTTGGGAGTCCTCGTACTATATACTTTGATAGGTAAAACCAATTGTTGTGAACCATAGTACAGGTACAATAAAACAGCCCCCCCCCCCCGAGAGGTGAATTTAGCACGGGAAACCGTGGAATATTTTCATGGCTTTACCAAACAGTAACTTGTAAAGTAAAAATTTCTCAGACGTGGGAGTATCGTGTTTGTTCAGGAAATAGGTCTATGGTTTCAAAACCGATCTTGGTTAGCAAACTGCTACACTAAAAGGGTTTAGGATGAGGTTGCTAGACTAACAAGTCACTCGAGAACAGTCTTTCCTCGTGTCCCACTCTGATCCTTATGTTTACTTAAAATTTCCATTATTATGGTATTATTTGGTTATTAGATGAGAGTTGACTGGTCGTGTGGACTGTATGGTCTGTTTATTCCAGCACTGTAGATTCTATGCAGCATGGCACTTCAAGGATTGCTGGTGGTGTGGGTAAAATACCTTCCGAGGGAAGCCAGCATTCATAATTCAACTTGTAGCCCTTCTGCTGCTATTGAACCACAACTTCCACCATCCACACTGGCAGTTGTACTGTAGGTGGAGGTAGTTTCTTTGATGTAATAAAGAAAAGAACCTTGTTTTGTAACTGTATCAATTACTACACCTCTGTAGTTCACTCACTTCTCTCCAAATATAGTTTCAATTTGTTGTGTAATTTAAAAAGGGAAACCCTTAATTGTTACAGTAGTCCAAACTGAAACTATGTTGGTAATCTTTAAAATGAACTGATAACACCAGATTAACATGTTACAAAGTTGCTTATTGTTAAAATCTAGTGAATCTGACTCCTCTCTGCTGGATATGACAAGTCATATGCAACATTCACCTTCAAACACCTTTTAACAATAATTCTAATAAAGAAAAAACTTTACAATTGGTATCATTTGTTATTTTATTCCAGTTTAACCCACACGGTCGATAACCAATTGAACTAAAGGTCTTTGATGCACCTGTTGCCTAATTGTACTCACTGTTGCACTCATAAATAAGAGGCATAAATCAGGGGGTGCAATGGGAAATCTTTATACTTATTCTCCATACTACAGTACTACAGTATGAGAGCCCTAGAAAGAGTCAGGAGTGAAGCCATCACCGTGGATTGCATCTTGCTGTAAAGTGCCCGGTGCATTATAACTTCAATGATGGTAATCTAGTGAATAATGTACTCCTTACTGTAAAATACAAGGCTATTATAGTCACCTCGGAGTTCCATGACCATATAAAAGCACGAGGCCGAAGGTCATGGAACGCCAAGGTAACTTCTAATATCCTCATTTTTCAACTGAGCGTACTTTATTATAATACACAAGTTATATACAGGTCATGGAACTCCGAGGTTACTTATAATATCCTTATATTTTCCATCAAGGGGTAGTTTATTTATTTATTTATTTATTTATTTATTTATTATAACACACAAGTTTTAGTGAGTCAAGTGACATAAATTACATCATTACTCACCGTTTATAACTGATGACGTCACTAGTCACTGTTTATAAGGATATAATTTACATGAGATTTATGGCTTATGTACTCGCTTTCACCCACTTATTCTCCATACTACAATATGAGAGCCCTAGAAGTAGTCAGGAGTGAAGCCATCACCTTGGATTGCATCTTGCTGTTCAGTGTCCAGTGCATTATAACTTTAATAATGCTGATATAGTGAATAAAATACTCCTTATTGTAAAATATATAGTGAATAAAGTACCCCCTCTTGTAAAATACAAGGATATTATAAGTTACCGAGGAGTTTCATGACCATATTAAAACACGAGGCCGATTGTTTTTATACAACTCTGAGGTAACTTTTAATATCCTCATATTTTTCAACTGGGGGTACTTTATTATATTACACAATTTCAGTGAGTCATGTGACAAATGACATCAGAACTCACCGTTTATAACTGATGACATCAGAACTCACCCTTTATAAGGATATCATTTACAAGCTATTCATGGATTTTGTGTATTATAAGGATATTATAGTCACCTTGGAGTTCCATGACCATATAAAAGGCCGAGGGAACTCCGAGGTTACTAATAATAATCTTATATTTTCGTACAAGGGGTACATTATTTATTATAATAAACAAGTTTTAGTGAGTCATGTGACAGAAATGACATCACTACTCATTGTTTATAACTGATGACATCACTAGTCACCGTTTATAAGGATATAATTTACAAGATATTCATGGCTTTTTGTGTATTATAATAATAAGTGCAAGAGAGCTCATGACAGAGTGGCGCGTTTGTGGTAGTTCTGCTGCTTCGTTGCACAGAGCTGGTGCTGTGGGGTAGACGTGCTGCTTGTCTGAGTGGGTGGCTTGTCTCAAGCAGTGGGAAAGTAATGCCTGCGGGTAAGTGTCTCTGTGATATGTTGTGTCTCCCACTATTCGTTTCTTACTAGTTGTTAGGCCTTTCTCTTTCTGAGAACATGATTTCAGCTGCCGCACAAGTGACAGGTTGACGGCTTACGAGGAGGTGGTGGGGGGGCGCTTGCGTGAGGAATACATTACTAAATTACTCCATTGTGTCTGGAGTTCCCGTCAGTACCGCTCCGAAGCACTCGTTTTCATTTAGCAGGCATTTGCTACAGAATTAAATCCAATCCGTTGTTAGGAGAACGTGAGTCTCTGTCAGACTGTGGAGGCACATTTATGGCTGGTAGTTAAATGCCACACTGTCTGGCCTGAATGGAAACCCATTTTCATTGTGCTAATAAAATGCCTGGCACTGGATTTAGGGCAGCTTTAATGGAAGGAAACTGCTTGTTGCATATGTATGAGGCCGTATTCTGCTGTTCCTTATGTTGCTCTGCATTAAATACCGACATGTAGATTTTTTTCATGTTGAACTTGTTTCACAAGGGGAACTAATGCGAAAATGAAAATTTAATATAGCTTCGTCATACTGAAGTAAGAGACTTTCTAAATGCAATCAATTAAAAATTCTGCATTGTTTCTGAAATTATCAAGTTTATCTTCACTATCCCGCTCTCAGCATCTGCTTCTCTTCGTTCTGTCTTTATTCTTCTTCGTTCAGGAGTTGGGTGTCAGATGAATGATACAATATATCTTATAGGAGGCTCCTTTTGCCTAGAAGATGTATTAGAGCTCTCTATTAAATTCACCAGAAATCCTGTCTCTCTACATGCAGAATTTGTGCAAAAGTCAAGTTATTTTGTTAGATTTTTGTTTGTACTGGAATCCGTTATTTAAGTGAGCTCTAATACATCTACTGAGATACATTGGATCATTTATCTGACAACCAACTGCTGCAAGAATACAGAATTAAGAGAAACTGATGCTGAGAGAGGAATAGTGAATATAAATAAGATTACTTCAGAAACAATACAGAATTTTTAGTTGATTGTACCTCTATTTAGAAAGTTTCTTACATCAGTATGAGGAAGCACATATTAAATTTGAATTTTTGCAATAGTTCCCCTTAAAATTACGAATAAAATATGAGGTTGTCCTTATATGAGTCTTTTGTGCACAGTGCAGGATGTTCTGCAAAATAAAATGAAAAACTTTTAAAGCAAGAAGTTGCGCTCTCCGGCTATTCTCCCCTTTAAATTACAACTCCCAGTAAGCCAGTGCTAGCAGTGTCTGTAGAAGAATGCAGAGAATTGTAGTTTAAAGGAGAAGGAACGTTTTTTTTTTGCGCTCCTATCAGCAGAAAACTGCACTGGCCCGGGGTTATACCAGTGAGCTCCATGGAGCACTTCTCTTCCTCTTTTTTCACGCGGCTGCACATGCGCAGTAGAGTTAAAAGTTGAACTTTAACTAAAAAGTCGGCTATTTCGTTCTACTGCGCATGCGTCTGCCCAGGGAAATTTGAAGAAAGAAGAAGCCGGAAGTGGATTGCTCCTTGGTGCTCACTGGTATAACCCCGGGCCGGTGCAGTTTTTTGTCGATAGGAGCATCAGCCCGGGGCTTCAGGTAAGTCAATACAATCAATGTATTTCCAATGTTGCGTGCACTTCCACAGACCAGCAGACAACGGTAATTAAAAAGAAACAAACTTTATTTCCCCAACACTCCTCCTAACGCGTTTCGTGTGGTGTCACATGTATTCATAGGCAAGTAAATACAATCACTTAGGGGTGCCTAACATTTGGAACCCCCAAGTGCAAGACGACTTTCCTTCTCCTTCAACCACAACTGCAAAGGTGCAGTCTGGAGATCCCTTCTCTATACAATTAGATCCAAGTGAAACGCACAGAAGTACATTTGTATTCCTTGTGGCAGGAGAGTTCTAAGAGGAGGTGGCAGGACAGATCTGATGTGCAAGAGGTTCCCATTAGTTTCCCACTGTGGTTCGCCATGAAACAAAGCACGCTTTTCGTAGCGTTGGCTGGCGCTGCACAGAGACCTGTACACATGCAGCTGCCTGCCATAGACAACCATGGAACTAAATAGGCTTTGTGGCTATGAGTCAGTGTGGCAGCATTCAGGCAAGGATTTAAGGGAACCGTAACAATAAAAAAAATAAAGTTTTTTTTTTTAAAGTAATACAAATATAATGCAGGGGGTAAAACTAGTGTGTTTGCTTAAGAAACGCCACTATTGTTTATATAAATAAGCTGTTGTGTAGCAATGGGGGCAGCCATTCAAAGGAGAAAAGGATTAGGTTACACAGCAGATAAGCTCTGTAGAACATAATGTTATCTGTTATCCACTATTTAACCTGTGCCATATAGCCTTTTTTTCAATTTCCGCCAATGCTACACAGCAGCTTGTTTATATGAACTATAGTAGTGTTTCTAAAGCAAACACATCAGTTTTTATTAGTGCAGGGCAAAAGTACCTGATATTTTCACTATTTTTAAACACTTTTTGGTGTTACTGTTCCTTTAACTATTTCCAGTGCAGTAGAGAGCTGGACTTTTTTTTTTGCATTTTCTGGCAGTAACAGGCTTGTTGAAACTTGTCATTAGTATGAAGATGCACAGAATCCATCATTTTAGGACCTAGCAGAATACATCATTGTGGGAACTGGCAAAATAATGACATTTGGCCATATCCCAAGAACAGGTGGCACTGGCTGTCAGACTTTTATCAGCTCAAGTCCCGTCTAGAAGTTCCAATCTTTGGCCAGGGCCCAATTACCTCATGACAGATCTAGGCAAATATTGTTGTGTTAGTCATTGTCTAAAGGTCCCCATAGACGCAAAGATTTTACTTTGCCGAACGACCGATTTTAGCGTAATCCGACCAATCCGTCAAATTATCGTGCGGTTAGTGGGATTCGAACGATCGTACATCCTACGATTTTTCCTCCGACGTCTGTCAGAAAATTGATCGGCCAGGTTAAAAAATCGTTATCAGTCCCAGTGCAATGTATCTATGTCTGCAGGGCCAAGCAGGCAGCTCCCCTTCAGTTTTGATGCCAATATCACCTGAAATTGTCTTTTTAGTTGATGGGACACATCATTCATTTAAACGATCGTTTCGAGATAATTGTGTTCTCACAAAGTTAAATAAAAGATCGTTATGGCCAGCTTAAAGATGGTCATAGACATAACAATTATGGTCTTTCCTGGAAAAGATCTTTCCAAGAAAGATGGTTTGTTTCAATACACACATGTAGAGCTGAATCGTCGGATATACAGAAAGAAACAATAGAATTCTACTTGTATCTGACGATTCAGCACTAACAATGACTGTTGTTCAGGTGCCTTCAAAGGAGCCTGTTCAAAATTTTCCACCTGGATCAAGCGACTAGCCGATAGTTATCCAAGCCTTCTGCTGATATCGGTAGGTTCATCTTCTACCATACACTCAACAAATATCGTACGAAAATTAGTTTTATGCGATAATATCAGTGCCTCTATGGCCACCTATAGTTAGCAGTTACAAATCCACTCCAAATCTCACCCTAATTGAGTTGCAGGCTGGCCTTCTCAATTTTCACTCTAACTGGCCTTTGGACTGAGAGGATTAGTGATGTGGGGGCCAGCCCAATACCCGCAGGGACCTGCAGGTTTACCCATGGGTCAGGTGGATTTTGGCCGACCTCTCGCCCCCATTTTCAGGTCGTGGGTGGGTCCAGGTTGAGCTCTTCTGACTGCTCTCCCCGTCTGCGACCTTACACTGCCGGATTCCACTTTTATAGATGCACGCCTGATCGCCCCACCCCTTTTGTGATGGCATCGTCAGGGCAGTGCTGGTCTATCAAAGCAAGGGGAACAAGACATGTACATTGCCCTCATGGGGAAAAAAAGCTACATAAATGTTGTGCTAATGTAATGCTCAGTGGGATAGACTCTAGTCTGTTTAACTTGTCCAGCCAATTTTAAGTGATGATGTGCTGCCCCAATGACAAGCAGGCTTCCCTTGGAACATTCTCTACAGTCTTCTTTTCCAAATAGATGTTTTGCTGAAGCCTTATAAGGGCAGCACAAAGTCTAATTGGAAGGGTTTTACATGTTTCAAATGTTTGCTATTGACCAAACACAACACTTGCTCACTAAATGCCGTTTTTCCTAAAATGAAGTTTAATCTTCAGGATCAGGTTTAATTAAAAGAAATTTTAGCATTGTGCATGGGAATAGAATCATCTGCTGGAGAAAAGATACTCTGTTTCCACAGAAGTACTAATTATGCAAAATACAATTCAAGCCAAATGCTCTTTTGTATGTTGGTTCCTCTTCTAAACAATGAAGATTATGTTGTCGCCTGAATTAAGCGGTAGTAACTGTGAGAATAAGGGCAGAGACACACGTGGAGATTCGGGGAGATTAGTCAGGCGACAACAAATCGCCTCTTTTTCGGGTGACTAATCTCCCCGAACTGCCTTCCCGCTGGCGTGAATCTAAATCGCCAGTGGGATGGCACTCTAAGAGATTCATTTTCCGAAGTCGCCCGAGGTTTCCTCATGAGGCAACTTCGGGCGACTTCGGAAAACAAAGTGCTCCAAGTGCCATCCCTTTGGCGGTTTAGATTCAAGCTGGCGGGAAGGCAGTTCGCGGAGATTAGTCGCCCAAAGAAGAGGCGATTGTCGCCGGATCTCCACGTGTGTCTCTTCCCTAACAGCGAGCCAACCTCTAAATTTTTCTTCCTGCACGTGTGAGAGACTCACAATAAAATACTGTTCCATATCTGGTGGCAACTTTCACTGACTACTCCCTAGTGGAAGTAAGTCCACACCCACCCTTAGGGCAAGGCCAGACGTAGCGTTTTTACGTTGTGTTTTTTAAAAAAGCTCAGTCGGGCGTAAATACCAATAAACTGCACTACCACTGAAACAAATGGAAATCGCACTATGGCAATTCTCACAGGGAAATCCGCCACAGGACGGCAGTATTGGCATTTTTTTTAGCAGAAACGCCAATACTTCAAACTACCAAATCGATAGACTCTATGGGATCTGCAAGTTTGCCACCACACTTTACGTAAAAACGCAGCGTATTTTAAATATGGCGTCCAAATTCTCGCGAGATAAATGACACATATGCATTTTTACGGCCAGTGACGTAATTGCGTTGTGTATTGACAATCATTCCTGATCCATTTTGCATGTAAATCGTTTTTCTGTTTCTAAAAATAGCTTTACTATGTTCTATTTCCAGCCAGTGGAATTATGGGGAACGAGAACAATGAGAAATGCATGTTGGGAAAATAAACCTACGTGGTGAAAAACGCATGAAAAACTAATGTTGACGGTCGCATATAGTTTTAGTGGCGTATTTATACAACGTAAAAACGCATCGTAGAACCCCATGTCTGGCCTTGCCCTTAGATTTACTAAGTATGAGTTGTTTGGGAATTGATAAAGATGTTGTCAAACGTTGAATGTTTGAAGCTTGCCGTATTTAGTCTATTTTAGGGGCTCCTGAGTGATCTGGCATATGTGGTCAGTATGGCTATACACATGGATGTCCAAATTGAGTTGATCCTAAAGTAAACTTAACATTATTGAACTGAGTTATCAAATTCCTTTTTTGGTAGCCTATAATCCCCAGCACTGTTTACCTCCTTTATTGGTCAGTGTTTATATGGTATTTATATGATACAGTATACACATTAATCTGTTGTACAGTGCTGCAGGTCCTACTGAAAAAAGTATTAATAGAATAATAAGCCAACACAGACACATGACAGAAAGCTGGGCCTGAACAATTCAAATTATGACACTTGTGGGTAGTTTGTGCAAAATTAAACTGGAAGCCAGTAGCATATACATTGAGCTCTTTATGTTCCTTGCTAGTTGAATGAATTGCATGTTTGATGCTCTGTATAATTGGTGTGGGTAGGGTGAAAACAAGATGTGTCTCAGTCACTTGTAGTTGAGTGGTTTGTCATCTGGTGACCAAATACTGAAAATCTCTACCTTGCCTTTAATGGTATATTTCAGCTGACAAAAAGCACCCTGAAACAATCACTTCTGCCTTCCATTCATCAAGTTGGAAAAGGGTGTTGGCACTGTACATGGTTTTATGTTGGCTGGGTCCATCATGAGAAGTCTGTAATGCTGCCATCTTAATATCAGTGTCCTTGTGTAATGATTCTTTCCTCCTGTGAGTCAGGAGCAGATCTGATATTTTAATATTAGTTAAAGCATTTTATGACCTGGAACCGCTATACAATACACACCTTCATGTAGCGGCAATTTGAATTGCTGCCCCTTTAAAGGAGAAGGAAAGGTTAAAACTAAGTAAGCCTTATCAGAAAGGTCCATCTAAATATACCAGTAAACCCCCAAAGTAATGTTGCTCTGAGTCCCCTGTCAAAAGAAACAGCACATTTCTTTCCTTCTATTGTGTACTCATGGGCTTCTGTATCAGACTTCCTGTTTTCAGCTTAAACCTCATTGCCCTGGGCAAGAGCATGCTCAGTTTGCTCCTCTTCCCCAACCCCTCCCTTCTCTACTGTAATCTGAGCCCAGAGCAGGGAGAGACTCAGGCAGGAAGTGATGTCACACCATGTTAATACTGCAGCTCCTATTCTAAACAAACAGAGAGTTTCTAGAGCTTTTTTCTCAGGTATGGTAAAACATTCTACAGAATAAATATAGCATTCTAGCTTGCACTATTGCAGCTAATCTATTGGCAATAAAATGCCTCCGTAGCTTTCCTTCTCCTTTAAAGGGGTCGTTCACCTTCCAAACACTTTTTTCCGTTGAGTTGTTTTCAGATTGTTCACCATAAACTAAGACTTTTTTCAATTGCTTTCCATCATTTTATTTTTTTACCGTTTTCCCAAAATTGAAATTAAAATTTTAATGTTTGTGTCTCTGGTGTTTCAGTCTGGCAGCTCAGTGATCCAGGAGCAGCTGTTACAATTTGCTACATTTAGTAGCTACATCAGTTGATACATTTCTCAGCAGCATCTGTGGAATATTAGCAACTATTGTATCAATTGTAACAGCTGCCTTTAATGAAACTCAGGGATTCTGTTGAGTAGGGGCAAAGATAACCAATGTATCAACTAATGTATCAATTTAGAACAGTTAGGGGCACATTTACTTAGCTCGAGTGAAGGATTAGAATGAAAAATATATATTTTTTTTGGCTACTTCGACCATCGAATTAGCTATTTCGACCATCGACTACGACTTTGAATGGAACAATTCGAACTAAAAATCGTTCAACTATTCGACCATTCGATAGTCGAAGAACTGTCTCTTTTAAAAAAACTTCGACTACCTACTTCGCCACCTAAAACCTACCGAGCACCAATGTTAGCCTATGGGGACCTTCCCCATAAGCTTTCTAAGCTTTTTTTGATCGAAAGAAAATCCTTAGATCGATGGATTAAAATCCATCGAATCTATTTAATCATTCAACCGACCGATTTTTCGTTCGATCGCAGCATTTGCGGTAAATCCTTTGACTAAGAAAGTCAAAGGATTTTACTCGAGGGTTAATTAACCCTCGATATTCAACCAATAGTAAATGCGCCCCTTCGAGTTGGCGACCCCCCCCCAGAGCTGGTTTAGAAGGTGAAAAATGAAACTTTACACTTAAATATTAGAAAAATGGTCCCAATTAAAAAAATAGAAAGGGATTGAAAAATATCTATCTGAAACCAACTGAACTGAAAAAGTGTTTGAAGGTGAACAACCCTGTGTTTATGTTGTGACCATGGAATAAAATGCATATGTTCTGACACAACAAATTCTGGATCTGTTTCACGTCACGCTGCAAGACCACTACTGGAACCTCTTTGTCTATCACCTCTTTCCATAATCCGTTCCATGTGGGTAGAAGCTCGCACTGAAGGACAAGTTAAAATACAGCAAGCCTAGGATTTTTAGACTTGCCAGCTTGCCATATGGGGCACTGTTAAAAACCGAACCTGGCTTGTGCTTAGATCTACTTTCCCTCAATCATGTTAAGCCGAGAGCTTAAGGACTTCAGCAACTACTTTTACTGTGGCTTAGATCTTCCAATCTAAGCCATTATCCCTGAGTGTGTGTGCACTTACAATCTATCAGTAATTGTACTCTCTGTACAAATAACCTGCATTATTGGATGTTTCCTATGGTATCCAAATGCATCATTACCTGCGTCTTCTTAGCTGTTTCTAAGCCATATTTCAGAGGGTGGTTTTTCATTAAGAAAATTACACAAAAACCTTAAACCTAATATACGCAAACATATCGGTCAGTGACATTCTTATGCAGCTTGCCACTTTTTCCCCTGAGATGGGGCCACCTGGGTTAGAGTCCTGCAGCGGGTCGGGTACCCGCGGGTTATCCGCAAAAAAAAAAAGCGGACACCCTGCACAATGAGGGGAGGATTTTCAGATGCGGGTATAGCTGTGGGTCTCATCTAAATTTCTTATCTTATGTAATATTGACTATATTTTACTCCTTTTATTTTACAAAACTTGTTTCTGTCCCCGCCCACTTTTGGTGACACACCATCACGTCCTGTTTCATGGTGTTCAGCGGAATGTGGAATATTAGCAACTATTGTATCAATTCTAACGGCTGCCTTTAGGGCAGAGACACACGGTCAGATTAGAAGCCCGGCAACAAATCTCCTCTTCTTCGGGGCGACTAATCTCCCTGAACTGCCTTCCCGGCGGGGAAAGCAGTTTGGGGAGATTAGTCACCCCGAACTAGAGGAGATTTGTCCCCGGGTGACTAATCCCCCCCCTAATCTGAGAGGGTGTATCTGCCCTTAATGAAACTCAGGGATTCTGCTCAGTGGGGACAAAAATAAAAGATGTTTCAACTAAATGTATCAATTAAGAACAGTTAAAGAGTCTGCAGCCCTTTCCCCTTCCCAGAGCTGCTTTATATGGTGGAAAATGAAACTTTACACTTCATAGAGTCGTTAGCGGGTCCATTGTTTTTTAAAACCCGTACCCAATCATACCCTCAACCAGCAATTTGAACCGCATGTTCCCGCTAGCCGACCCGCAATAGGCTAACTAACCTTCCGACCCCGGGGACACGCAAAACCGGAAGTGATGTCAGATTTGCCTGGAAGTCACGTCACTCCAGTGCCAAAGCTTCCCAAAATTTTTCAAAACTGGAAGAACCAGAAGGATGGGAGGGATCAAGCCCGCACCTTTGTTGGGTACCCAGTCAAGTTACCTCTGGACTGCCCACACGGCCAAGGAATTGGGGACTTTTTACCCATAACCTGACCACTTTGTGAGTATTCCGTGGATAGGCGACCTAATGCAGGACTCATCATTTTTAGAAAAACGGTCACAAATAGAAAATTAAACGTTTCTGGTAAACTACCTGAAACCAATTGATTTGAAAAAAGTGTTTGAAGGTGAACAACCCCTTTAATTTCCAGTGTCCATGAATTGAGAGACCCCAAGATTTACAAGATGTGACCAGTCGCATGGATGTGGGTACCTACTGTATATTGATGCTTTGCTAATTTTATCATTGAAAACAAAACAACCCTCTATGAATACAGGCATTCCTAGTTAAGCAATAAAGGTTTGCTAAGAAAAGAGAGAGATAAATCTGCCTAGGGAATCTCTGAAAATATTGTGGCATGGAAGCACCCAGCACCCTTGGAACACCTCAGCTGAAAATGGCAGAGAGCTGGAGCCGGTCACTGGGGGGGGGAAAGAACTGTTCCATGGGAGTAATATTGCTGACATTTGGTTTTTTACTACTGGGCCTCCTAAGAGGCTGCATAGCTCAACTGAAAAACCTTTATTCTTGCACATAATGTCTGTCCCAGTCAGGACTGATGGCCTACAACTCCTTATCCCCAGTACTGGGGCTGGGCTTCATACAGCATAGGCATAAGCACTTTGGATGTTATTGATGGTTGCAGCTCTGCTTGCTTTCACTTTAATAGGAAAGAATGACAGTGGATGTAGTTGAACTTGCTTTGTGTTAACCTTTTTAACAAACCCTCGCTTATTAAAACCATATGTTGGGTACATCAAAGTTTTATGATTTAATCCATGATAAATTCCCTTTGCTTCCACACAGGTCCAGACTGAGAATTAAAATAGGCCCTGGCATTTTAGGTACACAGAGGCCCACACAGCACCCACCAGCCCACTAAATACTGACTTTCTATGGCATTTTATAGCAGCCCCCTGTCATTTGCCAGAACCCACAGATTGCCAGTCCGGGCCTGCTTCCACATGTAAGTGCAGATCTCTGCTGCTCTTGTGACTTCAAAGCTCACTGGTAAGCCCCTTTAGTAACACTCAACTACAAATTGCATAACTAGGGCTTTAACGGATACCAAGAGCTTGCAATTGCAGCATGTAAAATGTTTCTGCAGCTGGCCAATCCCTGGCTGATTTAATCTTCTAAATTGTTTGTTTCTGTTTCTCCATCATTGACGGAAGGTCATGCATGTGAATGATTGGCATCATTGCTGTGTCATGGATCAATAATAATGGCTGGATGCTGGGAATAATAGTTTAGCATCTGGAGGGTTGCCGATTGCCAAGCCCTATTATAGACTGCCATTTTTATATATTACGTTTTTAGTATTCTTGAGCTAAAAGGCTAAAAATAAACTTTTCTGACTCTTTTTCCAGCAGAGAATAAGCCCTGGCAAGCTACTGTGTTGTGGTTTGGGAGCCGAGAGAATGGCTTTATCAGCTAAAAGGATTTGGCAGTGGGATAGCGCTATATGCAATGGCCAAATTCATTTTTAGGTTATGGATGCGATTAAAGAACTGTCGCCCAAAAAGGGTTTTGTAGGGATCAAGTAATTTTCCTTGAAGAAAAACATACAGAAGTGGCCAATGTACAATATTGTCGGAGTGATAAAACTAGGTCAGCTTTATCCCAAGCCCCAAATACTGCAGTGTCTATTATTTAGCCATGTTCATAGTTCAGCTAACCTCCCTCTAGTTAGGGCATTATGGGTGAACAGCTGTCACCAGTACAGGAGGCAGGAGCAGCTGGAGTTGTATGGAATGAATCCTACACATGTCCCTTCTACTGGTTAACATATTAAATGGGGATGGGGCCAAGCCACAGGGTTCAAATCGCTGATGTCTAATTGTAACATTGTTGTGTTGTAGATTAAGTAGCTTGGCTCCCCTTTCATTCCCAAAACCCTTTGGGCCAAGAACAGAAGGCTAAAAATCTGACAATCATACATTTTTAGAACTTGATGCCAAAAAATTGTTTAGAAAATCAACTTAAAGGGATTCTGTCATGATTTTTATGATGTATATTTTATTTCTAAATTACACTGTTTACACTGCAACTAATTTACTCTACAATATTAAATTTAATTCCGGAACGCAGCGCTTCGTTTTCCGAAGTTTCCTCATGAGGCAACTGTGGGCGACTACGGAAAATGAAGCGCAGCGTTTGCATTGCCGCAGGTGATTTTAATTTTAGCCGGCGCGGCGGAGGGCAGGGTTAAGGCAGTTTGGGGAGATTGTCGCCAGAAAAATAGAAGATTTATCGCTGGGGCGACTAATCTCCCCGAATCTGCTCGTGTGGCCAGACCCTTAAGGTGGCCATAGATGCACAGATGTTATCATATGAAATAAACATTATATTTGTGTGTTTATGGTGGGAGACGAGGCGACCGTTATTGGCAGAAGACTGGGTATCAGTCGGCTTGTTGATCGTCCAGGTCGGAAAATTTTAAGCGCCTAAATATCGGCAATTGTTTGCTGCTGAATCATCATATACTGGGGGTATTCTATCTTTCCAGGGTCAGACTGGCTTTTGAAGCCAATGGGGCACTGATTGCCATGGATAACTGCCCAGGTGCAAATTTGTCCAATCAAATGTTGACGTACCTTGTTCCACCAGCAAATTCCTAATCAAAAGCCAGTTACTGTCCATGTGCTTATTGCAATAAGTTACGTGCAAATTTGCCCAGAGTTGATAAATGACTACAAAGCTTGAGTGTGAGAGTCTTCAAAAAAGTATATATACCAGATTAGTAAAAATAAGAAAACATTTGTTTGGACATAAAAGACTAGGGCCTAATACTTTTCGTGCCTTCTAGGACTGATAAATGAGTCCTGTTGTTTCTTAGATATTTCAAAATCATTTCTCCATCGCCTACTGCTATAAGCAAAAAAAAAAAAAAAAAAAACTTGAAATTTCTCCTAAATACATTCTGTAACATATTCTTGCTCATTCATCTAGGAAGACCGTTCATAAGGAACCTATGAACAATCCAAAACCTTTTCTTTCCCAGCATGTGCAGATCTTTGCAAATAAATCATGGCAGTTGGTCTTCCTTCTCTTTAAAGGAAAACTATACCCCCAAAATGAATACTTAAGCAACAGATAGTTTATATCAAATTGAATGACATATTAAAGAATCTTACCAAACTGGAATATATATTTACATAAATATTGCCCTTTTACATCTCTTGCCTTGAACCACCATTTCGTGACTCTATCTGTGCTGCCTCAGAGATCACCTGACCAGAAATACTACAACACTAACTGTAACAGGAAGAAGTGAGGAAGCAAAAGGCAGAACTCTGTCTGTTAATTGGCTCATGTGATCTTACATGTGGTTTGTATGTGTGCACAGTGAATCTTACGATCTCAGGAGGCGGCCCTTATTTTTTAAAATGGCAATTTTCTATTTATGATTACCCAATGGCACATACTACTAAAAAAGTATATTATTATGATAATGGTTCATTTACATGAAGCAGGGTTTTACACATGAGCTGTTTTACTCAGTATCTTTTAATAGAGACCTACATTGTTTGGGGGGTATAGTTTTCCTTTAATAAATAAAAAAAAAACCTTCCACTTTCTTTATATTTATGTTTAGAACAAGCAGTTCATACCTAGCAAACAGCATATTTTTTCAGCCATGCTGGATGCACAGTATCTTCTCAGTAGTTCAATAATAGGAGGGGGTGCATATTGCTGCTTTTGATAAAGATATCATTTCGGAAGCTACGGAAGCGAAATTGTTACCAAATAACTAGCTATTGTGTTTCAGGCTTGCTGTAACTCACAGGAAGTTTGGCTGCACTCGTTATTCATTAATTGTTTGTGCCTTTCTCTGTGCTTTCGTTTGTATCACAGAGTTTCCCACATTATAGTGGTTATTAATTACAAACCTTTACTTTTATTCTGACAGAAATTTGGGTTGGGAATGCAACCAAGATCATCTTTGTGGCTGAATCTTGCCGAGATTGTCACGTTGTCCTGTGTGTAAAGTAAGTAAAGCTCCATTTTTAGCCCAACTTGGACTGCTCCCTCCTCCGGTTTGACCATTTATTCAGAAGGGCATTGCCATGTCTATAACTGCTTGCAGACCTTTTCTATAAAAAAAGGGGTAAAAAGTAGTATATGAATCGCTGTAACTTGGTGACATCTTCTTATATTTCATAGCAGATTGGTAAATTATCCCTTTTATGAACTGTAAATGATATCCTTATAAACAGTGCTTCGTGATGTCATCAGTTGTGATTGTTGCATAGTGATGTAATTTCTGTCACATCACTAAAAACTCTATGGTTAATATCCTTATATATATATTTTGCAATTGAAAATTGTTGATCCCCAATGTTTGGGGGAGGGGGGCTAAATTGAGGAAAATCTCTGTCCCTTTTTGTTGGGGTTCAGCTAATGCCACAAGACAGATGGCTTAAAGGGGACCCATCACCCAAACAAAATTATCCAAATCCTACGTTATCGTGTTAGTCAAGCAAAATGAACTTTAATTACACTGTATAAATTATTTGAATATTGTTTCCTTCAGTCTGGGAACTCCTAATTATAGCAACCAGGAAGGAGCCATTTTGTGGACACTGTTATTAAGGCAAGCCTTGTATCATCTCAGAATCTTGTTTGTGCACCAGGGGACAGGGACCCAATGTCCATCCTCATGCACTGGAGATCGGTGACATCTAGGAAGTGCTGAATGGAAAGTGAAAGTAATCGCTTGCCCCGCCTCTATGCCTAGGCATAGAGGCAGGGTAGGCAATATTTGATTGACAGCTGATATTTTTAAATGAGTTTACAACAGCTATGAATGCTTTAATAAAATAAAAAATTGGATTTCATATTTAATTTAAGTATTAAATTAAATATCTTAATTAGGACTTTTATTATACAGATTTTTATGTCTGGGTGACGAGTCCACTTTAATTTCACTTTGGGACTCACAAAAGACATTGGCTATTGGCTGCTCTTTTTACTTGCATGGGCGGTGGCTTGTTATGTAAAGCTGAACTGACAGGTTTTGCACAAATGTGCACTGCCTGGGTGCCAGCAATAGTGCGGTTGTGCGGTTGTTCATATACAGGGAATAGCAACGGGACTCTTCTTGATGCAAATACAAATAGTTATTTATTGAAGACTCAACGTTTCGATCGCACACTGGGATCTTCATCAGGAGAATGCAGGACAAACAACCTTGTTAAATTACCGGCAATGGAGAGCCATTTTCGGGAGATTTATCGCCTGCAGCTGCTTCATTAAAATAGCAATCGACAAATCTTCCCAGGTCAGTGTGCTAGCAAGTCACGGATCCTGTTTATCACAATCAAATAAAGATTTGATATAACGGGTTCAGCCTTTGCTATCTGTATTAAATAATGTCTTGCTGTGTAAGATTAACACCAAAGTGGCTTGTGTGTGGCATGCAGGTTCACCTTGGAGAGGAATATATGGTTTACTGGGTGATTATACCCTGTTTACAAAGAATGTGGCACTTCCATTTTGATGTAGAAATACAAAGAAAGATCCACTTGCTTGGTGACGTTCAAAATCAAATCTTTGGGTAACTATGTGGCTGGCCAGTACAGTTCTCATCTGATGAAACAGGAATTACTAATTAATACACATATACCAGTATTTAAACACATAAAATATTGGGTTTAAAGGGTGCTAATATTATTTCCAGTGAAGGCTAAATATAAAATCTAATTCTTCTTCATTGAGGCCTACTGCTGAAGTCCCAGACTTCTATGGAATAAAGAAGAAAAGTGGCTGTGGTGGGTCTCCATGGGCTGAAGAACGAGCTTTATGGTTCATTTTGTTTGTACAAAGGTGCTGCAGCGCTTGCCACAAACAACAGGCTTGTGTCTTGGCACAAATCAAATGAGACATGCTGAATTCAAAATATTTGGCCTGACATCTGCCCATACGTGGACCCAAAATACAGCTGTACAGGCTGCATAGTCCTACCACTGATTTTGTTTTTGGCTAATTGCAGATATTGGAAGTGTTCAGATTTAGTCACTCCTGTGATTCAATTGACAAAACCCAAAGCTAATGGTGGGAAACTGCTTTGCCATATGGCCAAACACAACCACCCATCTCATTAGTTGCTGAAGACTGAGCTTTTTAGGGAGCTGAAAGGTCCATGTATATAAGTGTCCACTGAATTCAGTAGAATAAACTTACACATTTTGTGTAGAAAAGGTCATATTGTAAAATCATTATCACCAATAAAAAGATTTATGTTTCTGTGTATGGTAGGGTTGCCTTTTCTGGCAAAAAATCCCAGCCTTCCTATATATTTATCTTTTTTCCCTATTAATAACATTGGGTGGCAACCCTAGTGTACAGGGATAATTTATTTATTTTTAAGTTGACCCTGTGACTTATAAAAGCTGGTCTCCCACGTATGGGCTGTATCGGTGTATGACCCCTGTGCCCCCAGTATCAAATTGTCTTAATCAATCTTGACTTTTATCTTACCAGCACACCTGGAGATTCGAGGAGATTTAGCTTCGTTTTCCGAAGCAGGCGGAAGACACGGGGAAGCAGTTCGGGGAGATTAGTCGCCCCAAAGAAGAGACTATTAGTCGCTAAATCTCCCCGAATCTCCAGGTGTGCCCTTACCCTATAGTACAAAATGTGAAATCGGGCTGACAGATTAGCTACTTTATCCTCAGCTGAATGATTAAATTTGGCCATTTGTTGAAGTAGTCAGATTCTGTAATATCAGAAGTTGTGTCCTGCAATTAGATTAAAGTAATAAAATGATTCAAAATATGCTCTGGTCCAATAAGCCTAGCAACCAATGAGCAGTTATTGGTTTCATCCTTAATATATAGCATATATTCAACAGAATAAAACCCGTTCTAGTATATTTGTATGCATTGGAATAACCCATGCATCGGAGTCTTTTGTTTCACAATGAATAAAGTTGATATCATGAGATGCGAATGCCATTCCTTTTGTCTTGTGACTGGTGCTGAGTGGGCAGAGAATTTGGAGAATGCTACATTTAAGGGCCTTGTTACAGAAGGCATTGATGCCAAGGGATAGCTAGTCTCTGACCCTCCACACATTAATGACCACTGATTCTGTTGGAGGATGCTGGGAGTTCTGTTTCAGCAACAGCTGGAGACTTTGCTAAACGATAAAGTGTTTGATTAAAACTGACCACAACTCCCAGCATCACACTGAAAGGTGTGAAGGGTCATGGGTCAGGTTATAGATGATACTAAAACTCTACTCACGAAGTGTTAATGGCGGAGCTCACCCGGACCAATGTGCCGTCCTGTTCGATCGCTGCTCTCGCGATATGCCGGTCACTCCTCGCCGGCTACTACATCAAAGCCACAGACCGCTGCCAAGGCGCAGATCAGAAATACCAGGAATCCGGCACAATTAAAATCAAGGTTCGGCTTTATTCACACATAGGAGGAATGACAGTGGAGGGTGTACAATTCTAACGCGTTTCATGCCCCACAGCTGATGAAGTGCCCAGCTATGGGGCATGAAACCCGTTACAATTGTACACCCTCCACTGTGGCTTTGATATACATGATACTAACCTAATAAACTTTACCAATTCTAATACGGGTATGGGACCTGTTATCCAGAATGCTGGGGACCTAGGGTTTTCCGGATAACGGATTTTTCATAATTTGGATCTTCATACTTTAAGTCTACTAGAAAATCATGTAAATATGAAATAAACCCAATAGGCTGATTTTGCTTCCGATAAGGATTCATTATACTGTATCTCAGTTTGGATCAAGTACAAGGTACTTGAAAAGGAAATCTTTTTTTTTAAAAATGTGTATTATTTTATTATAAAGTCTTTGGGAGACGGCCTTTCCATAATTCGGAGCATTCTGGATAACGGGTTTCCGGATAATGGATGCCATACCTGCATTATTTTGTCACATATGATTATGTTTTACATATATTGTTTTGTGATTGTTTAATTTCTTGCTTTTATATCTTCGCTCTTTAAAACCAAAATTTGTGGACAGATTGTGAGGCTAGATTTTTTTTTTTTTTTGGTTCTTCATATTCCAATCTGGTATTCTTGCTGGTTACTAAAACTGTGACCCTGGCAAACATATCAAGTGCTGAGCTACAAAACCAAATGAAAGCCATTCTGTAACCTAAATTATAAATAATCTTGGCAACTCTCGTGTATACTATTGTCTGTTAATTTTAAGGTGAAAATCTTTTAGTAATTCTATAGCACATCGGGGATCCCTGGCAATAGAGGAAGGATGGGGCCCTAATCATGGGCCCTTGGCTGTCACTGGGATGCTGGCATTACTGTGAGCCACAAAACATACCCATAGTTTTACAGTAATCTGCTTTTTGTACTTTTATCTATGTTCCCTCTGTGATGCCCCAGTGCCCTGCTTGCCTTGCTCTAAAGACAGCTCTGAGTACCATGGCGTGCAAAGCCTTTCCTTTCATAAATGAATATGATAATGTGGTCTCAACCACTGCTTTGGTTTTTCTTTTTTTAACCACAGTCTATTCAGAATATGTGAAGTTCCCCAGCTGTTGATTTCTTATGATTTGCATCTTATTCTGTTTCTGCTTTTCCCTCCTCTTTCGCACCTCCTTTCGCACACTTTCGCTTTTTCCCCCGAACATGATTCGGTATATTATTATACATTGCTATATGATTTTATATCTTTTTATTCATGGGCCAAAATAGTCATCTGAAAAAGTTATGGCAGCTACCAATTTTTATCTCTGCATGGCCATTTAGCAGGGAACTTGTACCCCAGGTAGATTTTGCATTCAAAACACTGCTGAGAAAATGCTGCTCCCTAAAATAATATTGTGGCTACTGGAGCAGCGTATGAGCCTGATATAGACAAGTCCACAAAGCTTTGACTGTGATTGCATTACAAATACAGGCAGTCCCCGGGTGATATATGAGAGAGGGTCTGTAGGTTTGTTTTTAAAGTGGACCTGGGAGCTGAACCCAGACACAAAAAGCTGTATAATAAAAGTCCTTTTCAAATTAAACATTTTTTGTTAAAGCATTCATAGCTGTTGTAAACCCATTTAAAAAATCTCAGCTGTCTATCAAATATTGTCTGCCCCTCCTCTATGCCTTAGGCATAGAGGCGGGGCAAGCAATTACTTTCACTTTCTATTCATCGCTTTCTAGATGTCACTGCTCTCCCCACATTCCCCCATTCTTTTCACCATTTAATTGTGTAGCCAGTGCATGGGGATGGACATCGGTCCCCCATTCTGGTGCAAAAACAAGATTCTGAGATGATGCAAGGCTTGTCTTAATCACAGGGTTCACAAAATGGCTGCTGCCTGCTTGCTATAATTATGAATTCCCAGACTGAAGGAAATAAGATTCAAATCATTTATATGGTGTGATTAAAGTTCATTTTGCTTGACTAATGTGATAAAATAAGATTTTGAATAATTTTTTTCGTTGACAGGTCCCCTTTAAATTGAATTCATATTTAAGTTGGAACAGGTACTGTACATTTACCCATTAAATGCAGTTTAGACAGATGTTTGTCTAAACATAGTATTTATTTTTACCTTTCTGTGCGCTGCAGTAGACAACACACACCAGAGGTGGTTTCTTAAAGCTATATGATAAAGTCCAAGCAAACCATAGTATGTTTCTGTAATAGCCCCATTTGCATGTAAGTCGGGTGTATGTAATTCAATCTCCAAATTAAATATATAGAGATAGACCTATATGTGGGCAGCCTGCACCTCTCTTGTGCATCCACCATAGATAAGGGCAGTGGAGAGGTGCTGTAATTTACAGTACAGTTTTAACATATATCAAAGACTGGCCAGTCCTGGCTACAGGAAACCAATGAGTGTATATTTGCCAGTGAAGGGATGGGGCCATGCGCAATCATGATGGATAACTTCAAGAAACACTCACTAAGGCTCCATGATAAAATGCAATGTACCTTTAAATATCCTTTTAACTTGTACTTACTGGGTTGCACTGGTCACTGCATTTTTATTCGGTCTCAAGTGCAAGGGGGCAGCTGATAACCCCGGGCTTATGAATATAGCTTGCATTCATGTGTGCTCCAATATGGGCATTTAAAGGGTGTCTAAGGAGAATCTCTTAAATGGTGGTTGCAAATTGTTCCTTGCCAGTGTAGTGCGTATCTGTCTATACCAGAGAAGTAAATATTTGTGCCTGATGTCAGCGGTATGTCTTATGAATATTGTATTCATTTGTCCAGAGATTCTACTTGACGCCATACCGACATGCATTTTAGGGGCTCCATATTCAATATTAGTGATGTGCAAAGTTTTTTGCCAAGTTTTGAAGTGAAAATGAAAAAAATATCTTGTGCCATTTGTTGCGCTTCAAAAAAAATTTTGTCGCCCATAGACTTCAATCCATTTTGAGAGAATTGTCACGCTTTCTTGAATTTTCGCCCAAGCAAAACATGATAGATTCGCCCATCACTATTGATTATATGGTCTTTTTATTCTGTGGCGCTGTGGCTTGCTATATAGAATATTTTTCCCTAGAGGCAGAAAATCGCCAATATATTCTTTAGCGCTGTGTGATCAATAATAGATGCCATTAAAGGAACAGTAACACCCAAAAATTAAAGCATTTTAACGTAAGGAAAATATAATGTACTGTTGTGCTGCACTGGAAAAACTGATGTGTTTGCTTCAGAAACACTACTATAGTTTATAGAAACAAGCTGCTGTGTAGCCATGGGGGCAGCCATTCAAAGCTGAAAAAGGAGAAAAGGCACAGGATACACAGCTGATAACAGATAAGCTCTGTAGTATACAATGGGATTCTTCCTAACTTATCTGTTATCTACTGTGTATCCTGTGCTTGAATGGCTGCCCCCATGGCTACACAGCAGCTTGTTTATATAAACTATAATAGTGTTTCCGAAGCAAACCCAACAGTTTTACCAATACAACACAACAGTATATTGTCATTCCTTTAAAACTTTCTTCTTTTTTTTTTTTTTTTTTTTTGTGCTACTTTTCCATTAATGTTAAGCTTCTAGCCCTGGCGTGAATTCAGGATCAGCTTATGGCTGTCTGGGCCAGGCAATATATTTCTTACTGTGCCTCAGAAGCTGAGTTCTGTTCCCCACAGAGCTGGCAATCTAGCACCATATGCTTTATAACGAGGAGAAGGATGACGGCATGTAAATCATTGTGTACACAGCTGCTTATATAAACTGAACCCTGAAAGTTTCCTCTTGTCAAGACTTGCTCTGTGGGAACGGCAGCCCTTACATTATTATGTTCTCGCTGCAGATTTTATCACTGGCCCTGTGATGATTAGGAAGTGGAATGAGTGTGAATGTGGCTGCTGCAACAGGGAGTTGCTTCCCATATTTAACTGCCACTCCATTGTTTGTCAGCCAAAGGAAACCATCTCTTTCTTGTAAGAGCAGAGCAGGGTTAAAGGAGGCTGGGACAGAGCGCTGCATTGGCTGCGGGTATTTGTGCAGCCACCAAGGAATGTGTCTGTGGGATGCGAGAGTGGGCAGCTGGAGCTGCTACATGTTGGAGCATGATGCTCCGCTCTGTGCCTCACATCTCCAGCACTAGTGAATGTGTGCAATGCTCTCATGTTCACTGCAAGCAGCACAAACTCTGCAACTAGAACAAGTCTGAACATGGCTCCTTCGCTTTAACGGCTGCAGCAGGAGGGAATTCCAGCTCCTTCATGTTCAGCTGCTTGCACACAAACATTTGGGAAATAAAGGGTTTTATTTGATGTGTTTGTATGTATATCTGTAACAGCTGGAGGGACCACCCTATACTGTATATAGCATCCCATAAAGTGGTATTCGCAGGGGCACAGATGATTTCTGGGAGGCCTGGGGTGTATAGAGGGCTGTGACTGGTATGTTTATTAATAGTGTCTTAGGGTAAGGGCACACTGGGAGATTTGGGGAGATTTCGTCGCCGGCGACTAATTGCCTCTTTTGTGGGGGAGGGGGGCGACTAATCTCCCCTAACTGCTTCCGCCTGCTAGAATGAAAAAACGCCTGCGGCATGGCACTCGCGCCACTTAATTTTCTCATGAGGCAACTTTGGGCGACTAAGGAAAATGAAGCGCCGTGAGATGTTTTTTATTCTGGCAGGCGGAAGCCATGGGGAAGCAGTTTGGGAAGAGGCAATTGGTCGCGGGTGACTAAATCTCCCATTTTCTGGAAAGCTCCAAATTACATAAGGGCCTTTCCCAAAGACTTATTTTCATCCATATAATCCAAATTTTTCAAAATGATTTCCTTTTTTTTCTCTGTAATAAAAAAAAAAATAGCCTTGTACTTGATCCCAACTAAGATATAATTAATCCTTATTGGAAGCCAAACCAGCCTATTGGGTTTACATGATTTTCTAGTAGACTTAAGGTATAGAGATTCGAAGTCTGCAAAGATCCGTTATCCGAAAAGCCCCATGTCCCAAGCATTTTGCATAAAAGGTTCCATACCTGCACTTATTTTATCGTTGGTTCTATGGCAGATCCAGGAACAAGTCTAAATACTATCCATTAGTTTGCAGATCATGTTCCTCCATCTTGCTTCTTGAATTCTGCCAATATATTGCACATTTCATGTTTACATATTTATTGTGTATTTTTAAGTGCCTTTTTGTGATAAGTACTAGCTGGAGCCACGTCGTCTCGTCTCACTGTATATTTGTATACTGCTGAGATGACAATAAAGTTTACTTTAACTTGAATATAATCAGGAGGAATAAATTTTTCTGTCACTCTAATTGAGCCGTTTGTGTGTCCGGTTGCAAGTTCTGTATCTGCCTTAAGTTCTCTGCATTACTTCTGATGCAAGATAGAACCAGAACCAATCCGAGATTAGTTTGCCAAATGCCGTTAGAATGGGAAGGAGCAGAAAATTGGCATTTCTTTTACGTGCCACAATCATTTACTGTAAATAAGTGTAATCCTAAGGCTTGTAGCAATAGAAGCAGCTAATTGGGAGCTGTGGTGACTCGTTAGACAGGATGCACAAGGTGCTGAATCATCTTGTTTACCCCTGTGGTGCCAAAGTTTTGGAGATCTCACCGATTCTTGGGCCTTTAGGGCTCTTTGCCGCAAGCGATTCATTACTCTTAAAGAATGCTGTTAGAAGGGTAGAACATTACTAAAGATACTGCAGATTTCAGGCTAATTGTAATTTCTTCCTCCATCGTGTTGAAGGGATACCATCGTCAAAAAATAGAATTTGCATTTAAACCCTACAACAATAGCCATTGTTTAGAAAAGAGTGTAGCTTTTGGGAAATATTTACATTTCGGAGACTTTCTGGTCCCACTTGTGCTTGCTTAGGGAAGTGCCATGAAACCGTTACATTTCCTTTCTGTTTTTCACACTTTATGTCCCAGACTGTAGCTATCTCTATGCAGATCTGTAATCACAATGGTGACCGTGTTCTGTCTTAACCAACTTGTCATTTTTAAGGAGCGAGTGTGTATTTAGGAAAACTGCCCAGCACTAATAGGAGGTGCATAAAAAAATCCAGAAGTATTGACATAAGTGACATTTTGGGCATATAAATATTCCTTGAAAATCAAAATATTTTGTCATTGGTCAATTCCATATACAAATTCCGAGACAAATTTGCAATTGGTATTTATTTTGTAGTATTTGTGGTTTGTTATTTAGCTTTTTTTATTCAGTTTTTTCAGCAATCTAGTTGCTTGGGTCCAAATTACCCTAGCAACCATGCATTGATTTATATGCATTCCTTCCTGGCTGCGATGTGGCTGATTAAAACGGAGCGCAGGTTTGAGTCCTTTTTAGTATTCACCCTCTTTAACAGCAGAGCTATCAAGTCTGTGTGTTCCAGCTTTTGGGAATTGCCCATCAACCTCTGGGGCATACAGTTCCTGTGAATCTAAAATTCCTGTTTATAGAGACCATTATAGGTGGATTATGATTCCTTTTGTTCATCATTCTTTAGCGACTTGCCGAGAAGTTGAATCTGCCCCCACTGTTACCCAGCAGCTGGCACAAACAATATTCCTTTCATCGCATGCTGAGGAACCTGCTGCTATAAATGCTGAAAACAATGCAAATATACTTGGCCCAAGGCTTGGGGAGCAGCACATGCATTTCTAAAGCCCTTCCAACATGTGGAAACTTTGCAAAACACTGTGGTTTTGGTTTAGTTTGAAGTCCGGCATGTATTCACATATATAAGCAGCTGTGCCCATCACAGAACTGGTGTTTATGCGTCGTCAATCAGCAATGTCAAACCTGCAAAGCTCTTGATCTGCAACTCCCATCAGTCCCTATTGGCCTTCAGCTTACTGGAAATTAGAGTACAGGTATGAGATCAGTTATCCAGAATGGTCGGAACCCGGGTTTTTCTGTAATTTGAATCTCCATAATTTAAATATACAAAACAAATCTTTTAAACATGAATTAAACCCAACAGGATTGTTTGGCCTCTAATAAGGATTCATTATATCTTAGTTGGGATCAAGTGCAAGGTATGGTTTTATTATTACAGAGGAAAAATTAAAATCCTTAAAAAAAAAAAAAAAAAAAGTGAATTATCTGATTAAAATGGTGTCTATGGGAGATCGACTTCCGGTAATTCAGAACTGTCTGGATAATGGGTTTCCGAATAACAGATCCCATACCTGTACACCACGATCGGGAGGCCACAAGTTGGACAACTGTTCTTGTAAACAAGACATTGTATAAAGTAAAAGTGCACTGTTTCAGGCTGCAGCTGGCAGTCATGTGTCAGCACTGGTGCATTCGGGCAACTGCCATTTTGTTCTACTTGAGGCCAGAGGGGGATATCATGGGATATCACTTGGCAAAAATACAATTAAAATGTCCCCTTGTGGTTTGTGGCCTAAGGCAGAGGGCCTGTCTTTTCCCATTTAATGATCCTGTACCGTACAAGTCGATTTAAGATTGAATTTCTTCTGAAGAAATAAAAGCTTATTGTGCATTTCTGCCCAATATGTATTGTTTGATTTATTACAGGCATTTCAAGAGATTTCTAGCCCATTTTTTGCTCATTTTTCTGCCTCGTGTGCCGTTGCCCTGACTGGAGGTCTGGAAAACAAATTCTCCCCATTCTGTGCTGTTAGAACGGATACGGCTTCTCTGTATAATCATTTTCTCCTCCATTGCACACTGCCTTGTTAGGCCTGAGAGCAGCAAAGCATTTGCCTTGTATGGAAATCATTTCAGGCTCTGCTTCAGAGCATCCCAGGGTGAAATCCACAGTCATTTCCATACAGCCAGAAAATCTGCTCCTATACAAAAGCCCGCCGGATACCACGCCAATCTTTAATTATATGCATTACACGGTGTAGGAAATAAAGAAATGCATTTTTAACATATTTATTATCCCTCCCTTTTAGATGGACCAAGGCTATAAAATAGATGCCATATAAACTTACATTTCCTCTAGCTAACAGTAAAAATATAAAGATAAAAATATATCATATATAATAATATAGCAAATGCACATCTATTTCTAAAGAGGATTAACTCGTGTCTTGTTTTCCTCTTAGTGGTCTTCTATACACTGCTAGACACTAGTGGTGATGCTTGCATGGATATAACTAATTAATTAACAGCTAATGAAATGGGCACCTTTTAGATTTTTTGTATCACCCTACGCAAGAAACCTTCAGTATTCAACATAATGCCCCATTGAAAGAAAACCATAGTTAAACTGGAAATGTACCCTGTTTATGAGATGAGAATGATCTCCTTTTCCTTGTACCTGTTTCCTAATATACTTTTTATATTTTTATTTGTTACAAAGATTGTGAGCTGCCATGCGGCTAGGGTTGCCACCTTTTCTGGAAAAAAATACCGGCCTTCCTATGTATTTATCTTTTTTCCCTATTAATAACATTGGGATCAGCCATCATTTTTACTGGCCAGGCCGGTAAAATACCGGCCAGGTGGCCACCCTACATGCGGCTAACCCTTTATGTGCCAGTCTCTTCGACTGAGGTTTAATTGCTCTGTCGCTGAATGTGTGTTCAGTCAGACTGAGGGAAATTAGGGGAACTTTTACTAATAAACAATGAGATACTAATAATAAACAATGATAATAAACTAATAAACAACGATATCTGGGATTTCCAGTGCCACCACTATGTTATGATTGGTAATACAGTGACCTCTAGTGGACAGACCAGGGAAAAAGTAATGCGTTACAGAAGAAATGATTCCTAAATAATGTATTTTCACGTTTCACTAAAATAAATTTTGCAGAAACTGTTTTTTATGATATCTGG